>JALMGA010000010.1:27122500-27722500 GCA_023333525.1 Aspidoscelis tigris stejnegeri
TTCCTTAATCACAGCCAGGAAAAGCTATAGGTTCAAGGTCTGATCATCAGCTTATTGATAGCACCTTAAGGCCTACTTCAGTACTCATTATCTATGGCAAATTTTCACAGAGTTGAAGGCAGTTTTATGTATATGAGAAGGATTTAACAAGACTTTAACTCCCTTGGGCTTGAACCACTATTCTGGCACACAACTCATTACTAACTAGGTGTCTGTTCTTTTTGCACACAGTTGAAACAGAATACTGCTCAACTCTTTCCATCAGAAGCTTAGTAATGAACCAATAAAAGTGGCATACACATACTGTCCCCCACTGTATGTTTCCTTACTGGAAAATCTTTAGTAAATTTGTAACATGGTATTCAGAGGCATTGATTAAATAGTTTGCAGGCTCTTCACTACTAGAATTATGTGAGAATTGGGCTGCTTAATATAGCGAATATGATACGATTGGAGAAATTATCTCAAGGTAATTTTAAAAAATGTTAACTTAATATTTTAGTGATTCTGCATGTTAATCAAAGAATGCTAATTAGTACAGTTATTCTGTTGTGTAGGCTGTTTGTGGGTGAGCAATTTCCTTACAAGTTTACAACCCAGATTAAAGATTAAAATACAGATGTAAGATTAAAATACAGTAACGGGTTTGTTTGCAAGCTCTGTTGTATGTACAGTACATAACTGTTCAGTGAATTTTGTTGTGTAGTTGTACCAAGGATTGATTAAAATCTTAGTTATAGTGTTTCCAGATCTTGGTTCAATTCATGTGCCACTCACTAAATCCAGCTTGTGAATGTTCTGTCAGAACTGCGCCATCGAACCCCAGTTCGAGGAAACGTGTCTCCGCCTGTCCCAGTGACACCAAAACAGGGCTCCCCTAAAGCCTCTGCTCCGGTGCCGCCATCTCCTGGATTACCGAGCGAGACATCAGCACCTGGTGGACCTCCTGAGCGAACACTTGCCTCCACCTCTCAGCCGAGTGCGTTACCAAGACAACTTGGGTCCCGTGCTACTCCGATGCCTGGAATGGGTAAGCAGAGCACTTAATGTTGTTTACAGTTTATATTGTTTTCTCTGGTTACCAATAAAATGGGCCATTTTCAGACAGTATGGAAATGGCATTTGTTTGGAAATAGAAGAGCAGTTATCTGATTAAGCAGGAGTTCCATATTCAATTAGCCATAACTCTTTACAGCTGGCACCTTATGATGCTGAAACCTATTGCCTGAGCTCATTTAACTGTTATGGCTTCTTTGTTTAAATGGTAATAAAACTTTGCAGTATTTTGTAGTCAACAATATAGCATACCTTTTTATGTTCCTGGTTAAGGCAAGCTTCAGACTTATATAAATCAGGTAGCTTAGAAAACACTTTCAGAATACGTTCATGTTTCTTATGAAGGCTTGAGCATATTTTTAACTTGTATTGTGACATTTATTTAAATGTTGATTCTGAGCAAAAAAAAAAAAAGCAGATGCTGGAAAGCTTACAACATAAAAATACTGAATAAAAGAGGTTTTTGTACTGAGTAGAAAAAGTTTCTGGAGTAGCAAGCTAATAAATGGGTCAGCATCAGTTATCTTGGTTGAAATATTTTACAGCTGTTGACAAAACTGCCTGCTAAACCTGGAGACCTATAATGAAACTTTTTCATTATAAGATTGATTTCTGGATGCAGATGTATTTTGCAGTTCAGTTGTGGGTGGTGCGAAGCGAGGGCATTCACTCTTTTCTAATGAAAATTTATGAATAGAGGCATGGTATATTATCTGTTTGCTATGTTCTTTGTCTTTAACCTTTTTTGGATAGGGTTAAATTTTAGGTAGGAGAGGCAAATTTTCAGGAGTAGGGTATACACCTTCTATATGTGGGCTGTCACCTTGTCGTACTTTACTTCTCATTCACTTGTGATCTCATAGGAAATTCTTAATACACTTAAATTGTCTCTGTAATTGATTGCAATATTTGATGTGAAGAATGTAAGGGATTTATGCCTTTATTTTACCCCTGTACTATGGGCTTACAAGCAAACAAGAGTGCAAAAGACAATGGCCCCAGAACTTTTTTGAGATAGTATTGGAATAGGATGATGATTTACAGTTCTTCAGTCAAGATCTTCTCATTGGGTATTGTTGGCTATAATAGTCCGTCTATGTCTTCTAGATATTGTTGGATTACAATAGTCATGTTTTCTGGTTAGAGCTGAAGTTCTTTAATCCTTCCATACATAATGGTTCTACTGTGTAGATGAAAGCTGTGATCAGTCCCACCTCAGAGAAGGCACCTCAGAGAAGGCTTTGAGGTGGGATTGTTTACCAGTCTTCCGCTTTTCTGGGGAAAAAATGTTCCGGGCTAAAAAAGATAGATTAGAGAAGGCTTGCGGAAGAGAAGAAGAGTTGGCTTACCTACCCCGCTTTTCTCACCTATTTAAGGGGACTCAAAGTGGCTGACCAAGCTTTCTGTTCTTCTCCCTACAGCAGAATACCCTGTGAGGTGGGTGGGAATATGAGAGCTCAGAAGAGAGCTATAACTAGCCCAAGGTCACTCAGCTGGCTTCATGGAGGAGTGCAGAATCAAACCCGGTATTCCTAGATAAAAGTCCAGCTCCCTAACCACTAGACCAAACTGGCCATGCACTGTGTCTCTGACATGCCTTCGAGGCTCCCCTTTTGTAATAACTGAACACAGTCCTAGATTCTTGTAAGGGAGACATTGATGAACCCTAGTTGACCTGCAGTGATTGCACATGGTATAAGTGAGTCATTTGGGGGTGCCTGATAGGCCTGTGTATGCGTTTTTGCTTTAAATAACTAACACCAGAGAGTCTTTTCAAGCCTCTATCCCAAGTTACAATCCATGGAGTGTGGCCACTGCTCTCTGTTAAACTTCTGACCACATGGTTCATGTGTGTTCATCAGACTTAGGCATATAGAAAATCTGTATAAATTTAGGGAGGGAAAAATCAATAGCGAATATTTTAAAGTGATGGTAAGACCTGGTTCTTTGTTTAGTTTTTTTTAAAAAAATGTATACCTTTTTAGCAGTGACGGTTTAAGTTACAGATAACTTAAAGCATCTATATTAACTCAGTCCTATAGCGCATCGTTAGAAAGCATTTCTGTATGACAGTATTGGAAATTGAATATGAATTATATGGTCTCAGTGTGAAATTTCCAGCATTATGTACAGCAGCATAAAAGTGAGTTTCTTAGTTTTTTTTTTGTTTTTGTTCTGTAGTTTGAGGCACATCAGTCGGAGTGCCTATGGCTATACTTAATTATCCTTAAACTGGAAAAGATAATTCATTTTTTCATTACATAATACTTTGTGGAGGAGAATCAATTTAACATGTATTACCACAGAGTTTCCATATGTCTAAAAATTAATAACCAGCAGGTAGTTGAGAGTTTGCCAAGCTTTTCAGGAATGGCCAGGCTGCCCACAATGATTGCTTTTGATGTTCGTATTAATTATTGTTGTCCAGATCAGCATGAGAAATAAGAGGCCTGGTTTGAGAATTGTGAGTGTGCCAAGTAATTGGATGGATCTTTAAGGCACATAGTCTCAGGCGTAAGATTAGTTAGGTAGGCCTTTAGTTGTTTTGCTCTGAAGTGATATCTAAAACATGCATGCTTAATGCAGTAATATTTAAAACATGCTGAACAGTAAGATGCTATGATTTACTCTTTCTGGTCAGTTATATTTGCTTACTTGGAAAAGTACTGTATATATCTGTATCAGACGTTATTGTTTACATGTTGTAATGATTTGTACAGAATGCAAAGTGTGTTTACAGTTGAAATGTCTGATAAACAGAGGAAAGCAGAAGGCTTAATTAATCTTGTAATTTTATGTCCACACTCATCGATCCTGTTTGCTCGAAAGCCTTATTAGGGCCTCCAAAATTTTCTTTTCCAAAGCTCCATTAATCAAATATACAAGTAAGAAGACTGTTGCAGCTGATGGGGTGGGTAGAAGGGCTTGAATTCATGGGATTAAAGACAGTTCCTACCTTCAGGATTATTTGTGGAGTGGTTGCAACTGTGTTGACTGTATTTCATTGACATTTAGTTATCAAAGAGTTGGTGAAAACATGCATGCGTCCTTCAAACCAAAAAAGGCTATTTCCAGATATGCTAGAAACGCTGGCGTAGTAGGGAGACCACTTTGACACCATTTTAGAACTCTGCTGGTCTATCAGCAGCTTAATTTAGAGTTTCTGTACTGTCTTTAGTGAAGTGGTACAGTGGCATCTAAAAGGATCACCTAGAGAATATTAATTGCATTGGCCATGCCTATTGTTCAGTTGTCCTGTGGAAGATGGGTCAACCATTTTAAAGCATCACCTAAATGACTTGGGCCCCAAATATCTAAAGGAATGCTTTCTCCCATACCAACCTGCCCATGCCTTGAGAACTGGAGGCGAGGCCCTCCAGGTTGTCCCACCACCCTCAGTAGTGAGGTGGGTGGGCACCTGGGAAAGGGCTTTTTTGGTAATGGCCCCCAGGTTATGGAATAGTCTCCCCCTTGAGGTGCATCATGCCCCTTCTCTGTGTACATTTAGGAAGGTGGTGAAGACTACCTCTTTGCCCTGGCCTTTGGCTAATGTGACCATCCCCCCCCCCCCCCCGGTAGATATTCGTATTTTAATAGTTAGTATATGTTTTTAAATATGTTGGATTTTTAAAGTGTTTTCATGGATATCTTTGTTTTAATCTGTTGTTTGAAAACCTGTAACCCACCCTGAGACCTACAGGTATAGAGCGGGATATGTATGTATGTATGTATGTATGTATGTATGTATGTATGTATGTATGTATGTATGTATGTATGTATGTATGTATGTATGTATGTATGTATGTATGTATGTATGTATGTATGTATGTATGTATGAATGAATGAATGAATGAATGAATGAATGAATGAATGAATGAATGAATGAATGAATGAATGAATGAATGAATGAATGAATGAATGAATGAATGAAAAAGTTATGTGAAAAGTAAGCCCTGAAACATTTTGGGTTGAGGTTGGAAGAGGAAATGCTATCAAACACGCTGTTGTCTTGCATCTCCTGCATCTTCTTCTGATGAAGTCCCTGCTCCAAAGTGGCTGCTTTATTGCCTCTTTACATGTCGTATGGATAATTTATGTGTATGGGGTAAAATAAGCAAGCATGAATATTAGGTGTCCTCCAAACTGACTGGCCTCTAGCCATGGTGACTGAGCCCAGAAGAATGGAGTCCATCATCCTCTGGAGAGCTACACTTTCTTCACCATTGAAGTCTGTACAGCCACTTAGGAAAATTAGAGTGGAACTAGACAGAATATAGATTTGTTCCCCCACCCCCCTTGATTTTGTTCATGTTTTTACATGATTGTTGTACTTTTAGTTGTTTTTATTCTCCGTATTTTGTAAACTGTTTCAAGATCATATTTTAATGGGAAGCATTATAGAAATGTTTTAAATAAATAAATATTTCTGTGAATAAGAAACAAATTAAGGGAATTACCTCTATTTTAGAATGTAGTGGGAGCCTCCGTAAACCTAGGCAATTCCTACTGTTTCTCAATTTGCAGGCTGCTGCACATTATTTTCTGTTGTAACTTGGTGCTTCAACAGTTTGCATGTGTGGATGAGCCATTGCCTGAGCTTCTGTATGCCCCCTACTGGTGTTCAGAGAAGTCAGCTCATTGACTTGCTTGCTGGCATCAAGTGTAGGGAAATGGTGTGCATTAGTAAAATTTCGGTACGTCTAAGCAGGGAGTATTTAAAAAGTCATAGAGGTGATTTCTATACTATTTATCAAATTTGATTATCAGTAATAATCTATTTGATCTGTTTTTATAATGATTTTATTGTGATCTGCCCTTAGACCTTTGGGTATAAGGGGGTTGGTTGGATGGATGGACAGATAGATAGATAGATAGATAGATAGATAGATAGATAGATAGATAGATAGATAGATAGATAGATAGATAATATAGAAAGGAACATGTCTTACTCTCTCTTCTCCAAGACTCTGCCAATCATTTTACTACTGTACCTTGTAATACGAGGGACCCCAAATGTTACATAGTCCAATCCCAGCTGCCACAGTGGCATTTGCTGAATTCACAAGTACTGCTCCATGCTGGGTCAGTTTATACTGGCCTCAGATAGCTGCTACCACCAAAAATAGATCTGACTTATGTGGAACTGCAGAGGAATCAGTGCTGGCCAGCCCCAGCTTAGGCAAGCTAAGGAATGCCTGGATTTCAGACCTTAGCCAATCCCATCATTTGTTGATCTCTGTTGTATAGACCTCCCCTTGAAGAGATCTGTGCAATGCTGCCCTTAAAACTGGCTATAGAGGCAGAATTGCACTATCAGTTTAGGAAATCTAGATCCATTTATGCTTTGAGTCACAGAATTTGGTTTTGTCTGACGATATTTTTGATGGCATGGTATATTAATATGGAATATCTGTAATATAATCTAAAGAGGATGAGAGAAATGAAATGTGTGTTCAGTTTTTTAAATAAATAAAATTCTCATTTCTGCGTTTTTTCTTCTTAGATTACCTTTTAAATTCTAATAGCTCAAGATGGTATGGAAACTTACTCCTTGAACGTTTGCTGCTTCCAGCAGTCCTGTAATGGCAGAGAGTGGCTCAAATCTAAGTTTGGATTTGAACTTGTTTATAGTTATTCATTTATATTTCCATGCTGCCCTGTAACTGGGTTTCAGGGTAGCTTACAATCAATCTAAACACAATTAAAAATGAACTGCTGAATGAATCTGAGATGAAAGTAGGCACTCCTGGCCGTCCCTGCTACTTGAGCCTTCAAGTAATAGCAGTGGGTCCAGGAGAGTCCACAACAATGCACCTGTTCTTTCCTGGAGGATCAAAGGAGTCACAAAAGAGGTGGAAATTCTGTGGACCACAGCACCTTTTCCTCCCTACTCCATCAGTATGGAACAATGCTGTACTGACTACCTGGCTGGGTGGGTGGGTGCAAAGCTGGGTGAGACAAGACATATCCAGTTTATCTGCCAAGTTGTTGACAATGCATGCCAAATAAGCCTTTTCAAATAAATTGGAAATGAACACTCTTTTTTGCTCAGATCAATCCAATTTGATCTTCCAGGTCTTCATCCTCCTGGACCACCATTGGCAAGGCCTATTCTTCCTCGAGAGAGGGGTGCGTTAGACAGAATTGTTGAATATTTAGTTGGAGATGGCCCACAGAACAGGTAATATTAACATTACATTTAATTCTGTTGCTGTAATACTGGTTTTCTTCCTGAGTCTCTGCATCACATAAATAGTGTCTGAAAGTATGTGCCTTGTAGCAGTTGTATATGTTGTGCCAGATCTCCCCAAAAGTGAGGCAGGTAATGAGCATTATATCAGGAGGAACTCCTACAGTGTGATCTTGAACATGCCACCTCAGAAGTTACTTTTATAAGGTTGAGTAGGATTTTCTCCCGTGAAAATCGGTGTTTTAATTGTGAAATCTTTCTAATAATTCAAGCAGGCTATGCTTTGTGAATTTTAAGCGCTTGATATAAAGGTGTGTATGAAAGAGATATTAGGATATTAGGATTCCATTTTGTTCTGAGCGAACCCCTATCTGGTTTGGCAGATCATATCTGCATAGGACTCAAGCAAGCTTTTTTCTCTTTCCTTCCTGAAGAAGCAACATTTGAAATGGCATTCTTCGCTTCCGTGAGGGCTACGTTTGCTGTGTGGAAACCTAGGAGGAGCAATGTGCTGGCTCTTCCATGCTTCTTGGAGCTTGGGGAGTAGAGCTCAATATTTGCCCCCTGGTCAAGGATCTGGAGAACAGATGTCCCACACATACCCCAGCAAAGAAGAGGACAATTTCAGGGGTGGTCTTCAAGATGCTGTGTGGGGTCAGATGGGAAGACACTAAGAGATGAATATGATAGTGCAGTCACATTGAGTTTTTGAACTGCTTGGGGCCACTCGAGCTGTTGCTGGAGTGTAAGAACTGGAGGTGGTGGAATGATATTGTTGTCCGCACTTGTAGCAGCCTGGTGAGGAGATGCATGTGAGCAGGCATTTGAACTGTTTGGAGAAGTGTAAAGAGGCTCAGAACTATAAGTGAAGCATCTACAATCCTGGGCTCCCCTCAGCATAGGGGCTATTAAGGAACAGGTGGGTGCCACAAAAGCTACAAGGGAACTCTTACTGGCATGAATGTCACCATTGCTCTTGTCTCTGTAAAACAGGGCAGAGCAGGGTACTGTTTGCTTGTGCAGATATCACAATGCACAGTCCAGTGTACCTGCACATTGTGACATCTAGGCAAGAAGAACACCATCCTGCCCATGGAGATGGAAGAAATGGCGGTGCCCACCCCAGAAAGGGACAGGTAAGTCCCATTGTAGTTTTCACAACACTTACCTGTTTCTTAATAGCCCTTCTATGCCAATGGATGCTTTTGGGGGATCTGTAGTGGTGCCACAGCGAGTGATCAAGACATGAGTGATACATTTTGTCCTGGGATGTTAATTACATAAGAGGAGTCCATTCAGTCCAGCATCCTGTCTCACAAAACAGTCCATGATTTGCTTCTGGGCATTCTTAAGCTGAAGATGAAGGCAAACCTTCTCAATACCTCTTTCATACCTCCATGAATTTGTCTGACCCTTTCTTAAAGTGATCGAGGCTGCATTAAATCAGTACGCATCATGTGTTGTAGTTACTTCAAATGGATTAACCTGTACTAGTAAGATGGATTCTAGGTGAGCAGGTGAAATGATGCCTCTCTGTGGAAGCGATGCTTTTATTTGCATGACCTCAAATATTTATGTACTTCTTCCTATACACAAATATTAAAGAGAATTTCTCTAATAATGAAAACAAACTATCTTTTTAAACATAAAAATATAATTAAAAATACTCAGTAGAAGAAGTGAAGTGAAGAAAAGAAATCTATCCATTAATTCAGCAAAGGCATGGGCAAAACAATATGCCTAAAAATGCCTCCCAAATGTCAGGGAAGAAGAGAGAAGGCCGAGCTAGTGGACATAGATGGAAAAGAGCTCGGGCAATTTTAAGTCTGTCTAATTAGTCTGTCTATGATGTACAAGTCTGCTGATCAAAAACTGCATATGTCTTTACTGTATATTCTGGCGTATAAGACCTCTTTTTAACCCAGGAAAATCTTCTCAAAAGTCGGGGGTTGTCTTATACGCCAGGTGTTGTCTTCTTATACAGCGAGTATATCCCAAACTCTTTATTTTAACTGGAAAGTTGGGGGTCGTCTTGTATGCCCAGTCGTCTTATACACCGGAATATACGGTAATTTAATTAGTTGCTAAACTAAATTAATCTCTCATCTCTTCTTTAGGTATGCCCTAATATGTCAGCAGTGTTTCTCTCATAATGGAATGGCTTTGAAGGAAGAGTTTGAATATATCGGTAAGAAGAAATCTGTACATTCTGAAGCTTGAATAAGTATGTTTCCAAATGTTTAGCTGGGCATTTTCTTAATGCATCATATATTAGGGCTTTCCAGGAAAAATAATTATAACATGGATGAAAGTGTTTTGAGCCATTACGTTTAATAGTGTTGTGTTGCATTTGTCTTGTTTCCCAGTCTTCAATTAATATTCAAAACTATTTCTTGACTGTAATAAAGATTAATCATTCTTTACCATAACGTCTTAATAATGTGCCTATCTTATCATATTCCACTTACAGTTGAGTGCTGGTTATTGGGGAATACCCTCTTTTTTTAAAAAACTTAATATCAATAATTATTTAAATTTTGTAGATCCAACATGTACTCGAACATTTACTCCAACGAGGCATAAAATTGGTTAATTACACTGGCTCTCACACAAGAATGTATTAACTTTGCTAGTTCCTTAGAAATAAATATTATAAATGAGAATGATATTTCGTTCCCATTAGTCTTCGTAACCTGGTTTAAGAAAGATTGGGGCAGCAAGGGAGCTGAAAATGGACTTGTAGGTCTCTTTGGAAGCCAATATTGGAGGCAACTCTTTTTATTCCTTCAGTCCTGTTCGGAAGCAGAAGAGTTAATGCTTGCCTAATGACGTTAACCCACCCAAAACAGAGCATGATAAGCTCTTGTTCCCTTCTCCTACACTTTCATCAAGTTGCTTTCTTTCCTTCTTTGCTCCATACTTTTGCTTCCAGATACCCTAACAGCTTGGTTGTTATGTTTTCTTTTTTGAAGGAAGCTGGAAATTCAGGCTTTGAAATCAGAGGTCAGATGGAAGAGTAAAGTCTGAGTGCCAACTGGAAAAAAAAGAGAGCATATGGCAACTCTGGTGTTTGCCAGCTCTTAAATGTGTATGCTAATAGTGGGGTTGTGGCCAGAAGTGTGCCTGATAACTGCATACATCAATCTAGCATTCCCACCAGGACATTGGGGTGGGCTGAAAGGGCCGCAGCAGTGTCTGTTTTACAGCACATGTGTCTGTGGTTTTTTTCCTGTTTGCTGTCCCTACTGACATCAGCAGTCTTTGGAGGCCTGAAAAATGTGCTTGGGGAGTAGCGTCACCCGCACCTTCAATCCCACAAATGGTGGCTAGTCATCTCTTTTTTAGAATTTATTTACACCTAGAGGGTTCACATTCCAGTTTTAGCAGAGTGTCTGCCAAGCTGAGCTTTGTATATATAAGCTGCTTTCTGTGAATTTTTAAAAGCCATGAGTAGCATCCTTAAAACGTCTTAGATCTAAATCCTTCCTTTTACCAGTACTTTAACAGAATCTACTTTAATAGCAGAATCTGTGGGAGACATCAGATATGAAGTGGGAACAAACTCCGGGGGCTATTCTTTCGTTTTATGGTTGACAATAACTAAAGACAGACACAGTTCTTCATTGAACACAGATGTTGATTTTGCCTTCTCTCAGCAAACAGAAATCAATTTGCAAGTAATGTGAGAGAAATTATTCCAGACGCTTATTCTTTTATGTTTAGCTTTGGTGCGTCCTCTTATTTGCTTCTGATTCTGTTAAAACATTCAGCACAGTAATGAATTTACTTGTCTTTCTATAATAAATTCATGGGCTGAACCGTTTGTTGAAATTTAGATACTAAGCCTCTGGACTCAATATGTGTCCGAAATTCAGCCTCAAAACAAACTTTGGACCAAAATTTATTTTATTTTATTAATTAGGTAGCAGCATTCAAAGTCTGCTTATAAATAATAAAACATTTATCTGGAATATGTTGCCTAAAGTTTATAAGCCCCAATTTGGCCTTGTTTTGAAACACTTCAGCTCTGGAAGAAGCTGACCCCCACCCCTGCCGTTTTCCAGAATCTGATGATTCCAGATCTTTTTTCCTTAGCTGCTGTATACAGTTTCCTCTGTTACTGTACACTCATGAAATAAAATAGCTATTATTTGGAATAGATTTGAAGTTACGTCAGTGACTGTGACAGCCAAATCTGTATCTTCAAAATACACAGAAATAGTTTGTCCTCTTACTATACCCATATATACTCTTGCATTTGAAGATAAACTGCTTGGAAGAAGAAAAAAATGATTGCATATCCTGTCTGTTTTGCAAGTAATAGTTTTGCAGATTTCAGTCACAGATGTAGGGCTTGTCAAGCAACTTTATGAATATTCTATTTCAGAACAGAGAAAGTAAAATTTCATGTGTTTTTTAAAAATGTCTCCTCGGTTATTGGCTGAGGTGAGCTGTTGACTAAGAGTAGTGCAAAGTTCTTAATCTGTTTTTGAATGCTCAAAAGTATAAGTGGAAAGATAATGAGGCCACATCGTTTGCTTTAGTTTCATTATTATTACTATGTGCTTTTTTTGTAAAGCTTCACTGTAGGTTACAGTTACTTCTGAAGTGCACATTTTTCATATTCATGGAGCACCTTATCAGATAGTTTTTGTCTCTCTTTTTTCAAGTTTGGATTCTTGGCACTACGTACAGAGTTCAGAGTTGGCCTAAGGAGATATCAGCTGATCTTAGTTGTAGTGTGAAGATACATATTCAAGCACCACGTTTCAGAAATCAGCCTCCTTTCCTCTTTTACCACCCCTTCAGTACAGTTATTAACATTCAGTTACAAGATGATGCACAGAAGGACCAAACAAGTCCCAGGTAGCAAAACAGAGGTGAATTCTGCTACAGCAGCATCAGTCCCTAGGTTTATCGGAAACTGCCTCATCCTTGGCACACCAGGACTGGGCAGTTAATTGAAGAGGAGAGAAATAGGTAGAACTACGGATTGTCTTAAGATGTCATTATTAGGGATATGTAAAATCTACTTGAAATATTTGAAATATTGTAGTTTTACAGCTGTTTTTGAGAAGGCAGCCTCAATGCAGGAGCAGTACAGGTGAGGCGAGGGGAGAGCAAAGCATTCGTTGGTTCAGCATATTTGTGATCCATATCATCAGATGCATCATGACATTGGCTGATCCTCTTCACTTTATGCCTATACTGCTTCCATGTAAACAGTAAACTGGTAAACACAGAGTTCCCGAGTGGCTAATGGAAACGTGTTCTAGGACGTTTTGCACATCCCTATTACACTAGAGCATTCACATTCAGTTTTGAGTAGCAGATCCAAAAGGGAATGTGGAATACATTGCCATGGGAAAACAGCTCTAATTCAGGTTGTTTTTGTCATCTTTTGACATCTTCCAGAAATTAAAGATCTACCCTGTAATCTACCCTGTAGCCACTGAAAAGTTTGTATATTAAGGCTCGGTCAGTTTTGCTGAACATATTTGTTTTCAACCTTTGGCCAGCTTTTAGATGTGCCTACTGTTTTTTCCTGAATCCTGCAAGAAAAACAAGACCACAAGCTCCACGACTTCCAGATTTTAGTCCCGAAAAAAAACAGCCTGCACCGATAAAGAGTCCAGCTGAATCTCTACAGACAGAGGAGGAAAAGTTGCAAGAGGATCAACTATTGAAAGGTTTGTGTGATTCCTCTGCAAAAATTAATCATGGCTGTTTGGTATAATTGATGGGAACTGGGGATGTGCACGAATATTTGTAACATTAGAAATTCGTACGAATTTGGCCGAATTCGGACATTTGAATTTCAATAGAATGCTGGCACATTTGAAGATTGACATTTGAATTTGAATCGTAACATAAGAACATAAGAACATAAGAGAAGCCTTGCTGGATCAGGCCACAGCCCATCTAGTCCAGCATCCTGTCGCACACAGTGGCCCACCAAATGTTCATGGGCATCTCAAGCAGAGACAAGGACAAACCTTCTCCTGCTCTCGAGTCCCAGCAGATGGCCTTAGAAGAGCCCCAGTTCCTCCACCCCCCCCCTCCTCAGCCTGAAAGATGCACCTAGGCATTCGTTCTAGTAGCCATTGATACATCTGTCATCCATAAATTTGTCTAACCCTACTTTAAAGTCATCCAGACTGGTAGCTGTCACCACCTCTTCCGTGGTGTAACATTTTGATACATTCATATGAAGCTTCGTATGGGATTCGTATGCTATTTGTATGGGATTGAACATTTGTATCAAATGCAAAACCTACCACATTCGAAGGGGAATTATTAGAACAAATATGAATTTTCTTGCATTTGACTTGATACAAATCAGATACAAAAACACATTTGTGCACATCCCTAATGAGAACATATTGTTTATTGTCTGCAATGCTGTATGTTTTTTTAAAGCTTCTCAATGTGTGGCACCTATCTGATAACTGACAACTTGTACCAAAAGGTAGTACAATAGTATGTTACAAATGGTGGAAACAACTTTTCATCTTGATTTCTTGAAAACAGTATCTTGGGTTATTCTGTGTCAGTTTACTGGCTTAAAAAACAACAACAACCTAACAGCATCATAAGTTTAAACCTTTTTTTTGTAATGGATTTTTCCCATACTATCTAGTAAGAGATCCCCCCCCCCCTCCGCTTAAATTTTGTTTCTTTGCAATTATTAGAAAAAGGTTAAAATTAGCATTTACATTCTTCAATTAAGGGATTTAGGTCCCAGAGTGATTAAATTTCATTGTTTTTCAGTAGGTCATTGGGTTGAGGTTGGATTGAGGTTCCTGCCTTTTTAAAGTTTTGCTCTTTTTCCCCAGGGCAGGAAAATCTAGTAAAACTAATGTTTGAAAAAATGGGGAGTTCAAAGAGAAATTGTCAACTTTAATTTAACAAAGCTCCTTTTGAGATATTTTATAGGCTGGAAATACATCTTGTACTCTGCTAACAAGAGCATCTTGTGTTCAACTAACAAGAAAATGCAGCTTTCTACAAATGTAATTCTCACTTTCTTTCCTTAAGATTACTTCTTAATATGAAGTAAAGTTATATGTAAACCGCTTTTAAAAAAGGTTTTAGACAGAGAAATTTTAAAAGATTACTGTATACTTAGAGAAGATCATATAATAAGGCGATCTTGCATAAAGAAATGCAAATGTAGTGGCTATAAAAAAATAACTGTTTGCAAAGTTTTTTCCATCTTTTACAATGTGGATGCAAACCAATAATAATTTTACTTTCTATGCCACTTTTTTTAAAAAAAATTAACTGATTTCAAAGGCAGTCAAATGGAAGGGAAAGCACACTGCCTTCGGTAAACAGGAGAGGTGTAAAATGTCTTGATGGGAGTCTCATCTGGTCCAAGACCATGTTTGTACAGTGCCTGATCAAAGCTTTCCAAGAAATCAATAAGTAGTGTATAAATGTAAAAGCTTTTCTTCACTGGCAGAAGGGAGGACAAAGGCATTGCTTCTCTAGAGGGCTTGCTGAAACTTGGTGTGGATCTTTGGAGAAAGTCTTCCATCATTCAGAGGGTATGAAGAGGCCAAGAGGAGGAAAGGGAGAAAGGAAAGAATGTTCTATGTGCTGGAAACAGCCCTGTAACGCTATTGAATCATACATTTGGTTATTATGATCAGATTTTATGTTTTCTTCAGAACGTTCAGAGGAGGCTTCCCCAGTTACTGAGATGGACCAGGAGAATGACAAAGCCTTGGTGATTGAGGAACCCAGTGATGAAGAGGTACATGGAACAACGCAAGGGGAGCAACTAACAAGTGAAACCAAAGCTGCTGTTACGAGCTCTGAATCTGCTTTTCCAGATGATCAAAGAGAACAGCCTTTAGCAGAAGAATAAGTGCCTAATTCGTTTTTAGCTATTTCAGTTTGTTACTTTTCCAAGTGGGTTGCTTTCCAAAGCCAATTGTGTTCTCACTCTTCTAAGCTCCGACTGCCACTCCCATTGTATGTTAAAGCTAGGTATTGCGTTTTATTTTATTTTATTGCAAGTGTGTGTCTGAGCTGGAACACTTCAGAATGTGAATGTGCAAGTTAGCAAAGTCTAGCCCAAGCACACGGATTCTTTCTGTTTTGCATATTTTTTTTTAAGTCAAATGCTTCACGGAGTATTTTCCATATGAGTGATTGAAAATATAGTATTATTTGGTCATTGAACAAAGAGTGCTGTTAGTGACAAGAAATATGTGTGACTTGGTTTAGTTTTTTTAGAGTACTATATCAACATAATATTAAATATTTAGGTGTTTACAGAACAGTGGTGCTTAGGTATTTGCCACAAGCAGTATGAAAGTGTCATTATAACTAAAACTTAGTCACTCCTAATCCTAATCCTTTTTTTTTGTCCCTTGAGAGATGGCAATGCTGAAGAGAGCAATCCAACGTCTGATAGCTCTCTTTTAGGTCTCTGTGCACAGCAGATGGGCTACAGGCATAGGAAATAGAAAGCTAATTTGTGTTTACATACAGCGTAGGAATATCTGCACTTGATTGTACTTGAATACCGAGATTTATTTATACCAGTACAATAATGACTACATGAGTCAAATTTGTGTATTTTGTTAAAAGAAAATAAAGAATATGTAGCATCATCTGCTTATTTTGCATGTGATTACCTGAACTACATTAAGTTTTGGGGGGACAATTATGGATAGCTAAAGGATCTAGAAACCTTTGGCAGAACAGCAGAGGGCATTTCATGTTCAGGCAAATGTTGGCATTGTCAAATTGTTTACATTGAGTCATCTGTTTTGATTCTTGGATTAATACATTAGCACTTAAGCAATCCTTTTCAAGCTTAGTGATCTTTTCAAGCCTGGTAATTTTCATGGGTCTAAGTAGCGGTTGATGTATCCGCAAGTGTCATTCTAAACACGTGCCCAGAGAACAGTCCTGACAGCATGTAATGATGTTGTGTTGATAAACCTAAGATCTCAGATGAGGGAGCCTTTGGAAATGCCACGTAAACAATTGGAGCTGCTTGAAACAGAATACTGTAAATGCAGTGCATAATAAATAGCATGGTCAATGTAACGTGCTAAGGCCTCAAAATACTTAGGGGAAAAAAATGCTCTTTGAGACTTTATCTGGCAGATGCTCTGAAGAATATGGACACAATTTACCCAGGTTATGGCATTTTCAGGCATGCTTTCTTCCTTCATTTTTTCCCCTTTCTAATGGAGATGCAAACCATGCATGTCAGGAAAATTTATTAAAGTTGGTTTAAATATTCCTAGCAATGTGCATTCTGTTTTTCTGAGAAAGGTTGGTGTGGTCCAACATTCAAGACTATGCTTAGATATTTTGAAGCTCCATTGAGATCTTTAAGAGGATATTCAAAGTAACTTGCTTGTCCCACCTGGTAACTGGGCTTATTGGAATGGAGAAGTGTCAAGATTCAGGAGTGTGAGCAGGCATTTTATTCCCTCGCTTTGAATGCTGGAGAGCCTAGTATGACCTTTTGCTTCCTCCTCTTGTCAAGGTCTGTTTTTCTTTTTCTTTTTTAAATTGAATTTATACACAATGTATTTATACAAACAGTGATAAGTAAATGTATGTGCAATAAAAAAGAACCAAAAATACGAAAAATAAAAAGAACACAATAACTTAATAAACAGTATAGAACTAGAGAGCTACAGGTTATAATATCTATTGTGTGACTCTATGGTAGAACTTTAACAAATAACGTTATTTACTACAACTACTACCACTACCACTACCACTACCACTACCACCACCACCACCACTACTACTATTACTACTACTACTACTACTACTACTACTACTACTACTACTAGCATTTGTTCTGGAAAGGCATAAGTTTACCAAAGGTTTTTATTTGAGATAGGTACGGATACCATACTTCAAGAAACGAATATATTTTTTTCATCCCTTGAAGTGTCAAGGTCTGTTTTCTAATTCTCTTCATAACTTCAGCCGTACTAGCTGTGTGCGACAAGATGCTGGACTAGATGGGCTGTGGCCTGATCCAGCAGGGCCTCTCTTATGTTCATTCTGTGTTGTTCCCAGTATCAGGGATGCTGGATCAGTAGATTCCTCCTATCTGCTCTTTATAGAACTGTTTAGTGATGTATCCCTAATGGGATCTGTGGTGGAAATGGGGTCATCCGGCTCTCAGCCAAATGGGTCCTTAATGGGTACTTCAATGGGTACTTAGTGCCAGTGGAAAACACCCCTAAAGCACTCTGTGCACACAGTGCTGTTGCTCTTTCTATTTAGCATTAGCTATCTGTAAGAAATGAGAAAGGTCTTTAAAATTTTCATACGTTTATAAAAGGACAGGGAGTGTGCAGGTCAAGGAGGGGAGAGCATAGTTTAAGATAGCAGAGTTGGGTTGGATGACAATAAAAGAAAAGCCTTTATGTCTTTTTGTCACAGATAGTTCTAGGATTATGTAACTTTTATTTGTACTGAGGTTATTGTAGGAGTGGGCATGCTAGAGTTATTCTTAAGGCATTTATTATATTGTTATAAGTTATTCAGATTCCAAATTTTTATTGTTGTAGTTGAATGGGGCCCTTGTATAATGAATCACTAGGTGATTATTTCCATGACTGCATTTTTTAAATATCTCCAAAAAGTTCCCCAAATCAACATTTGTTCCATCATTGTGTGGAGGATACCTAGGACCTAGGAGACCATGAGATCAAATACACACTCAGCCTAGAAAAGCACACTGGCTAACAACTGCTTCTCAGCTTAATCTACTTGCTGGGAAGAAGGTATTGTGCCCTGCCCTGAGCTTATTAGAAGAGAAATGGGACAGAATTGCCATAAATACTGAATATGCGTACCAGATGTGTTTCCTGGAGTGGATCCATAACTCTTTTAATCCAGCAATCTTTTCTTCTAGCAGTTTGGATTGGAAAGCCCTTTAGCAGCGGACTTGAATGCAACCAATGAAGTAAGATCAGAAACTAGCTAAGAACAGGAGACATTTTTAATAATCAAAATCAAAGGCATTCCTTTGAAACCTAGTGCCAAGAAGTTGCCAATGCTGGTATCTGGGGTCCATTACATAATTGGGAGACCGCTACTAAGCCCCCTTTCTTGTCGATGCTTTCTGCACTTCTGGTAGAGGTGGACATTCAGAAGAGGTATTCAAAGGAGAGTAAGTGATAGACTTAAATATCTTTAAGCATAGACTTTATTATGACCATTTCTTGTGTTCAACTAACAAGAAAATGCAGAATATCACAGTTAGCAATAACAAGTAGGGATGTTGCTGCTTGAATTTCGAACTTGGGATCTATTCGTTTGAATTATCTGGACATTTGTATGTGTATGGGTTCGTACACGATGCATACTTGAAGATACTGCATCTTTCCTGCATCCATACGCATTTGTATGGATCCATATGGGACGAAAATGGGTTGCATACGGGATAACTACAGGATGCATACAGACACGTAAAGATGTGTATGGATGTGGGGAAGATTTGTATGTACGGGCACATACAAATGTTGTCAACATTCGTATGTACAGATTGGAATAAAAAATTTGAACAAATAAATTCAAATTGGATTTTCAGGCATTCGACTTGATTTGAATAGAATGTAAAACAAATTGGTGCACCTTTCTAGTAACAAGCAGTACTCAAGCCTTTGATTAGGTCTCTGCAGAGAGAATGGTAGCAAATAACATGAAGCAGTAAAACAATGTCTCAGAAGGCTTTACATACTCTTCTATTCTGCCTCCGCTGGACTTAGGCTGTCTCCAGATGGTGAGAAAAAAAAAGTGGGATCTATTTTTCATCTTGCAGTTGCCTCTTACTATATCTGCCAGATTGCAGGGCAAAATCGTGGGGCAAATGCAGGCCCTTACCTGTCTGGGCATTTGCCCCTGTGATGGCATGGTGCGTACTTCCAGGTATTTTGATGGTGTGAAGTACTCAGAAGTGTGCAAGTGTTGCCCTTGGACTTCCTCGGGGGCTTTTTTGGACCAGTGGCCATTTTCAAGATGGCGGCTCCCAGAAGCAAGCATCCAGACAGGTAAGCCCATATTGCTATTCTGGGAAAATGCGGCTTGAGAGTTCTTTCCCCAATAATACGTTACCGTGAGATTTCTTCTTAATCCCCTATGGTTATGTTGTGATTGCTGCGGAGTATTCTGTTACTCTGCATTTTCCTGTGTGTTTGGGTGAACTCTGAGAACTCGGGAGAACTTGCCATTATCCAAGAACACGCAGACCTGTCAGAGCTGAGCACCGGCTGAGCACATGAACGGAAGAATCCTAGCAGCTGTGACATCTAGAACACAGAGTATCACTTATAAGTGGGGTGAACTGCTTTCCCTACAGAAGCACTTTACTGTGGACTGTACATAAACCATGCGTTTTTAAAGCAATGCCTGGAGGTACCCCCAGTTACAGAAAAAGCTCATAGGATTAAGGCAAGGGAGAAAAGAAATCCACCTCAAATGTTCATACAAAAGAAAAGCCTGATGCGCATGTCTGTATCACATCTAGTTTTACTTATTTCCTGGGACTTCTGGTCACATGTCCCCCTCATTTCCTCTTCAGCAGCAATGGAAATCAAATGGACCCTCTTCTTCCTTGCCCCTTCCTGATCTTAGCACCGTTTGTCAGGTGTCCTCTGTTAATACCTCAGTGATGTAGGGTGTTTTAAAAACTCACTGCCGGAGACAGAGTAACCTATTTACTGGGTTTATTTTTTCCTGATTGGATTTTTGGGAGTTCTTAAGAGATTGCTTTCCACTAGTAGGTCTATTGGGATGTCTATCAAAAATGTTGGATTATCCTTGCCTTTGGCTGAAAGAATAGCTTCCCCTGTCTCACTTTCAGGCACTGTTATAGGTTTTAGTGGGTTCACTTTTAATTTTGTCTTTATTGTTGTAACCTGCTATGATAGCTTCAGATGTTGTTGAGTTGGTTGCATGGGAACCTCTAGCAGGTGTAGGGCAGGATAAAAATGCAAATAAATGAATAAATGGAAAACAATATGGGTGAAAACATAAAATTGTTTCCTCTTTAATATATCCCCACTTGGTCCTGGAGATGCTGATCTGAATCCGGATGCAACTCAGAAGCATAACTTTTGCTTTATAGGGGATAAGACATTATCCATAAGGTTGTTTGATGTTCCTTTGTGCCAGCATTGCCCTTGTACATAGGGGCCAAAGGTCATGTGGGGGTTTAGAAGGTGCTGGCATCTGCTCCTGCTTTGCTCTCCCCATCCTTCTTGAAGCCCAAGGGACAGAGCAAAGTGTTACTGTGTTGACTCTAGAGGTCTGGGAGGGGCTCCAAAAGTGCATTGCGGCAAGATAACATCATCCTGTATTGTGATGTCATTATACTTTGTTCCACTCCCCGGTTCCAGTAACGCTGTGAAGGATAAAAGGCATGTAGGTGAGTTTCACCTAGCTTGGTGTAGAGGGGCAGGGCCGTTTCAAGTGTTTTGCAAAACAACTTTGGCCACGCTGGTAGATGGAGGAGGCAAGGTGAAGAAGGAAGAAGGTGCCTCGTTCCCGCATCTCGCAACTTCAGGAGAGTTAGGGTGCAGGAGGTTCCTTGATCCAAGAGAAGGAGGAGGAGGCTACAAAGGAACCATTTTGCTTGTGGGGAGAGGAAGAGAGAAGGAAACTAGGGGTGTTTTTCCACTGTCACTAAAAGTACCCATTAATGGGTACGTAATGGCATTTTTGTTCACATTAATGGGTACTTAATGGTTACTTCTAGTGACAGTGGAAAAACACCCTAGGTGAGCACTTTCCATCAAGCTCCCAGCATTGACCCCTCCATTCCAACTGTCATCAAACAGGCTATGAAGGAACCATCTTGCCTGTGGGGAATGGAGGAGAAAAAGAAAATAAAAGTATTTTACCATTGCAAGGACACTGTTGTTGCCTGAGTGTCCCTGTTCCCTCCCACACCATTTTCCTTTTGTATCTTGTCTTTTAGATTGTAAGCCTGAGGGGAGGGACCTGTCTAAGATTAGTATAATATTGTAACATAGCCTGTTTGAGATCTTCGAGTATAGGATGGGATAGAAATACAAATAAACAAATACAGTGGTACCTTGACATACGAGTTTAATTCGTTCCGTAACCTTGCTCTTATGTCAAATCGCTCGTATCTCAAAGCAATTTTCCCATTAATCCCTTCCAGCTCCCAAAACACCACCTCAGTTGTTTTTGTTATGTGCTGTACTGTATTTACATACACATATCTCAAATCTTGCTCTCATCTCAAAGCAAAATATCACTCGCTCGGCAGCTTGTATCTCAAAACACTTGTATGTCAGGGCACTTGTATGTCGAGGTACCACTGTAGATAAATAAATAAATTCGGTAATAGTGTTTTGCAAATTCTTCATTCATTCATTATGGCAGTGATTCCCAACCTGGGGTATCAAACCAGGACATTTAGGAATAAGTGGAAAAAATATTGGCAGGAAAAGGTGCAGCAGTTTTGCACAGGTTTGCAGAATTGGGTAAAGTTTCTGTAACTCTCATGTTCACAAGTTAGCACCAAAACTGGGCATCTTTCCAAAATTTTCTATTACTAACTTTGGTAAATTTAACTGCTATTTTATACAGTTCTGAGTTTTAGCTATTATGAGGCCCCATCTTGAGGCAGAGCACATAGTGCCAATATGGTCTTTCTGTGGTGGGGTTGCCACCATAGCTCCGTTTCTGTACTGTAAAAGATGAAAAGAACTTGCTGGAAAACACAGCATTGGTGGTGAGTTTGCAGTAATAATGCTTTTGATGATGTCCACCATGCAGGCATGTAGGCCAGAACAGCTTGCCAAGTGTGCAGGGTGTTGGTGATGCACACATCTGGACATTCCGAACACCCAAATGCCTGGATGTGTGCATTGCTTAAATTGTGCAAAGATGGCACCAGCCATGACACTGTCTAGCCAGGAAGCAATAATGGTTCCTAGTGCAAATATCTGGCTGCTGTCTGGAGGTGCATACTTTGGTCAGTTGTAAGATCTAGGCACTGCTGAATTTTGGCCCTTCTGAGATAGCTGGAGTTGTGTGTGAGTCTGCTGTATCTATCTGACAGAAACTAAATCCTGAGTCCTTAGGAGGTAATAGAATTAAACTGGTTCCCACCCGCCACTTTTTTTCTTTCTGGATTTTCAAATACAACTCCCCAGAACCTCTGTTTTTTCCATAAGCACCATGATTTAATATTTGCAAATTTGAAGTCCATGAGGTTTACTAGGAATCCAGGCCCAATTAGTAGTGAGGGACTACTGCATAAGCAACTCTTTTTGGTGTAGTACATTTTTTTAATCTTTAATTATATCACCATATTTGGTAATATTTGGAGTCAAGATGCAGTGGAAATATAGGATTCATTGTAAGGATACTAAGCGAACGCCTTGCGTTTGCTCCATCAAGTTTATTTTTAGCCAAGAATTAGAGGAACACTGAGATGAAGTTACACGTTAAAGACCTAGTGCCATGTGATATCCTTTGAGTCCATGTTGCTGCCATTCTAACTTCTTTAATAATGCATAAATCACTTCTGGATGCCTATAGGTTAGAGCAACTGGGTGTCCTTACTTTGCAGAGCACATTATAAAAGAGGAGGACACCACCAAATGGAATGCATTATTTGATCCGTATTTTCTCCTAAGGAAGGTGCATTCTTAACACATGCAGTTGGACACACTTGGAGCAGAGGTGAGACAGGGCAGGGAATTTTGCAGTAGAATTAATATTCTAATAAGTGCAATAAGGAGGTAGAGATTTTATTTTTGAAGGTGATTTCTTTTTTCAGTCTCCATAATTTTACATAAACCATAAAATCAGGAAGGGTGGTCAGTTCCTTGCCTGTTAGTCTAGACCACCTTTTCATCCTTCCTGGCTCTTTTCTCACCCCCTTTCACCTTTCCCATTTGTTTCCTTTCCTTTGCTGTTTTGTTTGTTTGTTTGTTTGTTTCCTCTACGAAGGCTGATTGCTGCTCAGTAATTTGTGGATATTGCATACGTTTCTGCTTGTACAGCGATGGCAGTTGCCGCAGATGAAAACAGCGGGAAGCCCTTCTCCCACTGAAGGATGGAATCTCACCAGCTGGTTTTCAGCCGTGGAGGGTCCATTGGCTGCCATTGGTGTGCAGAGGAAGAGGAAAAGCTCAGCACACATCACGAAACACTTCCTTATTTCCATGTCTTCTTTGCCTGCTGACTTTGAATACCAAATCACCACCACCACCATCATTCATTAAAATGATCCATCTTTCTACCAAATCAGATTCAAGCACACTTCTTCCATGCAGTCAATTGACTATTCAGCCACCCAGAGATTTCTCTTTCTAGCAAGCCTTCAGTGGGAGCCTCTTTTTGTGGCATAGCAGCTTATATGGGATTGAAGAATCCCAGTCAAAGATATATCCCAAGACTCTGATGACAACAGTTCAAACCTCCTGGAAGATGACAGGCACATACGGACTTCATGCATTCCAAAATTAAATTAAAATTGTCGGTCTAAGGCCCGGGTTGAGACTTAGTAATCTACTGGCTTTTGCACTTGTTGCAGGTCCCATTGCAGTTCTTGGCTGCAAAAACTTACCAAATATATAAGCATGAATATTTGAAGGAAAAATATACCAGTTATTTAGAAAGTCTAAATTCATTTCTTTTCTTTTTCTTTTTCTTTCTTTCTTTCTTTTTTGAAATCCTTGCAGGTAAATACAGAAATGTGATAGAAAAGTGGGCTCAGCTGAAAAAGGGCTGGCCCACCCATCCCAATGTTGCAATGGACATTGATGCAGATTTGGTAGTGTCCATACTCTATAAAATGCTCTCTGCAAAGTAAGGGCACCCAGTTGCTCTTTGTCATAGCTATCCAGAAGTGTAGCTTGTTAGGTGTAGCGACTTCCGGTTATTTATGTTTCAAGCCGGAAATTGGTGTGAATTGGACCTTCCGCTAGATGGTCAAATAAAATCTTACCTACAGTAGCTGCTTTGTAGTATGCATCTTCATTTTGCTAATGCAGTGCTTGTAAAACCACACACGTAAGTACAACACAATGCTAAAGCAATTTAAACGTCAAAACTCCAAATAAATGTAAACTTGTTTAGCGCTCCTATGCAGCATGTATAATGACAGCTTCATAACAGGTGACGCCAATTTTCATCCCAGCTGTTCTTTGTTATTTCCACGTTTTCTACAACTAAGACAAAAGCATCCTCAATTTTTTAGAGATCTAGGGCATTTTTCCACTGTCACTAAAAGTACCCATTAAGTACCCGTAAATGGGTACGTAATGGCATTTTTGTACCCATTAATGGGTACTTAATGGATACTTCTAGTGACAGTGGAAAAACACCCCTTGTCTCTTTAATGTGCTAGTATTTGCTGGATTGTACTAAAGGGTTAAGACCATATTTCCTAATTCTGCTGTGTGGTTTGGTCTAATGCCTTCACAGAATAAAATCCCTGGGAAGCCCTTTTTAAATAGTCCTACATTTGTTCAGCTGAAGCTTCCTGCATGAATATAGCCCATCTACACCAAAGGTTTAAAGTGGCTTCAGTATTTAACGCACAACAGCAAAGTGACTAAGTTTTTTTCATCATTGTCCTATCCAAAAGTGGATTTTCTGAATTAGATGCCAAAGGAAAACGGCTTGTCACTTTGCTGATGGGTTCTGCCAATCTGCAAGTGGTCTGAAGCTGCATTAAGACTTAGGTGTAGATGAACCCTGGTTACTGTTGGCTTTGACAGTATTTGTGACTCCTGCTACTTAGATTAGAAATACAATATGCAGGATTGTCACCTTGTTTATCATTCTTACTCCTAAAACTTTATAGGCTTGGTAGAGGCTCAGGGGATTACGTGGAACTCTTGTTTCTTTTTTTCAACTATGTTTTATAATGAAAATTTATAAACAATGCAGCAGGATGCTCATGATTATTCAGTGGTCACAATGGCCGTAGATATCTTCATTGCATCCCAAGGAAGAGGGTTGGAATGGTAGGCACACAAAAGAGCTCCTTTTCCTACACAGACCTGTCTGTGCCTTTAAGAAATCAGAGTGAAGAATTTCTTGTAGCTCCCCTACTATCTGCCATTGTGTAGATGGTCACCAGGATGCTCTGCGCTGCCTGTCTTATTCCTGCCTTTGACTGCTTTATCTGGGTCAGGAACATTCTTCACAGGGCACATCCATGGTGTGTGTGTGAAAGTTGCCTTGGATACTTCGTTGGAGTTCTGTGGGATACTTCTGAGTGCATAGTTCTCAAGCTGCGTTTTTGTTGGCTGCATTTGAAGGGCAAAATCAGAGGTGCCTATTCAGACGTGACCTTCTAGCACGACTGCGCTTTGGGATCTGGGATCCACCAGAGTCGGGGAATCTGACTGAGCCAGACGTTTGAGTCAGGCAGTTTGATCAAAGTCACTAAAACTTATTCAGTATTGCAGTTGACATTCTTAGCCAAACTCTTCAGTTCTGTCTGTAGCTACCTGGATAATAATGCCACTGAAAAGCAATGTTCTGGTTCCTCTTTAGGTCTAACTTTGGCTGCGTCCTGACACGTTCCATGCTTTGCTGCCCATATACAGCTTTTTTCAGCCCGCAGCAGTAGCGAAGCATTTAGCATCTTTTAAAATCACACGTTTTACTTCACACCTTTAGAGGATCCACTGTTACTTTGAGCAACAGAGCTTCCCCTCTGGCAGGTGGGAAGCCACTACAAAGGGATCCAAAAGCTCTCAAGGCTCCTGTCTGGCAGACCACAAGCTACTTCAGCATTCCATTGCAGCACAGAATATGTCATGATGTAAAGTCACTGTAAAGTCTCATTCAGCAGAGTCAGGGACTTTTCTTCACCCACAACTGTACAGAATAATGTGCGATATTTGCTTAGCTTGTGCAGCTTGTTTTAGTTGTGCTTTTTATCTGTTTTAATTATAATTTTATTGTGAGTTTCTCTGAGACCTTTCGGTATAGGGTGGAATATAAAATAAACAAGCAAGCAACTCCTGACATAAAAATCAGGAGATAAGGAACAGTTATATCAAATTGTGGAGGAAGGAGCGTGTAGCTTTTCCTGCTTGGGAATTCATGAACGGACGTCGCCTCTGTGTGTGTAGCAAAGTATGGTTAGAAGCCATCAGAAGGCGCCAAAAGTGCTGTGCCAGTCAGTGTTCCTTTAGCAGCTCAGGTTGTGCCTACCGTTCATGTGTGCCACATACACATAGGTGAGGGAGCTGGGTGAGCATGTGCAGGAAGGAAGGAAATCTTTGTGTGTATGCATTATGTTTATATATAAATAAATCTCAATGATGGTTCTGTTTCTAGGGTCTGTCGCATTTGAACTTCACCAACTGTTTTACAAATGGATGAGGTGACCGAGGTTGCAGCAGCTGGCTGAACGCCACGCATTTCACGCAGGTCAATTAACAAGTGTTTGACCTACAGAGATCAAACTCTTTGGCTGTGATTCCGAATAAAAAAGGAAACTTGGAAGGGAAAGAGCTGAAGCAATTATTTCCCCCCCTCTCTCTCTCCTCTCTTTCTCTCTCTCTCTCACATACGCACACACATGAGTTTATAACGTACAGTGCTGTACCTTTGCATAAACAGTTATCCTTCAGTCTAAATTATCTTGCTTCAACTCCTCCTTGCCCAGCTTTTTTATAACATTTGCATTTAAAATGAATGGCAGGATCCATAAGAACATAAGCTATTGATACATCTGTCATCCATAAATTTGTCTAACCCTTCCTTAGAGCCATCTAGGTTGGTAGCTGTCACCACCTCTTCTGGCAGCAAATTCCATAGACCCTCTAAGTCAGCAGTTCTCAACCTTCCAAATGCCGTGACCCCTTAATGGAGTTCATGTTGTGGGGACCCCCAACCACGGGAGCGGAGCAGCTGGAAAGTGGGAGGGAAGGGCAGCAGGAGGCTCGTTGCGACCCCTCTGAAAGGGTAATTCGACCCCCAAAGGGGTCCCGACCCCCAGGTTGAGAACCACTGCTCTAGGTGAACAAATACTTCCCCTTGTCTGATCTGACTCTCCAACCCATCAGCTTCATAGAGTGCCCCCTGGCTCTAGTGTTGTGTGACAGAGATAAGAAATTTCTTTTTCACCTTTTCTATACTGTGCATGATTTTGTATACTTCAATCAGGTCCCCTCTTAAACGCCATCTTTCCAGACTGAAGAGTCCTAGATGTTGCAGTCTGATTTCATAAGAGAGGTGTTCCAGCCCCTTAATCATTCTGGTTGCCCTTTTTTGCACCTTTTCTAGTTCCACAATATCCTTTTTGAGGTGTGGTGACCAGAATTGTACACAATATTCCAAATGTGGCCTCACCACAGATTTATAAAGAGGCAAAATGTCACTTGCTGACTTGTTTTCTATTCCCTTCCTAATTATTCCCAGCATTTAATTAGCTTTTTTCGCAGCTGCTGCGCATTGGGTTGACACCTTCATTGAACTGTTCACCAGAACCCTGAGATCCTTTTTCCTGGTGTGTTGCAGAAGGCTCAACCTCCATCAGTTTATAGACATAATTTGGATTTTTGGCCCCGATGTGCATTACTTTGCACTTGTTAAGATTAAAGCACATTTGCCACTTGGTTTCCCACTCACCCATTCATCCCTTCTTTGTGTTACAATTATGGCACCCACTGGAGGCCTACTTTTCCTCATGGACAGTTTTCTTGTACATCTTGGTGCTGGTTATAGCCAGAGCAGAAGCTTCCATGCGTATTACACACACACACACGTACACCTTATTGCTATCTAGGAAAGTATTTGACCCATCATACACTTGACTATTTCCAGCCATGCAGAGGCTAGGAATTCCTCCAGGCACAATGGCTGTTTCTATCTGGGCATCACCCTAGTTCAAAAATACATTCATTTTCAGCCAAGCAAAAACACTAGATGAAAGTACAGAGGAGTGAGAGGCAGCCACATCTGACAGATGAAGGCATTCCCAGAACAAGGTTGCAAACCTCTCTTGCCTCTCTATGGTGAACCTATGACACGCGTGTCACTGGTGACACGCCAAGCCCTTTTGGGTGACATGCCGTGTCACCCTGGCTCGTGGGCATGTTGTTGCTGTTTGGTATCTTGTAGGCAGCAGGCCGCTTTTGGCTTACAGCCTACAAGATACCAGGAGCACAGAGGCACTGTGTGCCATGCACAGGAGGTGTGATGGAATCATGTCATCATGCTGCCAGGTCTGTGCTCCCAGGAGCTAGAGGACTGAAAACCTGTGTGCGGCAGCGATGGCTTTACTCAAAATGTTTCTCTCCATGTACTTTTGTGAGACCTTATTTTCAGTGTTAAATAATATTAAAACCAATAAAAGAAAACCGACTGACAGATGAAGTTAGTAGCGCTTGCTTGAAGTGGTTGAAATACCAACCTTCGATTGAAGATTTAGCAAATGAAATTCAGCAACAAAAAAGTCACATGTATTAAAAAAATATAACTTTTTTTTTTTACTAGAGCTACAAATATCACAAAATTGTGGATATTTCTAGAAACGACATGGCACCCCAGTTAAGCTAGTTTGTTTGGTGAATCTTGGGTGTTTTTCCACTGTCACTAGAAGTACCCATTAATGGGTACAAAAATGCCATTACGTACCCATTTATGAGTACTTAATGGGTACTTTTAGTGACAGTGGAAAAACACCCTTTGACACACCGAGCTCAAAAGGTTCACCATCACGGATCTATAGTAAACCCATAGAGATTGGTAGTATTATAAAAGCTGTTGAATCTTGACACAAATCGCTAACTCTCCTCTAAAGGCCATTTGCAAGAATTTGAGAACAGATGACATTTTTGCCTTTGTCTCCTACTTGAGATGCCCAGTAGCAATTGGTGGGCCATTGTGTGAGACGGGATGCTGGACTAGATGGGCTGCGGCCTCATCCATCAGGGCTCCTCTTATGTTCTCTTACATAGAGTCAGGCTGGATTAAGTCAAATTGCAAAGTTGCATGTTGATTCAGGACAGTGTCACATTCTGCTTTGATTGCTTCACTTTACATTGAGAATGGTGCCTTTACAGAAGAGCAGCAGATGAGAAAATGGTAGACGTTTGTCCAGGGATAGCTTATCAGTAGAAGCTGTAAACATTTCAGGTGAACTATTATAGGCTTATTGTCTCTAAATGGTGATTTATGTCCTTATTTCTACATTATTGTCTGTGTGGTACTGCCCTGTGTCATTTTTCAGGTGGTTTTATTTTCATTAGTATAGCCACTTTAGCTTGTGATCACTGCAATGCATTGCATTAGAGTCACACGGCTGACATCTAACCTCGTCAAGCCAACTCGTTGACCCCTCAGCTTCTGAGACATCAGTTTATCCCCCACCCCCACCCCAAATCGCAGCACCGCTTAAATCTAGAGACTCCTCTATCTGTTCCGTGTATGTTGTGGGCAGTTTAAAGGCTGATCAGAATCAAATATTGCTCTTTCAAATTTGATAATGTATGACTACGAAATGGTGACCTTTGATATATAGTAATACATCAAGATGACAGGGGCAGTAAGTACCGCAATTACCTTTACTACAAGTTTAGATTGTGTGTTAGCTCTCATCTTGCAACCAATTATTTCTCAAAAGAAGGGCAAGATTCTTCTTTCTTCTTGGAGTTCTGTAAATAATGAACATGCAGAAATGTGTTTTTGTTTTTCCTGGCAGAATCTTGCATACTCACTTAAACTTCCTCCCCCAGTAAAGAAAAAGGAGTATAGATGTTCTAATAGTTTTTAATATTTGTTGCAAATAGGGATGTGCACAATTCTTTCTTTTTTGCTATTCGCTTTGCATTGAAGTGAATGGGACTGAAATTTGCATTCGTGTGACTGTAGCCACTTTGAATGTGCTGGGCTTTGAATTCACTTTGCATTCTCTTCAAATCCCTGCCTTTGAATCCGATGCAAATCTGATTTCAGTCTGCTCCGAAGCTTTGAATGGAGTCACAAAAGCTTTGGATTCAAAGCTTTAGAACAGAGCCAATATTTGATTTGAATGCAACTTTTTGAACTTTTGCAGTTTGTATGAATTGAGAAGGTGGCGAACATTTTTTGCCCATCCCTTTTGAGAGGCTTTCTGGTTCCCCATCAAATTGTGTTTTGCACTTATTTCATCCACATAATGATCAAGTCCCTTATGTAGGACTTGGTGGGATTGAAACTTTTGCTGCTGTATTGAAAATGATGAATTTTTTTGTGGGCAGTTGTTTACATGGCTTTTAATAGTACTGGAATGTAAGAATTTAATATGCCAGGGAAGTGGAGAAAAGTGGATGCTGGGAAGGATTGAACTGAGAACATCATGGACTGAATCTGGGATTAGTTGCATCAGCCCTGAAATTTTGTCTTCTCCAATCATCTTGCCCATCCACTGTGACTGACAGGCAGTTGGAAATCTTTGGATTGACCAGCCAAGTCAGGTACATGCCTGAGGCTTACCTAGTTACCAGATTCATAATCTATATCTCATGCACTTCAGCCCTGAAATTTTATACCAACTCTATTCCCCCAGACTTTGGAAGCTGATGGAGCACTGGAGGTGGAGAAATGGGCCTTCTCTGGCACTCCTGCATAGTAGGCATGATAATGTGCTATTATTTGAGATGGTCAGTTTAACATTGGAATTTATAGAATTTGCAACTCTACCATAACCTCCCCCTTCATTGCAAGGAGCCTATGAGCTCTATGAGATTTCCAAGGGTTCTTGGGAGCAGTTGTGTCAATCATCCTACTCACCTTGCAGTTAATTCCAAAGAAACACTAGAGCTTCAACAAAAGCACCAGTCATGTCAGCTAGGTATTGCCCCCAGAGCCATCATGAATCTTTCAGATTCCATAAGTCTCCAAGGATGGACCATCTTAATAGGTCGGTCACATATTCCCAATTTGGAAGGATTTGATCACCCCAAACCATGTTTTCTTCTGTGGATGAAAACATGCTTCAGGATGAGCAAAACAAGGCTTCCCATCAAAGCCAGACTAAGTTACTACAAGAATCTGAAGTTACTACAAGAATGAGATTGGTATACAACTGGAAATTGTCGCAATAGCTATTGACCTAAAGCAAACCAAACATTTGGCCCATCTGTCCAGCTCAGCATTTCAGGTGAAACGGACTCAGTGATGGGATTGTCTGATTTCAAGATAGTCTCATTCAGGGCACGAAAGTCCTCAAAAGAACTGGAAACCACTTTGGTGTCTGGTCACCGAGGACTTAACACAGCCTTCATTCACGGGAGGATAATTTTGGTAGTTGATGGTGCCATTGTGCCTACATTAGAATCCTGCTATGAGGGTCTATAGTCCACTAGAACAGACTACCTTTTAAAGGTAGGTGGTCCCTGATCAGTCCCCAGGAACTCTATCCACAAGATCTGGGAAATTTTGGAGAGCTTCTGGTACTTGAGAGTAAGCCACTTCAACTCAGTGGACAGATGATCTGATCCAGTAAAATGGAGATGTATAGGCCCTTGTAGAAGCTTGATGTACCCCTTTGGGCAGTCAAAACATCTCTGCCCTGTCCATTACCCCACTGAGGATAAGTATGTCATTTTCTTCAGTCACACGCAGCACTGGCAGGTGGCTCCCAGAGGTCTGATGGATAGTAAGGGTGGCCCCAAGCCCAAAAGATTCGTTTCCTGATAGCAGACCCAGCAGCAAAAGGAGAAAGCCTAAGGCTGTGACTGGGCCTCCAGAAAACCACATTTTGATTCCTGGTGTGTACTGTTGCTACTTCTTAACTATCCAGGTTTCCCTTGTTTATTTAATGCAGTATCTTATAAGCCTATGGCTACCAATAGTAGCCAGTGACACGGCCCACCATAAGCACCTGGTATTTAAAGTATTTTTGTGCTGTTTCACAGTTTGGTCTTGTACTTTAAGTGTCAGTTTCTTTACTGGCAGTCTCCCAGTTTGAGTCCATACTCCTGCACAAAGCCTGCTGGATGACCTTGGACAAGTCACAGCTCTTTTTTTGAGTTCTCACAGCCCCACCTACTCCACAGGATGTCTGTTGTTGGGAGAACAGAAGGTTCACCAGTCACTTTGAGTCTCCTTGAAAGGAGTGAGAAAAGGGGGGTATAGAAGCCAACTTTTCTTCTTTTTTAATCCCATGCAGAAGTTGAGTGATCTAATGAAAGTTCGGGGCCTTTAAAATAACAGTATGCCACATCAACAGGAGTAAAATCTCTTCAAGTTTCTTCCTTTCAGCTCTGGGTATTTTTTGAGAGGCTGCGTCAAGTGCCCTGCATGGAGATGGGACAATAAGAGGACGCTGAGGAGCTTTGTTGACTTCTGCAATTTGTCGCATAGTTTAATTTCAAAATTCAGAGATCCATCTCCCTGCTTTCTGTAAGAGGCGATGACTTAACATTCCCCCCACTCAGCCACTTGGTTGAAGGACATGAAAAGCAGAGTCATGTTAATTGTTCTTTGTAGTAACCCAAACGGATATGTTCTGAATTGGTGCTTAATCGGCCTATAGCAGCTTACTGCTTCCACATGCTTGATATGCGCCTGCCTCACGGGGATTGTGTCAATCTTTGTGCTGATTGCTGGTTGTCTAAAGAACGTGCACAGAATGCGTGGTGGGGGTGGGTTGGTTGTGTGTATGCATCATCCAAGCAACCAATCTGGTATGATGATGAAGCCTTTTCTCACAACCCTTGATGTGCATATGGATACGCCAGATAGATTCTATCCCATGTAAAACAATATATATGCAGGCCTTTTGTGTTCAATCAATATCACACTTATTTCAACCCACAACTGCATAGTATGCATCAGTCCTACCAACTAGATTAGATATAAAATTTATTATTTATATTTCTCTCCTGCTCTATACCCAAATGTCTCAGGGCATGCAACAACCTTTAAAATCTGGCATATCAAACAAAACGATATTAAAACCATAAGAACCACCACAACGTTTTAATTCCAGCATCTTAAAAACAAAACAATATCAATTAAAACAGAAATATCTAAAGGGTCAGTGTAAAACTCAATGCCATCTGAAGATGGTAAAATGTATTTTTATTTCCAGTTTGCTTCAGCTTTTATACATTGGTCTTCCTCAGAGACTTAATGATGTGGACGTGAAATGGGGCAGACTTTGTTAAAATATTTGGATATGTTTATATGTTTTCACTGAAGCGTTATAGCTAGCTGACTTAAATATATACTGATCGATGATTTATGTTTGAAAACAGAACTGATAAGAAGCATAAGTGTTCTTGATACCATGTTTTGTCATATCTAGCCAAAAAGATTGAAATCCCAAGAAACAATTTTCTGAAGGAATGAAACCGTTTGGCCTCCTGAACCCTTGAGGGAAAATAGCCTCTCAGTTTGCCCGAAATATAAAACAGTGAAGCGGTGTAAGTAAAATAGACAACCTTGCCAAGCATGTCACATTTCTATTTGTGCCATTTGAAATGATATTTTAAAAACATTTTCTAGTTATTTTTGATAAGCAAATAGTGCAAATAACATTGGCAAACTAACTGCTGAAGTCGAGGTTTTCTTTTTTGTTCAAATTAGATTTGTGTCTTTCTATGTGTGTGTTTTTAAAGTAAGCTTAGGGGGGAAAAATCCTTGAAAACTAAACATGTACAACTTCCAGACTTGTTTAAGATTTTTTTTAACCGCTTCATGTAAAAAAAACCTTGAAGCAATTTACCAAAATAAAAAGTAAACACTAAAGACAAGGGTAAAAGAAGATTAACATATACAAGCAATTAAAAATCAGGTGGGTTTGGGAGGAAAACCACCAGTTACTCATGGAGTGCTTCACGGAAGATGTATATCTTTAATAGGCACCTTGTGAATTTTGGAAGGGAGACTGCTACACAAGGTAGGTGCTACCTTTGAAAACACCTGGCTGTGGGCCATCATAAGATGGCATTCTGTTTTAGTGGGATCTGGAGAAGGACTTCCCAAGATGATTTCAGGGCATTTCCAGGTTTGTAACATGGGAGGTATTCTTATAAATACACCCCAGTTCCAAGTTGTTTAGAGCATAAAAATATGAACATTTGAAGATCAGGCCATCTAGTCCAGCATCCTTTCTCACACAGTGGCCCACTAATTGCTCCTGGACATTCTCAGGCAGAAGACAAAGGCAAAACCTTTACCTCCTTTTGACTCCCTGCAAATGGTCTTTAGAGACATCCTGCCTATCGCTCCAACCTGGAAGTAGTACCTAGGTATCACTGTTAGTAGCCATTGAGACACCTGTTCCCCATGAATTTGTCTATAAGAACATATGAGAAGTCTTATGGCCCATCAATTGCTTCTGGACGTTCTCAAATAGAAGACAAATGCAAAACCTTCACTTGCATTTGACTCTTTACATCCTTTAAAAGGAGATGTTTTTAAAACCAGAACATTACATTAAAAAGGAATCATAATAGTAAAAAAAATGGCTGGGAAATGTTATGATAATGTTTTTATAGTGGAGCGTGATGTATTATAATGTTATTTTAAAATCTTTTTGATTTTTCAGAACAAAATTAAAATATGATTTTGTACTTTTTTCCTAAGCAGTTTAACATTGTATTGTTTTAGGATTTTAATCTGTTCTTTATTTTATTCATGGAAAAAATAAAAAAAAATAAACATACAAAATACATAGTAAAAATTATCAGATATCTTTGGAATTCATATACAATCATAGATTTAAAATGAGTATATGATCACTATTCTCATCTACCAAATGTTATCTTCAAGTTGTGAAACCATGTCCAAGGAAATTGTTCTGGCCTTGCTCTGCATTGCCCTTCATGCTAATATTCAAGTTCGTTTTAAACTCCTCCTCTCTCCTGTTTTTCATTCTGCGTACCAGCTTCACCATCATTGCATATGCTGCTGATTTTTCTTCTCTTATTTGCACTCCAGGGATATTTGGCATGTTCCATTTTTTAGCGGGTACATACTCTCGCTGCAATTAGCAAATGCAATGTCTTTTTTTTTTTACATTTTAACAGCTTTTTATCCAAAGTCCTTCCCAATAAATAAAACTGCAGGCCCATTTCAAATAAATAAATTAAAATGGAATTTTGAAAGTTTGAGAAGGAAAGGGTTAGGGTAAAAGTTACTGATGCTCAGTCATATATTAAAAATTTTTCCACTTGTTGCATGGAACTGCTTCCATTACTCAGTGAACTAGGGCTTCTACCTTTAGTGGTTTCAATGAAAACGTTTGTGTAGCAGACAGGTTCTAACAGGCCATACAGGATTGCATTCTCTATAAACTAGGGAAAATCATACAGTCCTCTTGGGTCATACCAGATGTGAGCCCTGATTGAAGGGTCCACATACCAATGTGTGTCATGTGTCTTGTGGAACATGGTGGCCTTACAGACCCTGTGGAAAATGCACCTGGGAGCATTCCAGCAGAAGACCACTATAAAGTGATTTCTCATACAGGCCAACTGCTTGTTCCTGCCATCACTGTGAAGACAACTAGCAGTGGCAGGAGTGGCCCAGGTTCTATTTTGGAATTTGGTGACATTTTGCTGGATCCACTTCCAGCATCATTTTTGGGTCTGCAGGGAAATGTCCCCAGCCCTGCTGAATCAGGCCACAGCCCATCTAGTCCAGCATCCTGTCCCACACAGTGGCCCTCCAATTGCCCATGGGCATCTCAAGCAGAGACAAGGGCAAACCTTCTCCTGCTCTTGAATCCCAGCAAATGGCCTTAGAAGCATCCTGCTTGTCCCCACAGCTTGAAGGATGTACTTAGGCATCTATTCTAGTAGCCACTGATACATCTATCCTCCATAAATTTGCCTAACCCTTCCTTAAAGCCATCCAGGCTGGTTGTTGTCACAACCTCTTCTGGCAACAAATTCCATAGACCGATGACCCTCTGGGTGAAGAAATACTTCCCCTAGTCTGGTCTGACTCTTCTACCCATCAGTTTCATAGTTCTAGTGTTGTGTGACAGAGCAAAGAAATTTTCTCTATCCACCTTTTCTATACTGTCATGATTTTATACACTTCAACTTTAAGGCAATATTTGTTTCCCAGCCTTGAAGCTAGGATAGGCTAGGTCTGACAGCATGCTGATGGTTGCCAGTGTGTTCTGCCCCTTCCACCATATTTTGGGCCTATGATGCTTTTCCTGGTCAGGTGCATTCTTTAGAGACCCGTACAAATAATGCCTTGGCTGGCTAGGTGTGATCCTTCAGTTGTTGCTGAATTACAGTTTTCTCAACCATTGTCACCCATCATTCTGTCTGGGATTCATAGGAGTTATTCAGAAAGATCTGGACAGCAATAGGTAAACAGGTCCTATTACAATGTAGAATTCTCCCCTTCCTCCTCATGTTTGCCATCCATGGTCAAAAACTACCCTTATGGATTGTTTTCATTACAATTTTAGTTTTTTCTTTTAAAAAAAGCTTAAGAAGATAAAACAGCTATCAATATGCCATGCCCTGCTTTTTACTGTTGTTTTCCACTGATTTCTCAGTGTCATGCTGAACACTGTAAAAAAAAAATCTGCCTTAGAATATAGATGTTCCTTCTTTACAATATTTGAGGGGCGGTCAAGTGTAATTGATTGTCTGCTACAGGGGACACAGTATTTATTTATTTATTTGTTTACATTTGTATCTTGCCCCATACCTAAAGGTCTCTGGGCAGATTAACCAACAGATTAAAAATAAGATACAGATTAAAAACAATTTAAAAATTCTATTTTATTTGTTTAAAATTCTATTTTATTTGTGTAGACAAATAAAGTAGACAAATAGATGGACTGACCACCTGGGAGATTTTTCAGACTTTGGATATACTGTACGAAGTCTCATGCCTTGTAACAGTATGTACATTTTTAAACCAAGTACTCACTTAAGACATGAAAGGCCAGAAAAATCCCAACTCTGAATCTGTGGACTATTTGTCCATCCATTTTTTAAATGGGATTATGATGCCATTGTTTGTGGCTTAAAAATTGTCTAGCTGCTACTTTGGGTTCTATAATAGTTTGATTGTGATGGGGAAACTCGTATTCATGCAAAGCCTCCAAGTGAACCTAAGAACCTAAGAAAAGCCCCGCTGGATCAGGCCATAGCCCTTCTAGTCCTGCATCCTGTTGCACGCACTGGGCCACCAATTGTGGTTTCATAGACTGGCAGAACTCCAAGAGGTGCACTCAGTTCTTTAAATGGAAGCTGTAATACATCTCTCCATGCTTTCACTGGGAATCCTCTAACTCTCTAGACCAATTTTGCTGGGCAAATTGGCAAAATATTGCTTTAGCAGGCAGGGACATCTTGTGGGTGGAGTTCTGGATCAAAGGCACATGAATTAGGATTGATTGAAAGTAGAAGTGTTTGGCTAGGGTTTTTTACCCCCTGTTTGCATACCCTGTTTAGCTGGACCTGAACGCGGTAAAACAAGAGAGTCAGAAAAGTGGTCAGTACTTTTGTAATTTCAGCAAAGCTTCCAAAAGAACAAATAATAGGATTATGGAAAAAAGCTGAGTAGATTTTGAGAGATGGAAATTTGCAAGTCTTCCAGAAGCAGGTAAATGGGTTGTTAACTATATGCCAGAAACCCAGCCCTGGGGGTGGACTTCCCAACAATAGCTTTGTTACCCACCTTTCCTGTCCACAATGCACATGGCTGAAACAGGTTGCTGTGCGTGCAGGGTGGTATTGATGCTGGACAAATACCCTGATGTGTGTGTCACTAAAATGTACAATGAGAGCACTGGCCATGGTGCTGTGTAGCTAGCAAGTGATAATTCTGGAGGGAAAAATCTCTTGGTTATTGCTTGTTAGTTAGATATTCGCCAACATCTGGAGCTGGCCTTTGATTCACTTTTCAGGTCTCTTTAAAAAACATTTTTGCATTTCCATTGTTCAACACGAGAAGGAAAGACTGGCTCAAAATATAACAGGAAGGGAAGGAAGAGCAATGAGAATAGTCGGGACCATAAAGAACTATAGAGTATGAAAAAGAAATATCTGCAGATTTAACTTGACATAAGAAGACAGCGAAGGGACCAGAGCAGTAGCTGAGGAGTGAATTCATCATTTAAATAGGAAGGTAGATAATTTTACTAGCAGAGATAAGCAGATCAAGATGAAAGTGAAGGAAAGCTTGCAGGAGGACCACCACAGGAATCAGGATTACAAGAACGAGAAGGGAACAGATAGCATGGCAGACGCTCTGATTTTGTGCTGCCAAACAAATGGGCAGAATACCTGTGACTCTCACAGCCCAGAGTGGTTGGAAAAATAAATAAATGCACTTTAAGATCAGGTTCAATCTGATGGGAGCAAACACAAAACCCTAATCAGTGTGGATTGAAGAAACATTCTTGGGTTTCTAAATCTTGTCCTGACAGGAGAAACATGATCAAGAGGGCACAGTCTGCACAGACACTGGGAGCTGCGCCAGATGTGTGCTGGAACCAGAAAGTCCCATAGCAAAATTTTATTTTAGAAAGGCAGTATTCAAATAAAAATGGAATGGAAATGGAACATTGCACCTGACCCACTATGATTCTGCCAGGGATGTGCGTGAATATTCGTAACATTAAAAAGTCGGCCAAATTCAGCTGAATTCAGGCATTCGAACTCAAATCAAATGTTACGATATACGTATGCGAACATTTGAATGAATATGAATGTTTCCGGACATTTGTACAAATAGTTCAGACATTTGTTAAACTGGGGAAACGTATCAATTATGTATTTATTCATATCAGATATGTATCCGTTTATATCAGATACATATCTATTTATATCAGATACATATCTGTTTGTATCAGATACATATCTTTTCCTATCAGATGCGTATTTGTTCGTATCAGATGCGTATCCATTCACATTAGATACATATCTATTCATATCAGATACATATCTGTTCATATCAGATGCATAGTTGTTCATATCAGATATGTATTTGTTGGTATTAGATACGTATCCATTCATATCAGATACATATCTATTCACATCAGATACGTATCTATTTGTATCAGATATGTATTCATTTGTATCCAATACGTATCAATTGTTCGTACAAATACATGTGAATAGATCCATATGAAATAGAATTTTACCACATTCAAAAGCGTTCTATTCATACGAATACGGATTTCTGAACATTCGTTTCATTTCTAATTGAATACCAACAACAACAACAACAACACTTGTGCACATGTGCACACCTGCTGGTGTCTAAAAGGTAAGAGTCTGGCACTCTAACCACAAAGCCAAGCTTCTTGGTTTTCATTTCATTACTTTCTATGGCTAGTGGAAAGGACCATCTTGTACTGTCTCATACTAAAGAAAGGATTTTAAGGAGCTGTAGGAGGATATAGAAGAAGGAAGATGAGAAAATCAACAGCATCAGCACAGTTCTAAAACTACTGGTTGTGTCTGTAAGGAAAGAAAGATAAAGTGATGATGGGATTTTTGTCTTAGGAAGTCCACAAATGGAGATGAAAAGATTTATTCTATTCGAAGACTGCTCCCCATTGTACACTTTCAAGTGGTTTGACCAGTCTAGTTTTTAAAGTATCAAGCTATGTTCACACTCTTGGGTAGATCTTCAAAGAAAATAATGGCACTTAAGTGCCTATCATCCATTGATTTTTCAATGAGAAATAGACAGTTAAGTGCCTTTTTGGGGGGCCTTGAAAAATCTAATGCCTCCATTTCACCTCCTGGCACTAACCATATCCTGTAGGGGACACATTTTCAAGGTTTCATGTTTAATGCTGCAACTCTGATAATTCTTTTCAAAAATTGAAATCTTGTACCCTGTTTTCAATTTACCTGGTTCCTTGTTAATTGATATTTTAGCTGAGGGTAGTATTTTAAAAACCTAAAAATCTTTCTTTTGTCATTTTTCCTGGTGTCCGCAAAATTACTAGGCCTACAGGCATGCTTTCATTTACTTAAGGAAGGGAGTCAGTTTGGTCCAGTGGTTAGGGAGCCGGACTCCTATCTGGGAATACCGGGTTTTATTCCGCCCTCACCACGAAACCAGCTGGGTGACCTTGGGCTAGTCACAACTCTATTTCTGAGTTCTCACAGCCCCACCTACCTCACAGGCTGTTCTGTTGTGGGGAGAAGAACAGAAAACTTTGTCAGACGCTTTGAGTCCCCTTAAATGGGTGGGAAAAGTGGGGGAGGAAAGCCAACTCTCCTCCTCCTCCACTGGATCAGACCCATGTCCCATCTAGCCCAGCAGTCTGTTCTCACAGTGACCAACCAGCTGCACAAGGAAGCCCACCAGAAAACACACAGTTTGCTTTCTTCACAAGCAACCTACCTCATGCTCAGAGAATTTGACCTCTCTGGCATGATTTGGGAAAACAGTTACCCAAGCCAAGCTTGGGTAATTGATTTCTTCCATTATTACAAAACTTCCTCTTTAGGATGCCTCTCCAATTTCCTTCTCTATCTCCAAATCTCCTTGGCTCGTGAGGCCAACAGTACATTCCCAGTATAAACCTGCTTTTATGACCCAGTATCCCTACCCACAGTAATTTGGTAAAAGGGCCTGCCCCCTTTCTTCTTGCCCTATCTATTCCTACTATTCCTTGAGTAGTGTTTGTTCCTAAATTGGTTGCTGTCCTGTTTCTATTGATTCTCCTCGTATTATTAACTTAAAAGCTGCCCTGGCACATATTTTATTTTAAACCACTAGCAATTTAATCCTGTTTTGGTCGAAGTGGAACCCAACCAAGCAGTTCCTAATCGTGGTTGGAGCTTGACTTCTCAAGGTACACAGCTATGGCTGATGACATCTAACTCTGGTAAAAATTTTAAAGAAAGCTATTAGCCAGTGGTGTGGGTATACACACACTTTCCTCATTCCCACTTTTCAAAATAAAATAGGCCAAAGCTCTGAATTGCAAAGCTCTGAATTGGATTGAGAACTCAATTAATGCAAATAGTCTTGATTTCCTAGACTTTGGAACAGCCTCCCTTGTGAGGTTCGCCAGGCACCTACATCGTATACTTTTTGGCGCCTGGTGAAAACATATCTTTTCAACCAGGATTTTGCCATCTAAATAGCTTCCTCAGGGTGCTATCCTGTTAGGGAAGGAGAGTGGATGAGGGAGGGAGGGAGGGAGGGGTGATATTTTTAATTATTATTATTTTCTTTTATATGTTTTATTCTTATTGTAAGCCACCCTGGGACCATTTGGTGAAGGGTGGGATATAAATTTATTAAACAAACAAACAAATAAATATATTTCACTGACTTGGTCCACAAAAGGTTCAGAATTCCTTGATGGAACAGTGGGAACTAAAGACAGCCTCTAAACTGATTATAGGCCATGTTTCAGTGTGGTCACTTTGTACTTCTCCAAATGATATATATAAATAGAGAAACTTGTTTTTGTACTTAGATCTCTTCAGCTGGATCATCTGAAGCTGATCACCACAACTGCTTTTAATAATGTATGCTTTCACTTCCTTGTCACAGATGTTATGGAATGCTATAAAGCAAGAAGTAATATTTTGATATGCAAGTTAGACTTGGAATGATTCAGCACTGTCCAGTATACTGGATCAAAGAATGTACTAGAAGTCTCCCTTCCACACACTGCTGTGGTCTAAGGAAGGATATATTGGCCAGTGTGGAATCTCCTTTACTTCCAAAATGCTTGATGCATAAACCTCTGACTTTTCACATTTTAGGCACTAAGGGTTGGGAGAAACTCTGGTTTAGCATCTTTCTCAAACAGGCCCTCATCTTCTCTTCCCCTGTTGTTTAAACAGAATTCTCATCTGAGCTTGTTTTGACCCTTTCTGTGGTATTTTAAAAATGGCCGCTGTCAGGTTCTGTTTGTAATAACTGCCTTTCTCTTTCTCTGGTCCTCAGGGCGGCGCACACAGTATCCTCCTTGGTGTTCCTTGCTGGCAAATATGATTACAATATCAAAATACTGTCCCCCCCTCCCCAGATAATAATGTGTGGGGTTGAGATAAGCAAACAGCAAATAGCCAGCAAGGAGACTGCTTTTGACTTTCAGGAAAGGTGAGACGCCGTTGGCTCATTAATATGTAAACTGTTGTATGTAGATCTCAGTGAAAGTGACAAAGGAGCGCCACAGTGGGTATTGCTGAACACAGGAAATGGTTGGTTTGAGCTAATATATACTTTTGGCGCTACTTCATCTTAAAATCATACATAGCATCTAGCACCAGCAGGTTGGGTTTTATAGCTTCATCTATTACTTTACTGTCACTGTTAATTGTCTTCTTTTACCTCTGCAGTATTCTACAAATTGGGCCTATCCAAAGTGACAGGAGGAAGAACATTAAGCATCTGACAAGATGATATCTAAGTTCAATTTCCTACTCTTTACCTGATTTATACCTGCAGAAGATAATTTTCCTTTCTGTCATAAACAGCCCTATAAATCAGCAGTGCTTATGGAAGAGCTACACAGAGAGCCCCCCAGCACTTGGAATCCTCTGCGTTTCCTATTAGGAAGCCATTACTGCAGAATTTTCCTCCTTCAAACAAAAATGATGAAATTTAATACCACTGAGATTACAAAGATTAAGAGCTGAGGCACTGCTGGGGCTTTTCAATTGAAGCAGCTATCTGAGCAATCTTTGCAAAACTCAATAAAAACAGGGTTTCTGCCTTTGACATCATTATCCATCTGTTTGGATGAAATTGCTGTATCATGGTATAAATCTGTGATACAAGTGACATAACCTCTGAAATAAAAGGGAACATTAACTGCTCTATCTTCTAGAGGCCCTGGGACAAGCTGGCTATAAGCTCACTCAAGTGTGATGGCAGTTATTCTGTGTTTTACTAGACTGCAGACAATTATCTTCTGCTCTCCTCCCCTCATATGACAAACTGCCAGAGCTTCTGCTGAAATGATCTCAAATAGATTTTCTAAAATGCTTAGTACTAGATTGCCTCCATACATTATTTCTTCTCAATGGTCTGAAAATAAAAACCTAATCCACAAATCAATTGCTGCATCTACGAGGGCACACGCTGGTGCACATTTTATTTTTCTTCTATCAGGATTTTATACAGCTTATATCCTCTCTGCAGCGTCTTATACAGATGTACGTGGTGCAGAGAGAGATATTTATACCGGGGCTGCGATGGGAGTCCAGAGACATTTAGTTTTATAAAAGGGAAATGTTTGGCTGCACAGTAAAATGATGATAATGTGAAACATGACTACTCTTAGGGGCTTACTCCCCCTCCTCTCATTTTGCATCCTTAGGACCCCTGTTGGGTTCCTGCTGATGTTAATACACAGGACGGCTGCAGTGGGTGGGTGAGGCTGAAATAATTTGAAAGCAGTGCTTGCTTACCTTGGAAGAGCAGAACGAGGAAAGTCACTGGGCTGCAAGGATTTTGCTCTGCTGTACGTTAAACAGTCACAACACGGTTCCACTAGACAGGTGATAAGAAATGGCCAGATGAAATCCGCAGGCGCATAAAAATCTCTTTCTTTTTCGGCTGCAATTATTTCAAGGGTACAGCATGGAGTAAATGAGGCTTATTTAAGCAATGAAGGCCTCTTAATTGGTTCAATATTTTCCATATAGAATGTAAGGGCATGTCTGTCTGTCTGTCTGTCTGTCTGTCTGTCTGCCCACCCATCTGTGCATCCATCCGTCCAACTGTGCATCTGCCCACCCTGCCCATCTGCCCACCCATCCCTTTTTGCACTGGGTCATATGCCATATTATATCCCTGAATAAGGGTGTGCCACCTGCATGCTGGTGTAGTCTTTGGCAGGCTCTGCCTGGGATCTGCCACATTTTGTTATTAGCATGCGCATGGCAGGTCCCTGTTCCAGAATATAATCCAGAATAAGGCCCAGTGCAGAAAGATCCTATCTATGGCAGGACAGTTTCCCAATCTTGACTTCCAAATCTGTTGGACTACAGTTGCCTTCAGCGTGACAAAAGGCAGGGCATGATGGAGAGCTGTAGTTTAACAACATAGAAGCCCGGGTTTGGGGATAACAGAAGTCTTGTTCCATCACTTTTCACATGCCTGTGCTCAGCCCCCCCCCCCCTAGAGGGCAAATCTGCCGTCTGTGGAGAAGGGAACAATGGAGGAAAGTGCGAAGGCATACAGTGCCCTGTTTCACAAACTGGCTAAGCAGCTACTAGTTTTGGTATCTGGCACTTCCCCATAGAGTTTTAGTGAGGCAGACTGGAGAGAGGAAGGAACACTAAGCCATATCTGGTCAGGTTGGGGGTGAAAGGCAGCTATGGTCTATTTTTCAGGGAAGCTGAGAAAGGTTCAATGCCCTTGTACAACAAAGTTATTTAGTGCCTGTACCCCCTTATGAGGCTTTTGTCTATTCTTGTCTAGTTAACACAGAGGCAAGAAAGTGAACACTTTTCTGCATCCACACTAATCAATAATCTCAACTTTGATCTTCTGGGAAGGGGCTCTTTCCTCTTCACTTGCTTATGGTGCTCCTCACTCTCCTGAAGGATGATTGGATGTCATCAATCAACTTAATTTTTTCCTGGGCTAGGGTGGGCTCTGCTTCATCTCCTCTGTCTTCCTAACCCTAAAGACATTGTTCCTGAAACAAAAAATGCAAGATTGCTCCTTTTTCTAATTTTATTCTTTCTTCACTAATCTTGCAGCAGGATTGCTCCCATGTTGTTGTTGTTGTTGTTCTTTTCCTTATTATTATTATTATTACAGAAACACAACAATATAACACAACACTAAACATGTCGGCTTTGATATTTCATAACGCATCGGCATCTTCCCAGGATCTTAAGATGACGTTATGTACTGGCAGATAATGTGAGCAGAACCTAGCAAGGTGGCCTTTTGCAATTGACAGATGGTAACCTTGTCAATGTTAAGCTGTTTTAAGTGCCACCCAAGGTCTTTTGGAATGGTACCCAGTGTGCTGATTACCACTGGGACCATCACTGCTGGCTTGTGCCAGAGTCTTTGAACTTCGATCTTTAAGTTCTTATATTTCGTAATTTTCTCTGCCTGTTCCACGTCAATTCTGCTGTCTCCTGGTGTAGCGACATCAACGCGCCATAGCCACACCCTCTTCTTCTCAACAGTGGTAAAGTCAGGGGTGTTATGTCCCAAAACTTTATCAGTTTGTATTCTGAAGTCCCATAATATTTTGGCCTGCTCATTTTCAACCACTTTTTCAGGCTTATGATCCCACCAGTTCTGTGCTGCTGGCAGATGGTAACTGTGGCATAGATTCGAATGGAACATTTTGGCAATGGTGTTGTGTCTCTGTCTGTAATCAGTCTGCATGATCTTTTTGCAGCAGCTGAGTACATGGTCGATTGCTCCTTCAGCTTCTTTGCATAATCAGCACTTGATGTTTACAGCTGATTTTCCTATTTTGGCTTTTATTGCGTTAGTCCTGATAAAATCAGGCCTTCCGTTCCTTTCTTCACCGTTCCATTTGTAAGCCACAGCCAGGCCTTTCCTTGGTCTACTTCCCCTTTGATTTTCTCCAGTAATAATAGTAACAACAACAATAGTAATAATGTGCAGACTTTGTGAAGAAGCTGATGAAACAGTTGAGCACATTCTGAGCTGCTGCAAAAAGATTGCACAGACAGAGGCACAACGTAGTGGCGCAAATGACACACTGAAACTTATGCCAGAACTACCATCTGCCAGTGGCAAAGAACTGGTGGGACCATAAACCAGAAAAAGCGGTTGAAAATGAACAGGCCAAACTACTGTGGGACTTCAGACTGATCGGACACTGGAACATAACACGCCAGACATCACAATCATGGAGAAAGGCAAAGTATTGTTGACATCGCTCTTCCAGGTGACAGCAGAAGTGATGAAAAACAGTTAGAAAACTTACCAGATATAAAGACCTGAAAACAGAACTGTAGGGACTCTGACATAAACCAGCAAAGGTGGTCTCAGTTGTTCTCAGCACACTGAGGGCAGTGCCAAAAGATCTTAGTGGACACTCAAAAAGCATCAACATCAACAAAATCCATCTGCCAGCTAAGGAAAGCCACTTTGCTGGGATCAGCTTGTATCATTCGCCGATACATCACTCAGTCCTAGGCTCTTGGGAAGGGCCTAACTAGTGATAACAATTACCAAAACCAGCATAAATATCTTGTTTGCTGTGTGTTACTGTTGTTTTATGTCAGTAATAATAATAATAATGAGAAATAAATATTCATCAGTTTGGTTGGGACTCATGGAAGCTGCACTACAGGGTATCTGAAAGGTTGGCTACTGTTCAGTGGTTTCCAAACTTGGATCAACAGATGCTGTGAGATTTTATCATCTGTTATCTAATTCATTTACTATAAATAGCTGTGGTTGATGGGGAGTCCAGGTACTACAAGTTATTCTGTACTTGCCTGATAAGTGACACAGTCACCCATTCAATTCAATGGAAATTGATGGGGGAATATTCAGCTTTGTCTGAATCCAGCCCCCAAATGTGGGGGGCTTGGGCTTTGTAGGAAAACATCAGATAAATATTTGTGAACAAAGGGAACCCTCACCCTTCCCTTTCTGCCTCCCCCACTGACCTGCCACCGCTGCCGTGTGCTGCTCTGAGCCCCAAATAGGTCTTCCAGGGCTGGCAGATTGGGAGCTGCGTGTGTAGCCCTGGAAGGCCTATTTCAGTCTGGGAGCAGTGCAGAAATGACAGTGGATGATGCAACTGCAGGTTCCATGGGGGTAAGGAAGGAGGGGGGGGGCTGTGATGGTGTTACCAGACTCATTTCTGTGCTGCTACCACCCCAAAATAGGCCTTCTGGGGCTGTGCATGCAACTCCCCATCAGAACATCATGGGAATCCCAGGATGGAGAGCTGCACCTGTATCCACAGAAGGTCTACTTGTGCCTGTTAGGAGCACATGGCCAAAGGTATGGGGGGGGGGCAGAGCAGGGAGGCTCAAGAGAGCAGGAGGCCAGGGGAGGAGAGCCGGCCTTAATCAAAGCTTTGAAGAAGCTTTAACAAATGCCAGATCCATTTGATTCATGGATGAATGAGACTTATGGATGTGGGCCCCTTTCAGTTTATTCTTGAATGTCAAAATTTGTACAAATTTCAAATGTGCTGAATATTTATGCCCATCCATAGAGACAGATGTGCCTGAAAGTGTTACTCAAACCATTTATTTGTCTTAAATAAAAATGATATTATGAAGAAAACAAGCCCTTTATTTTTAAACATGATTGAGTTTTGTAAAAGGGATGAGAAGTGAACCAAAGAAACAAATGAACCAGAACTAAAACATCAATCACCCAGGTGGATCCCAGAATATATGTGCATTTGCAAGAGAAATGGAAGTTTTGAAATGCTCAGTTTTCACTTGCTTAATGGAAGTCTTGATGATATGGATGGGAAGCCCATCTGGAATACATTTTAAGAGAAGGAATTGGCTGATTTGGCTAATAGGCTTTGGGTCCAGAATATTCAAATGCAGTATTTAGGGAAGGCAAAGAATTTCTGCTAATGGGAGGGTAGATTTCTTTATCTATCTATCTATCTATCTATCTATCTATCTATCTATCTATCTATCTGTCTGTCTGTCTGTCTGTCTGTCTGTCTGTCTGTCTGTCTGTCTGTCCGTCCGTCCGTCCGTCCGTCCGTCCGTCCGTCCGTCCGTCCGTCCGTCCGTCCGTCCGTCCGTCCGTCCGTCCGTCCGTCCGTCCGTCCGTCCGTCCGTCCGTCCGTCTACCACATTTTCATTTGTCTGAGGAGCTGAAGGTGGTGCACATTCTCTTCTCCATCTTATTTCCACAGTAAAGAGTAGTTACTTTCTCATTGTCTCTCAGGCAACATCTACCCTGTCAGCTGCATGGGGGTGGCTGGTGTGTGGGCAGTTAGGTACTGCCACAATGTGGACAGTGAGGAGGAGAGAAATAAATGTAGCAAACAATTCATCATACTTAGCAAATCAACTGTTATTACTTTTGATTTCAAAAAGGGGAACTTCTCAGAAATGAGAAGGTTCCTCATCAACAGAAACAGAATACAGATAGTGGGCATACATAGACACAATGTAGAGATGTAGTATGTGGGGGCCTCTATAGTTCTGTCCTTTTCAACATGACCAGTGGAGGAGCCAAGTTTCCTAACACCAAATTGTTCAGAGTGGCAAAAACTAAAAGAGACTGTGAAGAGCTCCAAAAGAATCTCTCCACAGTAAGAGACGGGGCATCTAAATGGCAGATGCTATTCTGTGCAAACAAGTGTAAAGTGATGCACATTGGAATAATGGTAAACAGCTCAGTGAAAGTATTGTCATAATGTGCATCCATTGTAAGAAAGGACAATGGACTGCTAGGGGATTTAAAAAAAAAACGTATTTAAAACAGAAATGCTGATATTATAATGTCCTTAGGCAAATCAATGATGCAGTTGTACCTGGAATAGGGGTGTGCATGAATGCAATATTTGGGATTCAATTCAATTTGGATTCCCAAAAATTTGATTCGATTTGTATCTTTTAAACTTGAATTAAACCAAATTTGATTTGAATTAAGCAAATTCGAATTGATTTCTTCAAATTTTCAATTTGAATTTGTGCTTACAAATGTCAACAACATTTGTAGATGCCTGTACATGTCTTTCTTGATCTGTTTGCATCCATACACGTCTGTATGCATCCCATGGTTATCCAATATGCAACCCGTTTTTGTCCTGTAGGGATCTGTATAAATGTGTACTGATGTGGGAAAGATGTGTATGGGCATCTATTAATGTTGTCAACAATCATAAGCACAAATTTGAACAGAAAATTCAAACGAATAGATCCGAAATCTGAATCGAATCTTTAAATTCGAATTTATGGACATTCGATTCAAATTCCAATGTTGAAATTTGGCAGATTTGATCAAATTTCAAATATCTTAGAATATTTATGCACATCCCTAATCTGGAATACTATATGCAGTTTTGCTTGCTGTTTCTCAAAAAGGGCATAGTAGAATTGGTGAAAGTTCAGAGGAGAGTGACTAAAGCAGCCGCCTCATGAAGGTGGTCAAATCAAATGGTTTTAATTCTTGCACAGAAAGTCAATAAGGGGCCCACAAATATTATTTTTCAAAGAAATTAAACACTAATATTTGTTCTTCTTATTCAATCTCTTCCATGGTGAGTTAATTCTTCTTATCTACACTTTTTCTGGTGTATTTTCTGCTGCAGTGCTGGACTGTCTCTATTTCTATCTCTCACCCCCATCTCTTCCATTTCTCCTTCAAGACTCATCAGAACTTTGGCTGCTCTCCATACAGAATGTTGAAGACTTTGGAGGGTTTTTTTCTCTGCTTCAATTCCATCCTTTTCTAAAAGGTCTGGCAAAAACCCAACAATTCTTTCTCCGCTATCTTTTCCAGACTCCACCAAAATATCTCTCCAAGCTAAACTCTTGCTCAGAGTCAGCCCAATATTTTTGCTTCTCCTCCTTTGCTTCATCAATAACTTATTCTGCATCTCCGGCTGCTTCTCTCATGACGTTTTCAGGGTCATCACTCTTGTTTTGGAATAGTTCTTTGAATTCTTTACTCCAAATTGATATTTCATTGCAAATCTTATTACTCACAATCTGGAACATTTTGTGCAGATGTTCTGGAGAGACTAATTCCTCTGAAAGTTTTAACTTACTCTTTTAACTTCACTTATTTTTTGTTGTCTTCCTTTTGTTCGCATTTAATACCTCAAAAGCCAAAAATGCAAACCTCTTCAAGCTCAGTAACAAAATACAATCCTTTCCCTCTACCTCTAGATCTAACTCTTCTTCCGTAGATGGGGTAACATAGAGTCTTATCTCCTTGTTGTGATAATTGTTCCAATTAGATGCTTCCTCTTAAGTTAAACAGAGCACTTTCTCATTAGTTAATTTCTGTGTCAAGTCAATTTCATTAATTGCGAGGCAAATTAATCAATGCTCAGATATCATATCTTTTTAACCAAGAACAAAATTATATAGTCCCCTTGTCTGTTTTTCAAAACTTTATTCTATCAATTTCTTGTCTAGCTTTCCGCTATTGCAATTAAGTCTTTTAGTTAAATCCTTTTTCTCCTCTTTCTTGAATAACAAAGGAGGGGAACTCATTGGGGATTTTCACAAGAGATATCACTCTTTGTCTTTATAAGTCAAAGTAAGTTAAAAATAATGAGGGTGGCCAGTCTTGTGCCTATGCAAATTAGACTCACTTGGAAAGCTGGGCAGTATGGATATGCCCAAATATTTGTACCATTTGGTAATAGTACAAATTCATATGAATTTGAACATTTGTACACGAATAGAATTTTATGACATTCATACAATGACATTGGTATTCGCACGAATGTTTAAAATCCAGAATGTTAAAGCAAACCAAATATATATTAAAAACAGTACTACTTAAAAGTGTGTGTGTGTGTGTGTGTGGGAAGTAACCACATTTAGCCAAAGGCCAGGGCAAAGAGGTGCATCTTTGCTGCCTTCCTGAACATGTACAGAAAAGGAGCTTGACGCACCTCAAGGGGGAGACTATTCCACAGCCTGGGGGCCATTACTGAGAAGGCCCTCTCCCAGGTGCCCACCCATTTCACTGCTGAGGGTGGCAGGACAACCAGGAGGGCCTCCCCAGCAGATCTTAAGGTACGGGCAGGTCGATATGGGAGAAGGCATTCCTTTAGGTATTTGGGGCCTAAATCATTTAGGGGCTTATAAGTCAGAGTCAACACCTTGAATTGGGCTCGGTAGTGAATTGGCAGCCAATGCAACCCTTTTAGAACCAGCATGATGTGCATCTGTCTAGCTATCCCAGTCAGCAACCTGGCGGCTGCATCCTGCACTAGCTGCAACTTCCGAACCATCTTCAAGGGCAGTGTGGTACTGTTATAGTATATGAGGCTGGTAAGTGCAAAAAGACCCTCAGTTTTAATCCACCTTGAATCAGACTTCAGAGTGAAGAGAACAGATCGGCAGAGTAGCCATCCCTTTTCTTTCTTTATTAACTAAATCAAAGGTGCACAGAAATTCAAAAGAGCTCCCATTCTCTTGCTTTTTCAGTAGCTTTCTACCTCCTTTATGCATTGTGGTGAAGAAGAAGAAGAAGAAACAGAGTTGTGCCAAGCTCTGATCTCAAGGAATAGTGATTAGGATTCTTGCAAAGCATTTAAGGCAAGAATACTAAAGAATGAGACCAGTGATCCCTCTTTGCTTTTTTGTGGGGGGAGGGAATGATTGCAAGATTAGCCGAAAGCCCTTTTTGAGTAGCTTACTGGACCTTTAAGAGGCTCAGCTGTGTTTTGCTCTACAGGACTCACTTTCCTCCCTGGTGACCTGGAATAGAACTTACTTGGAGGAAAGGAGGTAGAACCTTTAGCAAAAGCAGAAATGTGTGACCTTTCCTTTCCACATTCTCCCTCTGCTCACACCTACCCACTCAGTAGCTACATCTTGTCACACAGAAGCAAGGAAGCAGTGCTAACTATTGGCAGGAAACCTGACTGCTGCAGAACCAACAATACTTCCAATACAGCTAGACAGTTATAATTTGCTTTTGAAATAAAACAAACATGTCCTTAAATATTGAGCAGAGGCCACGGGGTACACTCAACGGATATAATCCTAAATAAACACAACCCTACAAAAATCCATGGCACTTACGTCCAGGCATAAGGTTTATGGTACAGGAGAGATTTCTTTGGGGAAATGGCTGCCAGTTATTGAAGGCAAAGAAGAGTGTACTCTACAGCTGCAGTCTTCCTATGTATTTTCCTCAGAGGAACCCCAGTTGAATACAATGGGTCTGACTTCTGAATAGTCAGGCACAGAACATCCCCACACAACTCACAGATGCTACTGATAATAATGACTGCCTGTCAGCACATGACTGTGCACACTTCACTTTCCCATGCCCAGATCACTCACGGAAACACTACAAGCCAGCAGCTAATTTGGGGGGGAGTGAAACTAAGAAACACCGTTATGCATTATCACCCTATCGGTGCTCCCAATGCTAACTTCATCTGCCCTGCTCACGTTTATCTCATGACTAGAATGCCAGGCTAAAATCTGGGCTTAATTCTACATAAGTCTTGTAGAGTATGCATATCGTGCCCTGTCCTGTCAGCCCAGCCTCCTCCTCTGAGGACGAAGAATGGGTGCCAGTCACACAGCGGCTTGGGCATTCAGGGCCAGAGGCCAGATCTGGGGGTGCAGTCAGGAAGTTCTGAGGAGAAGAGCTCGGATGCTGAGTCTGAGGTACACCCTTCCCCTAGTCTGCTCAGGCAAGAGAAGCAGCAGGTGAGGACATCTCAGTGTCTCACACACCTGAGCCAAAAAGGGTGTGAAGTTGAGTCATCTACTTAAGTTCCGCCCTTCCTGGCCTCAGTGTTGCAAACCCCTGTCTGTGTGTTGCCTGTGAAACCTGATTCCTGGACTTCGTTATTTGACTGTGCTGAACTTCTGGATTCCTCTGACCTTGGACTGTTTGACGTTGCCTTCTACGGACTGCCGTGAGCGAGTGTGTGTGTTTTCATCGCCAACTCAGCCTGCCTGAGACATGACAATGTACTATGAAGAACTTTGGTTATGTACACAAATGGTGACCACATCATGGTTGTTTTGAAAAGGGGCACCCCAAAAGTTGTCTGTCTTACTCTCACGGTAAGCTAGATCTGTTGGCTTTTGGTTTGATGAAGATGCACTCTCAGTAGGTTTTCATGACTAAGAAGGGATTTAAATCCAGGTCCTTTAGGGCAACATCCACATGATCCATTGGGGCTTCACTAGGTGTGAGTCCAGATTGTGGGGTCTGTGTGCCAATGAGCATTGCAGGAGGGCATGCATTGGCCTTGGCCACTGCACTTGGCTCACTCCTGCAGGCAGATACGATACCCAGGAGTAGTTTTAAAATGTTCTCCCACAGTGGTTTGGCTGACTCTGTTTCAGCTTCCATTGTGCAAGATAGTGGTGTCTCGTGAAAGTGGCCTAGGTTGGTTCTGAACGACAGCCCATTTTTAAAGCTGTTTCTGGGAGTGCTGAAAAATGTCCTGCAGCTTGTGAAGCTAGGAAGCTTATCCGCCCAGGTCAGGGCCGCTGTCATATGGGCGGTGGCCATCAGCACACTTCAGTTGCTCCAATCCCATTCCTGGGGCCTTTCTGCACTTGGCCTTATTCTGGAATATATCCCAGGATAGGGACCTGCTATCTGCCTGCTAGTGTGGACTAAGGAAGGTGCCAGGTGAGTCCTGCTGCAGTCTGCATTAGTTTGTGGCCAGCAGACCACTATCCTGAAATATATTCCAGAATAAGGCCAAGTGCAGAAAGGGCCCTGGTCCAGGATCCTCTTTGGGAGATAAGAACATTCTGGTCTGGTTTCCAATCCCCAGAATTCCAGATAAGAATCTGAGTCCTTCAGAACCACAGAGATGTGGGCTTAAGAAGAACATAAGAAATGTCCCTGTTGGGATGGACCTATGCCCCATCTTGTCCAGCAGTCTGTTCTCACAGTTGCCAACACTGTTCTCACAGGGAAGCCCACAGGAAAACATGAATGTACAGTTTGCTCTGCTTACTTTCTCCAAATAGTTGGATTTCAGAGTCAGACCGCCTCCCACTGCCATCAGGGCACCCTCTTCCTTTTTATGTCCTTTTCTTCTTGCAATTAATTTTTTTTCTGAAGTTAGGGCAGAGAGCTTATAATATCTCTTTGCAGAAGTGTGACAGCCATTGAGACGGTCTTCTCTCGGAGACTTGTTTTACTTGTTTATTATTTGCAGTTGTAGACCAGTCTCCACCCTGTTGCCCCAAGCAGAACAAAACTACACTCCAAGATATTACACATAAAAACAAACACACTCTGCATCAGAGAGGACCACTGCTGGTAGCTGGCCTCTAATGACAGATGATGGAGGGAGAGGCCACCACTGGGATCTGATAGAGGATCTTCCTAGCTTAGTCCTCCTCCTCTGCTCCTCCCAGGCAAGATGGCTCTTCTGATGACAGCTGAAGGAGCGAGGGGCCACCACCAGGAGCTGATGCAGATCTCCCTGGCTTGATCTTGACTTTCCACTACCCTTGGGCAAGATGACAGTTGAGAGAGGGGCAGAAAGCTTTGTCGCTTCCACCTCCTCCTGGCATCAGCTTAGGAAGGTAAGCTAATGGATTCTTGCATGCTATGAGTACTTTTGCAGATGAGGTGGTTATAGCTTTTATAAACTGAGAGATTATTTATTTACTGTATGTATTTATGTATGCATTTATGTATTTACTTATTTCCTGCTCTTCCCCAGAAAGTTTCAGAGTGGGTCACAACAATACAAAGATAAAATATATATAATAACTTAAAATATACTTCAAGTATAACCCTCTCTCCCTCCCAATGAAATTCACAGGCTGCTACACAGAACCCGAGTGAAAGCACATTACTGCACATATCATGTGTTGATGTTAGCAGCAAAGTGTCACCCAGCCATCCCATGTTGCACAGAATTCACTGAAACAGGGTTAAGAAAATGTGGGCTCTCTCCTAAAATACATCCCCCCAGTTTTGCTGTAGCACACATTGGCACCAAAATGCTCAGGCCAGAGGGCAACCAGATGCCATGCTGGCATCTTTTGCAATGTGGCCTTGTTGAGCTGGACTGCTAACAATGGTGACTCATTGATGTGTTTGTGTCAAGTCAATCTATCTGCTAAAGTTGGGTGATTCCTGAGTGAGTACAGAGTGCTTTCGCTGTGTGCGCGCATGCATTACACTCCATGAAAGATCCTGCCTGGGTGGAAGTCACTGTGCAGTATAAGTGGCTAGAGTGTTAAAACATATGGATGTCATGGTCAGCCAGGAGGAGGACTCAGAGGATGAGGAGGACTCACTTCCTCAGGTACAGAAGGAACCTGAGGTGATGCCAGGACCCAGTTCTGACCCCCCAGCCCCACTGGAGCCTGGGGTTCAGCAGCCCAGCCTTACCACAGCAGAAGTGCAGGATGTGGGAGACATGGAACAGCAGAGCCCAGAGATCCCTAGCTTTAAGCAAAGGAGAGCAGAGAAGGAAGGGTTAAGAAGATCAAAAAGACTTGCCCAGAGACATGCGGATCACCTGCAGCTGTGAATTCAATTTGTAAAGATAAAACACTGGGCAGACGCCCAAGCCCTTTGTCAGAAACTATTTGTTTACCTTAAGAGAAAGCTGCTGTATCTGACTCCTGGACTGCTTAGAAACCCTAGACCTTGGAACGGACCTGTTGACCATCCTTCTGGCTGCCCTGACCTCAGACTGGACTGTTTGTATGACTCTCATTAACCCTGGACTTGGACTGTTTCTGGATTTCTTCTTTTCGGACATCGTTTGGGCCGTACCTTTGCTGAGCAACCTCTTGTCAGCTGTGTGCTTATGAGTGTGCTGGCCGCTTTTCCGGACAATGAACATAAAGAGGATCATTGCTGGATCAAGTCATGGCCCACCTAGTCCATCATCCTGACTCACACAGTGGCCCAACAATTGTTTCTGGGCATCTCAAGCAGAAGACAAGGACAAAACCTTCACTTGCTCTCAACTCCCTGCAGATGGCCTTTAGAGGCATCCTGCTTGTCTAGACTATGACCCAGTCTGAAAGCTGGTTGGATGACTTTGAGCCAGTTACTGCCATGCGTGCCAACATACCCAACAAGAATATGGTTCTTTTAAAGAGAGGTGTGATCAAAACAGAATAGGCAAATGAATAAACTCTCCCTATTAAGTACTGTATTGCCCATATGTACTTTGCTTTCCTCTGGATGACGTTCCCACAGATGCCCTTGTCAGTGTCCTCCAGATGCAGGATACTCTCACAACCCCAGCCAACACAGCAAATAGAGCAGGATACTTGGAAATAACAGCCCAGCACCTGGAGGGTACCAAAACGAGAAAAGCTGCCTTAAGTATGTGCCCTTTGATTTCATAATTAGATGGAAGAAAGAAAACTTGGTTAGAAGAAGCAACACAACCTACAGTACTGTCCCTTTCATGGGATCTGCAACCACAGCATGGAGAGTCTGCTGTTTTATGGACACCCATTTCTTCATGATTTTTTTTACAGAAGTTGCACACCCCTCCCCAACTGCTGCCTTTTGCCTTTCATTCTATATGCTCACCTTTCTCCCGTCTAAAGAAATTCTGCCTAAATTCCTTCAGGGCCTGACCCTTTCTTAGCTTTAGTTTATGTTCCTTTGTTCTTCTACTTGACATTACTTCAAATAGTCTTGTAGAATCTCACTTGCATTCCCTTTAGGATTTTGTATTCCTCAATGTGATGCCTGACCCTTTTATCTTGCCATAAAAATATGTTTCCCATACATTTTCCCATTAAAACAAAACATTTCTAGGGCTCCTAAATTATTCTCATTTAGGTCTAGATTTGTAAACTATATTTAGACAGTTGACCATAGTGATTGCGTTCAGGTGCTGGAGACTAAAACAAAAAATTAAATTCAATATTCTTCTAATTCAGCTTGTTAACAGTGTAAATATAAATGAGTAACTTCCATTTCCATTTCAGTAATTAGTTATTGCTCTTATATCCTGCTTTCAGGCCTTCCACAGCTTGTGGTCGGTCACTAGGGCCATTTTGGCACTCGATTTTCATATCCAGAATGGTGTGGGCTTTCCTGTCCCAGGATACACAATCCATCCCAGCATGAGAAAAATTGCTGATGGTGTAGGACAGAGCTGTCTGCATGGGGATGGTCTGTCCCACACAGCTACCACTACCAGCTCTTAAGGCTGTGCCAGCTTTAGAGCCAGTGTGCAGTCTCTGAGCAATGAGGACCAAGAGGGGGGGCATTTTGTCAGCATGCTCTGTTGCGCCACTGGAAAGGGTTTCCCATTGTATACGGGACCATGGAGGCATGCTGTTTGCATGCCTTCATGGTCTGTTATACTGGCCCCGGTCTGATTGTAGACCTTAAAGTTGAAATCTACAGCTATACTGGGCTAGCGTTTCATTTTGGATGTCCATCCTTCATCCAATGCAGAAGAAGCAATTTTTTTGGGTGGTGGTGGTGGTTATGATCTCTGTTATCCCACACTGGCATGCAGACGGTAGAGGCCTGGACTGAACCATGATCCACTTTACCATCGAATGACAGCTAGGACAACTGCCTGCTTGACTAGAGACAGATGAAATAACGATTGGGTTCTTCCACTGTTAATAGTTCTGAAGAAGAAAGAATTTCAGCTGATGCGGCTCATTATTCAAGCAACACACACTGAATCCATTCTCCACTAAAGATGCAGAAGCCCTACCTTGCTTTCTATCTGATCATTTGAACTGGAAAAGCCATTGGTCTGGTCCAGCAATGCTCTCCTTACCCTATGTCCTGAACAACTGATTTGCTTTTATGATCAGTTTAGAATTTATTGTCGGGGAGACAGTAACTGAGGTTCACCATGCTGGCCTGATGTCTCCTCCATTATTTCTTTGTGCTGTTTTTAGATATGTGTTGAACCAACTTTCTTTGAAGGCTTGCTAGTGAACTGAAGTGGGTTTCAGCTTCCATGGCTGCATTCACATCTAAGTTTTAATCCAGCTCCATTCCACTTTCAGAGTGAGGTAACACATCAATGAAGTGTCAAGCTGTTTTCTTTCAGCATTATCTTGGAAAATCCACCTTTGAGTTAGAGAAAGTGAAAAGAAAACAACTAGTCACTTTACCGATGTTTTCTCACTCTGAAAGTGGACTAAAACCGGATTAAAACTTGGATATCCAGGAGCTATTTGGAGAAGGATGCTCACATATACATAAATGGTGAGACTTAAATGTAAACAAACAAACCCTACCCCAAATTTTTTGTTGGCATAAATAGTCTTGACAAACAACCTTTGTGACATTCTGGTTATTTTGCAAGCCTCTGAAGTATTCCAGCATTTGTTTCTTTCCCTTCTTTCCCTTTAAAAACCCTGTTATACAATATGGCGAAGGACTCTAAAATTCTGAGCGTATGGATGGTCATTATTCACCCTCTGTCCCATGGCAATAAACAGCATGTCATAAAGGTCAGATCTGTAGCTACCAGTTTACTGAAGGCTCACAGGAGCATTCAAGATCCGTGGAGCTGCCTTTGGTTTCTTAGAAGATAAGGCATTCATATACCATTTCACAGTATTAGTACATAAACAGTTACAAACAGTGTATTCATCATCCGTATTTGATGGGCATCTACATCAGCAAGTAGAATGCTCAGGAGGACACAGCTTTCGAGAGACGTGGAATCTAAAGCTGAACTCACAGCTAGTAAAAAAGCTATGTGCCTTTCTGCACTGGGTCTTATACAGACCTGCTGTCTGCATGCTAGTGAAGACTACAGCAGGCCCCACCCAGGTGAAATAAGAGCCCTTTGGAGAAAGAGAGGGGTTGGTGTGGGGAGGTTGCATGTTCTTGTATCCACAGTTAGTAGGCAACAGGTTTACTCGCAGTCCTGCCAAAATGTGCTTAGAACTAGGCAGATGGCCCTTCTTGGGTGATAATCAACTCCTTCTATGCTCCTGGCCTATGACTGGGTCATTATGCCAAGAATCTGCTTTCTCACTCTTCTTTCTCATTTTACAACCGTGGGATGGCAAGAATGAATTATATGGTGTCTGATGTCCTAACAACATGCATAGGATTACTACGTGAAAGTGTCTTTCTTATAATCACCTCTGTTATTCTTCCTCCTTTCCATGCCACCTGTAGACCATCCTGCTCTTCACCTCTTCAGTCCCCATGAGCACCAGTGTGAGAGCTAGCTGCTTTCTTCCACATTGGAATCAATGTTCCTCTTTTCTTTTTTGGAAGAATTGCTTTTAATAAAGAAACGCCTTCTCCCATATTGACCTGCCCATGTCTTAAGATCTGGAGGAGAGACCCTCCTGGTTGTCCCACCATCTTCAGCAGCTAGGCAGGTGGACACCCGGGAAAGGGCCTTCTCAGTAATGGCCCCCAGGCTATGGAATGGTCTCCCCCTGGAGGTGTGTCAGGCCCCTCCTCTGTTTCTGTTCAGGAAGGCGGTAAAGACGTACCTCTTCACTCAGGCCTTTGGTTAAATGTTGCTTACATTTCCCCCACTCCAAATGCTACTGTTTTAACCTCTTTTGCATTGTTTTTATCATGTTGGTTTTTAAATGTTGTATTGATTGTTATTGTTTTGCTATAGCTTTTGATATGTTGGATTTTAAAGGTTGTTACCCGCCCGGAGACTCTTGGGTATAGGGGGGGTATAAATATAAATATAAATAAATAAAATATGTAGTAACAGTATTTTTGGTTTCTTGTTTGCTTTTATTTGGTATCATCAGCAAACTTGGCTGTCCCAGTGGTCACACCTTACTCTAGATCATCTGTAAATAAATAGAAAAGCACCAGTCCCAGGGCAAACCCTTGAAGGACCCCACTTGTAGCATCTCTGTATTGTGAGAAATGTCTGTTTACTCCTGCTCTGTATTCTGTGCCTTAGCCAGCTGGTCTCCCATAATATTATTTGCCCTTTTATTCCATAACTGTTAAACTATGGCCCTGGTGAGATGAATCCGAAACAGGTCAGCTTATTTATGAGTTCAAACTGAGATCATACCAGTGCTGGTCAGATGTGGATCAATATAAATCGCCCTAAGGCCATCCCCACCTTGGGCCGTGTTGGTCACACATTTCTGCAGAGACCAGCCTGGGGTTCCTCCATGGAGTTCTTGGCTCCCCACCCCTTTTGCTACATCACATCTATCTCATTTCCTATTGAATGCTGTTCATGTCACTCAGGGGAGGTCTTTCCGATTGGATGCTGTTCATGTCACTCAAGGGAGGCGAGTGTGTGTGTGTGTGTTTGCAGTTCTTTTTAAAGCCTGCTTCCACCCTCCATGCACATCCTTCCTTTTTAATGTGAGTTTCTTCTCCATGTAATTAATTTTTTTTAAATAATAAAAATACATTTGTGTAAAAACGCTAGAGAGAGGAATCATACACATAAACTGGAAAGAGGGGGAGATGCCTCATGAACCCCGCGTGTGCCGATTGGCTGAAAGGAAGTACTGGGCACCACCCACCACAGCACAGTTCTGCCTCCTTTAGGTTGTCCCCCCACTCACACGTGAGGAAGCGGAAGACGGCCTGGAATTTCAGGCCGGTCTTAGTCTGTGTCAGTCCTGTTAAAACAGGACTACAGTTTAGGATGGTCTAACAGGTATAGGCTGGCTTGGATATGGGATGGTCCTTTCAGAAATATCAAGAAGATTGTCTAGGAAGCCCTTAGGTAGTACTGACCTTATTCACAGTTTTGTGGCACTGGAGATGAATGCAACAGGGTGCAAACTGCAAGCAATACTCATGTTTTGACATGGACTCTTTGACCAAAATTATGGAAATGAGATCCAGCGTTCATAATTAGTTGGATACTATAACTTAATACCTGTAGAGAATGACCTCTTCCCACAACTGAGTTCAGAACTGTCTCACCCTCAGTTCATATGAGATTTTCTCCTTCAGGATTTGTAACAGGAGGAGGAGAAAGCTTGCACCTTTTGAACACAAACCTCTCTTTGTGATCATCTCCTGCAAAAATATGAATAGGCCCTATGTTTCAAAATTAAGATCACACTCTGGAAGGTGGAATGGCTGCTCAGGGCAGTTTGAACTGGAAAAATCTCTTTTGGTTATACAGTTTATCACACCTAAGAACATAAATCTCATTCATAAATTGGCTAGAAAAGAGATGGCAGTGTAGACTAGTGTGCTCTTAGAGTATCCTTCAGATATGTTTCTGTATTTGCTTGCTACAGGTTGGAGACATTATCATTGGTGACCTGGCATGGAGCAACACAGGGGTCTTTTCTAATCAAGTTGCAATCATGTTACAGGTAACCCTGCCTATTGACCTCCCTCTGACCCCACCTCCTTGCCGCCCTCACCTGTGCACACTGAGCCTGAAAGTCCACTAGCCACCACAAGGTTCCTTATGTCCAGATCACAACACACGGGTTTAACACTCAGAAAAGGGGCTGGGCCACCTGGGTGGGTCAGAACAGAGGAGAGGTCAGAAAACAAGGGGAGGAGGAAGTGGGTCAGAAGGGAAGAAAGAGAAGAATCCCACTTTTTGACTAGAGGACCAGGAGGCAAAATTAAATCTTGGGGTGCGTTACCTGCAACTCGTTTTATGTATGGAGGGAACAGGAGACATTTCACTCACCTTCTCCACCTCTGCTTCCCCAAAGCCATTTATTCGTCAAAAGGAACAGATAAAAATCAATAGTCTGAATATGCGGAAAAAAATCTTGAGGTAAAACAGAAAGAGCAAGAGGGTATGAATGAATGAATGAGTGAGTGAGTGAGTGAGTGAGTGAGTGAGTGAGTGAGTGAGTGAATAACCAGAAGGGAGAGAGTTGGCAAGAGCATTTCTAAAGTTGTTTTTACAATAACACAAATATAGTTTCATACAATTATAGAGTTGGAAGGGACCTCCGGGGTCATTGAATCCAACCTCCTGCTCAATGTAGGATTTCCTAAACCGTCCATAGGCAGACTGCTTGAAGACATCCAGGGAAGGAGAACTCACTACCTCCCTTGGCAACCTATTCCATTGACTGATAACCCTTATTGCCAGTAAGTCTTTCCTAATATCTAATCTGTACTGACTCCCTTGAAGTTTCATATCATTGTTTCTAGTGTTTCCATCTTCTAGCCCGTGCATATCTGTGAGGAGGAAGAGATAAATCTCTTTCTCTATCTTCACCCCTCCTTTTCAATCTGAATTGGGACTTCAGAGGGAACCAGAAAGACACATGCATTAGGGATGCGTGAAAAATGTTCGTCATTTTCACAATCTGTATGAATTGCAAAGGTCCAAAACTTTGAATTCGAATAGAATATTGGCTATATTTGAAGACTTTTTAATGTGAAGTAAAGACTTTTGTGTCTTCATTTGGAGTTTTGGAGCAGATTTGGGGTGGGTTTGGAGCAGATTCAGAGGCATGACTTGTGATGGCAAGGATCTGAAGTGAATTTGAAGCCGAGTGCATTCAAATGACTCCATTTGCCTGAATGTGAAGTTCTGCCCCATTCAGTTCAATGTGAAGCAAACAGGAAAAAACATTTGTGTACCCCCCTAATGTGCATGGCACACACATGCTGATTTCTCTCTCTCTGTTGTAACACAAAAAAGGAAAGAAGTAGGGATGTGCACAAATATTTGTAACATTTATTTGTTCGAATTCAGACATTCGTACATGAATGGAATATTATGACATTTGTACATTAACATTCATATGAATAGTTCAGACATTCGCTAGATTGGGGGGGTGGGGGTGGGAAAACAGGATGCCAGTCACATCCACAACAGATCCATATAGCATTTGGCATAGACCAAGAGTGGATTAAAAGTAGATTCAGGTTGGATTTGACACTTTCAGAGTGCAGATATGTTATGGATATGTATGGGATACGTATTCTTCATATTGGATACATATCAGATATTTGTATGAATACATTCATATTAAATAGAATCCTACCACATTAGAAGAGGATCCATTCAAAGAAATATGGATTTTCTAACATTTGATTGTTACAAATCGAATATATATATCCCTAGAAAGAAGATAATAGTGGTATGGGGCAAGGAGGGGGTGCCGCTGCCACACAAGACCATCCATAAGGTCAGGCATTGGCCAGAGAGAGAAAGGGAAATGTTTCTTCTGCCCACCCAGGAAAGTATATTTATTTTTCCCAATAGCCCTTTTGCACAATCACACGCTGAAAATTTAAATTGACCAGTGCGTAGAAACAGTTTCAGCACTGGGATAATCCAAATATGGATAGATGTGATTGGGGTGATAGCATGAAGAAGAATCAGAAGGGTATTTGGGGGTGTGATCCCTCAGAACCACTTATCTGGGAATACCAGGTTTGATTCCACCCTCCTCCATGAAGCCAGGTGACCTTGGGCTAGTCACAGCTCTCTTCTGAGCTCTCACAGCCCAACCAAACTCACAGAGTGTCTGTTGTGGGCAGAAGAACAGAAAGCTTTGAGTCCCCTTAAATGGGTGAGAAAAGTGGTGGTGTAGAAAAACCAACTCTTCTTCTTCTTACTGCCTGAAACCATCTTAAACCTTGGGTACAACTGCAGCCTTAGAGAATTTTGAATATTAAGTTTTATATGCATTAGGTAAACAAATGCATCATATTTCAGAATGTGTTCCTTGCGCCCAGGGTCCATTTGTAGTTACATGTTGTGTGCGAACACTGTACAAAACTTCCTTAAACTAACAGATGAGATCAACCACAGTCTGTACAAACCGATTCCCTGGACTGTATTTTGAGAACAGCTGTTCTGAATTAAACATAACTAAGGCTACATTCGCACATCATTTTTTCAAAAGCCTCTGAAAGGCAGCTTGAACATGGTTCAGAAATAGCACTGTCACATGCCAGTGTGTCCATACCACTTCTAACGCGTATTAAAGGCTATCATGTGTTTTTAAGCCACTTTTTAAAAATCTGAACACAGAAAAAGAATAGTTGGCCTTTATATCCTGCTTTTTTCAAGTGCTTAAGGGGACTCAAAGCAGCTGACAATCCTTCCGTTCTTCTCCCCACACCAGCTGGCTTCATGAAGGAGGGTGGAATCAAACCCGGTATTCCCAGATAAGAGTCCGATTCCCTAACCACTAGACCAGTGGTTCTCAACCTGGGGGTTGGGACCCCTTTGGGGGTCGAACTACCCTTTCAGAGGGGTCGCGACGAGTCTCCTGCTGCCCTTCCCTCCCACCTTCCAGCTGCTCCGCCCCCATGGTTGGGGGTCTCCACAACATGAGGAACTCCATTAAAGGGTCGCAGTGTTAGGAAGGTTGAGAACTGCTGCACTAGACCAAACTGGCTCACAGGCCAAGACTGTTTAACCATAAGCACAATTGTGGCCTCCATTATGTTTTTATGGGTGAATTTTTAAACTTTAGCCCAGTCTGGTAGCGCCCTGTAGGGTAGAAGCAAATCCTGTAAAGATGCTTTCAACCGAGATAGTTTCGGGATTCTTTAAAATGGAAGATTTGTTTGCTGCATTTCATTCATTGTTTATGGTGTTATATTTAATATTGGTATGGGTTTGGAGGCAATAATTTTTGTCTCCCTTGTTTCATGGTCGGCACAAATCCTCTATATCCTCCCAAAAACTAATTGCTGGGAATATGAACAGAATCCCAGTTGCCCACCATAATTAATAGTGTTATAGTCTTCAAGGCCATAATGCTCATCAGTTATTAATTAGCAATTCATTTTGCTGAATAAATAACACTTATGATTGATGATGGAACTTGTAATTGGACACTAGTGGTATTTCTCGAGGGAACCACTTTTCCGCAAGTATGACACTATAACAGCTAAGAAATCCATGCACATTAGGACAGGATGCCTTAAGCAACTGGGGCAGAGTGAATGAAGAAGATTTGCCTCCCTCCCTGATAAAGAGATACTGACAGGGAAAGTGAAAGAAAGAAGTGAAGAATGGGGAGAATATGAGCCCCTGCTGATCATTTATTTCATTTATTTTTGTCACAGCTAAGTGTAAGGTGTACAGAAACTGTTTTTCTGTATAGCTCATTTATTTATTTATTTATTTGTTTGTTTGTTTACATTTCTATCCCGCCCCATACCCTAAGGTCTCTGGGCGGGTAACAGCCAATTAATCACAAGATACACATTAAAAATGAAAAGTAAATTAAAAACAATATAGACATAAAATATAGATTAAAAACACTTAAAAGTTCAGTAAATTTAGAACAGTACATTCCCTATTGTTCCCATGAGTTCTCATCTTGTTTGTAGTGCCTGTGATTAGGGAAGGAAGAGAATATAATCATCTCATCTTAGCCAAAGGCCAGGGTAAAGAGGTGGGTCTTTACCGCCTTCCTAAATATCTGTAAGGAAGGGGCATGACGCACCTCAAGAGGGAGGCTATTCCATAATAGCCAATTCACTGTTTTCTGTAATTATGCCAATGTAGTTTCAGGACCGTTTCTTCCTTTGGCCATTGCTTTACTCCGTATCTAGCCTGAGGCGGGGAAACAGCTTGGGAAAAATGGAACTTACTTCTGAATAGGGGTGTGTAAGAATATTAGAAACATTCAAAATTCAATCAAATTTGTTCAAATTTGGACATTTGAACTCGAATAGAATGTCTGTACATTTGTTTTTTTAATGAATTTGAATGTTTTGAACCATTCGTATGAATTATTCAGACATTCCTATATGTATGGATATGGACACATTACATATGGATCTGTAAGCATCTTATACTTATCCGTACACATTTGTATGGATACATAGGGGATAAAAACAGGATGCATATGGGATAAAAATGGGATGCGTATGAATGCATATAGATACATACAAATGTTCTTGACATTCATATCTTGAAATACAAATTGAATATTTGTACAAATAGATACAAATGTATTTGAATCGGATGTGAATTTGAATACATTCATTTTTTCTCTGTTCGTTGGGATTCAAACATTTGAATAGTCGATTCGAATTAAATTGAATCTGAAAATTGCATTCGTGCACACCCCTACTTCTAAGTAGGTATGTTGGTTCAGATTCACACATTCTTCAGTAACTTTCTCCTGTCATGCACTTGAACGCATTATCTTAAATGATCTGTCCAAATCAGGAAGGTGTCAGCTACCACAGGGGACCCTATAATGCTCCGTTTTAATTTTTTTATTATTATTATACATAAACATCCTAGTACATAGAAATACTCTACAGAAAACCAATTGGTACAATTTATACTTTAATTACTGTAGTTAGTGACTTCTGATCTTGTTCTGAAAGATTGATTGTTATCTCTGGCTCTTCTCTCCTCTTGTTTATTCTTTAGGGGACCCTACAGTTTGGAGAGGTAACCCCACCCAACCTTTTAGGAAAAAAAATACCCTGTAAGGAACAATCCCCCAAAAACTCAGCCCAATGAAGACTAAAGTTTTTCTGATGGAACTGTCAGGAGGGATACCTATATATCTCCCTCCAGGTGTACTCTAAAAAGATTGGGCCAGTTTGCACTTGGTCGCATTCTGGAATATATCTCATGTTAGAGGCCTGTTGTCCACATGCTAATGCAAACTCTGACAGGCCTCACTTGGGGCCTGCTGTAGCTTGTGCTACCATGTGGACAGCAGGGCCTGATTCTGGGATACATTCCAGAATAAAGCCAACTGTGAACAGGCCCATTGTTTCAACAGAGGAGCAAGGTAATAAACCTTGAATAAGAACATAAGAGCAACCCAGCTGGATAAGGCCACAGCCCATCTAGTCTAGCATCCTGTCTCACAGTGATCCACCAACTGCTTCTGAGAATTCTCAAGCAGAAGACAAAGCCAAAACTTTCACCTGCTCTCAGCTCCTTGCAAATGGCCTTCACAGGCATCCTGCCTGTCTCTCTAATGTGGGGGCATTACCTAGGCAATCATTCTAGTAGCCATTGGTAGACCTGTCCTACATTCTCTAACACTTTCTTAAAGCTATCCAGGTTGATTGCTGTCACTGCCTCTTCTGGTAGTAAATTCCAGAAGAAGCATTCCAAGGTCCATGTGAGGGTATGGGAGACATGATTAAACCATACCCCGTGAAGGTTTCCCAGCATGCCTTGTTGGGGGGCAGGAATATCCTACCTTGCTCTTTTCTTTTGACTCTTCCCAAGCTTTCTGATGCGCATGAATGCAGTATACTTCAAGTCACCTAGGCTGTGGTTACACCTCAGATTTAATCTAGCTTCAGTCCACTTTCAGAATAAGAGAATACATCAGCAAAATGACAAGATGTTTTCTTTCAGTGTTAGAAAATTCACCTTACAGATAGATAATGTGGAAAGAAAATTACTGCTGACTTTGCTGATGTGTTCTCTCGCTCTGGAAGTGGATTGAAGCTGGATTAAACCTTAGGTGTGACCACAGCCTGGAGAAAGCAGCCTGTGGCCTGCTGACCATAGATGGCTGGATGCTGTCTGTCTAGAAGCCCCCAGAAATACATAAAGGCACTCTTAATGTGCCTGGCCGCAGTGGCTGTGGTAGCATTTTTGTACCATTAGCTGCCACCAGATCCCAAACTCAATGAAGCTGAGATTGTCTCCACTATCACTAAAAAAAAGAAAAGACACAAGTTACTTGTACCAGCAGGCTGAAAGTTAGAACCACACATACCTTTGAATACAAAGTATTTTTATGAGTTACTATGTCTGCTTCTAAGTACTTGCACCTTCTCAATAAATCAAAGATCTAAAATATTTATGTACTGATGAGTAGATAAGAAGAAGAGTTGGCTTTTTTACCTCACATTTCTCTCCCATGTAAGGGGACTCAAAGTGGCTGACAAAGCTTCTATTGTTCTCCACACAACAGAACACCCTGTGAGGTGGGTGGGGCTGTGAGAGCTCAGAAGAGAACTGTGACTAGCCCAAGGTCACCCAGCTGGCATCGTGGAGGAGGGCGGAATGAAACCTGGTATTCCCAGATAAGAGTCTGATTCCTTAACCACTAGAGAGGTAAGAGAGTTTTAAAGGAATTCTATAAGTTGCACTCATCCTCTTTTAATGGATTTCAGAAAAGAATTATTTACATAATACGAAAAGTATAAACAAAATTACAAAAATTACAAAATTAAAAATAGTCAAGCAAATGTTAAAATAAAGTACCTCCAATCTAATTCTCCCAAGCCAATCTTTTATGGGTTCTAATCACAGGACTGAGAAATTCAGGAACATTTTCAATCACACTCTATTTTTCAAACACCAAACAAGAAAATTGAATGGACAGAAATGTTCATCATATTGTTGGTAATAAAAAGAGCTGCCCAGGAAGACAATTGAACCTTTCAGAAAAGAAATACTGTCCAATAATTAGCAATGGTCAATTTTTCTAAATAGAAGGCATGTCCTAGGTTAAATGATCACTCAGGAAATTCAGAATAACTATGGAAGTGCACAAATTCATAACATTTTATATCCGTACGAATTTGGACCAATTTGAACATTTGTATATGAATCGCATGTTATGACATTTGTACATTGACATTCATATTTGTACAAATGTTTTGGAACATTTGTATTAATGTTTCAGAACATTTGTGAACCTGGGGAGGTGGGTCTGCAACGGATCCAGAGTGCATTCAACATGGATTGAGAGTGGGTTCAAAGTGGATTCAGGGTGGATTTGACCCTTTCAGAGTGGATATGTTATGGGATACATATCAGATACATATTGGATATGTATTCGTTTGTAGTGGATATTTTTACAAATTTGTATGAATACATTTGTATTGAATAGAATCCGACCACATTCAAAGGGGATCTATTCAAATAATTATGAATTTTCTTACATTAGATATGAATTGAATGCAAAAAAAAACCACTTGTGCACATCCCTAAGAAAAATCTGCTCTTCATGTTAGAGAAAGTGAGAACTGAGTATTTATAGCGTAACTCAAGGAAGAAGAAGAAAAAGAGTTGGCTTTTCTACCAAGCTTTTCTCACCCATTTAAGGGGATGCAAAGCAGCTGACAAATCTATTCTTCTCCCCACACCAGACCCCCTGTGAGGTAGGTGGGGCTGTGAGAGCTCAGAAGAGAGCTCTGACTAGCCCAAGGTCACCCAGCAGGCTTCGTGAGAGAGGGCGGAACTGAACCCAGTATTCCCAGATTAGAGTCCGGCTTCCTCACCACTAGACCAAACATCATTAGATATAGCCTGTGATTATTTCAAACTGGAGAATACCTCTTCTTTTTTTTGGGGGGGGGGGAGTAGCGACTCTAGTTTCTCACAATTTAAGATCTCAATGGTTGGCAGAAGAGGATTAGCATAAAACATTTCCAAGCAATAAATAAATACAAGTATTCAACCCCCATGTTCTACAAAGGGCGAATGTGGTTCTGAATGCAAAAGAGCTGAAGATATGTAAATAGCACACCAAAAATGATCTGAAAAGTCTTTAGAAAGATGTAACGAACAAATGGTTTTTCTGTAAAGTGATTGTGGCGGGGAGTTGGCCTTGAAAACTTGAAGTGTGGCAGGTGTACACCAGTTTAAAAAATAAAAGCAAAAAACCATGATCTTAGCACTGTTAGAGGCCAACTGTACCACAAAAACTATTTGTGCTGCTCAAGAATTAGAATGTTAGAATGCAACCCTCAAATACTCCAAACCGTCTACACTTCTCTGAGGTTTGACCTTCCTTCCTAAATATATTTAGGATCGGAGTCCTAGTTGTCTTTCTTTGGCACATATGGCAATTCTCCTAATGGCAAAGACAGTAAATAGAGAAAATAGGCTGCTCAATTTAACTGGCTAGTCAACAAAGCAAGCAAGTATACCAGGTCAGCTGCTGACCAGATGCTGCCTTCCATTAATATTCCAATCCTAAAAGACATTTATTGCTCGCTTTAGAAGGCATAGCAGCTGACTCATAAAAACAGCCCACAAAAAAGTAAAAGAAAGAGAAAGAGAAAGAGCTTTCCTGTAGCTAACTTATTTAACAGTAAATTTGTTTAGTATCTGCAAAGCAAATTATTCTCTTTAATTGAGACAGAGAAAAGTGAGCAAAAGGCTTCATTAGGACAGGTATTTCTGAAGAATAGCCCCCCCTCCCCTCCTCTCCCCTCCCCTCCCCTCCTCACTCCATCCATCTCTTCCTTTTTTAAAAGGGTTAATAAACTCTACGATTTCCTTCTTGCCACGCAAATGGGCCCTACACTTCTCTTCTGAGGGACCCCAGAAGGAGCAAGTTTTAAAAGAAAACCAAGAGATTGTGTTGTAATGCTAACAGGCAATTAACAAACTCATGGGTGTTAATTATCTTCATACTGTATCATGTTCAATTAGCGCTGGCGTTGCAACAAAGGCAGCCATGAACAATTGCTTTGATAGGCGTACAGTACTTCATTTGTAGTTAATCGCTTTAAGTCTCACGGTTGCTAGGCTACCTTGCTCTCCAGAGGTAAAAAGCTGCACAGATGCACTATGTTTAAATGACTACAGAGAACTGTTTAAACTCAAACCATGTATAACTCTTTATTGATTTTACACAGAAGATCTCAGCTCTGCTGATAAGGTTTTGATATATTTTTCCTGCTACCAGCCAGTTCCTTGGAGTATTGTGGGTTGGGGAGAGGGCAGAGTCTGTCAATATGCTTCTATTATGATCTCTTGATCTGTGGCTATAAAAACCTTTAGCCGCAGCCCTTATTATAAAATAATGGAAGAAGCTATATTTGATTGTTTCCACCTCGCCCTCCCCTTACCCTGCCCGAATACAGGGAGATTCCCGCACACCTTGCCTTTGGAACCAAATTACAAAGCGAGATCCTCAGAAATATCTTTCTCTTAATATAATACCCAAGAATTTCTCTAGCACTAATTAATTTGATTGACTCTCAGCGGGAAGGGATCAGCTGTAGCTTCATGAACTTTAACAATAACTTCCAACTGATGGGCAGTTCCCATCAATAAGGCCATCAAGCGCTTTTCTCACCTGTCACCAGACTGGGGATGAGCAATAGCCGCCCCCCGCAGACACGCTGCTTAGCACTTTCTGCCCGATTAGCAATTTATAATGGTGATCAAGAAACAGTCAGTGGCAAATCAAGACAACTGTCTGCCTGCCTGTTTAATTGGCCTTGTTTGGTTCCTGATAAATGGTTCACGACGGCTGTACACTCTGTGTATGTGTGTGTGTGTATATATATATTTAAAAAAACTTTGTAATAGGGCACCGTGATTAGACTACCAACAGATACTAGGTCAAAATTGAAAGAAGGTGCAAAAAATGTTAATTAATACCAATGATAGGCAATTATCAGGGCCCTCTAGCTGTGTGTTCTAACGGCTCAGAGCTAACAGGAAGAGGAAACATTGCCAAATTAGCATAACTCTGTCTGTAACCAAGGCCGGCATGGTGGATCCTAGCAAGCATCTGCTATGACAGTTGCCCAAATTGAATTCTGGCCCTTGGAACCATCGTTTCCAAAACCATCCATCCTTCTCATCCAGCTCGAGGGGCCTCCACGAGGCCCTGGTGAATAATGCACTTCTGGGACAGACAGCTCTTCACCCCTCCAAGAGTTAATTTGGAGGTTTTATATAAACCAGATGTGTTTTTTGGGGAACAATTGGTGGGGCTTTGCACTGGAGGTGAGGTGGCAGTTTGTCTCTTGGGGTTTAATGGGCGGGCGGGGGCAGGGTGTGTGTGTGTTAATACCCGGTGCTCTGTCTGTTCAGACTAATCCTGACCTCTGCTTCCAGGCACAGACTGAGTGTCTACACCACTCCCTTTGTTCTCTGGGACATAATTTCAGCTACAGTTTCACCAAGTGCTGCTGGGCCATACTGTTTAAAATGTGTGCAGGTGGAACACTCCGAGCAAAGACCCAGTCCTGAAGCAATTGGTGAGGTTTGCAAGATGTTTGTATGCACAATGAGGATGTTTCGCAGTGGGAACCCCTTATTTGCTTGTTCACGTATACCACCCAACATCCTAATGTCTCAAGGCGGTGCTCTTATGATGCAGAAAAAAAGCACTGTACAAAAAACATGGATTACAAGGGCTGTTTGCCACAAGATTTCCCCTTTAAGTTTGGTTTTCCATAGTAGAAACTGTTCAAATCTGCCTTAAAATCTGGGTGTAGCAAGGCCCTTATTCAAACAACACTCCCTGCCTCAAACTCCCCTGTCATGGATTGCTTAGCACAACTAGTCAATCACTGCTTCACCACCCAAGTAATGTTCCTATGTGAACCTAGAAACAACAGACAAGACCAAAATGAATGTAAAAGTACAACCGTGTACATAGATCAACAACAACAAAACTGTGGAACTAAAGTTCTTGTTCAATCTGAATTTCTTCACTGGGGTTCTGAGGCCCTAATGGCCATCAATTAGCTGACTGAACCTATTTCCTTCATCAGCTGCTTTGTGCTCTTTTTTCTTCAGCAGGCTGCATAGCTGCAGAATCAACTCTGGCTCTCACATTTTTCATGCCTGCTTTTCCACACAAAGTTCTGTGCGCAGGTGCCCGCTGGTTGCCTTCTCAACAGACTGTGGTACTGTAAATGTTTGGTTCCCTCCACAAGGGAAAAGACTGAGGTCCTCTGAAACACTCACATCCAACCTCTGCAAGTATGCTATATGGGCACACTTAAAAAACAAAAACAAACACAAAATAGCATTGGAAGAAGCAATATGCTTGAAGTGCTAGAAAAAGCACTCAGCAAAAAAACACAAATTCACTTGAAAATACTGCACATTTGTCATGCAAGTTCACATTTTGGTGTGATTTCACTGCAGCTGAATTTCATAGAGATGCCTCCAAAGTCAGCTTGAATTTGGCTCAGAAGCAGATTGGTGGTTCCTTTAAGACCAGTCTGGTGTCTGTCCACCTATTGGTATCTGGCAACAGATTAGTACCTGTCAACACTAACTGCAGTTTCTGAACTGTCTTCGAGGGTAACCTCACATAGAGTGCATTAAAATAGTCCAATGTGGAAGTTACTGGAGTACAGATTACTGTGATAGACCATCTAGGAAGGGTCACAGCTGATATATCAGTGACAGCTGGAAAAACTCTTGACTGCCCACATCACCTGAGCTTCATGTGTCAGAGATGAATCCAGGAATACACCAAGATTACACAGTTGTCCCTTCCAAGAAGTGCAACCCCATCAAGAACAGGATGTCTCCTTACTCCATTAACCCAAGAACCCATAATACAGAGGCAAGATTTGAAAAGAGAGAAGAGCACCACAAGTGTAGCATTCTTCCTCCTGTGAACTAAAAGGAATGCCACTCTTATAGCATCCCTCTTAAAATAGCTATGCAACATCTGATGTCCTCTCCGTCATGACAATTGCAACTGGGGAACTAAAGTTCCTCAGCTTCAGTCCCAACAGCTAGAGGCACCACTGGCATTTCCTGTGTTTGATGAGGCCTCTAAGGAGACAGGGGTGTTTCCTCAAGTAGTGATGGCAGCACGGCAGTAAAAGGGCCCCTGAGATGAGCAAGAGGAAGAACTTCCACGACAAGTGACCAGGATGAGTGCAGGTCCATGCAGATTCTGTACTTGTCCTGTATGCCAAACATGCCATGGGAGAACAGGGCCATGAAAACCACCTCATGGTACATTCTCAAGGCCATAATGGTGTTGTGTGAATCCTGCCAGAGTGCTGCATCTTTTTGGGATTTGGCCTCATTTTTTGAAAATCCATATTGAGCCAGTTACCACTTCCAGGCAAGAGTCAAGCACCTGAACTCCTTCTCCTGATTCAGAAGGAATTTAGAAGTAGACCCAGGTGTCACCTGCATACTGGTGGCACCTCATTTCAACTCTCCTTACAGGCACTCTCATTGGTTTCATATGGATATTATTAAGCTGTCTCTTGTATTGTCTGGGCCATCAGAAAGCAGCTATGAAGGACTGGAGAAACAGGAAACTGCTGTGCTCTCACTTCCTATGGAACTACCTCTGATTCCTTAGTTCTCCATCATTGTTTCCTGAAATCCAAAATAACCACTGGATTTCATTTTCTTTGCACATTCCTAGCCCAAAAGCTATGACTGCAATTTGTTCTTTCTGCCAGGCTGTGAGCTTCGAATGCTTGGTGGCTGTGCAGCTCAGCCCATTCATACGTTCTCCACTTCCATTCTTGGTCACCATGATAAATTGCCTGTGCTGTACAATTTGGAAGATGAGAGGTTGCTGGGAAGGAGCTTATGCTTGACATGTCTCTACCAGAACAATGTGAATGTCTGAATCATGTTCTTGTAGAGGGCAAGATAATAGCTTTTGGAGGTTGTTAATTGAATTGTATGGGAGTGTGATAAATTATGCCACCTCTATAGTTTGCAAGCATCTTGACTTCTTTACTCAAGGCTTTGACTGGCTAGTCTGTCTCCCCCAAACACTTTAGTATAATTTTACATTCTTGTACCTATTACTTATGAATGATTTTAATCTCGTTTTTGAACTGTTTGTCTTCCTTTTATGGCATTTCTGCATTTTACTTGGTATCCTGGTACAGGACCGGCTGCTTCATACTGGGATATATGTTTTGACGGATATCTGAATATCTGAGTCATGGACTAATAGGGCCTACAGTTTGGTCTAGTGGTTAGGGAGCCAGACTCTTTTCTGGGAATACCAGGTTCAATTCCACCCTCCCCATGAAACCATCTGCGTGGCCTTGGGCCAGTCACAACTCTCTTTCTGAGCTCTCACAGCCCCAACTACCCCATAGCATGTCTGTTGTGGGGGGAAGAACAGAAGGTTTGTTAGCCACTTTGAGTCCCCTTAAGGGTGAGAAGAGCAGGATATAAAAACCAAGTCTTCTACTATTACATGACTGAGAGAGGAGGACATCAGCTTTGTAGCAGTGACCGCTTGGTCCATTGTCCTCTACGTATTGCATCAATATGTGGGGTAGAAACACAATCTAAACAAGCACGAGGTTCCTAGAGAAACCTGGGTCCAACTTGTTCTTGTTTGCCTTGCTGCCACTTTGTTAAGTTGTTGTTTCTGCTGACAACATTCCCCTCATCTGCTGCTGGGTACACAGCTGTCTAGTGTTTTTTTATTGAAGGTACCTTAGCCAGTGGGCAAACTCCAAGGACAGGACAGACTGCTGTGTTACAGACACAGATAACACTCTGTAGCAGGAATATTGAAGACATTCAAAATTCAATTGAATTCAACCATTTGAATTCGAATCAAGTGTCTATACATTCGAATTTAACATTTTGAACATTTTTTTAATCTTTCAAATCATTCGTACAGATTATTCAGACATTTATATGCGTATGGATATGTACACATTACATATGTATCCATACACATATTACTCGTATCCGTATGCATTTGTACGGATACATACAGGACAAAAGCGGGATGCATATGGGATAAAAACAGGATGTGTATGGATGGACACGGATACATACAGATGTGTTTGGGCACATCGGAATGTTCTCAACATTTGTATCTTCAAATATGAATCAAAAATTCGTACGAATAGATTTGAAGGTATTTGGTTCAAATCAAACGTGAATGCATTCAAATTTTAAACATTCAAATTGATTCGAACCTTCGGATATTCAAATCAAATCAAATCCCAAATATTGCATCTGTGCACACCCCTACTCTATAGCCATTACTTGATCGTCCTCTATAGTAAATTGCTGGGATGGTAAATCAGCTAAACCTGCTTTTTGCCTACTTGTTTGTTTTTTAGTGCTGCAGGAACCCTCCAAGCATTCATGATATCTAGAGATTTAAATCTCCATGTAGTAGTTCGGATGGCCTGGCTGACCTTTTCATCTTCTCATTTATTTTGCATAATTTATTTCACTAACCCATCAGAGAGTTAACAAGTGGAAATCTTAAAGGTACTTGGCAAGGAAAGCATTTGTTCTAAAGAATAAAGCTTGAACTGCCCCACTCCATTATAGTTTATACAACAATGTCTAACAAAATCAGGGGTGCTGTCCTTTAATCCAGCAAAGCATAGACAGTAGAGACATTTACAGCATTCGTGAGGCACAAATACCTGTTCTGGGACCCCAGAACAAAAGGCACAGGCTATAAATAGGGTAAGTAAATAAGAACAGCAATGGCATATCTGTCATCACAATGGGATCAAGGATATATTTAATTAATTTTAAGCATTTTGATTGTCAGATCTGGAACTAGAAAGCAAGCCGCACATGAGCATTCGAGTCAGAGAAGATGAGGCAAATAATGTTATATAAAATCCTTTATATTGCTTATGCTAGTCTTTTCCATTTTCTCAGACTTGAAATGAGTAACAACAGCGGCTGAAATTCATTCTGATGCATCATTCTGTCTGATGCGTAACATTATTTTGTATGACTTATTTTTTTTGCTTTTATATAGTTGTTAAAATGTGACTTCAGTTGTTTAAAGCAGTTTTGCAAACTTTGAACAAATTGATTCTGGCATTTGACTTCCATTGCTAGATTCGCTCAGACTTTCACTGAGTGGCAGGTTATGTGTGTGCTCAAGAAAAATGGATCAAGAGTGTCTTAGGCTGTGGTTACACCATATTATTTAATCTGTCTCCGGAAAAGACAAGGAAGGCAGCTGTAACGGTGCTATTATTGGCCTGGAACGGCCTGCCCACGCCTACCTGATGTTGTCGCTGCCTTCACCCACCAAGCCTCCTTGGAAAAGGCTAATCATCAGCTGGGGGTGTGGTGGGGGGAATGATTGGCTTGATGGGCAGGCATTCTGGGAGGGCGGAGGGCAGATGGGAGAGGTGAGTTTATGCATGGGGTGGGCAATGTAGTTGTGGGAGGGCAGGAGTGGGTGGATTTGCAGGCCAAGAAAGTGATGGTGTCATCTGAGGGTAAGGGGCTGGTTGGGGCTGGTTTGTGTGCCAAGGGTTGACAGGGTTGGGGGGGCAGTGGCAGTGGGGCAGAGGGAGTCTCAGTGTGGCAGAGAGGGGCTTGATGGAGGGATCAGGGCAGGGGCAGGCAGAAGGAGTCTTAGTGGAGTGGATCCGGGTTGTGGAAGGGCAGAGGGAGTCTTGGCCAGGGAATCAGGGTGGTGGAGGAGCTGAGGGAGTCTTGGCAAGGAGATCTGAGTGGCAACAGGGCAGAGGGGGAGGGCTGGGGCTGGCTCTGTTAAGGGTCTAATTATTTCCCTTCACCTGAGTCCCAACTCAGTGCTGGGATAATCCGTGTAGCAGATAGTCCCAATTAGGGAAGGAAAATGTGCATAAAAACCGGATGCAGACATTCAAGTGTAATCTCTCCAGACCCAGGATGAGCTATTCTATTCAGATAAAAGGTAAGGTGTAAAAACAGCCTTAGAGGTGGTAGTGTGTGGCCCTTGTGTCCCCATCCAGTCTCTAATCCACATTTTCTAGCCTAGAATGTTGATGGAGGGGCAGACTGGCTTGTGAATGATCCCTCCTAAGAATAAACTCTCTAAGGGGCTTTGCCAGCATCATGGCTGGACTGCCAGTCAGGTATGATGCTTTGTCAGGGCCCGTTCAGTCAACCATTTGATTTAAGTCATAATAAAAGTGCTTGGAGGTCCAGCATGTATTTAGCTCACTGGCTGTCCGGCAAAGTCATTCAGCATAGCATTGGAAGGGGCTTCTGGGAACTTGCTGCATGTATGGAAAGGAAACCAAAGAAAGGGTGTGGCAGAGTGTGACAGCAAGTAAGTTGCATGCCAGGGTAGCTCTCTGTGTGCCTGGCAGGTCATTCCAGTTTCTCCATTATATCTGTCTTTCCCTCCACCTTCTGGAGGGTTTTCAAATCACCTCAGAGGTATTTTTAATTTTAAAAAAAATGCATGTGAATGCCCACTGTCTCCCCTTTGCCTTTCACTTACATTAGTTGACTGAGCCACAATACTGGAGTGTCACTGACCTTAAAATTAGTATACTGAAACCCCTATAGTTGAAACATAAGGACCTAAAGGATATCTATGATTGAGACCTGCAGTTTGTATTGTTAACCCTTTTGCTTTCTCTTTCGGCCTGTTTGCACTTGCCCCCACAAGGACACTCATGAACTCTATGGGTCACTCCATGCACAAACTGAGACACCACCTCTGCCCCTGAGCAGGGAGTGTCCCTGATCGTCTGAAGCTGTGGAGCAGTTTTGACTGCTTCACAGCTTCACCAGGAGCTGCTAGGAAGCTCCTGGTCAGCTCCCAGGTGCAACGTTTGCATCTTCTTCAGGTGAGAAAGCTGCGTGTGGGCAGGCGGTTGCAGGTGCACAAATGCATGCCATGTCATGATTGCCATGGCAACATGCTGTGGCTGTTGCCATGACAATTTGGTTGCTCCCAGACAGACTGTCTCTACCTCAAATTCCAATTGCAAACCCGAAGACAGCACTGGTGTTTGTGGTGCAAACATGGGACACCAGCCCTGACCTTAATTGTCCTGGAGCGATATAGTTACATCATTTCAGTTAAGTGTGAACAGGCCCTGAGTTAGGAACAGAAGAGGCTGTGAAGGGGACATTGCGGTGCAGTATCTTTGTGGTCTGGATCTAAGGTAAGTGCAGAAAGGCCCATGAAGTAGGGATGTGCACAAACATTTGTAACATTCATTATTTGTACAAATTTGGACATTTGTACACGAATTCAATGTTACAATATTTGTACATTGACGTCCATAGAAATATGAATATTTCCAAACATTTATACAAATAGTTTGGACATTCATTAAACTGGGGAGGTGGGAAAGCAGCTGCGCCATACACATCTACAACGGATCCAGATTGCTTCCGACATGGACCGAGAGTGCATTCAGATCAAATTTGACGCTTTTAGAGCAGCTTTGTCGTGGGATATGCATTGGATATATATGCATTCGTGTCGGATATGTATCGGATACATATTCACTTGTATTGAATATTTGTACAAATGCATACAAATTCATTTTTATCAGATAGAATCCTACTTATGGATGTACACGAATATTCAAAATATTCATTATTCAGATGAATTTGGGTGAATTTGGACAATTGAACTCAAATTGAATGTACAGCCATTCGTTTTTTAGTATTTGTACGAATACGAATATTTTGAGTTATTCATATGAATCATTCATGCATTCATATGTGTACAAATATGTACACATTGCATACATATCTGTATGCATCTTGTGTGTATCCGTACACGTCCGTACAGATGTGTACGGGATAAAAATGGGATGTGTATGGATGCCTACGAGATTCGTATAATTGGATACATGTTGAATATTTGAACGAATAGATAAGAATGTATTCATATTGGTTCAAATGTTCAGACATTCGTTTTTCTTTATTTGTACTAATTCAGATACGTCAAAAATTGTCAACAATTTCAAATATTGCATTTGTGGACACTCCTGATCCTACTACCACTATAATCAAAAGGGATCTATTTGTACGAATATGGATTTTCTAACATCCAATTCATTATGAATCAAATGTCAAAAAAAACCCATTTGTGCACATCCCTACCATGAAGGCAGAAATGGAAAGGGCTGCTTGAAGAAATATTGTTCTTATTGTGCATTTTTCTTCTTTCCAAAAGCTACATTTTACTTGTCAGAAGGGCTTAGCGACGCTGCAGTAGCATTCTCTATTACTATCATTGTTAGCATTATTATTTTACATTTTCAAAAGCAATGGTAGACGTTTCAGAGTAATAGAATCTGTTGAGAGAACAGTTACAGGATTAGTTCAGTCCTTTCCAAATCCTAGTAATTGGATTCTGGGAGATTTCAAGGGGAGTGAGGGGGAAAAAATCCCTATAACCATGGATATTTTTGCTTTAAAAAATAAAATAACTGCAAACACACCTCTAGAGCAGAAAATGGAGCAAGTAAAAGATTACCAGAGAGAACAGATAATCCTATGAAATGTTTATTAAAGCTACATAACTAACAGCTTTACTTAGTTTAATGTTTGATTCCATTTTATATAGCAACAGTGTACACAAGGCGCTTCCTTCCCACATTTATACTTTGTCCTTCTAAAGGTGCAAGAAAGAGGGGGAAAGGTGCAATAAAATTCTTTTGTATTGGTAATACACGTGAAACAACTGTGTCAGAATGTTTTCATTATTATTAGAAAGTGATCTCAGTGTAACACAAACACTTTCAAAGGCAACAGTCCTTCACATAATTAACTGGGAAACCAGTTAAGTGCCATGGGACTTCTAAATAAGTAATTGCACACAAAAAAATATGAAGTCAATAAAAGATTCTAATTTTAACCTTTAATTTAAATTAAAGTCAATAAATTTATTTACTTATGATATGTCAAAACCACTCTTTGTCACAAAAGAACATTATATGCCATAATTTGGAATATGTTAAATTAAAAAGAGTATAATCAAGGGCATTTTAAGTAGACAGACAATTGGATACAAAATATGAATGAAGTAATTCTTCAAAACTTTGTGTTTGCTTAAAGTTACGCCCCTCTTAATTATATCTGCAGATATCATTTTCTTTTGAAGAACATTTTAAAATAATAAAAATATTGCATCTTTAAAAAAATTAGGTGCATGCATTTCAGCCTTGGCTCTTTTGCACTTGGCTTCCTGTTCTAGGAGGTGAAGTTCTAGAATGCTTTAGGTATCTGCATTCATGGATGTCCAGAGCATTCAAAACTCAGCTGGTGCTTTATTAGGTGCAGGCTAAGTGTGAATCGCCACTATTATAGTGGCAATTGCTTTGCTGCGGTGATGGTGTCACTGCTGGAGAGACCAGGTTACACAGCATGCAGTTGCACCTGCATCACAGGTCACGTGCTCCCCCTGGACCTCTCCCACCCAGAAGAGGCGCAGGTGAAATGTGTAAGGGTGTTCTGGCCCTGCACTAGCCCTGCCACTAGCATAGGTGTTCAGCAGTTTTAACTGCACCACATTTATACACTAGGGTTATGCACAAATGCAATTTGGGATCCAATTTGATTTGAATCGGTTGACTGAAAATTTGATTTGATTTGGATCTTTAAAATTTGAATTTCACCAAATTCGATTTGAATTAAGCAAATTTGAATCTATTCGTTCAAATTCTCAATTTGAATTTACACTTACAAATGTCAACAACATTTGTACATGCCCGTATACATTGCTACACATTTCATATGCCTCTGCACATGTCCGTATGCATCCCATAGTTATCCCGTATGCAACCCGTTTTTGTCCAGTACAAATCCATACAAATGCGTACGGATGCAGGAAAGATGCGTATGTGCAAGTACACATTGTGTATGACCCCGTACACGTGCGAATATCCAGGTAATTCGAACAAATAGATCTGAAATTCAAAATTCTTATAAATATATAAGTATACTTATATCAGTGTGGGATTGCAGCCCTACCAGAGAGGGCTGGGATCCCACATTCCTGTTTTCGGCTTTTTTCAAAAACAAAACAAAACACAACAACCTCAAAGCAAACACAGTTTTGGCTACATAAAAACCCTCCATGAAGCCTTTTCCCCATGCTATAGCACAGAAAAGAAAGGGGTGCTTTTGCCCAGGAGTGGAGCTGAGCGTAAGAAGTGGAGCTGAGCGTAAGAAGCGTCAGTAACAGGTAAGAATTTCAGGTGAGGTGTTGCCCATTACGTGTTAGACATGGTACTTTTTTGGGCATATATATAGTTCCACACAGGACATAGATAAACTTTTTGTGTTTTTTTTTTTCTTACCTGATGTGGAATTCTACTGGATTTATTTTTAAAGCACAGTCAAAAGCACAATATACCTTGGCATATAAAGACTTAGCTTCAATGATATTAACTGTCAGAGCAACTGTGAAAGGGAATGCAGATCTTATCTACTGAATGTGGGATTATAGTAATCTAAAAAGAAGCCTTGTCCTATAAAAGATGGTTAAAGACTAAATACATAGCATTATTCTGCTTTCAGCCCAGGGCCGACCAAAGCCTAGATGGAAGGCTCCTATTCCAGGATATAATCCAGAATAAGCCCCCGTGCAGAAGGGCTGTTCTTCTCAGTTTCACAGTCTTCTAAAAACCCAGCTCAGACCCTGTGACATCTGTAATCTGCCTTCAGCACTTGGTAGCAGCAAGCTAACGTTGACTGACCTTGAAATGTTAAGCAGGGTTGAATCTGGTTACTCCTTGGATGGGTGATCAAAGGAAATCCCAGAGTTGTAGGCTGCCTGGGAAGTTGATAAACACTCTGGAGAGGACAATGGCAAACCACTTCCTTATTGTTGTGTGGCAAACTACATGAGTGTGTTCACAAAGTCACAAAAAGTCAAGTTCATTGTTTATCCAGTCTTCTGTAGGTCTGAGTAACAAAGTGTCCTGAAGTTTCGTCAGAGGGGATTTCAAGGAGCAACAGCCCTTGTTTCCTTGGACCAAGTCTCCTGAAGCCAATCAACACTCAAAAAAATTCTGCCAGATGGCCATTTGAAGACAGAGAAAATGTTCAGTTGAAGAGGATTGTTACCTTTACTCAACATCCCTATGTAATGATATTAGAATTGGGCAACCCTCCGAATTCAAATGTTGATCACACAAATTGTTTGCAGACAGTTTCATTTCAACTGATTTGTGGCAGTTTCCTCTTGGCCTCAAAAAAAATCCACATGGTTGTTTCAGATTCTTTACCAGAAGAGCAAATATCGTACTGCATAGGAACACAAGTTGTCTGACTCATGTGGAATACAATACTGTGAATGGTAAACAAGTGTAGAGGTGGGACCGAGTAACCAGCTTCCCAGATAAAAATTCAACTCCATTCATTCTATGAACAGACTGTGCATTATGGATCTTGCAAGTCTACAATTTCCAGGCTGTGCTCATAGCTGCTAGACAGCAAGACTGTGATCACACTGGACATTTTTGATGTGCTTATTTAGAAGAAGAAGAAGAAGAAGAGTTGGTTTAGGGATGTGCACTAATGTTTTTTGACATTTATTTGAATGAAATCAAATACCTGAAAATCCAATTCGATTTGAATCTTTTAAATTCAAATTTTACAAGATTCAATTGGTATTTACCAAACACAAATCTATTTGTTCAAATTTTTTATTCGAATCTGCACAAATGCATCTTCCCCACATCCGTACGCATCCTTACACGTCTGTATGCATCCTGTAGTTATCCCGTATGCAACCCATTTTTGTCCCGTATGGATCCGTACAAACGTGTACGGATGCAGGAAAGATGTGGATCTTCAAGTACGCATCGTGTACAAACCTATACACATACAAATGTCCGGATAATTCAAGTTTGAAATTTGATTTGAATATTTACATTTGAATTTTGAGACATTCTATTCGAGTTCGAATGTTGAAATTTAGCACATTCAATGGGATTTTGAAAGCCTACGAATATTTATACATACCCCTAAGTTGGGTTTTCTACCCTGCTTTTCTCACCCTGTGAGAAAACCCTGTGAGGTGGATGGGGCTGAGAGAGCTCAGAAGAGAGCTGTGACTAACCCAAGGTCACCCAGCTGGCTTCGTGGAGGAGTGTGGAATCAAACCTGTTATTCCCAGATAAGAGTCTGGCTCCTTAACCACTAGACCAGAGGTGTCAAACTCAATCCGGCGGAGGGCCGGATTCAAAAAAAAAAAAAAAGTGAGGGCCAGGGGGCGTGGCGGGGGGGGCGTGGCCGGGATACAGAGGAGGGGCTGGGGGCGTGGTGGGGGCGTGGTGGGGGCGTGGCCGAGATACAGAGGAGGGGCTGGGGGCGTGGTTGGGGGCGGGGCTAGGGCAACGAGGAGGGTTAGGGGCGGGGCCGGGGCGGGGCTAGGGAGGGGCTGGCTGTTCATGGCGCCGCCCGCCCGCGCTCTCGCTCGCCTCACCTCCTTCTGGCCCAAGGAGGCGGCGCCGCGCGTCGGCCCGCCGCGCGGTGTGCGTCAGCGGCGGTCCACAGCCACAGGCGGGCCGCTTTGGTGGCGTCGGCGTCGGCAGCAGGCGAGCTGCTTCGGCGGCGGCACTGCGCGGTGGCGGACCGCAGCCACAGGCGGGCCGCTTTGGCGGCGGCGGCGGCATCAGCCGGCAAGCTGCTTCGGCGGCGGCGGCGGCGCTGCGCGGCGTGCGTCAGCGGCGGGCCGCAGCCGCAGGCGGGCTGCTTTGGCGGCGGCAGCGGCGTCAGCAGGCGAGCTGCTTCGGCGGCGGCGACGAGGAGGGTTAGGGGCGGGGGCGGGGCGGGGCCAGGGAGGGGCTGGCTGTTCATGGCACCGCTGCCCGCGCGCTCGCTCGCCTCGGCTCGCCTCCTTCCGGCCCAAGGAGGGTGTCAGCAGGCGGCGTGCGCGCGTCGGCCCGGCGCGCGGCGTGCGTCAGCAGTGGGCCGCAGCCGCAGGCGGGCCGCTTCAGCGGCAGCGGCGCTGCGTGGTGGCGGGCCGCCGCGGTGGCGGCGGCGGCGGCGGCGGGGCGCCGCGGGCCGGATTGGAACGCCTCGCGGGCCGGGTCCGGCCCGCGGGCCGTAAGTTTGACATGCCTGCACTAGACCAAACAGGCTCAGTATTAACCAGTTATGTACAGGATGAAAAGGGGATACATACAGGGTAAAAACAGGATGTGTACGGATGCGTACAGATACACACGAATGTTCCTGACATTCATATCATCAAATATGTATCAAATATTCATATGAATAGATACGAATGTATTTGAATTGGTTTGCATGTAATACATTCATTTTTTCTCTATTTCTACGAATTTGGACATTCGAACATTCAAATCGAATTGAATGTCGAAAATTTCATTCATGCCTACCCCTTCTAAGTACTGTCTTCTTACAGTGCCGAAGGGAGGAAGAGTGATGGGAATGCAGCTTCACTCTTATATACTCTTCAAATGACTTCAGTTCTTGTTTGAATGCTGTTTTCTCACTACATAATTATGCTTAAATATACGACTCAAGTTGGGGCTATGCAATAAGATTGCTACAAATTGCACTTTCTGAAGCTGCAATATTATTTAATTAGCTTGCTCCACACAGTTGCTGTGAGCTGCGTGTGCTCTTTTGGCATGATAAAAACACACAATTGCACTGCAATGTTCCATTATTTATTTCATTTAGGATTTTTATTCATGTCATTTCTATGGCCCATTTCTTCCAAAGAGTTCAAGGTACCATTCATTATTCTCCCACTGTCTCCCATTCCTGTGAGGGGTGTCATCAGCCTTGATTTCTTAGTCACAGCAAAGGACTGTGATCCTCAACACCGGCTTTCTGTTTGCTGTCCATAAAACAGGCACATCTACCGTGAGGTAATAAGAAATGCAGTGTAATCTGAAAAAAGAAATTATAAAATACATTTGAAACTAATACCATGAACCAGGTCGTGCAATTTAACTGTTTTAGGGTGCCTTGTACACTATGATTTTATTCAGTAAATATAATTCATTTTTATTTTTGGCTTGCAGTCTAACCTATGAATCTGTGGTTGAAATAATTTCCTTTGCAACCCAACCTGAATATCTCCACTGTCCCCATAGTCTTTCTCCAGGTATTTCTTTGCTTGGGGCAGTGATTTTTCCTCTCATTCCTTGTAGACCGCCAATTAAGTCAAAGAGACTTAAGACCTTTTTGTACTTCATTGTTCTGGTCCAAGAGGTCTGGATCAAACGATTTGTTCTCCAACTGAGACAGATCAGTCTTAGGAACAATGCTATCTGCCTGGAGATGGTGTGTTCTTAACTAGTCTCCATGCTGATGGTGATGAAGGACACCTTAATTCAAGATAGGAAACTTGCCCCATGCTGGTAGAGGTTGTTGGTAGGGAAGGATAAGGCTGCCCTACTTTTCCAGACAGCCCCATCCTGCTCCAGGCCTGAGAGCTGAATTCGAAGGCACCTCCCAGCCCTCAAAGGTGGTGTTCAGTCTTCTAAGGCAGGGAGCAAAATTTCTTAGCCTTTAAAATGCAATTTTCAACATTTGATTCAATTGGAATTGAACATTCTAATGTCCAAATCCGTATGAATAGAGAAAAAAAATGAATGCATTAAAATTTGAACCGATTCGAATACATTCATATCTGTTCAGATATTTGATACGAATTTGGTGATATGAATGTTGACAACATTCGTATGTATCCATACACATCCTGTTTTCATCCCGCATGCATCCCGTTTTCATCCCGTACGTATCTGTACGGATGCATACGGATACAAATAAGATGTGTACAGATACGTACGTAATGCGTGTGCTTCCGTACACATACAAATGTCTGAATTATTCATACGTACGGATATGAATAAGATGTGTATGGATACGTATGTAATGTGTACATATCCGTACACATACGGATGTCTGAATTATTTGAACGAATGATTCAAAATATTCATATTCAGGCAAATATTAAAAAACGAATGTCTGAACATTCGATTCAAATTCAAATGTCTGAATTCAGCCAGACTTGATGGAATAATGAATATTTTGAGTTTCTGGTTGAGGCCATTTTGGCAGTACACAGACTTTTGGTGCCACTTCTACTGTCAATTTCTGCCACCCTATCCCAGTTCATCCAGTATGAATGAAGTATATTAATGGTGGGCAGGCCCCTGCTGGGCCTGTGGAAATCAAAAGCCTAGACTGGAAGACATTCCAGTCTGCTGTTGAGTATGGAAATGGTCATGCTTGTCTTTCCTTATTCTTTAGAGACAATGTTACAACTGTTACAATGAACATTTTCCTTTATGCTACCAAAAAGTTCCAATAAAATAAAATAAAATAAAATAGGCAACTAAATGCTTTAAAAAATGTGGTGTAAGGATTTATCATGTAATAATGCTTTGGTTTCCTTGCGGGTTCTATGTTCTGTGGGTGAGATTAAATTTAATTGAATCAGGAAGCTTAATGAAGGTTTGCTAGGCCATAGAATACCTCTTTACTCACACAAAAATCAATTTGCCAGCAGTGATGTGTGTGTGTGTGTATGATTAATGCTCATGCAGTTTTAAAACTTTCAAGAACTCTCAGATTATAATTGTTCTTTCTAGTGCTTAAGGAGCTAGAATACCCGAGCCTCAGATCATGACTGCAATGTAAGATGTCACAGCAAAAGCTCCAATGAGAAGACATTTTGAACTTTGGCAAATGAGTTCTCATAAGAAGGGTCCAGGTAGAAGGTCGAGATAGAGGCTAAAATGCATTACATCAATTAAGACCAAATACCTACACATGCTATCATACAATTGTCTTTTTTAAAATTTAGAACGTCTTAGAAAATGACTTAGGGCGCGTCTACATGCCAAATATACTCCGGATTTAAGTTTGTTTTGCCTCGGAGCATCTCCATGCACAGCTTTACTCCGGGCTACATCAGACGCAAAGGAGGAAAATCCATGGCAGAACCCCCCCCCTTTCAAACAGCGCTACATCTGACTTAAGGGGAAGCCACGGATTTTCCTGGGAGCATGGAGATGCTTACAAGCATAACATTAGGAGGCTGTCATTTGCCCTGCTGGCTACAAGTCGGCAGGCTTTGCGCCCCTCTCCCCTCTCGAATGAAGTTGACAAGAAGCAGGGGGAAAGAGAAAGTGAAGCCAAGAGAAAGCGAACCAAGGGGAAGACACACACACACACACATGAGTGCAGCTGGCAAGCAAGGAGCAGGGGAAAGAGAAAGTGAAGCTTACCGGAGGGTGGGGGGAAGAAACAGAAATGGAAACCCATGGAGGAAGAAATCGGGAGAAAGGAAGGGAAGGAATCTCTCCCCCCTCTTAATAATGCAGCTTCCGCTGTGGAAGAAAGGGGCAGATCACTGGTTTGCTTATGCGCTAAAACAACTGCCTTATGTGAATGCAGGGAGCTGGATGACAGCTGAAGAGAGCCTGTCATCGCTCCAGCGGGCGGGGGGGGGGGCAGAAAAAGATGCGGGCTCACAAAAAGCGGCTTCCATGGGGACAGGAAGGTACGATTTTAATCCACATTGCCCCAAACCACATGGGGACTCTTTATTGCGAGTTACAATGCGGATTTTTAAAAACTCGCACAACAAGCGAAGCAACTGGCTTACGTGGAGACACGCCCTTAGAAATAAATACTAGGGATTTTTTTTCATATCTGATTTGTATCGAATCAAACGCAAGAATATTCGTATTCATTCGAATAGATCCCCTTTGAATGTGGTAGGATTTGTATTAAATACAAATGTTCAATCCCATACGAATCCTATACAAATGCATATGAGTCCCACATGAATCCCATATGAAGCTTCATATGAATGTATCAACACATTCAATTCAAATTTGAATGTCAATCTTTGAATGTTCCAACATTCAATTTGAATTCAAGTGTCCAAATATGGCTAAATTTGTACAAATTTTGGAAGTTACGAATATTCATGCACATCCATAATACTAGCACTAGTCTGGTTAGTTTACAGCTGTATCTCCACATGGCTTTCAAGCCAGCTAGAGGTGCATTGAAGTAGGCTTGTCTTCACAGTACCCCATACTGAATGGGTTTGAGAATGCATGGAGGGACCCAAGGCTCCTCTGAGACAACTTAGGGTAACTCCAGACATAAATAAAAAATCTGGACTTACGTTTACTGTGAAGTAAAGGAGCTCCACAGAAAGAATGGGACATCCCCATCTCCTCCCTATCCTCTGAAGCTGCAGGGAGGGCTCTTCTGACCATGTGATCAGCTGAGGGGCCTGCTGTTTACTTGCAGGGACTGCAAAGCATTGTAAAACCTGTCAGGCACTTTGACAGCTAGTCTACAGTTCCTGTGAAGTATTCTTCCTGTCTGGATGCAGGACTAGAGAAAACTCTCATGTGTGGAAGGGAGGCCCTCAATGCATTTACTGATAAGAAATACTCTCTTCTGAGCTCTCACAGCCCCACCTACCTCACAGGGTATTATTTGTCAGCTGCTAGAAAGCTTTGTCAGCTGCTTTGAGTCCCCTTAAATGGGTGAGAAAAGCGGGGTGGAAAAGGGAATTCTTCTTCTCCTTCTCCTTCTTCTCCTTCTTCTTTTCTTCAGGCAAGCTCATTGGGGCCTGTTTCTAAGCAGGCATGGCTAGGATTAGTTTATATGCGGCATTCCTACAGCAGCTGAGGCAGACATGTAGTTGGAAATGTGTTTGTTTTAAACAAAACAGTGATTTTAGAGTTGACATGAACCTTGGGATAATGGTCCTACTGCCCTTGGAGTAGATTTCAAAGAAAGTATGTGGGGAACATCACATGCAAACATTGGCTTTTCCTGGGTTCTTAGGAATAACTACTTAGGTCTTTATGGAGGTCACTGTAGAATGTAATATGAAGTTGAAATTGCATTGGCAGCCGTATTATGATCAGTTGACCAATAATCCTGATTGATTACATTGGCATGTAGAAAAATCATCCACATTTGCTATCTCTGCCTATAAGACCCTGTGCCAACAAAAAACTTTAAAAAAATGATTAGTGATGAAAGTTTAAACATACTGAAACTGACATCCAATTACATCCACACAGTTAGAAACCAAGGGCATGGTTTCAAAGTGGTTGTGATGGTCACAAGGCGCAAACATTGAGCAGGCTACAGCTATTGGCTTGTGAACCCAGAATATCATTAGCTGAAAGCTGACAAAGCAACTTTGTGATGTGTCATGTCAAGTTGTGAGATCGAACAGACTTTGCAGGATATGCATCCTGCAGTCTTGTGCATTTTGGGGTGGTGGCGGCTTGACTGTGTTATTCAGATGGGCTTCTTTTCTTGCACCGCTGACATTTAGACATTTTACATCTATGAATACGCTGTAAAACAATGGGGGTGAAATCACACCAACCTGTTTTAAATCCTACTACTGTCAGTGGGGGAGTACTGTGAAACTGAACTTAAAAGTGACTTCAGTTTGGCTGGGTATTGCTTGAAAATGCAGAGTGATTTTGTGTTGCAAATGTGTGTTGCCATTAGTTGTTCTCCTTCATTTTGCTGTCTAAACTGTTTTCGGTTTTGTTTTGTTTTGTTTTTTTAAGTTGAAGCCTAATTGTGACATATGAAAGTCCTTATTTAGGGTAGACTTTAATTTGATTATTGTCTGCCCTGCTGTGTAAATAGTCTCCTGGGTGTGAATTCCCCTCCCCACTTTAGTACGTGTTCTCTTTTACATTTGACTGTGTAACAATTTCTCTTCCCCCGGTCCTATTCTCTAAGCAAGCCAAGAGCTGACAATAGATACATGCTAATGGAGCTGTGTACTTACCATCTGTAAGAGCAGCTGCTCTCCTGCATCTGTACAATATGTTGGAACTGAGAGCTCCACTAATCTGCATAATAAGGAGGAGGCTTATCCCAACACTAGCTAATAATCACAAAGCAATCGATGCTTTCCATTCCCTCACTGTGAAACCCAACGCAAAGTTTCAGGTATGTTCAGCATACAAAGTCTCAAGACAACTAGAGGTCAAGCAAAGCTGAGGTTTGTTAATTCTGCCTGCAGCTAAAAATCATCCACACTGCTTTGCAAAAAATCATAGTTGTGTGCCATCTCATGGTGTGTAAAAAGCACACACTCATGTCTTGGCAATTCAGGGACAGGCTTGGGCTAAAAGGATAGATAGATGATAGGTAGATATATAGACAGACAGACAGATGATGGATGGATAGATGGATGGATGGATGGATGGATGGATAGATGGATAGATAGATAGATAGATAGATAGATAGATAGATAGATAGATAGATAGATAGATAGATAGATAGATAGATAGATAGATAGATAGATAGATAGATAGATAGATAGATAGATAGATAGTGGGAGCTAGACTCTTATCTGAGAATAGCGGGTTTGGTTCTGCCCTCCTCCATGAAGCCAGATGGGTGACCTTGGGCTCGTCACAGCTGTCTTCTGAGCTCTCACAGCCCCACCTACCTCACAGGATGTCTGTAGTGGGGAGAAGAATAGGAAACTTTGTCAGGCACTTTGAGTCCCCTTAAATGGGGTAGAAAAGCCAACTCCTTCTCCTCTTCCTCTTCTTCGTTCATCTGTTTCTGTCACTGGCCCTGTCAAGTGCAGACGGAGCTGGACCAGCAGGAGGAGATCTGTGATTCTGATAAGACGTTCCTTAATCTGGGTCAACAGTATGTGGAGAAAGGGCTGCTGTAAGAAGTGTGGAAACTTCGAGTAAGGAATTCATATGCTGTAGTTATGTGCTAGTACCAGTATGTAGTTCTTGCAACAATAAGATGCTGGCTCGACTGCAAAACTCACAGATGTCAATGGCAGTCATAACATTTTCCTTCAGTAAGCAGGGACCCCGATCCTTGCAACAACAGAGAAAACACATCTTGGGTTGCAGCTGCGTACAGCTGTTGTACCCCACAGGTGGCCCAGGGGCAAGATGCTCTTGGACTATGTATTTACATGCCCCTAACACTGTTCAGCTCCTGGGCTGCTCTATCTGGGAGCCCCCTTACCCGCAGGGCAATTCCAACGTCTCCCAGGGTGAGTGGCTACCCCAGTGGACCTTCCTCACCCACTGTGAAGAGACACAGAGAGGACAAAAAGCACCTGGTTTCCATGGGAACAAAAATGTCTGACTTCTGGGGGCGGAGGGCGCTTTTGTGTTGGGCAGGAAATGAACCAGTAAGTTGGTCGTTTTGAGTATCTTGTGAAAAGCACCCTTACAGAAATTGGGCTTGGCTTTTGGGGTCAGGAAGGGTGGCACATTTATTCATCAGGCCACATCCACCCAAAGAAGTACATCCCCTAGATATGGTTTTACCTAATGCCTTGACTAATTGCTAAAATATTTTCTTCTGCTTATCATGTGGCTTTGACCCAGGCCTGCTGCTCTTCTCCATTTCCATATCACTTGCTGACAGCTTTCCAAGAGTGTAATCTATATTTCCTGCGTACATTGACCATTATCTTGAAGGCAATGCAACTATCTTAAGAACAGATTATGTTTAATCATTATGATCATAGATAATCTTTTGTAAATGGGAAAATCCTTGTAGAAGACCATCAGTAACTGAAGTTATTTCTAGGCAGGTCTTGCCCAAAGTTCCTTTTCATCCAGAATAAAGTATTACTAAGGTTTGTAAGAAAAGGAAGATGGATATAAAAATGCTGCATTCACACTTAAGTTCTAATCCAGCTTCAGTCCACTTTCAGAGTGAGAAAAATATATCAGTAAAGTATCAAGCAGTTTTCTTTCAGCATTATCTAACTTGGAAAAGCCACCTTTGGATTAGATAAAGAGGACAGAAAATGGTTAGTTACTCTGCTGGTGTTTTCTCTTACTCTGAATGTGAGCTAACACTGGATTAAAATTTAGGTGTGTACGCAGCTTCTCACCACAAAATGTTTACATTTTTTGTATTATATTTTTGCATTTTTTAAAAAAAAATTTAGACCTTCGTTATTTGGTAGGTTAGTCTACAAATACAGTAAATTGACAAAATACTGAAATTGAAAATACTGACAACACCAAACTGCAGTCATGTGTTTTTATTTCCTTTCCTATAAAAAAGTTCACGTATTTTTAGTATTTATACATGGGGGTCCTAAACAGACCATACCAGTGACATGGTAGGCATGTGTGAAATTTCACTGGCAGTATCAAATACACATATTTTTCATCAATTGTCCCTTTCTGCCAAGGGCTTTAACCGTTGTCTTTACTGTAAAACAATTAATATTTTGTATCCCATAGAAGACCAAGCAACACGTTAAAAAAAAAAACCATCCTCAATATGCACTTATTCCTGACTCTTTAGTTATTTCTGTTTCAGACTTTCTGCCTAGATCTTAGAAATAAATATCTGTACATGTAGATGAATATTATCTTGAATTGTCCACACCTTTATCTAAGGCTCGCAAGAAAGGAGGGTTTGTCTCCTTTCTGATACTTGTATTTGGAAATCTAGCATACAGTGAAAGCAAGACACCCATGGACCCAGTGGCAGGAATGGGACCTGAATAAAACACGATGCCGAATTTGTGCAAACGAGCAAACACTGACTAGCTAAATGTGAACATTGGGTCCTGTTGTTGTACAATTGGATGCATAATGAAATAAGAAAATTTTATGCTGTTTGCAGTTGGCTTTGATTATTTCACATACCAACACAGAGAGAATAGACACACCTCTTTGCCCTAGCGTTTGGTCAAATGGGGATACATTTTTCCCTTTCCACTTGCAGATGCTTTTGTTTTAATATATACTGTTATTGTTCTAATAATGTTTGATTTTAAATCTTGTTACCCGCACAGAGACCTCCCAATATAGGGTGGGATAAAAATGTAAATAAATAAGTAAGTAAGTAAGTAATAGTTAATAGGCCCTTGGTTCCAAAGGACATCTTCTACGATGATTGGTTTTTTGTACATTTGATTTGATTTATTATTTATTCATAACATTTTTATCCCACCCTTTGCTTGGAGTTCCCAGGGTGAGTCACAACATATGGTTAAAAAACTAAGAACCGGCTTAAAACAAAAGCCGCCTTCCCAACCTCCTTCCCTCCTACTTGGCAGGACCACATTCAGAGGAATCAAAGACCAAGGGGAAGAGGTATGCTTTAATCAGCTGCTGAAAACCAATAGGGATGTGCATGAATATTTGTATTATTCGTTATTCGTAAGAATTCATACAAATTCAGACATTCGTACTTTAGTATTCGTACAAATATGAATATTTTGAGTTATTGGTACAAATAATTTGGACATTTGTATGCATAGGGATACATATGCATCATGTACGGATCTCTGTACGGATCTTGTGCAGGCCTGTATGCACCCACACAGATATATATGGGATGAAAGCAGGGTGGATATGGGATGAATCCTGGAAAAGGTCATCAGCCAAAGCGAGCAAGGTGGTTTCTGTGCCATAACTGGATCTGAAGCCTGGCTGAAATGGGTCTAGATAATTAGCTTCTTCCAAGTATGTCTGCAGTTGGACAGTCGCAAACCTCTCTAATACCATGTCCTGATAAGAACATAAGAACATAAGAGAAGCCTTGCTGGATCAGGCCACAGCCCATCTAGTCCAGCATCCTGTCGCACACAGTGGCCCACCAAATGCTCACAGGCATCTCAAGCAGAGACAAGGACAAACCTTCTCCTGCTCTCGAGTCCCAGCAGATGGCCTTTGAAGCGCCCCAGTTCCTCCCCCCCCCTATGCTGTGGTATGCTGGCCACTAGGCAATAGTGTTTAAATCTTCTGGATTCAGGGAGGCCCTCTTGAGGTGCGGCACACCACTACCTCTTTAAGTGCTGGCAGGGCCATCCCATATCTCAATTAGGTATTCACTACGCCCTGGAACCACCTGGTCAGACCTTGTCAGCTAGCTTTTATCAGTCAAAAAGTGTAAATGTTATCAGCTTGTTCACATTGTCAGGCTGCAACACTTGAAACTCATCTAAAACTGGAATATTTTTGCATACAGAGAGAAACTTTCAGGAAACAGGGGATTGCTGATATTGATTAGTTTATATTTCACCATGTCTTTGACATCAGGCACCCAGGAAAACAAAGGAAAACTTAAGGTCTACGAGAAGGTTTGCAACTAGCGTGTGGCAACCCCATTTTAATTAGAAGGGTAGCTTGTTTTGGTTTGTTTTGCTTTTTTGGGGAAGGAGGGCGTTCCCCCTTGGAGCTGGTGTTTCTTTTCCAAATGTCAGTTAAACAATGACATCCCTTGGTGTCCACCCTCCTTTTGTCAATTGACAAATGCGCAGCAGATGGTGAAAATGGCCTGACATGTATTTTCAGACTCAGTGAAAAAGCAAACAAAAACCTTCCAGCATCCCTTCACTGTATTTTACTGCTGACTGTATTTGCCTCTACACCTGGTGGTACTAATGATGTTTAATGAGACTGACATTGCCTGAAACCAGAAAATAATTTAGATTGAAACTTTTTGGACACAGCTAAAGGGACACCGGAGTGAAGCTTAATCTTGTTACTGTGATTATTGGCATATTCAGTCTCAGGGCAACAAGACCTCTTCAGACAGAGTGGGAAGGCACTTGGAACAGTAGCCATTTTGACGTGACAGCTCATGTTATCTTCTTACGACACGTGGTTGAACTTTTGCACAAATGGTTTTTTTTGGCATTCAATTAGAACTAATCAAATTTTAGAAAATTCATGTTCATTCAAATAGATCCCTTCGAATGTGGTAGGATTCTATGTATTCATACAAATTTGTACAAATATCTGATATGAACAGGTACATATCCTGGATACAGATCTTATATGAACGCATACGTACTCTGTTTCCCTGAAAATAAGACCTAGCATGATTTTTCAGGATGCTCGAAAAATAAGCCCTATATAAGTGTTATCCCCTGAAAATAAGCCCTAGCGCATCTCTAGGAGCAAAAATAAACATAAGACCCTGTCTTATTTTTGGGGAAACAGAGTATCAGATACGTATCCTATAGCAACGCATACATATCCCCAGTTTAATTAATGTATGAACTATTTCCCAAAACATTTGTATTCCTTCCTAAATGTGTACAGTGAAGGTGACAGAGGCACCTCAAGGGGGAGACTATTTCACAGCCTAGAGGCCATCACTCAGAAGGCCCTCTCCTGGGTGCCCACCCCCTTTGCTGCTGGGGGTGGTGGTAAAACCAGGAGGGCCTCCCCTCTAGATCTTAAGGCACAGGCAGGTCAATATGGGAGTAGATGTTCCTTCAGATATCCATGGATGACAAATGTAAGAAAATTTGTGTTCATTCAAATAGATCCCCTTTGAATGTGGTAGGATTCTATTATATAAGAACGTATTCGTACGAATATCTGATATGAATGTTATCAGGTGTGAAGTGGGTGGATTGCTACAGTGAAACTGCTGCTGTACAGGGTGGATTTTTACAGTGAAATCACTATCTTAGGAAGCAAGCTCTGGATCCCAAAGTGATAAATGTTTCTGGTGGGTTTTGCAGCCAGGGGGGAGAACTTTTGAATACCCATTGCTATTTTTCTTTTGGACTTGTCGGGGGTTGTCTTCCTGGTTGTGGCCGCGCAGAGCGCAGTCCCTCCCCGTTCCCACCAGTACCCTATCAACCAGAGAGGGGGCAGGGAGAAAAAGATGCGGGCAAAGAAAACACGCTTCCCTGGGGACGGTAGGTGCATTTTAAACACGCGTTTTGCTGAGCCTCATAGGGATGCTTAATTCGGAATTGAATGGCATTTTTAAAGTCTGCTGCAATAGAGGGACAATAGAGGGACAATAGAGAAACAAAAAAGTTCCATGTAGATGGGGCCAAAGTGTTTTCTGTGGCCTGAGAAAAAACTGACAGCATACTAAGAGGTGAACCTGGGGACACATAAACTGTGTGGAATTGTTTAATAATTTGGCTGAGGTATGTTATGAGTAGAGATTTGCCTCAAATGGCTAAGACTCAGCCACTACCTTCAATCCACGTTCAGAGTAAAAGAAGACATCAGCAAAGTGAACAGTTAATTTCTTTCTGTGGGTGTCTGCAGATAGGACGAAAGCTTTGGTGTCTCTCTTCAACTGCTGAGCGGGGGGTTCAGTGACTGGAAGGTGCAGAGTCTCTGCGGAATCCCTGCACATCTGCTTCTGGTTAGACAGACATGCTGACTGGAAACTGCACAACGACTCCACAACTGCTTCCTGTCAGCCAGATGGGAAGTTTTAATGGCCTGCAGTATCTCGGCAGCATCCCCGGAAACTCTGTTCTAAAAAGCTGCTGATGAGCAGCAGGTTTTTACTTCTGGGCTGGGAGAATGCTCTATGGATACCGCGGGTGATTGATGCTGTGGTATCCCATCAAAGCTTTTGTCCTGTCTGGAGGCATCTTGCATTATTTCACCTAAAGGTGGACTTTTTTGGGTTATAGTCGAGGGAGGAATATCTGCTTGGTGCTTTGCTGATGTCTTCTCTCTCATTCTGAAGGTGGATGAAGGTGGAGTAAAACTTAGCTATAGCCAAGCCCTTAAAGAAAGGAGTGCAGGGAAAATTTAATTTGATTTATGTTCAAAGTTTGTTTTTCTTTTACCCAGCATGTTCTAGAACCGTCCACTATTGTGATTTAAAAACAGCAGAACCCTATGAATTCTGCTAAGGGCATTTAATTGCCTCTTAAAAAAAAAAAGGCAGTGATGCTAGGAGAAAAAAGAAAGCCACTCCCACAATAAATTAAAAACAAAGCCAGCAAAGGTCAAAATACCCAAAGCCCAGAGAACATTAACACTTAGGATATAAAGATTTCCTAAGAAACTAATGCTTGCTCTTTCTTCAGATAAAGCAGACACCTTATCTTTGTAAGTTTACAGAATGGAGCCAAACTATATGCGTAACCCCTCTAACTAAACCAAGCCCTGGATTTTTTTAGCCGCCTGCAGTCATTAAAGCTCTCAGAAAAATCTCCCAGGAGCCTATCGCTTGCCTTAAGTAGATGCTGTAAAAGGTCCCTGAGTTTTACAAGGAACTGCTCCATGCTAAACTAGCCACCATCTGATAAACAAGCAATTTTAGCTCCAGGCTAAATGATGCTCTTTGAGGCTTTGATTTACAACGGCTGCCAATGATATATTTGGGCTTCCAGGAGTGGTTTTGTCATGGCCCTACTGTGATTAGTCGCCCATGAACCGAAGTTCGGGTGTGGAGATTCAGCAAGGAGGACAGGAAATTGCCTGTGGGAGTGAGCAAAACTCTGGGTTTTTGTTGTTCTTGTTGTTGTAGATTCCAAACATACAAAAGCGCTACTTAATTTAAGCAAGCAGGTTTGAACACTTCAGGTCGCTTCCTAGGGACTTGGGTTTTGTTAGCTTGAATTTAGAGCTATTCCTAGTCTGAAATATATGAAAATAAGTCCCAAATTGGCTTTCTGGTCTAATTTTACTTTCATCAGAATCTTTATTTATTTATTTTAAAAGCTCTCCACAAATTTATGTTGCAGACATATAAAAATTAGCAATGCTAAGTTAGAATACATATATTTGGAATGATCAGGATCTCTGCCCTTGTATCCTCAGTTACACAGGTAAGGGCTTAACTGTGTTCTTTACATAAATAGCTATAACATATTCCCAATGGCCGTTTTCTTGAAAAGGAAGTAGTTTGGGAGGGGAATTCTGCTCTGTGTATTTGCATGTAAGGTGCAGTTATACTAACGATCAAAATGCATGTAGTACTCAGTCATGTGTAAATTCCTTTTGAATTTTACATTTTAAGGAATATGCAGGAGTTAAGCTGTGGGATACTGGGAGACTTGTAGGGGGATTTCTTAATCCTTTCACCTGGTGGCACATTCTCAGGAGAAAATACATGGGCGTTCACACAAAAGGCAGTTTACTTTATGTAGTTCCTCCCCCCCCCCTTTGGTGCAATGGTTGCTCACCCATCTCCTGGAGTTCTGTTATATATAATAGCTGTATTCACATTTATTTCAAAACAGTGGTGAATGAAATACAGTTATAGGGAAATATTTGTGGAGGGCCAGCAAAATCAGAAGCATTAGCAGTGAGGATTGCAGAAGTGCTCCACTCAGGCTCTGCCTTTAGGCCTGAATGAAAACTTTCCTTCAGCCAAGTGTCCCTTGAATGGGGCCATTCAGAGATCACCTTTCCTGAGTTTGATGGGCCCAAGGTACCAGTACTGGCACTAGAGAGATTTATTAGCCACCTCTTGTTAGCTGCTTTGAGTCATTATGAAGTAGGTGGAAAGAAAGTATACAAAAAATATACAAATTTTAATGGAAGGGAGAAATAGCGGGCCTGGCCACAGTAATTTATGCAAACCGTTTTCTGTAAGGTGAACATGACCGCTCAGGCTATGCCTATCTGGTAACAATGATCGTTTCTGCACTGGGCTTTGGACTGGAATATATTCCAATCCGAGACCCATCCTTCTTCATCTATTGTAGGGGTGTGCATGAATGCAATTTTTGACATTTGACTTGTATGTCCCATACATATCCATGCAAATACATACGGATACGAATAAGATGTGTACCGATCTGTACACATACAAATGTTGGAATAATTTGTACAAATAATTCAAAACATTCGAATTCGTTCGAATGGTAAAAAATGAATGTATAGACAGATTCAAATTTGAATGTCTGAATTTGAAAGAATCCAATTGAATTATGAATGTTTTGAATATTCTTGCACAACCCTAATCTGTTGTGGTATAAAGGAAGCCCCTGCTTAGCACAATTCATCTCTGTGAAGTGGTAAACCACGATAATGCCGTGCTGTTGTGCATTTCTATAAAGAAATCAACAATGGGCCCATGTGTTGAATTATGGCACTTCTATATAACTGACCAGTTCAAATTTGATGTGATAAGCCAGAGACAAATAAAATTTTGGGATATAACATATGAGTTCCAGTAGAAGAAAAATGTATCTTTACAATATACATTTTGGAATATATACATGCAATATAGCCTTACAAGTATATTGCCAGACCGTAGATTAATAGTAATGTGGAAGAAATGATTAATACCTTTCTCAGAAGTCTGAATTATACCAATTTATAGATTATTTGTTTTATGGGGGAGGGTGGGTTAATATTCATGTTTGTAAGTTGGTTTGTAAGTTTATATGTGTTGGAAAAGAATAACTTTTTTTAAAAAAAATTAAAAAACAATGGGCCTGCGTCATATTGCCCAGTTGCTGTGGCAACGTTGTTGAGGTGAGCCAAATGCTGGTGTAAGTGTGGTGTTTTCACTTACCTGGCACTTGGTAAAGTGCTGGGTAGGTTTGGGGTGGGTCAGGCATTCAAAATGCAAACACCCACTTCATCCCAGATCTTCATCTTCGTTGGGACATTACAAAGGTGCAAAAAGGCCCTTAGGGCCCTTTCCGCACTAGGCCTTATTCTGGGGTCTGTTGTCCACATGTTAATGCAGGCTATGGTAGGCCTTACCTGGGGCCTACTATAGTCTGCACTAGGATGCGGACAACAGGCCCCTATCCTGGGATATATTCAAAAATAAGGCCAAGTGCGGAAAGGCCCTAGCTGGTTAATATAGAATGCCTTGAAGGTTCATTCTTGTATGTCTGAATCCCTGCTTCTTCTCCATGATTTGCTGTGTGCATGCCTATCAAAAAACCTCTTGCTACTTGTGAAAGTGTCCCTTTTAAATAATTTTGCTAAAAAGGACTTACAGGGCGGGTTTGGAAAGCCATGTAGAGTATTCAAAAAAGTGTGCCAGAGACCTCTTTTGGTTTTGTTGTTTCCCCAGAACTCCAAATTACCTGATTTGGAAGCTAAAGTATGGCAGTTGATGGCCATTGGTGATACTGGTTTCACCAAGTCAACATCACTTGGTGGGACTTCAGTTAAATAAGTGAAACATACCTATAATAGGATTAATTTCTAAAATGAAAAGCAACTTAGCAGCTATACTTCTGGGGCCTCCAGACATGCTTAAAGCTCTGCCCTCCCTCTGCAGCTCTTCCCATCGTTCAGACGTGACACTTGATACATCATGCTTTCCTCCCTCCATCCATGGGAAAGTTTGAAGTAAGGAGGTGCTAATCAAACAGCAACTTTTTAACCTGACTTTCCCTGCTGCTGCTGCGCCACCACTGCTGATTGATGGTCACATGACCAATCACATGGCTGCCAGGTCTGCAGCAGCTGCAAAGCTTCCCTCTGTGTTTGGAGACATGCATATGCTGTTGGGTGATTGCACTAACTGTTCAGTGAGTGTGGGTGGTTACTTTATATATCCCCCAATTTTGTTAACTGTTCTGTCCACCCATATATCTTTGTATTTCTCTATGGACTATCTTTGTAAGTCTCTATTGAGTGCTGCATAGCCAACCACCAGAATTCCAGTTGGTTTTCCATTATTGTTGTGTTATCTCTTTCTCTCCCCTCCTCCTCTCTCTGCATATGTTATCAGACACTATCAAAGAATCACCTTTTGGGTGACTTTCTGTCTTACCCGACAGACCAAGGGTGTTCACGAATGCAGTTTTCAGTATTCGATTTGAATCAAATATCTGAAAATTAGAATCAGTTTGAATATTTAGAATTCAAATGTATTCACATTCAGTTCAAATCAAATACATTCAAATCTCTTTCTGCAAATTTTTAATTCAAATTTGTACATGTGGATGTCAACAACATTTGTATGTGCCCGTACAAATCCGTACGCATCTGTACACATCCCGCAGTTATCTCGTATGCATCCCGTTTCCAGCCCATACGGGGTCCATACAAATGCGTACAGACGTGGGAAAGATGCATACGGGCAGGAACGCATCATGTACACATCCATACACATAAGAATGTCTGAATAATTTGAACGAATAGATTTGAAAATTAGAAATTGATTCACATATTTAAATTCAAATTCATAGACATTTGATCTGAATTTGAATGTCCAAATTCAAACGAATTTGATCAAATTTTGAATGTTTTGAATATTCGTGCACATCCCTACAGCAGACTTCAGTGGTCAGCATGTAACTTCCTTGGAAAGATTGGCTCACCGATCATTGATCAGTGGGATTTCTGAGCACCGGAGTTGTGGTTTTTTTCAAGCTCCAGTAATATCTGGTTTGGCAGGGAACCTGCATAAACAATAGGCGGGGTTTCTTGCCATGAGAGGGTGGTACAAGTGGTGGAGCCTCCTTGTCATGTCTCCAGAGCATCCTCAGTGTTCTGAGACATATACTTGGTTAAGGATTGTGATGCCTTGTGTCTGTCTAATGTATTTAAAGTGGAATGTTTGCAAATGTGTTGTTGTCTGAGGCAGTGTGTGTTATATGTGAAAGGGTTTAACATTTCTCTTTGAAGTGCCTGCTGGACATTTTATTTATTTATTTCACTGACTTACCGTATTTTCCAGTGTATAAGATGACTGGGCGTATAAGACGAACCCCAACTTTCCAGTTAAAATATAGAGTTTGGGATATACTTGTTGTATAAGAAGACGACACCCGGCGTATAAGATGGCCCCTGACTTTTGAGAAGATTTTCCTGGGTTAAAAAGTAGTCTTATACGCCAGAAAATACAGTATTTATTCATACAATTGTTACCAATAAAGAACAAGTATTTTTGTTTGAGAAGACTTGAGCCTGAAGTGCTATTATATCTTATATGGGGGATTCCTAGGAAAAGGATCTCTGTGATTTCAAAACTAGTGAAAGCTAGTGGGAGAAAGTGAGCTGAGGGAGGCTGATAAGGATGCTTTTCCACTAGGGGGTTTACTTGCTGAGGCAAAGGGAAGTAGTGTGCTCTTTGGCACAGGGCTGAAGACTGGCCCGGCCAGTGCAACTCAGTTCAGATGATTAATAGAATGTCCTGTCTTATATGTGACCAAGGCCCTAATTCAAAGATGGTAAATAAGATAAGCTCACAGTCAAGCTTACCTTACATTGTGCTGTGCATTTCAGTGTTTAAAAGAGCAAGTCTAAAAAGTCACCATATTCATATTAACATTTAGAATTAGCGGTGATAAAAACAACTGTGCAAGTTAAATTAGTGTGAAATTTCTGATGCTGAAAGAGTTTAAGGAGAAACATGCAATGTACCAAGCAGGCGTATCTGAGTTGGAAGCATAGATCAAATCATGTAAGAGGTGCTAATGACCTTGTATGAATTGTTTCAACTTGCAAGATGCACTAGAACTTACGTACTGCTGTGAATAACATGAGCCAGAACTGAGGAACAGTAATTAACATTTGTAAGATAAATAGCCTGGCACAGAGGAAAGGAAGCTGCTTGCAGAATATGCACCAACAGATATCAATGGAGAGGTTGTGGAACCAATTGTGAGTTCTTTGTATACGTAACATTAAAATAGTAATATCAAATGGAATTTGCAAGATGTCTGAAAAAGAAAAAATAAATGTTTCTCTCTGTATTTATAAACATTTTATTTGGAAAGGTACAGAGAAACTCAATGAGATTGATGTCAGTCAGTCCATGAGAAGGAAATAATTTATCTTGTGGAAAGAGGTAGAAATATAAGTAATGACCATTCGATCACAATGATCACAGGGAGAAGGGATAAGGTCTAACTGACCTTTGAGCTATTTATTTTTATTTACAATTCTCTACTTTTATCCCATTGCAGAATTCAAAACACCATACAAAGGTTCCCAATTGGAATGTTATCTGATTGTCCGGGAAAGCTGCCAGCACACTCACAAGCACACAGCTGACAAGAGATTGCTCAGCAAAGGTACAGCCCAAAGAACGTCCGAAAAGAAGGAATCCAGAAACAGTCCAAGTCCAGGGTTAACGAGAGTAATACAAACAGTCCAGTCCGAGGTCAGGCCAGCCAGAAGGATGGTCAACAGGTCCATTCCAAGGTCTTGGGTTTCCAAGCAGTCCAGGAGTCAGATACAGCAGCTTTCTCTTAAGGTGGTTTCTGACAAAGGGCTTGGGCGTCTGCTCGGTGTTTTATCTTTACAGATTCAGTTCACAGCTGTAGGTGATCAGCATGTCTCTGTGCAAGTCTTTTTGATCATCTTAACCCTTCCTTCTCTGCTCTCCTTTGCTTAAAGCTGGGGATCTCCGGGCTCTGCTGTTCCATGTCTCCCACATCCTGCACTTCTGCTATGGTAAGGCTGGGCTGCTGAACCCCAGGCTCCAGTGGGGCTGGGGGGTCAGAACTGGGTCCTGGCATCACCTCAGGTTCCCCCTGTACCTGAGGAAGTGAGTCCTCCTCATCCTCTGAGTCCTCCTCCTGGCTGACCATGACACTGATAAGGTAATGATAAGACCCTAAAAGCAAGGGGGTGGGTTCATGTGTTTTTTGACCAGGTCCTCCTTAGTCTTACAATACAATTCTGGACCACATTCTGTTCGATGTGGAGAGAAAAAGGAAGTTCACTACATCTTCTTGAGATATTCCATTGTGACGTGACGTGATGTGACGTGATGTGACATGACGTGACTTGATGTGACATCCCTCCCTCCCTCCCTCCATCCCACCCGAAACCCAAAGGTTTCCTCAAGCCAAAGGCTAGGGTAAAGAGGATATTTGGGACCTTAAGCATTAAGATTAATATCTTGAATTTGGCATGATGTGTATCCAGCCAGGAATGCTGGTTAGCAGTCTAGTGACTGAATTCTGCACCAACCGCAGCTTCTTCACTATTTTCAAGGGCAGCATCACCTAGAGCACAATTCAACTGTGCAATTTGGAAATTATCACAGTATGGATTACTGTGGCCAGACTCTCACTTGCCAGAAAGGTCATGGCTGATGAACCAGATTCTCCTGGCCACTGCTTCCCCTGAGCTTCAAATATCAGTGCAGAGTCCAAGAGTAGCCCAGGGCAAAGGAGCCCCATGAAGAACTGGATCCCTCTCTTCTTCATGGACCCAAGACACTGTAACATGCAGTGCCTCCATCTTGTTGGGATTCAGTTTCAATTTATTGTCCCCTTTCCAGCCCATTTCTGCTTTCAAGTAATGCCAAGAACTTTGACCATCTTTTCTGATTCAGATGGTATGGAAAGATAGATCTGGGTGTCATCTGTGTATTGATGGCAACTTATCTCAAAACTTCTAATGACCTCTCCAAGTGGCTTTACACTTATGTTAAAGAGCAGAGGAAATAAGATCAATTCCAAAGGAACCCCACATGTGAACTCTCAGGTTATCGAGCAGAAGTCTCTCACAAAGACCATGAGACAACTTTTAGAATGCTCCAGTGTCTGTGCAAAGGAAAGCACAATGCTGCACATTTAAAAGCTCCAATTCACCTAGCATCAGTTTCAAATTTTGTATTTTCCTGTGTGTTTGGATGAGATCTCACAAAAGCTCATGAGAGTTTGCCCTCACCAGAAAACAGCAGGTCTCACAGAGAAGCAGTAGGCCTCTCTTAGCGAGGGAGGGGCTGACGATGTGGTCAGAAGAGACCTCTGGTACTTTTGACCATGGGGAAAGATTCATAGTTTTTATTTATGCTTGGAAGCACCCAAAGTGATACCCCCTGTCTCATTTCTGGAGAAGGTCATCAACCAGGGAGACCAAGACAGTTTCAGTACCATAACCAGGCCTGAAGCCAGATTGAAATGGGTCCAGATAATCAGCTTCCTCCAACAACACTTGCAGTTGGTTAGCCACGATTGTCTCTAGTACCTTGATAAAGAAGGGTATACTAGCCATTGGGTTGTAGTTATTTATCTGGGTCCAGGGAAGATCTCTCTGTAAGAGCCATTCCCCATTCCCTGAACCCACCCAGTCATAATCTGTTGGTTAGTTTTATCAGCTAAGAAGAGCAAGAATCAATAGAGCATGTAGTCATCTGAACTCAAGCATGCAGCTTGCCCACATACTTGGGCTTCAGTAATTGAAATTGATCCAAGATAACAGGACCAGATGGTTCTCTGGATCTTCTTTCAGACTATTTTTCTGCTGTAGTGTTCAGTCAACTACAACTCTGAGCAATTTTGGCCTTGAAGTGCCCAGAAAATTTGTCACAGCAGATGTTCAATGTAAGCCACCTTTGCTTCTTCAGGCTAGATTAAAAAAGAAAGAAAGAAAAGAAGCCATTTACCATTCAGAAAGGCTCTGCTGGGTGTCTACTCAAGAATGCAATGGCGGTGGTGGAGGAATTTTTCCTTTTCACTACTGCCACCATCACTTGATAACGTGGATAAAAGAATGGAGCTTCTTCTTCATCATAAGGACATAAGAAGAGCCCTGCTGGATCAGGCCACAGCCCATCTAGCACAGTATTTTGTCTCACACTGTGGTCCACCAATTGCTTCAAGCAGAAGACAAAGGCAAAGTCTTCACTTGTTCTCAGTTCCCTGCAAATGACCTTTAGAGGCATCATGGCCATCTCTCCAACCTGGAAGCAGTACCTAGGCATCCGTTCTAGTAGCTATTGATATACCTGTCCTCCATGAGCTAATTTTCTTTGAGAAGGGTGATAAAGGTGTCCATGAGTTGACTTTACCTTTTGGTGACTGGATGGATGAAACAATGTATTTACCTTTCTTTCTATGCTATTATTCTGTGGCTTATTATTTCTTAGTATTGGTTCAATAGTTACGACTCACATCTATGACTGCATTTCCTATATTTTCCAGAGTTTGAATGCTGGCTTTGTAATCCACAGACTGCAAAAAGCAAACAAAACAACAACAACAACAACAAAACCTGGTAAATTTTCATTCCATTTGTAAAATATATGCCTTATGCGGGGTTACAAAAATGTGGAAATATGCAAAGTAAACAGATTGCCTTTTGATAGGGAGAGTATCAATTCAATTGCCTAAAATATCATCAGATTGCTGCACAAAGGTATTAAGCTTTGAAAAGAACAAAATGTACATTGTTTCACCCAGCCTTTGAATTCATTATCTTCTACGTTCAAGGAGAGGATCTAAAGTATGATGCTTTGCTTTTTAAAAAGTGTCCACAAATGATGTAAAAATGGGTTGAGTCATAACATTCTAGAGCCACACACAGACTGCTGATCCCAAAGGTAGAAATTTTTCACATATTCAAAAGAAAACAAAAATCGGAAGTCAAATCAGGCTGGAGAGGGAAATAAATGTTTGGCACACATTTTAAACTGCCTTCACCTATTTCATGCTTTCTGAATAAATGTGCAGAGTGAAATGCAGCCACCTCGTGATGTTTGCGTTTTCCCACTATTGTGTCGTACAGCCCTCTAACTATAAAAGTATGCAAAGTCTTATCTGTCAGGCAAAGTGCAAACATGTACCCGCAAGAAGGCTAAATTAATGATGGTTTTAATATGGCTTAGATTTGGCTTTCAAAAGTAAAAATCCCAAATCTATCTGACAGGGTTCAGCAATAACAATAAGGAGAAAAGTGTGGTGGAAGGGCAGATGCCTTTCAAATGTGGTAGGATTCGAATTTGATAGAAATGTTCGATATGAATCCAATTTGAATCCTTGCCGCCCTACAAATCCACTCTGAACACGTCAAATCTCCTCTGAATCCACTTCAAATCCGATCTCAATCCACTTCAGATCCACTCTGAATCTGCTTTGAATCACTCTGGTTCCAATATGGATGTGATGGGCAGCTGCTTTCCCACCTCTCCAGGTTCATGACTGTAGTGAAGCTCCATATGAATGTTTAGAAACCTTTGATTATCAATTCTGGAATGTACCAACATTTCATTCAAATTCAAATGTCTGAATCGGAATGAAACCACTTTCCAATAGCTTTGTAAAGGAATTAGCAGATTTTATATTCATTAAAACAAGTAGATAAACTAGTTAGAAGTCCAAAGATCAGTTTTAACTGTAATATCTAAGTGTGGTGAGCTATGGAAGCTGGCTGTACATCAGCTCTTCAGTGCCATACATTTAATTTACCAGATTTCATTTGACATGGGGAAGTTGTTTGAGGCAAAAAAAGTTCTCTCTTGTGAGAACTAATTGTGCAGAAAACTTCTGTCACTAAAACCTAGTAAAATCTTTTTTTTTCAAAAAAGAAAAAAATGAGAAATGTGACCTTTTAGGAATTTAGATATGGCATGGAATTCTGCTTTCTTGAAGCCACATTGACTTTATTCACATGGGAAGAGGAGTTAAGGTTTCAGTGACAATTGCATTAGGAAAGACTCACACGGTAAATATTGTTGAAGGTTCTGTGAAGTCACCACATTGCAGAGCATGAAATCCTGAATATCTCCATCATTCACTGTCGGGGTAAGGGCTAATTTTTTTTTAATATTTCCAAAAATAGGTCAGCAAATAGTAAAAAGTTAGGGAATTAAACAACAGCAACAACTGGAGGTCCATAAATCAAAGCACGAAAAGTTTGACTTCATTTTTTTAATATTAGAAAACCTAGGATGTTTCTGAACAGTGCTGTAAAAATGCATCATCTTGTTGGTTTGACATTTTTAGCTTGATTTATTCCGAGGGTTTTGATTGTTCTGTCAGTAATCAGTTCATCTGGAAGAAGGTGCCTTTGAGGAAAAAGTATTCAAACCATAAACTTCTGTTTAGGCCTATGTAACCAAGTAATAAGCGCACTCCTGAATTTGGCTTTAATGATAATATGCTGCTATGACTAATTATTATTAGTAGTAATTTTAGTCATAGATTTGAAATGAAATAGAAAATCTGAAACTCATTTCAGTTCAGTAAGATAACGTTCTTTGAGTTGCTTTGGAGTGAAGCACAAATCATAGAGTTAATTCCTCTCCTATTCAGATATCTATGGTAAAATTATATCTTAGAAGTGAACTCTTATAGCAAGGTCACATTTATCCATGGATTAAGTTCAGATGTAGTTCCTGTTTAGGACTCTCAATAGTCAACCTTTAGAGAGAGAATACTATGCATATATGTGAACCCTGAACACGGTGTTGGTGAGGGTCATCTTGATCACAAGATGTCTTCTGATTTCATTTTAGTTAATATGCTTGGAAAGCCCAATCAGACTGAGGGGAATATGGACTGTGTTACAGACAGAACAAAAGGGGCACCTCAGAGAGACAGTGTGTGGCCCTCATGTTCCCCAACCTTCTCCAATCCATCTTTTCTAGCACAGAATGTTCAGAGGGGGGAGGAGCAGACTGGTGTGTAAACAGTCCCATCTCAAAGTCTTCTCTAAGGTATCTCAGATATGCCCCCCCCCAATTCTAGTCACAGCTATGGTATAAAGTTGTGGTACATGTAGCCACTATAATTTGGGGTCAGTATGCTTCATCTGTGCCACCTTCTTACCTTTTGGGGCCATAGTGGCTGAAAAGAGCTTAATGTTCCAATTAAAATCAACAGGCCTTCAGTGTCCCATTAATATTAGTGGAGAATCTTAAATATTTATTTACTGAATTTAAAACATTTCTATATTGCTCCTCCTTAATAACAAAACTTCAAAGTGACTTACATTTTTGTTAAAGTTAAAAACAAGAATAAAATATAAAACAATATGAAAAACTGGATGCATTTCCCCACATTGGATTCATTGTTCCAGTCACATGCAGGCACTTGGATTTGAATTAGTTATCAACTGTTTGACAACTTACAGTAGAATGTGCTAATTATAGGTGTTTCCCAGACTTAGAGATCATCCTCCTTCTCATTTATGCTAAAACCATTCACTACCTGATTCTTACTGGTTGACATGATCGTGAGGATCACCCACTAGTACATCCTATCCTTACTGGATGGAGCACAATTCTGATCGGATTGCCAGTAGAATGGGGAGCCCTCTTCCAGACCACAATGATGTGCAGAAAGCATTCTTTCATGTTTTGACTACTAGGGGAACCCATTTCACCATTACCCCAAAGAGCACTCCCAAAATGGGTTTCCTGATAACTCTGAGACTAGGAATTTTTGTTTCTAACCCTCAGAACCCAGCCCCAAAGATTGCACATACTTCGGGGCTGGTCTGGAGCAGTGCTGTCATGCAGACAGTAGGGGTGGGGATGTAGAATGCTACCATATGATGTTATAGGCTTTTTTGCTATTAAAGTTATTGTGGTGATTTTTTGGGGAGGGGGAGTGAGAAGATGTGTATCATCATAGTTGCCTTCCAATATTAGTAGTTTTATTAGAGCAATAATGCCGAAATGAGCTTTGTTTTCATGGGAAGCTAGGTGACTCAGGGCAGGCTTTTGACATGTAAATTCACTGTTCTCAGTGCTTCCACCGAGTTTTGCAGAAGAGAATTGGTCTATTTGACTTATCCTGCTTTGATTTTCCCAAGAAAATCAATGTAATAAAGTAATTCTTTCCTGCCATCCTCCTCTGTGCTAAGCTCTTCAGAAAACAGTCAGAAGGTGGTTTCTTCTTCAATTATTTCAGGCTTGTTTGCATTAAGCCCTTTCAAAGGGACCCATGTAAATGTGCAGCCTTAATAAAGATGTTTTCCTATGAAATAAGCTAAATAAAATTTTACATTTAAGGTGAGTAAGAAGCAGTTATGGAGAAAATTGCTCAATATCTCTTTCACCCTAATTCTTTTTCCTCCCCCTTTCAAACAAAAACAAAAACAAAAACCTGATGTAGCTATATATAAGGAGGTAAGAATTTGATACAACATGCATAATTCATGTTACTGGCCTGATCTGCCTTGCCCTTATCTTCTTTGCTATCCTATATATTTGGATGAGGCAAACATTATTCTCTCCTGCTATCAACACAATTTGGAAGCGAAAACACACAATGCAAGTGATGTACCATAGCTTAAAGGGGTGGAAAACACTTATTTTGCAGTCCACATAGTCAATGACAATATCTAATATTCTTCTGTTAAGATATATGCTTACAGGGTCCTTGAATCAAGCAACAAGAAAGTGGAAGTTATTCATGAGGGCTTTCATTTGGCTTTGCAATAAAGGTTTTAATTCAAAACACAGCAGAGAAAATTCAGCTGTTCTCTGTTGGCAGACTGAATTTTATTTAGAACAAAATTAGCAGTTATGGTTTAACACTTTGCAGCATTCAGTAAGAAGAAATGACATACTGTACTGTAAGTGATCACTTCCCAGTTGTTTTAACAGGCAACCATATGGACCAGCAGTGATATCCAAATACAAACATAGGATTACTAAAGTCCGCAAAACGTGCTATTAATTCTGACACACATATATTATCAACTAGTCAAAGGATTCCTTTAATTCTTTTCATATTTGCAAAGGTACAGAGAATTCTTTGTTTGCAATGAACTCATCAAATTTTGGGAAGGGCAAAAGCATTTCCAAGTTAGCATTTTCTTTTTAATCTAATATATATCTAAAATTATATGTGTTATGGCTTCTTATTGCTGTAAAGATAATTTGCTTCAGGCACCATTGAATAAATGTATGGCCCATTTGTTTTCATTAAATAACTACCAACATTTTCTAAAGACCGGAACTCTGCTTCACTACATTTATTTACAATGCGAATATGCTGTATGCTTATATATTCTGGGTGGTTTATAAGCATAAAATTTAAAACAGGGTGGTGTGTACTGGCAAGTGGTGATGGGGAGCCACTTGATGGAAATAGAGATGGATATGAAATAAATGCATCCTTCATTTTTAAAAGACAAAGATGGTGCTAAAAGACCCCAGCCAGGTACTAGACAAGCCTCCTTGGGGAAAGTATTCTATAATCATTTGATAACTTGAACTGGAGATTTTTGATCAAATGATAGACTTGGGGAAAAACTTTACTAAATCGATTAACATATCAAACAGCGTGAATTATATAATTAATGGAGAGACTACACAAGAGTACAAAATTTAGAAGGGCATTGGACATGGATGTCTACTTTCACTATTGACATTCATATTGACACTAGAAATGCTATACAGAGATTAGGGATATGCATGGATATTTGAAACATTCAAAATTTGATTAAATTGATTTGAATGTGGACATTTGAATTTGAATCAAATGTCTATTAATTCAAATTTAAACATTTGAATGAATTTTGAATTTTTGAATCTATTGGTTCGAATTATTCAGTCATGCATATGTGTATGGGCATATACATGATACGTATTTGGACGTACACATCTTTCCCACATCTGTACAGTTGCATCTGGAATGTTTATGGATGCATACAGGATGCATAACGATGCATACTGGCGCATATGAATGTTGTCGACATTCGCAAGTGCAAATTGAAAATTCAAACAAATAGATTAGAATTTGCTTAATCTGCGACACTTGTGTTGGTGTTTTATATAAAATGTTAATAAACATAAACATGGTTTACCAGCCATTGCATCTGTTTAGACAGGTCCTGCTGGACCAGGGGACACAACCCATCTAATCCACCATCCCATTTCACAGAGTGATGTATAGGTTGCTTATGGGCATTCTCAGAGAGAAAGTGAACCCTTTCCCTGGACTGAGGTCCCTCCAAAATAAGTATCACTTTGCGCTTACTAACTTTGAAGTTCATTTGCCACTTGGTTATCCATCCATCCATCCAATGTCTGGAGCATTTAAAAATAACTTTCACTTTTCAATAACCTGTATGAATTTTGAATGTTACAAATACTTATCCACATCCCTATTGTAGACTATATCCTAGAATTTGCTGCTTGGCTTTTTTGTTTTTATTTTTTTTTCAATTTGACCTTGAATTTCTCCAACCATGGATATCTTATACAAGAAGGAGCAATCCAACAATTTACTGCTGTCTACAGATCAAATAAAAAAGAAAACAATTATAGGTGCAACACCAGAAATAACAATACAGATTACATTTAACAAAATAAAAGATCCAGGGCAGCCTCAACCCGTAAACACGTATTCAGTGGCTATCAGACTGCCAATTATTTCCTTGTTTTAATAAGCATTTGACAAGAATTTAGGCGCTAGTTAGATCACACTAGAGATGCTGTCTGACAATAAATATTTTATATAGTATTGATTAGATTTCCCTGGCAATGCGAACAACATAGGCATCATTAAACTAGAACAGGGATCAGAATAAAAACTGCAGACAGTAGGGAAGGTTCCATTGCCACTCAGCTTCGTGAGCATTACAGTACATAGGCACCGTCCCCCAGCCAAGGGGATGCTGATATAAGTTCCCTTAAACAGGGGTGGCCTTAGGAGTTGCAGGGCCCAATTTTGGACCACCCTGGTACAGCTTAGATCATCTTGGGGCTGGGTTCTGAGGTGTTTTGTGGCCTTTTGCAGCCATACTCCATACGGGAAACTTGGCCAGTTGAGGTGACTTAGAAGGAGGAGGAGGAGGAGGAGCTGGGGTGGGTAGCTGGCCAATCAGAGCCAGCTGTGCAGGTGTGGATGGCCGTTCTGCACAGGCGTGGGTAGCTGGCCAATGAATGAGTTTTCTCAATGAATGAATTAATGAAAATATTATGATTTTCTCCCCGCTGCTCCTTCCCTTCTTATGCCCTTCTCCTAAAATTAAATTAATTTTAATTCCCCTCCCCCCTAAAACCACTTCTTTTGCCATGAGCATCTTGCATAACCATGTATCGGAAAGGCTGCATTTAAGTTTTCTGTATTAATTGCTCACATTTCATCCCAATCTGTAGCCATTTGAATCCCCCAAATGCCTTTTGACCAAGAAGACTGGAGAAGAGTAAAAGCCTGAGGTCATAACCAGTCAAAGATGAGCTTTGGATTTCTGAGTGCTTACAGAAGCTATTCTGTTACTTTTCAAAGCTACACCAGATTCTAATGGCATCAGTAAACCAAACAGCAGTCTTGGTATATTCACAAATGTGTGATGCTGGTATCCCTGCTTTGAAGCAGGTCACTCAAGTCACTTGTAACACGTATATACATATTTGGTGTCAGATTTGATTGAGTACACAGCCCATGTTGAATGCTTCTGCTGACCTAATCATGCAGGCAAGCTTCAAAGCTTGGCTAGTGAATGAATACAAATACAAATATATAGTTGAACTGAAAAGAAATTCTACAGTTCAAAAAACATATATATGAAAGATCCCATAAATTGTTTGGTCAATTCACTGCTGAATTACAAGAAGAAGAATGAAATACTGAGAAACTATTTTAGCCCTGGGGATGGATTAGCACAGTATAACTTAGAATTAAGAATCAGTCCCATGTAGAATGGGAGCTACTGAATTTCATCATATCCATCCAACCAGAGTTGCATGCCTCCCTATTGGCCAGGGCCGCGTGCCTGCGCAGAGGGCCTCCTGAAGCCAGGTGCAGCCCTGGCCAATCAGGAGGTGTGCTGCATGCACGCACAAAGCACACTGGGATCCAGCAGCCAGAATCGACCTGGCTGCTTGAAGGTAAGGAGGGGAGTGCTCACACTCCCCCCGGGGTGGGATGGGGGGGTAGGTGAAGCCCACCCTGGCTCCAGAAGCCGTGATCTGCAGATTCTGGCGTGAGGGGGAGCCCTGAGATAGGAGACCCCCGGCTCACCATGCTTGCTCCAGAGGAGCCAATCATGGCAGGTGGGGGGAAGGCCCACTTAGGGACACTTTTGCAGTGTGGACACATCTGAAATGGATGTGTCTTAACTGTGGAAGTACACATTAAGTACTCATTAAGACTACCTTCAAGGTAGTCTTCCAGGAAACTGGTTTAAGGGCCACTTAACACACATTAGAGACACATTGCGCAAGAGCCAATGCGGACACAAGTGTCTCTAATGTGTGTTGTGGTGCGGAAGGGGTTTTAGAAATCCGTCCTTAATGGGTACTTAATGTGTGTTAAGGGTCCAATGCAGAAGCACCCTAAGTGTTTAAAATGATTAATAATAAATAGTCAAGAAAAAAAGATGAGTAAATAAAAAAGACGTTGCAGCAGAAGGAGAGTGTGCATTTTTAGCTCTGCCAGCATAAATCAGCCAATTGAGAATCTGCAAGGTAAAAATGATTGACCACCTGAGCCAAGCTCAAATAAGGTATTCATTTTGATTTGCTATAGTTGGTGATAGACATATTATTTTAATAACTTATTAAGAAGGTGCACTTCTGTATCCAAGTAATGCCTTGAAAGCCCTTACTCCAACTGCTGTGTAATTAAACACATTAGTAATAGTGTTTGCATTTTAACTTGATGATACCAGTGGTTAAAGATCTGATGATCCATTTCACTGCTCATATAAATGCACACCATTAAGAAAATACTAGACCTCTTAGTCATTTGGATTCAGAACCTAATATACATATGTTAACATATATAGGAAGTCTTTTTAAAAAGACACACCCAGCCATAAGACAGAATGAAACCAATGTTGAGGGACAGCCTTAGAGTTCTTAACAATGTGAAGACAGGAGGCAAACACTTTCTAAAATTTGGTTGCCATGCATACACATGGCGTAGTGGCATACATAGGTACATGGCATGCATAGCAGGCTCAGAGAGATAGATACATGGCACATGTGGCATACCTAGATGCAAAGATACATGGCAAACATGCCTACATACATAGATACGTATACATAGAGAATTGTCTACCTGGCTAACACACAGCTTACGCAAACACAATTGTTCTCTAGGTTGAAGAACTCATACATAGATATAATTGTCTACTGAGTACAACAGGTCTTAGACAGATACAATTCTCCATTGGACTGTAACAAACCAGACACAATTGTCTGCTGGGCTGGATCTTGACTTGCAAAAACACAGTTGTCCTTTGGAACAGGACTTAGAAAGACAGAATTGCCCATTGGGCTAGAAGAGGCCTTACACTGACACACAGGAAAAAAATTCTGCTGGCCTACAACAGGGCTTGCACTTAGAGTTAAAATTGTCCACTGAGGCAGAACAGGACTTACACAGATGTAAAGGGCCTATTCACACCTTCACTTCCCTGGGAAAGCATCTCAGGGAAGTGAAGATGGGGTATGGATCTGGCATCTGCACGTTGGGATACTGGATCCATTCCAAACTTAGCATCCCAAGCATGAGCTAAGTGTGAACCACCTCTGTCCCAGAGATGATTGCAGTACCATTGCCATGGCAACTGGGCAATGCGGTGTGTAACCGTACCATTCATGGCACACTCCATTCACACATAAGTGGTCCAAATGGAGTGTACTGGGCTTTCCCGGTCAGTGACTAGTGTAGCTGTGGAGCCATCCGCATTGTATGCTACACTTCATTGGCTGTTCTGCAAGTTGGCTGAAGAACTGTCAGCAATATCCTGGCTTCCAGCCCTTCTATGGCTCCATCTGGTATTGTGAGCAGCAGAAAATAGAATAGCTGTATCCCATGTACAAAAGAACTATATCCCAGATGTGTAAGGCATATAGAAAATTCAGAGCCTTGCCTCAAGATCAAATTAGCTTTTAATACAAAGAACTTTGTGGTTGTCTGAATCTCTTTAATCTCTGTCTCCTTTGAATTGATGGCAGTGATTGTGCCAGAGGGGACTGTCTCTGTGTTTGAACTAGGGGTGTGTACAAATGCAATATTTGGATTTGATTAGAATTGAATATTCAGATGTTCAAACTCCTACAAATAGAGAAAAATGGATTTGAATACATTTATATCTATTCTAGAATATTTGTGTTTGAAAACGGGATGCAAACAGATGCGTATGAACACATATGAATGTTGTTGACATTCGTATATGTCCATATGCATCCATTAGCATCCCGTTTTTGCCCTGTACATGTCTGTACAAATGCGTATGGATACGAATAAGATGTGTACGTATTCGTATGTAATGCATACATATCCGTACACTAATGAATGTCCAAATAATTTGTATGAATTATTCATACAAACTCTACAATGTACCGCATTCAAGGATTCAGACCCCATCTTCCATGCATGTGTGGCACCTCGCTTCCTGCCCACTTCTACACGGTAGCCAGAAGTGATGCAAACTTACCTTCCTGGAAGTTCACTGGCTATAATCAGTTAACTAATGGAGTGGTATTTTGTGCTCCATCGCTAATCAGGTTCAGGGCCACAGTAGTGTTCTCTGGGATGCTCTGGGACAGAGGAAGTAGTGCATCATGTACGTAGCTTGTCCCAGTAGGTCAGAAAATGTTTCAGTCATTGCTTCCTACTAAATTTACTATAAAATATGAAATTTCCACTTAATTTTTAAAGTGTTCTTGAGCAAACTACAGGACAACTTTGGAAAAATATTATGCCAAAAATTTAAAATACACAAGGGTACAAAGCAGAGTCGTCCCCTTTCACCTACTTTATTATCTCCTGCCATAGAAAATCTAGCAAGGAGACTTAGGGTGTTTTTCCACTGTCACTAGAAGTACCCATTAAGTACCCATTAATGGGTACAAAAATGCCATTATGTACCCATTTATGGGTACTTAATGGGTAATTTTAGTGACAGTGGGAAAACACCCTTAAAATAAAAATCTGGGAGGATACCCAGGAGGGCTTGGCATGGGGTGTCCCCATGCATTTTTTATTTGGTTCGGTTTCCACAGACCAAATCCCCCCAGGACCAAATTTGGTACCCGAAAAAACAAGTCTGAGCTTGTTTGGTGTCCCAGGACACATTGGTTAGCAAGCTGAGACAGCGCATGGGGATGGTCCTGGGCTATTCAGGGAGGAGATTGGCACTCACATCATTTGGAGGTGGAGTGTGCTTGCCATTCCTGCCCTATGCATAGGAGATCGCAGCCACTGACACTTTTTGGGAGTGGAAAAATCCCGATCGCCAAAGCAGGCAGGATAATGGCTTGATTTTTGTACATTTTCCATGGAAAATATTGCACCCCCATTTCCTGATCGCAAAGGCAGGCAGGATAATGCCTTGATTTTTGTTCCAATTTCAAAAATTTTCAACCCCCGTTTCCTGATCACCAAGGTGATCATAATAAAGGCTTGATTTTCTCCCTTTTAAAACTCCTTGGCGGGAGTTCTTGCAGGCCCAGTGGAGTGGAGGTGCACAAAACTGCTCAAGTGCCTAACTGCCGCTAAACCTCATAGCGGCTTTCAGTCTTTTAAAATTATTTATGAATTTATTATTATTATTAAACTTTATTTTAACTTTTTTCCTGTGCCTCCCAGCCCAGTCCTGGCTTTCTGTGCCACCAAGGGAGGGGGGATGCGCCGTTCCCAGCTTAATGAATGTCCGAACTATTTGTACGAATGTCCGGAAACATTTGTATTTGCTTGAATGTTAGCATACAAATATTGTAACATTCAATTCGAGTTTGAATGTCCAAATTCAGCCAAATTTGGGTGAATTTCGAATGTTACAAATATTTGTGCACATCCCTATGCTGAAGCAGCCCACATGGTTCATGGAGCCCAGCAACATTTTAGTGGGCTTCAGAAATGGCCCACATCTGGGACCGTTTCCAGGCATGCTGCAGAATCCACCCCCCAAATCCATCCCCATCAGCCTGCAACTTCAAAGGATTGAGGCTTGAGTTATCTACATACCTTCTTGGCTTGTCAATTAGCTCTCCTAACTTTGTTATAATTAGCAGGGAAAAAAACCCTTCATCAGTTATTTCGTTATGCCTGTAAACTTAATAAAACTCAGCTAACCAGGAGGGATAAAAAGCTGAAGTCCATTTGTGTTGAATTTGATGAATATGCTGGTAGACAATCGTCCCCCATGGTGAGTTCTATAGTGATTATGACAAATTGGCATAAACGAAATTATTTCATGATTTGCAGGTGACTGGATAGTTCCCTTTTAAATTAGAGGTGAACCGCTGCAGGTAAGACGACACTGGAAATACATTTGGGGTATTTTTGGAGACAAACAAACAAATAAACCCTGGAAAATCCTTGGCTTTAATGTTGATATTATGATTGAAGTTGGCTATTATAGTTATTAGAGACTTTGAAGTTTATGTTTGCTATAAATCTAATTACCTCAAGATATTATGCCCTCTTTCAGTGATGCCACAGCTATATTTACTACAGACATCTATGATGACAGACAGCACCTTTGAGAAGAGCCAGATAAACAAAATATTTTACATACTCAAGCTTTGTGGTATCTAATGGATTCATATCATGGAGAGAAAAAGGCTTCATTAGAGGAAATGCAGCAGGTGCTGGAAAGCTGATTTACCACAGAGATTTCTTTTGAGTTATCTGTTGGAGTTTCACAGGAAAGCTACTGCTCAGCCTTTAGATTCCAAAGCAAAAACTAAGCAAAGGAGGACAGCATGGTACTTACTAAACACTCCTCAGTGAATTTCTCATGCATGCAAATCAAAAGGGGCCCACTTGTGTAGGCCCCACGTCACGCATGAAGTGGAAGTAGCTGGCCTTCATCAAAGCTCTGCCCCCCTCCACCTCACATTCCTCACACTCTCACCTCCTTACATCAAACCTGGCCGCCTCCGCTGCTGCCACCACCAGTGCCCCCTCCTCAGAGGCTCAAAGTAAAGCAGAACAATAAAAAATTGATTAAACAGTTTAAAATGGTACATGGAAACAGTATGAAGTTTCTCCAGCTAAATGTAAGTAGAAATACAGGTGATGAGATTTAAACAAACAGCCCAATTAGAAGACGTTACTTAGCAAAAGCGGAAGCAGCATAGGTAAAGTCGCTAAGTATTTAATTTGCTGGTGGAAGGGAACTTGGAAAGATAAAGAGTACAGAATAAAAGAATTCCTGACACAGTTTAGCAGATTTATCCCACCTTTACAGTAAATTAGACTTCCTTAATTAAACCTAATTAATTAGAATTGCTTACCATCATACTCTTACAAGATATCCCCCAAATCTCATAGGTTCACATTTACTTATCCTGAAGACCTCTAAATGGAGAAGCAACCGGAGGTGCACACCTCTGCTAAACTGCCTCTAAACAATGTAGCGGCTTTGGTTAGTGATGTGGCATTTTAGCTGGCAAAGTTCAGAAGCTGCTTGTTGGAGATTGGGGAAGGGGTGGGGTGGAATAAGGGTTGTGGAAAGAGACATATGGGACAGTGCGGGACAGCTGACCCCCCAACTGGGTTTGATAAGCTTGCATGTTCGCCCAGTGATCGTGTCATGGAAAGAGATTCATTTTGGTTCTGTCACCATTTATTGCCAACAATGCCCAACAGTTGCAGTCAGGGAAAGGGGCGTTGGGTGGCATTTCCTTGCTATTGTTACAATGGGTGGCACAGGGGTTGGTGACGTCAAACTGGCTTCCTATCAGGAGAGAGAGGGCAGAGAGGAAAAGATGCTGTTTCCCCATGCAGGGGTTTAGCACAGTTTGCATGGGGACGGCCATATTTTAGAATAGAGCCCACATTACCGTCAATCACATGGGGATGGGCACAATTCGAACTCGGCCCTGCATCTGAACTAAAAAATTGTTCAATTTGGGTTAAATGGAGTGCCTGGGGACTTGGCCTAGGAGTAACAGAGCCCAGGAAGAATTGTAGGGACTCAGAACTCTACAGTTCAGGCCTCTTATATTATACTTTAATATCTCTTCTGTACATGCCCTTCGAATGAATCATTTAGTACTCGCCTCCATTTACTCCAAGAAAACCTAATAAAGATCACTATTTTAAAATGAAACCTTTGATACAAGTATTTTACTTTAATATCATACCTCTGCGTCTTATTGATGAGACTTTAAGGGCCTTTCCTCGCTGGTTAGTATATTGGTTCATTGCAAGGTCTAGCCTACTTCTTAGCCTCTCTCTTCTGCACTCTGCTAGACTGCAAAGTGGAGGAGGTGCTGTGGAAAAAGGCACCCTACTCATGTCAATTTTGGGCAGTGTGTCTTTTTCATGTATAGCACGACTCTCCATTTTCTGCTATTTCTGTCCTTTTTGGATCAAGTTTCTAGACTTTTGGACTTAAAAAGAGCATGTTTATAATAGGTTAGGGTTGATTTCTACATGCCCTCCCTGTTCCTTTCCACTTTTTTTTTTTAAATTAAGCATTGTGGTGCTGCTGTCTTCACAAGCGAAAAGGCATATGGAGACTGTGGCTGCCTCCAGACTCATTTAGATTGTGCAGTGGAATGTGCAGTCATAAAGCATCACACATGACAAGGATTGTGTTTATACTCCACAGCATCCTTAAATCAGCGTTAAGGTAAGTGCACAGTCCCGATTGTATAATGCCGTGAAGTTTCCCTCCAGTCCAGGCAGAATGGCGAGAATAGAACAACGAGAGCAGGAAGGGCAGCTCAAATGTGATTGGCTGCTTTTTGAGTCAGGATGGCCAGTTGTCACTGCGCAGCAGTAGCTATGCTTCGCTTTTACCTTTAACTGCGGATTTATTCTGCTAGTCTGGAGGCAGCCTGTATGACTTTTTCAGTATATGAAACTGGACTGAAGAAAGCAGAAATCTCCTGTTCAAGCTGAAACACATAATTTCCATCATATCTCCCAGATCTTCAGAGGTTTCAGCTGCTGAAACTAGATGGAGGTAGGCGTGAAATATGGCCGTCAAATCTGTAGTCCTTTTTCTTTTTAACATTTCTATTGACTTTATTTATTGTATTTCTCCCTCACTGGGTCCTCAGGACAACTTACAAAAAGTTAAAATTACAGTAAAATAAATATAAAAACTAGAACACTAAAACACCACCATCCATGAAGGGACATATTACTTTCTTTGTAAGGCAGGGCAATTCAGCTGCATATGTTTACAGCACATGTCTTCTCAGGAAATCATTAACATTTGGTTTATGTTGCATTTTTACTGGATTTACTGCTTTGCAATAGGAAGGTGTGTATAAACATTCCGAGTTCCATGAAACAAATGAAGTGTGTTAGACATTTGATATACTGTTAAGCCTTCTAGGCTCTTGAAAAAAAAAAGAAGCCCTTTCCACTTTGTTTGCCCTGAAATAGTCTCTAAATAATAGCTGTCTTCAGCTGATTGCACCCGTGAGTTTAACTGGGACGTCCAAATTGCTTTCCAAAATTGCATAGCAGTTTGTGATCTTTTTAAAACCATGGACCTGGGTGATCAACATTAAGAGTTTCTACATGTTGCTCAGATGAACTGAGCCAAGCCATTGCCTGTTTTGACCATTCATTCATTCATTCATTCATTCATTCATTCATTCATTCATTCATTCATTCATTTATTTATTTATTTATTTATTTATTTATTTATTTATTTATTTATTTATTTATTTATTTATTTATTTATTTATTTATTATTTGTATTTCTACCCTGCCCTATACCCGAAGGTCTCAGGGCATGTTACAATATTAGATTAATCTTAGACAGGTCCCTGCCCTCAGGCTTACAATCTAAAGAGACAAGAAACAAAAGGAAAATGGTGTGGGAGGGAACAGGGAACAGGGAACAGCGAGAAGCAAGCGATTGAGGTCTTCAGTTCCAATTCTTCTGTTTGTTTCTTACTGCTGGAATTTTCCTATTCTCTTTACTTTGAATTTTCTCTTCATTAATGACAAATTGGATGATGGTAGAGATGGTCAGCCAGCATTTACTCAGCACCACCCTGCTTGGCCTCAGGACCAGACATTTTCTCAACTGGTGGATTGGCTGCAAATGTTTTGTCACCTTTGCATTTGTTCGAGCCGCAAAGGTTCAAAACTTCACATTCAAATCGAATATTGGCTGTATTTGTAGACTGACCTTCACATGCGAAGTGAAAGCTTTTGTGCCTTCGATCGAAGCTTCAGACTGGATTTAGACTGGATTCAGAGGTGAGAGTGGTGGCAAGGATTTGAAGGAAATTTGAAGCCTAGCACATCTGAAATGTCTCCATTCGCATGAATGCAAAGTTCTGTCCCATTAGCTTTGATGTGAAGCAAACAAGGGAAAGAAATTGTGCACACCCCAAACCAATGGCAAAGAGTAATGGGATTTGTCCTGTCCTAGTATATACATGACAACTTCAAACAGGGTGAGGAACGCTCAGCTAAAATTGGTCTCTCAGTTAAGATATTCATTAATAGGAACATTGCAAATAAAACATGGAAACAAAGGATTCTCTACATCAGAACACTAATTTCCAGTACTTTATCCCTTCTCGGTTGGTTTGTGATGTTTAATTAATTTATTACTTATTTATATCCCAATATTCACCTGAAGACCCCAGTATGGGTCACAACAATAAAAAGTTGGTGAGTGCAACTTTATTTCCATGATTTATGTTAATTTAAACAGCAAGGTAATTTTAAAGACCCATATAAGTAATCTTATAAAAACATAAGTGATATTAGACACAACTGTATAAAATATTATTAGAAATTATATAATGACATAAGTGGTCAGAATAGCTCCCCAAATTTCAGAGAGTTGTCCATAAAGTCCCAGTAAAGCATTAACAAAGTTCTTAAAGTCTGTGATCACAAGGTTTAATCCAGCTTCAGACCACTTTCAGAGTGAGAGAACACCTCAGCAAAGTGACAAGTGGTTTTCTTTCAGTGTTAAATAACTCAGAAAATTCACCCTTGGGATAGATAATGGGGAAAGAAAATTATTGGCCAACTTGCTGATGTGTTCTCTCAGTATCTTTTGAATATGGAAATAAATATACTAGCACACAAGATATTAAGTGAGGAAAAGGAAAGGCATGCTTGGACAGGCTGGCTGATGACTTGCTTCAGAGACACAGGAATGACCATGAAGGAAGGTCAGCTAATGGCAGGAGGCAGCCAAAGATGAAGTGGCAATTTAAGCTGGGTGTCCATTACGGAGCAAGGGTTTAAACAGGGCCTCAGTGCAATCAGTCCTTCCTTGCCTTGGGTAGGGATGTGCAAGAATGCAATTTTCAGAATGCAATATCTGAAAATTCAAATCGATTCAAATGTTTAAAATTCAAATGCAAATTTTTGATCCGTATTTGCAAATACAAATGTCGACAACATTTGTATGTGCCCGTGTGTGTCCTGTATGCATCTCGTATGCATCCCGTTTTGTCCCGTACGGATCTGTACAAATGTGTATGGATGCAGGAAAGATGCATACAGGCAATTTGTACGAATGATCAGAAAATTCAAAATTCATTCCCGTGTTTAAATTTGAATTTATAGACATTTGATTTGAAACTCAATGTCCACATTTGAACAAATTCAGTGGAATTTTGAATGTTTTGAATATCTGTGCACGTCCCTAGCCCTGGGACTCTGCTTAAGGTTCTCAAAAATGGGGATGCAAGCATAAGGTGATTCTGAGGCTCTCTCCAAGCCCTAGGCAGCTGGGTGACCTGAGATGACTTCCTTGAATCTGATGTCACTGTTCTCCTGTCCAGCTGTGATATATTAAATGCCTTTGCCTCGGGCGACAAAATCTATCTTGTCCAACTGTGCCAGTATCCTGTCTCTACATGAAATCCAAAACTCAACCAATTAATTGCACCACACTGTCAATCCTATAGGCACTTAAGTGGGATTAAAGCCATTCAGTCGAGAAGGGATTTATTTCTATGTGGGATTGTCCTATTAATTCCCCCCTCCCTCTGCTTGTCCCCCTTTTTACTGCAATTATATACTTACTGGCAGGAAATATCAAAAGACCAAAAGTGTTAATGTTTGTTTTGGATCAGAAATGTAGACTGGCAGTGTTTAATGAGGGAGAACATTCTCCCATTGCTAATATAGTGACTGGTGGAAAGCCAAGGGAGTTATTTTTTTAAAAAAAGCTTTTAAAGATTGCTGTCATAATGTTAAAAAACATCCTTTCATTCGACTACACCATTGTTGATCTTTTAATATATAAAAACCCACTAAAGCATTTTGTCTGGGAAAGCCTCTTAATGATAGTTAATAAGATTCTTTTTTTTAAAGGATGAAAAGTGTACAGTTAATACACAGTGATTAGTACTAAAGGCAAATCTACCAATTATTGCACAGCAAAACACACCATGGGGGTTTTTCCACTAGCACTAGAAGTACCCATTAAGTACCCATTAATGGGTACTTCTAGTGCTAGTGGGAAAAAAACCCATGTGGCTTGAACCACAAGCCCTCTTGAAGAGGTGGAAAACTAGGGCCCAGAACCATCAATATGGAGTGTTCTTCAGATGTCTTGTGAGGGAAAAAATGAGAGGAAATTTGTTCCATGCCCTATCTGGCAAAGTGCTAGAATGTTCTACCCATCTGCACATGGGGATGGCTAGAACATTTAAAACTTTACCCTAAGTGTGAAGCTTACCCTAAGTGTGCAGTGCCGTTGCTGTGGCGACCAGGTGATACACCATGTAATTGCACATGCACCACCAGTCATGTGTTTCCCCACACAAGGAGAACGTGCAAATGGGAGCTTGCCAGGCTATCCCAGCCCAGAGTAGAGTTGTGCACGAATGTTTTTTTGGCATTTGATTTGAAATGAATCAAATGTTCAAAAATCTGCATACGTACGAATAGAACACATTAGAATGTGTTAAAATTCTATTCCATACGAATCTATTCATATGTATTCGTATGAACATTCAATACATATCTGTTATAAACAGATACATATCTGCATATGAACAGATATGTATCTGATATGTTTCCCCAGTTTAGAGGGGAACTATTCGTAAGCATGTCCGGAAACATTCATATTCGTCCGAATGTTAGCATACGAATATTGCAACAGAGTTTGAATGTCCAAATTTGGCCGAATTTTGAATGTTACAAATATTCATGCACATCCCTAGTGTGGAGCAGTTTTAACTACTGTTTGGGGGATGCTCCAGCACACACAGAGCCATCTCTAGTTAAGAAACGGCTCCAGGTAGTGCGGATACATCATGTGGGATCTCCCCTTTCATGTACTGAGAAGGTAAGTGAGAAAATAAAGTAAGAGAATAAGGTCCCTTCCAAACTAGTGGATAAAAATCCACAGTTATATAAAAATCCACAGCTTACCTGCTGCAAAGTCATGACGCGTTGTCCCCTCTCCAAAGGGAGTTCCGCAGCTTCCTCTTCGGCAGCTGTGAGACTTTCGTGGTGTGCAGGGTGAGGTGCATGTCATGTGGGATCGGACAGCCAATGGGATTTGAGCTGCAGGCTCAGTTCTCATTGGCTGTTTCTCGCCGTCCTCTTAGGACGGTAGGAACTCCAAATTTAGCTGGTACAGCAGAGTGAATGTTGATTGTTCCACAGCAGGTCAATCCGCATTAGTGGTGGCATAATGCGCCACCGCTACAAAGTATCGGGGTCAAGTGTGAGGCCCATGCACCGACTGTGCATTGGAATGCACAGTATCCACCAATCTGGACATGCTCTAAGATGTGAGAATTCCACAAAGCATCTCGCGTGAAAGACAGCTAAATGAAAGCTTAAGCAGCTAAATAAAACTGTGTGGAGGAGTTAGAACGAGCACTCTTAAAGAACAGCACAGACTGAAGCCCTATGTACCTTAAACGTTTTGGTGTTTTTAATCTTGATTTTACCCCTCAGAGCTCTCCATCAGCAGCCCCTCCTACAGAGGAGCAGCAGGCAGCTCTAAATTCATCCCCAACTCTCTGATTGTGTTTCTTAGAACCAACTGGTCTCCCTGCATCTGTGCTTATTAATTACTGTCAAGGCAGTGTTTTCAGTGATTAATTTGCCTCTCTTACCCAAAACAATAAAGGACATTTAGCAAATACAACTCAAATGAAAAGAAGGTCTTCTTTTGCCTTGTCTATATTTTTGAGTGATCTATATTCACGGTGGTGACCTAGGGAGGCCTACAGGGAGTGCTGTGAAGGAAACGATCAGCCATTTTGGGATCGTCAGATAAACCCCAAACCAAAACAGTTTGAGGCCCTGGCTGCTGCTGAATGTGCAGTATTGGCCAATTAGGTGTTTATATTTAAAAAGGTTTCAACTGCAATTATGACAAACTCCAGTGTTTTGCTTCTAATTAAGACCTTTGTCACATGAAAGGCCAGGCGGGTTTATTCTAGTTCATGGAGGTTAAGTTTATATCTCTCAGCAACAATGAGGTCCTTGCAGTTTTGGAAGGAGAAACAGAGTTCAGCCTAAGGGAGACAGAAGTGTCGATCCCATCCTTCCTCTTTTACTCTGCACAGATTTGTGGTCTTTGAAGTGCGTTATTTTTCCACTCTAATTTAGAGATCTTTTTGTGTATTGCGAGCTGGAATGGTACAGATGAAGTGGTTTTCTGTTGCACGTGGGAACACAAATTCCAGTGTCTGTCTTCATAGACAGTCAACCAGGCTGTGATCTCATGCAGTAAAAGGAAAACAAAAAGGCATCTCTGAGGTGGCTCAGAAACGGTTTTCAGGCGGGATCATTCACATGCTAGTCTAGTCCTCTTCCCTCTCACAAAAGTTCTAGGTTAGAAAAGATGGATTAGAGGTGGAATGAGAACACATTACTCTCTCTGAGGGCTTTTTTTGTGTGTGTGTGTTACATGTGAACTCAGTCTCAGATCCATGTTCTGAAAAGAGAACATTGGAAGACAGTGTTCTAAGGCTGTAGTTAAGAACTTGTAGCAGTTCGTCAGATGTTTCTAGACCCCAACTCTAATCAGCTGAAAACAGTATAGCAGTTGTAGCCTAGGAACATCTGCAAACTGCAGTTTTGTCCTTCGTGAATGAAGCTGTTGGTATATTTAGCTCTATATTGTCTCCTCAGACCTAGAGAAATCTAGGGGGAGGCGCGGCACAGGGGTGGGCTGATGTCAGTGAGGCTTCCAATGAGGCTCTAGAGGACAGAGAGGAGGTGGCGTTGCTCCCCTGTACCAGAGTTTGGTGTGGTTTGCATGGGGAAGCCTCCATCCACGCCCAACCCGTACCTGGCCCACGTTGCTGGGAATGGCATGGGGCTGGGCTGGGAGTATTCTCGGTCCCGCTCCTGGCCCCACGTGTTCTGATCCCACTCCAAATGGCTTGCATGGGAATGCAGCCTTTGTGGGTTTTAGACAGGATTCTCTTCCAACCTGAACTGTAAATGACAAGAATTGAGTCTGGAATACCCAGTAAGCAAAGGAACTTTTCTAGCACTGAGTTCTGGTCCTTTCCTGAGGATCCCTTTGAAACAACTTTGAACCTTTCTGCTCCGGACCTTATAGATGGGATGCTTCTATTCTGAGACAAAATTCAGAATAAAGCCTAGTACAGAAACAGCCATAGTTTCTATCCCAACTTCATGCTTACCTTGCTTGGGCTGCATCCTTGCCAGTTTCATTAGCATTCACACATAAATTTTAATCCAGCTTCAGTCCACCTTCAGAGTCAAAGAATACATCAGTGACTAGTCTTGTGGTTAGAGTGCCAGGATCATATCTCATACTCAGGGACTTTGATTCCGTCCACCTCCACGAAGCCAGCTGAGTGACCTTCACAGCTCTCTTCTGAACTCTCACAGCCCCACCTACCTCACTGGGTGTTCTGTGAGCCAGTATGGTCTAGTGGTTAGGGAGCCGGACTCTTATCTGGGAATACCGGGTTCAATTCCGCCCTCCCCCATGAAGCCAGCTGGGTGACCTTGGGCTAGTCACAGCTCTCTTCTGAGCTCTCACAGCTCCACCTACCTCACAGGGTGTTCTGTTGTGGGGAGAAGAATAGAAAAGCTTTGTTAGCTGCTTTGAGTCCCCTTAAACGGGTGAGAAAAACGGGGTAGAAAAGCCAACTCTTCCCTCTTCTTCTTCTTCTTCTTCTTCTTCTTCTTCTTCTTCTTCTTCTTCTTCTTCTTCTTCTTCTTCTTCTTCTTCTTCTTCTTCTTCTTCTTCTTCTATGTAGATGTAGATATCATGACTTTTTGCTTCCATATGGACCTGGCCAAGATTGTAAGTCCACAAATAAAACAGAAATGAAAAGGTGTGAGCAGTCAGACCTGAAGATGAAGAAGTTTTAAAGGAAAGGTGTGACCATGACCCAGATGTCTGCTTAAGCAAAAGAAAATGCCCTTGTGAATGAGTCTATGTTCAAGCTGTAATCAATGTCAGGCAACATTTAATATCTAATACTTGAAAGTGAATGGTGCCTTGAATAGAATCTTGATTGCACAGCAATATTTTCTTTTGTTTAGCCATCTGTGCAATTTTCTTTGCACAAAATAACAGGTTGTAGATGACACTGCATATCAATAAAATAGATCATAGAACAGTGGATTAAGCTTTTCCCATTAATTAGGGTTGGCCTTGTTAATATTTGTTAATGATAAATCGGAAAGCTAATTTTGCAAAATAATAATTTAATGTAATGGCTTCCTTTTGGAAGTTTTTAAAATTTGGAATATTACCTTCTTGATATGCAAAACAACAACAGCAATAAAAGCTTTCCACCTCTTTCTTACGTTAAAATTCTGACTCATGCAAACCAATAAAATAAAGATTCCTTAACAAAGGATTGTACCACTCACCCAAATGGTTTAATTATCTGAAGAAATATAAGTATGATTCCACTAATTTCTAAATCATGCCCCAACTGCACATTGGAATGAACAGTATTCCCAAGTTTGGACGCATCTCGCTTCCCCTCATATGCTGTGTGTTTCCACATCTGGCTGTGTGTTTTTCACATCTGGCTTACCATTCTGGACTACTGCCAGGGGTCTGCTTCCGGACCACCTTGTTGGGGTCTATGGGTATACTGGGCTAGAGCACCATTTTGGTGCCCTATCTGGGTTTTTCACTACAGCCAATGCAGATGAAGCAACTCTACTGGAGGATGCAGCTTGCACTGCTCTTCACCAGCATGTGGAAGGCAGGCTCCTGGACTGTGGGCCAGGATAATGTGCTTTATTCTGGAAAATCCAGATATAGTGGAATAAATAAGCAATATCGGCATGCAGCCTTAGTCTCCACCCTCCTTGCAGTCCCCACCATATTTATTCCTGAAACAGTCCTGATATATGGCCACATGACCTTAAATGTCAACCAATTTTCTCATCATTCATTGGTTAAAAATAATACCCCTGTCTACATTGTTTCTCGTACAGAATTATTATTATTTTCTTTTTTTAAAGAAATGAAAGCTGGAAACTGATCTCGGAAGTGGGCCATTTTCTGTGCATACAGAAGTTGGACCAGAGAGTGTGTCAGGTAAATAATGACTGCACAGAGAACATGATAAGAATATCTCCATGAAGGACAGAAACTATTTTTGAAAACCCTGATGAACATTATTTGACACATTAAAGAGAATGCAAAGGTCTGCTCCAGAAGACAATCTGGTGGTAGATGGGGGTTTTTTGGAGAAGAGGACAATCCAGACAGAGTGTGGGCTGGGGTCCTTGTTTTTGTCCACATCCCTCCCTCCTTTGGGCCACTTACTGGTTGATGGGTTGTAAAGGAGGGAGGGAGAGGCAAGCTGGATTAGGCTATGGGATCACCTTTGCTTGCCTGCCTGACTTTTTCTTGAAATGACTCACTAAACTCTATTAAGGCCACATTCCCACATGACTATTTCAATCTGGATCAGACTATTTTAATCCATATTCAGATAAGAGTGTGCATTCTGGCTGTTCCCATTTGTTTGACAATAATGTGGGCTCAATTCGAATACTGTAGTTCTGATTTGAACCACTCAAATCCCCAGCATGGTGAAACAGGATCTTTCATCTCTACCCCTTGTTCTTTGACCCTCCACTCCTCTCCCTGACAGGGACAGGTTTTGCCACCTTTTGTGCAGCAGCAGCATAAGTGGAGCTCTTCCCGCTCGGCTTCTTCCCCTCTTCTAAAGTTCTGGTTTCTAGATTTCCTCCCTGTCTGTGCTCTCAGAGAGAATTTGCAGACGAAGGGTTTTACTGGGCAGCCGAGAGTCCTTCTGGCTTCCTGGAGGTGAACGTTGCTTTTTCCTTCTTTTCTCATCTTTTGGAAGAAAACCCCCACAGTGTGCGATCTAGATTTCTGAGGGAAAGGAGTTTTTAGGATCCCCACACACCCCAGCCCCTGATCTCTGAATCCCATTAAAGTGATTGAACAGTGAGACAGGAACAGCAAGGACATTGTGGATCTTGAACAAGTTCAAAGAGAGAAGAGGGGATTTTCCCTCCCTTCTTCTTTGCTTCTTTGCTTTGCTCAGGACCGAGTGGGGCTAAAAAAAAAAATTCCCTCTGCAATTGTTAGCTTTTACAGTGTAATGTATCTCTTGTAATTACAGCGGCATTCACAAAAAGGGGAAATCTATGTTCAAAGAACCAACACTTTCTTTGATCTCCGTACAGAAAAGACAAGGGGGCAGGCCTTCCCAGTAGTGAAATCCCACCCATCCAATGCTGTGCTGGCAGTGGCGGCAGGCATTGGCCAGAAGGACGGCGGGGGGGCAGCCCAAAAGCCAGATCTCCTCCCTAAATAGTCCTGTACTGTTCCCAAAGAAGAAAAAAATGGCAGGCTACCCGCCAAAACAGGACCAAGACCTGTTTTTCTGAAGACTTTTTTTCTGTGGATTTTAGCAATATAGTCCTCGTAAAGTCCGGGAATAAACATTTCAGTGGGATCAGTCGATCCTGAAAATGTACTGGATTTGGATTTAATCTTGTATGGGAATGCAGCCAAAGTATACTTCACCTTCCTCCCTCCTTAACAGTGAGACAGAAAAGTCTCTCTCTCTCTTTCTCATTATGTATACACAAATGCATCACATATACGCACTGTTCCATTGCAGTAGCAGCTACTGGAGGACACAGAAGATTTCATCCAGGAAGCACAACACGCTCACGTTAGTAGGAAATCATGACACTTAGAAGGCACATAATTGATTAGCTTGGCGCCTCCAGTGTGTGCTGCTAATGAGAAAAGTAAGAACTCAGATACAGGGCTCGGCGCTTTCAAAACCCGCTTTGTTGTCAGTCTTGACATATCATGGAATAATATGAAAGGAAGTCCTTGCTGGTGACAATTCCATTTTGGCACGGCACATTTTCTGAACTTGCTCCTTATGTCACTGGAGTTGTTTTGCTTCTAAAGTTAGCAGATTTTTTTTTCTTGATTGGTCGGTTTTCTGCAAACCTGTTGACGAGGGCAGCTGGCCTGTAAGGGCAAAAGATCTAGTGCCCCTCTCTCCTTCATACACATTTCAGCTCATGGTTGGATGATGGGTGCATAATCAGTCTTCATGGGGACTTGCATGGTGTTGGACCTTTAACAGTGCCATACCTTTCATTAGTTTTACCCAACAGTAGGCAGCCTGTGCATGCAGGAGGACAGGCTTAGCAGGTATCCATTAATAGCACTTAACGTTAAGAAAACATGGTAAATGAGCAACATAAAACAGAGCTCCTTCTGCACTTGGCCTTGTTCTGGAATATATCTCGGGATAGCCATCTGCTGGCCGCAAGCTAATGCAGACTATGGCAGGCCTCACCAGTTGGATTAAATGAAAATGTGAATTGGCTGATTCGAGGTTTTGATCAACTTGTCATTCCATTCCTTGTTTTCCCTTTGTCTCTCTGATCCTTGAGTCTTTTCAGAATCACCCTACAAAGCAGCTGAGTTGGATATATAAGATGCTAGACTTGGATTTGAAGAGCGATTATTACTTTGGAATCAAACAGAACCACATCTGTGAGCTGTATAGAAATTGTATGTTATAAAAGCTTTTTAGGAATTAATTTTATTATTTGTAATAATTATAAGCCACTGAAGAAGACCCACTTCTAGGGTCTAAACGCGTTTGGCTTCTATTTGATTTCTCATTGTTTTTAATAAAAAATTTTTTAGATTATTCTATATCATTTTACACACTTATATTTTTATTAAATATTCTTTTATATCTTTAGTGGGGTATATTTTACCCTTATAGGAATTATATAATTCTTTATACAGCACCTTTTTGTTTTGTTAAGAGGCAAATCAGACCATTTCACAAAAGAACTACATGAATTTATTTTTATTTTTTATTTATATTTCTATCCCGCTCTATGCCCGAAGGTCTCAGGGTGGGTAACAACCTTAAAATCCACCATATCAAACAAAATAATATATATTAAAACAATAGAAACCATCACAGCATTTTAAATTCAACAGCCTGGGGGGCCATTACTGAGAAGGCCCTCTCCCGGGTGCCCACTAGCTTCACTACTGAAGGTGGTGGGACAACCAGGAGGGCCTCTCCTGCGGATTAATGTATGAAGGAATCCTCAGGAGTGAGTGAGTGAATATGTATGTATGTATGTATGTATGTATGTATGTATGTATGTATGTATGTATGTATGTATGTATGTATGTATGTATGTATGTATGTATGTATGTATGTATGTATGTATGTATGTATGTATGTATGTATGTGTGCAGGTATGTATGTGTGCAGGTATGTATGTGTGCAGGTATGCAGGTATGCATGTGCCCACCCCTTTACCTGGAGGCATCAGAGGAGGTCACATCAACAGAAAGATAAAAGTCATAAAACAGTATAGAACTCATATGTTAACCTATTTTACAATGGAAACGCAACATCAGCCCATTCCTTCTCATGAAGAATGGGTAACATTTATTTTTAAATACAATACCCTGACAATTTAAGCAGCTTCAGACTGCAGTGTGGATATTTCCACCCAGAGTAATGGAGAACAGCTGGGAGTTTTGGATGGAGATGAGGGATCGCTGCTGATACATAATTCTAATGAAGATGTTGGTTTCCATATGGAGTGAAGGTATGCACAATCTGTCGAAGTCACACTGTTGTGCCAAGGGAGAGATTAGGGCTGCTCAGAGAGTTTAAGCATCAGGTTACTGAAATCTTCGAGCCTGATAGAGGGCTCAGATGTAAAGCCAATGCTACACCCTTGAAAACGTTGTCTCCACTAATGTTGTAAACTGATGGTGCAGGGGACAATAGCAGCAGCCATGCATAAAAGCTGCCTTTCAGTAATTAAGCAAATAAAGGAGGTCAATTTTTCAGTTACTCTCGTGTTAGGCAACTTTTATGTTAGAATCCTCTATGATTCTGTTCATATAAAACACAATTGGAAGTCTTTCACTGTATCCTGAGTGCCTGACGATTGGGCCAGGATTTTAGGCATTGCAAACTGAAAGGACTCCCACTTGTGGGACTTCCATATAATCAGGTCCCAACTGACACTTATGTTAAATGTCAGAACTGGTGAGGTTTGAATTGAAGACTTTGGATCCGTGTGTGGCTGCCCTCCAAGGTGAGCCACTTAACTACATGGACTGTTCAGCCTCTCAAACTTTGGTGTGACCTACTTTGTTCAGCAATTGAATCCTTGTAAATAGGCCTTGATAGAGCCAGAAGGTTCTTCTGAACTTTGTTGCACTCTGTAGGTGTTGATGATCTTTAACTTTTGACTAGCTCCTTAATCCTCCTTTCATACTTGTCCTTTACTCTTCTTGATGTGTTGTTCTGAGGCATTTTCGCACCAAGACGAAGACGCCTCGGAACCCTTGCCCCTGAACGGGTTGAGAACACTTTCCTGTTCGCGCAAGGGCAGGTAAGGAACACTTTGAGAGCAGTTCCCTTACCTGCCAGTGCAAATGGACCCAGTGTGGACAGCCCGGGTGCCTTCTTTCCCTGTGTTCCTGCTCGCTCCCGAACCCCAGATCGGGCTCCAGGGGTGGGCAGGAATGCCATCCAAAACCCCCCAACCCATCCCCAGGGTTGCGCATGCATGTGAATGGGGCTTACCTTCTCCTGCAGGCCTGATTCTGCGTAGACTAGGCCGGGCTGTTTTGAGCATGCTCGAGGGGGTGGCCCCTCATTGGCTGGGCACCCACACATGCTCAGTTGGCCAGTTGAGACAGTTCAGAACACATGGAGATGGTTTCAGAGCACTTTTTAGTGCTCTGAAACTCGAATGCATGGAGGGCAAGTTGGGATGCTTGCGGGCAGCCTGGAATGGATCCCGCTGCCTGCAAGAGTGAATGCTGCATCCCAACATGCTCTCCATGCACTTAAAAACCCCTTGTGCAAAAAGGCCTCTGGTCTGATGTGTTGTTTTGGTCTGGCTTTCTTCTTATTTCTTGGATCTGTCCATCAACTGCTAGCACCAGAAAGCAAAATTCATAGGGCCTTTTTCTACTAGGGCTTAGAACTCTTCTAAGACCCCATTAGGAACCTGATTGGTACCTGATTGGTACCAATCGGGAAAGCCCTGTCCTCACCCGGACCCCATTGAAGGCCCCATCTGCAAGGCCCTGTCCCCATGAGGACAGGAGAAATCCAGATTGAATGGGTCCTTCACGCCCTTAAATCTGGATTTCTTGTGGACCTGATTAATGTTGTTCACAATGGGGTCTTCAGGCATCTTCAAGATCCGGATCTCCAGGAGGACCCCATCTCAAACATCCAGATCTTTGACTGTGTGTGGAAAAAGGGGGATAATCACACCGGTCAAAAGGGAGAGACTATATTCTCTTGTGTATAGTTCCTGCATTCCTTATGGTGTGCACAAACTTTGTGCAGATTGACAATCTAGAAAGTACCCATATCACATATGAAAAAACCCTTAGCCATTCCTTCTTCTGTGTTGCCTGTATTTGGTACTTACTGAAGCCAGTGCCTTATTAAACGGCCTATAGTAATATTTTGTTGGTTTTTACCCAAATCGCATATTCTGTCTGTTTACCACATACTTTAAAAAGACAGATGTGCTTCTCAAAAGGCAAATGATCATCTCATTTGATGTTCATCTAGTATGATCTGAAGATGACTCTCAAGGCCATTTGCAGGGAGTCCAGAGCAGGGGATGGTTGCTTGAAAATATTCAGGATCCATTAGTGGGCCACTGTTTGAGACAGGATGCCGGACTAGATGGGTTGTGGCCCGATCCACAAGGCTCCTCTTATGTTCTTATGCAATGTTCACATATACATTAGGCAGCAAGGTGTCCTCCAGTCTGGATTTATTTTTGAGTTTACTAGGAGCATGTCGTTAAGAATATGCTTGCTTTGTTCCATCATGCAGCTGATAACAGTTGCTGGCTTGGTTGAGAGCCATGGACTTAAATGAGGTTTTGAATGAATAACTGCTTGTCATGCTGAATCAGGCAATCTTCACAAAGATCAGCCCCCTCCCTTATTCTTAAATCAAACTAATGATAAAACTTGTAATAGAGAATTGGGCTGAGCCAATTCAAACTTTGGCATTGGGCATTCAAGGACTTTGGCACCAAGAAGAAAAATAATAACGGTGTCCTGTTATCCTAAACCTCCTCTTCCAGTCACCTTTCATCAGAATTTGTAAATACCATGCAGTAGGCATACCAAAGCTGATATTTTGGATTATTTGCAGACAGTGCCACGAAACAAACTAGAACAAAAATGCTCACTCTGCTAACAGCTAAACCCAATGTATTTTTTGTAAGTGCTAATTCTCCTGGTTTTCTATTTTTATTTAACATTTCTGCCTACATTTCTGCACACACTGCAGCCTATATTCACATCCAAGTCAGGGAACACCAACTCTGATTTTTTTTTAATTTATTTATATTTATATCCTGCCCCATACCCTAGGGTCTCTGGGCGGCTTACAACATTTAAAATACACACATATCAAGACTGTATAAAACAATGCTAAAAACAATGCAAAACTTTTTTTAAAAAACCAGCATAATAATAATATTTGGAAAAAAACCCCACAGTTTAAAAACAGTAGAGTGTGCAATGGGGGGAAGCGGAGGGGACATTTAGCCAAAGGCCTCTGATTTGGGCCCCTGATTGGCCATTTGGCAGGAAACGCCACTTCTTTGCTTAAGTAGTTTCTTGCCCAATCTTGATTAAAGAAAGAGCTATGAAATCTCAAATGTTGAAGAAGTGATTTTCTGATACTGGGGTAAGGTGAACGCAGGGGAAAATGTCATTGCGGACTCAAATTCACCCAGAGGATGCCTCTTCAAGTGTGCCTAATCGCATCCTTAGTCTCATTGAGTTGGATTGCAGTTTTTTGCACTTATCTCTGTGCCACTAGTGCATTAATACTACAACCCTTTCCTTTATGCGGATTCTGTTTCTTTGTGCTGGGGATTTGTGCAGTGAGTGGGAACTTCAGTATCCAAATTCAGCCCATGTTATCCTCAGGCAAATGTGGGCAGCCAGAATGAGCACTTGGTCCTGAATTTGGATTAAAATAGTCCAATCTGGATTTTAAAAGTCAAGTGGGAACGCAGACTAAAAAAACAAAAACAACAAAACCCAGATGTAGTTGTCCTCTTCTGAAATTTCTCCAACTCTGCTGCATCCCCCGCTAAGCCTGATTCCAGGTCCTCATCTGCTCTGCTCTTCAACTGTTTCTCTGCTACTCCTCAGTTCCTCATTCTCCTCCAGAGGCTGGACTTGTGAGGTGGCAAATGTAAAGAATGACCAATGGTGGCTACGGCTGCTTCTCCTTCAGTGAACTCATGCCAGCAGGAAGATTGAAGAACCAAGTGTAGTTGATAGGAGCCACATTGTTGCTGCTTCCGCTCAGAATCTGGCAACAACTACATGAAGTTGGACATAAGGGGGGCATATAACAGAGTCTGGAGAGTGCAAGGAAAGCCCAGGTTGCTGGTGGCATCTGTTCGAGTGCTTGGGCACCTCTTCAAGTTGCAATAGCTCACATTACTCTATGCATTCTTTCCCTCAGCATATGAGCCACGTTTTCCACCTTTCCTAGCTAGCTGACCTTGACTCTTCCCATCAGGCGAGAAGATCCAGTTTCATTTGTCAGAAAAGAGATTACAATTTCATTGACTTCAAAGCGTGGTTGCCATACCTATTTGTTCATTTGTTCTTTATTAAATGATTACCTGCCTTTGCCACCAAAGGTCCATCGACCATAGGATTGGAACCATTGACCTGGTATTTCTGATGGAGACAGAAAATACATGACTTCATGTCTACATCTTTTTGGTTCTGTCAGAATAACTGCAGTGGTTCATGCAATGGTTCTCCAGTTGATGTGATGGAAATCCAAGCCGAGAAATGTCTGAGGACCTCGTTCCTGAAAAATGGTTTAGCACAGAGATTTGCAAAATAAGCGCAACCATTGAATGCTGTAACTCTTTATTCTAGCAAATGAGGTGCAGTATTGGCATGTATTCTCATTAGGAAGTGTTAAGAAATCAAAGTGTCCTTGTTCAGATCTATCTCCTTATGTTATGAGTATTTATGAGAACGAAACAATCTAAAGATACATAAGGTAGCTTGGGGAAACTGTTTCAGATAATGAAAACAGATGTTGTCTGGATGTATTCTTATTAATTCCCCCCCACCAGCATAAGGAAAAGAAAGTGAGATCCTCCCTCAGGGCATGGAAGCTGGTGGGACCAAATGAGCTGGAGTAGCCCATTAGCTGGAGTGGCCCAACTGTCCTGTAATCGTAATCGTAATCGTAATCGTAATCGTAATCGTAATCGTAATCGTAATCGTAATAGTAATAGTAATAGTAATAGTAATAGTAATAGTAATAGTAGTAATTTGTAATTCTATCCTGCCCTATACCTAAAGGTATACTCTGGCCTCAAACCGAGAGGCATGGAGACACACCATCCATAATGCTGCTGCCTCCTTTGAGAATGCTCACAGAACCAGTCTTAAGGAGAAAATACAAAGCAGAAAGAACTGTGCTGTCACACTACCACCCAGGGAGAACTTTCCCTGTACATTCTGCAGCTGGACTCGTCTATCCCGTATTGGTCTGTTAAGCCACCAACACGCATGCAGCAAGCGTGGGTCAAGCCCTCCCTAATCTTCATTCGCGAAGCCAAGCCATGATATCTAAAGGTCTCAGGGTGGGTAACAACATTTAAAATCAACCTATTAACACAATAATAGTATATATCAAAACAACAGTGTCTCCAAGTGGGAAGGGAAATAGTAATAACAGTAACAGTAACAGTAACAGTAACAGTAACAGTAACAGTAATAGTAATAGTAATAGTAATAGTAATAGTAATAGTAATAGTAATAGTAATAGTAATAGTAATAGTAATAGTAATAATAAAATAGGCTTTTCCACCCCGCTTTTCATACCCTTAAGGAGATTCAAAGTGGCTGACAAAGCTTTCTGTTCTTCTGTTCATGTCAAACACGCTGGGCGGTAAGTGGGGCTGTGAGACCTCCAAAAGAGAGCTGTGACTAGCCCAAGGCCACCCAGCCAGCTTTGTGGAGGGGTGCGGAAACAAACTCACTGAGTCCTCCAGAGTTGTCTGCATTTGGTGTCTTCTCCAGGACAACTACCATGCAGTCTCCAAAGGCTGCAAGAATTAAAGTTCCTGGTTTTGGAAACCCCAGGGAACTGATTTCAGAGATGCCTTTTCGTGGCTGCCAAAATGGATCCCCCACTAAACTGCAACATGGAAGTGTGTGCCATGTTTTCATGCCTCTGTAATCCAGTTTAGCAGCTGCTAGTCCACTGTAGACCTCTTGTAAAAAGCCCTAGCGGCATCCTGTACTAGGCAGCCACCCAAAGCAGATGAAACATGTTAGGATGGGCATGGCTTCCTTTATACTGTGCAAAAGGCAGATCTCAGGAGCCTGTAAGCGAATGGAACGATCTAAGTGCAGAAGGGACCATGAAGGGTCACTTCATTTAGATTTGGGAATGCCAAAATTAGTCAATAAAATGGAATAAAAATCTATATGTTAGTAATGTAAATAAATAGCAGGAAGTGATTAATTCAGGAACCAATATGTTCCCTAAGTTTCATTAGGAGAAACATCTGTTAGGTGAAAAAAATACCGTTCATGGTGTTCTGTCTATTTCGCCCACAGTATGATAATATTGGAAAACACTGACTGGGCTAAAGCGGTGCCTCGCATGTCGCTTTTCAAATAGCTTAGGCCCAAATGTCTTTTTCTGAGTTCAGGATGCTATCGGAGTAACAATGTACTGGACAATCTGTTCTTAGTAATCAAGATAAAGTGTTTCATAGCAAGGAAGAAATTCTTAAACTCGGTCCAGGCCTGCCAGCAAAATATGACTCGGACATTAACTGTAATTCATTGCCTAGCATGTATTGCTCATGTACTGTTCAGTCAGCTCTACTTGTGAAGATTTATGTTTATATTTAGACTATAGGCAAGGTGGGTGCAACTCATGAGGCTGAGCAGCTGAGCTTAATGTCAAATCAATGTTTAACCCTTACACTAGTTAAATATTGCATAGAAGTTACCTGCCTCCCGATTCCAAAGCAGATAGATGATGGTTTTCTTCCATTCCTTGTACAACCATATTGGGTTTTCCTGTTTACCTTACCTGACCCTGTGGTTACTATACATTGAGGTGCCAAAGTAACTCTAGTGCTTTGTAAGTGCTTCCCATATCTTAATTAATGGAATTAGGGCTGTTGTGGAATTGAGAATGATTTTTTGTTCAGTGTTCACGTATGGAAGTATAATTTAGGAATATACAGACCCAGATGTCTCAGGCCTTTCTGCACTGGGACTCATTCCAGATATATCCCGAAATAGGGACCTGCCATTTTCATGTTGGTGCAGTCAACAGCAGGCCCCACCCAGGTCCTGCTAAGGATGTTCAAGAATATTTGAAATATTTGTTATTCAATCAGATTTAGCCAAATTTGGACATTCACATTCGAATTGAATGCTGGATGTTCATTTTTAATATTTGAACAAATACTAATATTTTGAATCATTTGTACGAATAATTCAGACATTTGTATGTGTACGGATACGTACGGGATAAAAACAGGTTGAATACGGGATAATAACGGGATGTGTACAGATGTTTATGGATGCATACAGATACATATGAATGTTGTCGACATTCATTTCATCAAATACGTATAGAATATTTATATGGATATATACGAATGTACTCAAATCAGTTCGAATTTTAATACATTTCTTTTTTCTCTATTCATATGAATTCAGACATTTGAATATTCAAATCGAATGTCAAAAATTGCATTTGTGCACACACCCTGTCTGCACTAGCTTGTGGGTGGCAGATCTCTGTTCCAATACAGAATGTAGAATAAGGATCAGTGAAGAAAGGATCACTCAGTGAGTAGTAATTAACAGCTGACCTCTGGACGTCAGATTATAGTGCAGATTATAGTAAATCCCAGGTGGGTCCTGTCGTGGTCTGAAATAGCATGTCTCAATTCTGGCATATAATATGGAATAAGGTCCAATGTATAAAGGACCTAAGACTCATTTTCACTATGAATCATAACAAAATTCTTCATGTAGCCAAATATCTGCATCTCTATCATGTATTGTTTCATTTTTTTCTGCAAGAGAGTGTATACTCATAAAGGTTAACTGGAGTGAGACAGCTTTTGTGTGGATATGAAACTTCCACACTTTGGAGTCTAGGATTTTGGCCATTTGGTCATGATGCATTTTCACTGGGGGACACTGAGCAACTGGCCATTGCCTTAGCACTTAATGCCTCTTATCGTGAAATACTTGTGTGCAATGCAAAGAAAGTTGGGACGAGAGGCAGAGAGAAACCACACTGTAGAGTTGTACTGAAAGAGCCAATTCCTTGGGGACTGTTGCCAGTTACTACAGGACAAGAATAGATGCAGAACTGAGAACATGTAATTGGCTTCCGGAACCTGACAGGTAGTTACCCCTGGCTGTGCTCCACAGAGAGAAGCTAAGAATCTGGCTTTGACTTCACATACTTCATATTTCATATGTTTTTTTTTCATAATGACTTCTGAAGAAAAAAATATTGTTTAGATACAGGGAATGACAAGCTTAAACAAAGTTTTCCTCAAAGTGAGAAGAAGAAGAAGACCAGGGGAATAAACAATATGCAATGAAACTGGTTCATTTCTCCATTAATAGAATTTTCCACTATCTTTCCAAACCATTCCTTGTGCTTCTAGCTGCCATTTACTTGGAACAAATGTCTCACTGACTCATGCCTTCAGAAGAATATCTAGCCAATGTTCAACCTGAATAGACATTCGGTCTTTACTTTGTTATCAGTTGAATGGATTGTGCTTAAATATCACAACTAACCAAATTTTGTCACAACCATTGTGATCTTATGATTTGACATACCAAATGTATTATTATCTTGTGAGTTGGATGACTTCTTGGGCATCTTCCAATATAGTGACCTCAAACTATCTCAAAAGGGACTCAGAAGATCTAACAGGCCAGCTGGAAATTGCCTTGAAGCTTTGACAAAGTGACCAAGTATGGTTCCATGTTATGAACTTCCTAGAAAAAACACCCTATGGGGAAAATATTTTCCCTTCTTGCTTTATCTTTTCAACTGTGCAATATGTTGAGTACATGGACAAACAAATTTGGTGATGATGGATTCAGCCCAGAGACAGGTTGCAGGTCAGAGACCAAAACAGAGTTTTATTCATGCCTTTCAGCTGCAAGCCTCCTCACCTGTAGAATTTAACAGGCACTTATTTGTGTTCTGAATTTCTGCCTACATAAATGTATTACCACAGCAGTTTATACTAGCAGTGTCATTCAAAGGAAACCAAGATGGTGCTAAATGCATCTACTTCTTGGATAATAGGCACCTTTATTTGACTACTGTCAGAGTAGCTACCAGCCACCCTCGAGCCCCATTCTAGACAAGAAGTTCACTCACACATACAAACATCTGCCATAAAGCAGGTTCTTCCATTTATTGAGCTAACAGCAAAAGACAAGGAACAGAGGCAAAGCAGGAGTATATTTAGTAGTTGCAGTGGTATTTGGTTCCCATGAGCTCCTTGCCGAAAGCCAGGGCCATAGTGGTGTGAGAATACAGAAATGCAGGATCCAGCAGGTAGGCCAGGAGAGGAGGATAAGGACAAGGAGGAGAGTTGGCTTTTCTACCCCGCTTTTCTCACCCATTTAAGGGGACTCAAAGTGGCTGACAAAGCTTTCTATTCTTCTCCCCACAACAGAACACCCTGTGAGGTAGGTGGGGCTGTGAGAGCTCAGAAGAGAGCTGAGACTAGTCCAAGGTCACCCAGGTGGCTTTGTGGAGGAGTACAGAATGAAACTTAGTGTTCTCAGATAAGAGTTCAGCTCCCTAACCACTAGACCAAACTGGCTCACTGTGAGAGGTCCTGTGAGAGCAAAGTATGGCCAGGCAGTGGCTCTCACACCTACAAAGTAATGGATAAATTAGGACTTAGAGTTACACCCAGGTTCAAGTGCGTAATAGACATAGGGGTCAATTAGACTGTGAAAACCATTGTCAATCTGTCACATTAATTCAGCCATTTTATTAATCCATGGTTTAGTGTGATACTTTATTTTCACCAACCTGATGTTTTAACAAAATGACGAAGATGGGTCCATCAGGACATAAGGAGAAGGAAGGAGCCATGGGTGTTTCCACACCTGCTGCCAAGAACCAGATTAAAGTAACTCCGTTTCTCTGCGATCTGTACTCCCAGATCCGAGGAGGCCTCACATGTCCGCACCCATGTGGGGAGGACTGATTGGGCTGGCCAGATCCCCTGGGTGCTGTGTGGAGGCCGCAGCACCTATTCCAAAGGGGATCCAGCCTCCCACGCCACTGATGCCACCCCTGGAGCCGTGGGACTGGAGCATGCAGCTGCCAGTCACCGCACATTTCCAGTGGCACGCAGCACGTGGGGGAAGGGCAGAAGGAGGCAGACCGGCTTCCGACCAGATTGAGGCAAGGGGTCAGATGGAACACCTAACTTTTGAGGTCTTCCTGGAGGTCAGATCCTTCGGTGGCAAGACCCAATTAGGGTCAGATCTTGCACGCTGGAATGCGGAAATGGTATCCTCAAAGAGTCCCGGATCCGGCCTCCAGTGCAGAAGGTAAGTTTTCCATGTGTTCCGAGAAACACCTCATGTTTGTGCAGAAACACCCCATGTTTGTAAAAAAAAAAAAGGTTAATAAACTGTGTACAGATAAGTTGCCAAGGAGTACTTTTCCAGCCAACCATACTGAGGAAGGACTGAGGGATAAGCTAACATCCTTCATTTATATCACCTTTGCCGTATGTGACATTTTCTTGCACACATCATTTGCTTGGCCACTGGTGAGGAAGCTGCTATAAGTCTGGAAAGAGATTTTGACCTGGTGGCTTTTGATTCTTTACAAATGGTGGAACTGTTTCCCCAAGTGGAAATTTTATTTATTTATTTATTTATTTATTTATTTATTTATTTATTTATTTATTTATTTATTTATTTATTTGTTTGTTTGTTTGTTTGTTTGTTTGTTTGTTTAAATGTTTATAGCTGGTTCTAATTCCAGGAGTTTCTGCGTGCAGTTTGCAAAGAACTCCCAGAACTTTAAACCCCCCCCCCCAAAAAAAATAATAATTAAAGTTTATAGATCATAGCATTTCCCGTCTTTGTCCTTAACTTTCCAAGGGATGCCTCTCTACCATCTAGGAAGCTGAGCATCTAAGGCACTAGGGAGTGGGCTGAATAGATAGAACGTGCCAAGTAGCCTATGAAGAAGTGAAGGTTTCCTTCGTTGCTAGTTGCTAGGCAACAGTCCCCACTGCCATCTTCTGAGCCCAGAGGTTGGGGCTGAGAGCAGCTGAAAGCTGAACAGCCCATGCTGATGCCAAGCCTGGGTGTCAGGCAATTGCTAGCCAATATTTTGCATGGAGGACCTCTTGATCCATGCAGCTGGAACTCATTTAACCCATGAGGGGAACAGCAATTAATGTTTCAGAAACTGTTGCTTCCTTTGACCCTGAGACACTAAAACAAGGCAGGATAGAGTTACAAAGATAAAATAAATGTGTTCCTGTAGCTGGTAACCTTCACATGCACAGTACATCCAGATAAAGAACTTCACAGGACCTTGAAGAAGTTGGTAGCATTGGTTGGGGTGGGGAAGAGAGAAGCCCTTTGGATAGTCATGTACTTGTTTCCAGTTGAGTGCTAAATGAAAGCCATTAACCTCTATAAAAAATGCTTACTTAAGAGTGAATCTTTTAGTTTTATAATTCTGAGTCATATTTAATGTTTTTCTTTTTAGTTATTCAACATGAACAGGAAATAACTGAAACAAGCAAGCGAAAATAAAATACTAGATGGGGATACAGCAGATCCCAGAGATGCATTAATATTTATTTATTATTTCCAAAGAGTTGGATTTCTACAAGCATGTAGGTTGAGAAAGGGAATATCTAACAGGTCAAAACAGGCAATAGCTAAAGTTGCTAGCAAAGTGAAGGCTGTTTCCACACATATGCTGCTTGGAGCAGAGGCCTTGGTGCACCATGACCTCAAGTGAATAATTAGTGCACCTTGGAAAAAGCATGCGTACATCGAGTAGGCTTTTACAGCCTACAAGTGTGCCTGCCCTCCCCAGAAGGGCACTAATCATTGGTTAGGTGCGGAGCACGAGATTGTGCTCCGTACCTTAACCAACATTACCTAATTACTTACCTGAAGCGTCCAGCGGTGTGACCATTCACTCTTGCAAGCGCTCTGTGGTTGTTTGAGGTCCTGTGAAACTATAGACGCGACTGTGCTGATGCACATGCAGTCATTGGGTCAACGTTGGGTCACTGCGCTCCTTTCCCGTCCAACGGACAGTAAGTGTAGTACAAAAACACCTCAGGTTAATATCCTAATCCAGTCTGTTTCAGGCCAAGCAAGTAGGTGCTGTCTGCAAGTGTAGGGATGTTATCTATCCAGACCAATATCGGCAGGAGTGTGGACCCACCATAGCTGATCTGGAAGTTACTTGTTCTGGACTACTGACTAAGTACAGAAATGGCCCAACATTCACGCATTAGGCTTACTATTATTGAAATGAAAAATCCCGATGAAGCCATCTAGAGAAGAGGCAGACAAATGAAGATGACCCACACTATATTGAAGAAAGGTAGGTAACAACAGCATGAAGGTTTCATAGGTTGAAAGGTCAAATCTTATAAGTGTACAAATTAATTGAGTACAAACAGGCAGCATCCGTATATCTAGCACAGGGAGTCTTTTAACAACTCCCAATTATTCTATGGATTATTGAAACATGCTTGATACTGCTTAGGGTTACTATATGAAACTTAGGGCAGATCTGCTATAACTTTAAAATAAATTATATATACAGGAGCAGGTGCTCCTTGTAATGCAGGCTATACCACCTTAAAGTTCCACTGTTGTCCTGCTCACTCAAATATGACTTCATTACTACTATAAATGTCATTGAAGTGTTTTATTTTTTTTAATATAAAAACATTGTTTAAATGTAGTGTAGATTGCGGAAATAAACAGCCACACTTTGTATTAAGTTGAAATAAGCCAATGAACTGAATACTCCCAGCAATGCCTTTATCAGTGTATTTGAGCAAACCGATCTGTATATCTCAAAAGTTGTATTTTCAACTAGTGTTTCTTCCACTGTGGCGAGTAAACTGTTCTTGCATATTGACTCTTAAGCAGGAGGCATCACTTCTGTGTGAGTTCTTGGAAGCTTTTGCAAATGACTTTTGTTTCTGTATTTACAAGCTATAAAGCTGGAACACTCTTCCTGTCTCTTGGCTGTCTAGCCATTTAGCCAGACGTGGAGTTTCCTGGGTTCTTGCTGTATCTGTTGTGTTTTGTTGTATCCTTATTAAATAAGCAAACAAACAAATAAATACACACTTTACCCTCCATGCACAGTTAGCAAGTTGTTTTTTTAATTTTATTGAATTCTAATGAAACCATACTATTATAAAAAAGCCCCAAATTCCCTCCCCCACTCCCTCCCTCCCTTCTCTTTTTCTATTTCAATATTTTTTATATCTTTTTATTTGAAAGTTAAATAAGCATATAAAAGGAACAAACTATAGCAAAAACAAAACAAACAAATAAGGGGATTATAACATCATAGCAGCAATCAGATCATTCCAACATAGTGATCGTTTGGAAGCATCTATCAGAACATTTAAAGTATCAAAATGGTTCAGTAGATCATTCATTGAAAAAAAAATTAATTAAACGTAATTAAGTTGGAGGTTTGAAATTAGGGATTTGAGTTAGTGTGGACCGATGTGAACACAGAATCAATGGAGACCAAATCTTCATAAATGAAACCTTGGGGTTTGTGCCTTGCATTAAGCTGATCTGGTAAGAGATCAGTTCTTGTCAGGCAAATTCCCAAACTATTTTATGCCATAATTTTATGGTTAATTTATTATCATAAGCAGATCACTTATTTCCATTTAACCAAACTTCTGCCTTCCTAATGCCCTCTTTCAGCAAAGGTCATGCACTGCCCCTTTCTGAATATAATACTGCTTCTTTTCATTCAAGTTGTATCAAAATTCTCATCTGTTTTGCCATAAATTGTACCCATTGTTGTCTAGAGAGAGCAAATTCATACTGGTCAACGGTAGTAATCACTAGGATGCTCATCACTGTACCTGCCTGGCAGCAAGTGCCTCACTTGGGGCTGCTTCAGCTTAGTTTGGTCCAGGCAGGAGAGTAGACAGCTGCAGTGATTGCCAAAGGGGGTGACTGATGGCAGCAGCAGCAGCAGCAGCTCCATTCGGGATCATCAGGCGCCGCAAGAAGGCAAAACCGCAAGGAGCCGAGGATGTGCAGTGCAGCTCCTTGGGCAATGCCTCACCTTGCCTGGGTGTGCAACCCTCCGTGCCATCCCAACCATGAGCGGCAGGTGGTGGTGGCAGTTTCATGTGCAGACCTGCGAGATTGCTTCTTCTTCTCCGAGCATGCATCCTGCGCAGGCAGGCAGGTAAAGTTCCCAGGAAGCATGGCAATTGTGGTGGTGGCATGCCCAGCTTGGCCCTGCTTGCCATGAACTCGGCATAGCAGCTGCTACTGACCTGGCTGCCAGCTTGCTGTCCTCCGGTGGCAGCAGCGGCTTGGCTTCAGGGGCCTGGCTTCCATCCAAAGCCCTGCAGGCAATAATGCAAAACTACCTGCAGGCAATAATGGTGATTCTCAGACACATGGAGCTTTAAAGTACAGCTGTCCTTCTATTCCGGCTGCATATTTTTCCTGCCACGGACCAGAGTATGTGACATCACAAGGACCTCTGACCTGCCTGACCTCAGCCTTCATCCAATCACCTCCCCAGATGTTGCCTTGATGTCATTTCCCCCACACCCCTTTTTTGGCTGTATTTAAACCCATGGCAAGATTAAAATGCTCTCTTGATTTCCTCCTGATGCCTGCCTCCAGACTCTTCATTTCCCTCCCCCATTTTCTAGCCTATTTGGTTGAGACATAACATGTGGCTGGTCTCCAGGATCGAGCTAGTCAAAGCCTGGGTAAATCTTTCCAAACAAAGCTGGTGTATCTCAGCAGCTCCCCAGCTGTTGCCAAGGACTTCCCTGAGCCAAATGGTGGATCACATATCTGGAATATTATAGTCAACAATGTATTTGTACCTCTTTAAATGACACATTATAAGAATGCTGGCTAATCTATTGCTTGTATTATAACTTGCATTAAAACCTGTATTGAAATGGAGTAGAAAAAAGAAAAAAAAGAGATTGGGAACAATTTCTGGGCGCTTTCACACTTGGCTTCCTATCCACTAGATGGGAAAAGTGCATGACAGACTAACATGTACTAGCGTTCACACTTGGGAACACCAGTACTCATTGCAGTAAGCCCCATGCACCCTGTGTCTTGGCATGTGTCTGATTGCCAACAGGTTGCTGCCATCTTGGATTTGGAGCCCAGTGTGATGGCACATGCGCTGACACTGTCGCCATGGAGACTATTTTTGAATCTATTTGTTCAAATTATTTGGACATATGTATGTGTACAGGTTCATACATGATGCGTACATATCTTTCCTACATCCCTGTGCATATGTACAGATCCGTATGGGATGAAAACAGGTTGCATACGGGATAAATTTGGGATACATTCAAACATGTACAGATGCATGTATGGATGTGTATAGGATGCATAAAGATGCATATGGGCACATACAAATGTCACCATTCGTAAGGGCAAATTTGAACTGAACATTCAAAAGAATAGATTCAAATTTGCTTAATTCAAATCGAATTTGGGTAAATTCAAATTTTAAAGATTTGAATTGAATGGAATTTTTGGATATTCGATTTGATTCGAATCTAATCAAATCCTGAAAATTGCATTCCTGCACATCCGTAATGGTTAGTATTAATGAATGATGGGAGCGCAGTTGCTTTCTCTGAAGGCTGACTTTGTAGCCACTCTTGGGTTAATTAAAACAGACACAATTCAACACACGCAGACAAGGTCCTAGGCTTCAACAGTTGGTTCAAAATAAAACAATACTGTGGCTGTGGTTACACCTTTACTTTAACATTTCTTCAGCCCAGATTCCAGCCCATTTGATTACATCTTTAAATGGCAAGCTGGTTTTTGTGTGGATTTTCCTTCCTCTATTCCTTCATTCAGGACAGCACAGCATTAAAGTTTTAATCCGTTCCCAGGCGGCCACTGTTCTGGCTCCCCAGCTGCCCAGAATGTGATGAGACAATGCAGGCCCAGTGCTATCTGTGCACATTGTAGTCATGTGCTCATCTCGGTCTTTCACCAGTGTGAGATACAGGAAGTGCATGATCGCTACCACCACACATGTGCAGCCATCTTTTTTGACCCCTGCGCACGTGTGGTGGCCATGTCCAGGAAAGCGACTCCTTCCACATGCTAAGTTATACTGCTGTTTCGGGACAAACTGCCATCAGAGTCTGGTTTTCCCGCAATAGGCTATAGTGGGATTTAGGGGGATATATGGATCAATCCCACCATAGCCCTAACATTAAAGCACTATATATCCTCCATTTGGGTGGGGCCAGTGTTTCAAAGAAAGGGAGGTATTTATGTTCTATAAGTATAGATTCTAGAATATATTTCAGTGAAAGAGGTTTGTTTGTTTTTGGAGGGGGTCAAGTTATAGGTTGTAAACAACTTGTTCCATTAATGATATGCTCACGTTCCCGTTAAAAACATGTAAGACTATCATATTAAACTATTTGTGTCTTCAGGTTTTCTACTCTGTCATCACCTATTAATTCTGTAGCTTAGATGCTTCCAAAAAACCAAATATATTCCTTTTACGTTTGCCTATTTACTCTTTGCAGTGTTACAAAGCTATAAAATAGTTCAGTGCTTTGACTGCCACCTACTGCTCATTGGAGTACATATTTTATTTTAGTTTTTAAAGGTTGTGCAGCAGCAGACCTCAATAGCATTTTCCTGTGACAGCGTTTTTTAAGTCCCCTTGAACTGAACTTAAAAGGAACATCATTGGCACATTAGATAAAAACAGCTTAAGCGAAGTCACTTGATGACTTTCCAACAAAGCTGAACAGCTTGGATGATTCACGGTACGGAAATCAGTCTGGTCTTGAGAATCTACAGAACTTTAAAAACGCATGTTCTCCTGTTTGCCTTGAGACCCTGAAGCAGAAGGTAAGGGTTCACTGAAACGGCTGCCGGCTAAATTGTTAAAGGTAAAAGTCTGGACTGTGTGGATCTAGATACTTGAGAAAAAGGCCACTAGCCTTTTCACACTTACCTGTGTGGTAAAGATGGAACTCCCACAAATAGTAGAGCTACTTCTTTACTAGAAATGCTTTTGCACAAAGCAGATATGCCTCTGTGCATATAGGTTTGGAGTACTGGGCCGTTTCTGCACTTGGCCTCATTCTGGAATATATCTTAGGATAGCAGTATGCTAGCCACAAGCTAATGTAAACTATGGCAGGACTCACCTGGGGCCTTCCAAAGTCTGCACTAGCTTGCAGATAGCAGGTCCCTATTCTGGGATATATTCCAGAATCAGGCCAAGTGCAGAAAGGCCCCTGCTCCACACCTATACTAGCGTAATGGCTAGTATAGTCCTATATGCTGCATCTGCACCTCTCTTGAGAGGAAGAGGTGCAGGGGAGCACGTGACCAGGGGCATAGGGGCAACTGTGTGCTGCATCGCCTGGTCACCCTGGAATGGTGCTGTGCAGGTGCAGTGACACTGTTCCAGAACTCCACAATCACTGCTGTAAATGACAACAATTCACACTTACTTAGGGGCCAGTTAAGTTTTGAATGCTTTGGGCATCTACAAATATGGATACCCAAACCATTCCAGAGCTTTGCCTCCCTAGGGCAGGAGGTGAAGTACAAATTCACCCCATGTCTCCACATGTAGGTCTCAGTGCTGGATCAGGCTTCCTTGAAGGTCTCTCCTAGCTCAGAACGAGCTTTGGCAGTTCCACTGCTGTCCCTGATGGTGCCAATTTGAAGTCTTTGCATTGGTGCTCAGAGGGCCTCCTTGCCTTCTGTGCACAGGGCAGAAGGCTGGCATGGAAGTGTGGCCCCTTTCTTTGCAGCAAGTGCATGAGAAGCATCCTCAGAGCTACTTTTCATGCACTGAAGTTTCTTAACTTGAAGAGGGGTTGAAGCTCCTCCATATGCTCTGAAGCTATTTTGGCATCAGTTGCTGGCGAGATGGGCAGCCCTCAATGTCCCTCCAAGCCAGTTTGGAAGCTATGTGGAAACATGATCTAAGAAGGTGGACATTTTTACAGACACAGGGCAAAATCAAGCCTGTCCTTAATGTGGGGCCTATTCGCACTTAGCCTTTTCCTGGAGTATATCTCAGGATAGGGGGTTGTGGTCCACATGCTAATGCAGACTCTAGCAGACCTCACTTTGGGCCTGCTGAAACCTGCACTAGCATATGGACAGCAAATCCCTATTCCAGGATATATTCCAGAATAAAGCCAAGTGCAAATAGGCCCGTGTTTTCTCCAAATTTAAGCTTCCAGTCTGGAATCACTCTGAACTGCCTCACCACACAAGTCAACAGGAGAAGTCTGATATCCATAATACCACCAACTGACATCAACATGGAGACACATGCAAACGTTGTTGAACCAATTTGTTTTCAAAAAGAAATCATTATTGGAAGGGTCATTTTAATAAAAATGTTCAAATGTATATATAATTGAGCATGCAGTACTTTCTTTTAAAAGGTTTGTGGGTGTTTACATAGAAGAAGAAGAAGAGTTGGCTTTTATACCCCACTTTTCTCATCCATTTAAGGGGACTCAAAGCGGCTGACAAAGCTTTCTGTTCTTCTCCCCACAACAAAACACCCTGTGAGGTAGGTGGGGCTGTGAGAGTTCAGCTGTGACTAACCCAAGGTCACCCAGCTGGCTTCATGGGGGAGGGCGGAATCAAACCCAGTATTCCCAGATGAGAGTCCAGCTCCCTAACCACTAGACCAAACTGGCTCACATAGGACAAGGGAAGAGCAGCAAGACTGACTGTAGCACAGGCATTGGATTTGCTGGAATGCCTTCCATTCAGATTGCAAAGCTGGGGGGATGAAGTAAAACCATGCAGCAACTAAAGAGTCCTGTGGTGGACTTTTTATGTTTGTAATCTGAATTGACTGTAAACCTTTAATTAGTTCTTAAAAGAGAGTGTTTGGAAAGTCACTTGATACATGTGGTGAGGCTATAAACCAAGTTTACCGTTGTGACGGTAGCACAAAGCAACCTTGATGTCAGCAGTGCTCAAACTCTGGTCTTCCAGATGTTCTTGTAGGTTGGGGATGGAACACCAGAGCGCTTAGAAATCGTGCCTTCTTTCTGCCCAAACTGGGGCCTGTTTGCACTTGGCCCTTTTCTGGAGTATATCTCAGGTCAGGGGAGTGTGGCCCACATGTTAATGCAGACTCTAGTAGGCCTCACGTGGGGCCTGCTGTAGCCTGCACTAGCATGTGGATAGCAGGCCCCCGTTCCAGAATATATTCCAGAATAAAGCCAAGTGCAAATAGGTCCTTGGTTTTCAGTGTGCTATGCTGACCTGGAAGCTCTGCCAGTGGCATGGATAATAGCCAGATGCAATGGGTAGAGGTTAGCTTTATGTAGAAGCTCCATCATATGACCCCAGTGATGGGACATCATTCACCAACTGAAGCTTGTCTGCAGTACGTTTACAAGAAGTACCACAATACAGCCTCCTCTGCAGTATTGCAGTCCTATGTACACATATTCAGGAGTAGTGCTCAGTGGAATTTTCTCAATGGCAAGAGATTATATAACTTATTATAACAGGAATGCTGAACTTGACCCAGCAAAGAAAAGTCATCTCTAAGTGCCTCTGAGGAGGCTTAGAGAAGACTCTGAGCTGGATTGTTCACACATCAGTCTGGCTCTCCTCCTTCTCCTGATCATTCTGTGCTAGAAAAGGTGGATGAGAGAAGGGTTGGGATCTCAAGGGCCACATACAACTGTGTCTGAGGGCCCCCGTTTCTTATGCTTGAACACAGTCCAAGATAACCTGTTTGCATCACAGACCTTCCTTCTCTGTTCTTTGGTTTGGGGGCCTCAGCAAGACCAATTTATTTTGTTTATATTTATATTTACATTTCTATCCCTCCCTATACCCTAAGGTCTCAGGGCGGGTTACATGTTAAAATATATAAATATGTATATAAAACAGCATAAGACAATAATGTCTGAGGTGGGGGGGAAACTATACCACATTTAGCCAAAGGCCAGAGCAAAGAGGTGTGTCTTCAATGCCTTCCTGAACATATACCGTGAAGGGGCCTGACGCACCTCGAGGGGAAGGCTATTCCACAGCCTGGGGGCCATTACTGAGAAGGCCCTTTCTCGAGCACCCACCCATCTTACTATTGAGGGTGGTGGGACAATGAGGAGGGCCTCCCCTCCAGATCTTAGGACACAGGCAGGCCAGTATGGGAGAAGGCATTCCTTCAGATATTATATTAAGCATAAAGTTACAGTCAGAGAAGAGATGAATAATAACATTATGTGATGATGACTCACTAAACTTTTCCTGGGCCTTTGCTAGCCATTCAGTACAGAGACACTTTTCACACCACTTGAACACAGGCCATGATTCAAGGTTTCTGTAAGTCTGTTGGCTGCAGCCTACAGCTCAGTTTCTGGCTGCATTTTTGCTGTCCCTCCCAGACGATCCAAAATAATCAGGGCCTAAGCCTTAAACCTTTGGAAGCCTAGAAATGAACCTGCTCCAGAGCATCAAAAGGGAAATCACAAATCCTCTTTCAAAATTTGATTCTTTCCCTCCAGTAAGATTACTATCTCTTGTAACTAATAAATAGAAGCTAGTGCGTGCAAACCAACTGAGGGACAAAATATGCATTATTTGGAAACTTAGGACCTGTTCAGACTTAACTGGCACTCCCAACTTAACTACAGGTGCTCACAGGGTACACAGGCCATCCCGGATTGTCCGAATCACCGTGGTAATGGCCACAGCAACTTCCTCTGAGCCCGGGCTGTTGCCATAGTGAGTGCAATGTGACACCCATTTGTGCAACCACAGCTACCCTGCCCTGCCTTCTCACAGCTTCACACCTAGAAGAAGTTGTGAATGCTGCCAACCAGGAGCATGCCAGCTTTTCCTAGTCAATCTCAGGACACTCTGGGATAGAAGTGGTGGCACAGCATCCCTTTGAAGCATACTGGAGCATGCTAATATATGCTGCAGAGGTAACTGTGAAAAGGCCTTTAGATTAAGATATTGGGAACCAGAAGACCAACTCATTTCAATAGCATTTAACACAGATTTTTTTTGTAGTAGTAGTAAAGTGGTTGCTGTTGTTTGGCCCCACCAATCGTAAAAGTTCCAGCTCACCTGACAGATAAATGGTTTCATCTGCAAACATGAAATGCTAGTCACAAGTAGGGATGTTCACAAATGTTCTAAACATTCATAATTTGATAGAATCTGATTAAATGTGGACATCTGTATTCAAATAGAATGACTAGAGACATTCGAATTTAAACATTTGAACAAATTTCAAATGTTTCAAAAAATTCATTTGAATGATACAAAGCATTTGAATATATGGATACATATGTATTATATACGTATCTGTACAAAACTCACGTATCTGTAAGCATTTGTGCTGATAGTATAGGATGAAAATGGGATGCATACAGGATAAAATGGGATGCGTACAAAATGTGTACAGATACGCATAACACATATGAATGTTGTCGACATTCATGTCTTCAGATTCAAATCTAACAATCAAATGAATAGATTCAAATGTATTTGATTCAAATTGGATTTTGCTGCATTCGGATTCTAAACATTCAAATAGAATAGAATGTTTGGATATTCTATTCTACTTCAATTCGAGTGTGAAAAACCATTCATATACAAGGGTCTTTCAAACTTTGTATGTCTGTACTATGGGGAGGAGAAGAAGAGAAAGGTCAACAGAAAGAGCAATTCTACAGTAATATAACATTATAAACATAATATAGTCTGTCATTGTTTTAATATAAGTTTGATTTTAAATGTTCTCACCCGCCCTGAGACCTTCAGGTATAGGATGGGACAGAAATACAATCAATCAATCAGTCAATCAGTCAGTCAGGTCAGAATTGCCCATAGTCAAAATACGTACGGAACCATTTAATTAGAAACTTCAGTGACATTACTACAAAATGCCAGGTTTCTATTAAGGGGAGGCTTGTGTTTAATAGCTTCTTTTTCCTTTAGTGGCAATGATGTTAAGAAATTATCTATGAAAGGCCTAAGGATATGGGATATAAAGAATGGAATTACCCTCTCTTCACTTTTTGACTATTCTTATTTTGTTAAAAATTATTTATTCGTGCTTTTAAGAAAAATACAATACACATATAACATAAACCCTCCAAATAACTAATAATACACGTCATATTTCTTTCTACATTGTCATTGCGATACTACTCTATCTGTTTGCTAATTATTTTGATTGGTCTAGAGTTGAATTAATTTTTCCTAGAATAGCCATTCCCCAATCTAGTCATATTGGCAGGGGATAATGGGAACTGTAGCCCACCATCCATTTAGAAGACAATTTAGCTGTGTTCATACAGCTTTAAGGAAAAATAAAAACTTCTGAGGCAGCTTAGAGGCCATTTACAGGTGGGATCATTCATAGGCCATCCTGCCCCCTCCCCCCCGTGAACATTCTAGACTAGAAAAGGTGGATTGTAAACAGGATGAGAATGGACGGCACCATCACTATTTGTGAACACAGCCTATGTTAAGAAAAACTGTGGTAGAGGATATAGTTTATTAAAGTATGTAGAATCCATAGACATCTGGCAAATCTAAACACCTGCTATATATTCTCCAGAAACTTTTTGGGGGAGGATGAGGTTCATTTTCCTGTTTGGCTGCTAATACATTTTGCTGTGAGCAGCTGAGTGACCCTAACCCCCCACATGGATGTATCAATATCACAAACTCTTCTGTTTTTCTAGTAACTTAGAATAGCTGTGGGTGTATTAAGTGTGTAATGGATAGAAAGTGATAGTGATCCTCTACCACACAGTCTTGTGTACATGATTAAAAGCTGCTTTGTCCTCAGATACACTCAGGCACCTAAATTTGAACCATATTCTACCCCATCCAGGAAGACATAACTTGGCATGTTTCTAGTGCATCTAAGAGTATTAATGGATAATAGCTGAAACCTCAGAATTTGTCATCTCAAGGAGGGCGAATGGCCACCCACATATCTGAAACATTTTTGGTCTTTAACAAAGGTCATAAAGGCAAGTAAGGAGAGAGAGAATAAGATGGAGTTCACTCATCAAGTGGATAAAAAAAAATCTGGGAGAAGAGTCTGGCTATTTAAATGACATCCCTGGATCTGTAGAATGATGCACAGAGCTTTTACTTTGCTCTTATTTGGAGATTTTCTTTAGGACCAGTTTTATTACTGTCCAAAACTCTCCTCAATCTAAAGCAATTCTTGAACTGTTTTGTTTTCGAGAGCAAAACACATCTATAAAATATTTCACTTTCTGCTGGTCAGGTTAAAAAAAGATTAGTACTGGTACAGTTTAGATACAACTCAACACATTAAATTTCTGCTTACAACAATAATTGTCACTGAGTTTCTACATTTTACATACACATTATATTACTTTTCTAACCCAAAAAGATAATGCTATTCGATGCTGTTAAAGAATTTTGTAATTCAATAGGAATTTGAAAGATGAAGCAAATCTGATATGGGAATAAATAGTGGATGCCTAAACTCTGAAGATTATTTAGGATATGTCTTTCTTAAGTGAACACGATCATATTGAGAAAGACTAAAATTTTACTTTTCCATATATTATGCATACAATTTTCTTTCAGTCTAAACTTGTCTCCTGCATCGCGATAGCAGTTTTTAAATTTGGCTTTAAAAAAGGTTGTTCCAGGATTTATGTATACAATTTTACCCAAAATATGCAATTTGTGAATATTTTTTTTTACTAAACAAAATCCCTTTGTTAGAGAATTGGTTAGAGAACTGCATATAAAATTCAGAGAAGTGTAGATTTCTAAGACTGTGCACATATTGGTTTGTCCGAATTTGCCCTTTAAAGTGAACTGAATTTTAGGGGTGTACACGAATTTATTTTTGCATTCAAATTCAAGTTGAACCAAATGTCAGAACATTTGATTCTATTCAAATGTTTAAAATCTGAATGTCAAAAAATCCAATTCAAATCCATAACATTCAAATCTATTCGTTTGAATGTTAGGTTCATATTTAAAGATACAAATGTCGACAACATTCGTATCTGTTATACATATCTCTGTGCATTTCATATGCACCCCGTTTTATCCTGTATGTATCCCGTTTTCACCCTGTATTATAAGTGCAAATGCGTATAATATTTGTACAGATATGTATGTAATACATACGTATCTGTACATTCAAATCATTTGAATGAATGTTTTGGAAGATCCAAAATCCATTTGAATGTCTAAATTTGAATGTTATTAAATCCGATTCGAATTTGAATGATTTGGATTTGAATCGGATTTTCAACTTTTTGAATATTCTTGCCCATCCCTACTGAGTTTCCTTCCCTTCCTCAGGATAGATACAGAGTGTCACATATTTGAGAGGTCCACTGAACTAGACCAGAGGTTATTAAGTGGTCATAAGGCAGACTACAGTGTGCACCATATAATAACTCATAGATTTGCTCATAGAGTGGAAGCTAGGAGAGGAAATAATGGAATATTACAAGATTCCTGACAGTGTTAAGATGGGGTTTGTGAATGAAAAGATCTGAAGGGTCTAGTTCGTTTTTGTTCTTGATCTAATTCTTGAAAAAAGAATGTGGCTTTAAGAAAAGTTATTTTAAAAATTCTTTCTCCTAATGGTAATTCATGTAGTTCTCATGGGTCATGGTGTAAGTGTGGGTTTCTTTTGATTTCCTCATCAAACAAATGTGACTTTTAATATTCCATGCGGAGCAGAAAATGGCAAACAGAGATTACAACCGTTCTAAAATGAAATTTTGCCATGAAAATGCAGAGCATGTGTGTCATGAGCTAGCATTGTGTGGTGGCTAGAGGGCCAGGCTAGGCCCTCGGAGGCCCTAAGCCCAAATCCCCGTTCCTTCATGTTATTTTCCCCACTTACCTCCCTTAATAGAATATGTACCTTTATGTCTATTTATAGGGTCTAGGATGATCTGGATCAAAGAAATGGGTCCTTCAACAAATCCAGATATAGAAGATCCAGATCCAGGCAAGTATCTGATGCATCCCCACGGGCAGTGTAGCACCCAATAGCAATGGATGTTAGGCATGCTTACAGTGGGAACACCGGAGCACCCATGTGGAGTGCCTGTCTGTCCCCAAGCAGAAGACACGAAGGCAGTGTGGTTCAGCTCTCCAGATCAGGAAGGGCTATATCTGTTGAAATACGGTTTTTGAGGTAAATGTCCTGGTAAGGTAGAAAACCATGGCCTCAGGACTCCCTCCTAGCCTCCCTGTAAGGATGTGGAGAAGAAGAGAAGAATATGCTCTGCATAAAACATAAATCTCATTACATGTAGATCATATATTAGCATTAGAATATGTACCTTTATGTCTATTTATAGTTGATGCAGTATTTCCCAATGGCAACTCACATGGTGGAGCTCAGAAAGTTGCAAAGGGAGGACTAGAATCTGATCTTGGATCTCTCCAAATTGAGTTTTGAGTGAGAGAATTCAAAAGTGAGGCTTCAATCAGAGCCTCCTCCCTGTTCTGCCATCTTGTCTGTAGTACTATGTGGCTCATGAATGGTGTGTCATACCAGAGGATACCTTCCGACTGAAAGAATCTTTTGACAATATTGACATAAGTTTGCTTTAAATTTGCTTTTAAGTTAGGAAACCCTAACAAGGGCAAACCGGCACTCTTTTTCTCCTCAAGATGATTTAATGGGGGAACTGCTGCTGGTGCAGCCTGACTGGCAGGAAAGGCCATTTAGATGGCCATTCCCTGAACTGGCTTTGCGATTGCCAGTACCTGCATGGTAAACACAATTTTCAGCCCTCCTTCTTAACTGGGCTCACTGGGCAAGCACTGGCAGCCCCTTCTGAAGTCACTGCATCCCCTCAGGTTAGTTTTGGGAGGCTTTAGGGTAGGGGTCATACAACTGCCTCGCCCTGAATGCTTCTTACCCTAGGCCTGCAGACATCCTTCATGGTTGTCTGAACATGAGAGACAGCAGGAGTGGTTCTGAAGCTGTCCACCAATATTTAGCAGCTGAAAAGTCAGCAATGACTTCCACTGGAAGACTGGATATGCCCTTCACAGAACGACCATTACCTCTCCTCTGCAGCACCAGTGACTTAACGATAGTCTGGACCTCCCATCCACAATTCCACTGGCTTACTATGGAAGAATGGACCCCCATGGTTACCCTTACACCAAGTCTTCCTAGAATTACTTGCATAGCACAGGTAGGATCCACATGGTGCATTTGAGATGCCATGAATAAGCCACAAAGGGACAGAATTCATATGACCCTCTGCCCCATGGGAGTTCTGGTGCAGAGGACGAGCACAACATCAAAATGGACTTGCACTCATCTCACCACCATGCCAGCAAGCACTAGGTGTAGTGCCTATTTCAGCAGTCCTTCTTCCACCACCAAGCTATGGATCGAGGAGACTTCACAGACAAGAAATGGCCCATGGAGAACAAAAGTTTCCCGGTTGTGATCTTGACAGCCTGAGGCAGTGGGTAGACAATACGCTGGCACTTTAAGGAGAGTGCTATAAGTTTAGTTCTCTTAAATCCCAGAGGGAAAAGTGCTACAAGTTGTAGTGCTTTTCCCACATGCTGTGTGAACCTTGCCATGGACTGACACCCTCCTCTTCAGTGCCACTGAATTACACTGTGTGCTTGAGCAGACACGCGTGAAAGGATGCCCCCTGCTCATATTAGAATTCCAGATGTTAAACATTAGACACAGGTTTGCAACTTAACATCTCTGAAGTCTAGTCATGTGTAACTTTTGTGCAATCCAAAGTTTTGAACTCTGAGGGTAACACACATTTTTTTGTTTGGGATAGGCAGGAGAGAACAGTTATCAATATGTAACAAAATGTACTGGCAAATCATGCCATCAATATGTAACAAAATGTACCGGCATATCACAGTGCCAGAAGCCTGCGTACGGGACATCAACCAATCAGGATTATGCTAAACCCAACAAATGAATGGCATTGTCTGACTCTGAGCGAAGAGAGAGCGCTGCATGGACAAAATCCGCATTTTTGGTGCTCTGTAGTTATCTTGTTTCTTGCCTTTTTGTTTGTGCAATTATCTCTGGAACATAGAAATTCACAGAAATTCACCCTAAAACACTGCCCCTTTGAGCATGTTTGCTGAAGCCAGAGTGCTAAATTATCTGTTACCTTTCTGGTACAATTGACTTCCATTGGGCCTTCTTGGTTCCCCTAACAACCAGTTTCCCATAGCTGGCAATTTTGCACATAACACAATGGGCACCAAACAGTGTTTCACGGGAACCAGATCATGGCATTATGTGTAGATGACTGTATTATCATATCACATACTCAACCGAATCCTCTCTTGTCCTCTGTATCCAATGAGCATTATCAGCTAAGTAGAAAAAGAGACATACCATGTCAAAGAGACTCCCTGAATTTGCCCCTGCCTCCACTGTGAATTTTTGGGCAGGGAAGAAAAGGAAGTAAATTATCTAATTTAGGGATGTGCACAAATGCAATTTTTGGGATTCAATTTGAATCAAATACCTGAAAATTTGATTCGATTCTTTAAAATTTGAATTTAGCCAAATTTGATTTGAATTAAGCAAATTCAAATCTATTTGTTCAAATTTTTGATTAGAATTTGCACTTGTTGTGCCCTTACACATTGTTACACATCCCGTTCACATCCGTACGCATCTGTGTGCATCCTGTAGTTATCCCATATGCAACCCGTTTTCATCCCTTACGCATCGGTACAGATGCGGGAAAGATGCATATCTGCAAGTACACATCATGTATGAACCTGTACACCTGCAAATGTACAGATAATTCGAATGAATAGATCTGAAATTCAAAATTCATTTGAATCTTTAAATTCGAATTTATGGGCATTCTATTCGAATTCAAATGTCAAAATTTGGGCTGATTTGATCCAATTTCAAACACCTTCGAATATTTGTTCACACCCCTAATCTAATTGGTTAGTGTAAAAGCAAGGGCAGTAAAGATCTCTAGCACTGCAGTTTTAGCCATGTTTATTCCAAAGTAAAGCCCATTAAGGTAAACGAGTCCTGTTCTCGTTGAAGTATGTCCAGGCCAGGTGGAACCTAAGACACAGGAAAGGAGTTAGGCAGCAATTCCTTGTTAGCCCTTGGTAGCAGAAATCTCCAGCAAACTAGTTTTTTGCCCCCTTCATTCATCAAAGCCCAATTTGCTGCAGCTTTTTTGACATCATAAACTAATGGCAAATTACTACCTGGCCTTTCCCCTGCGCTCCACACGCCAGCCACTGTTGAATATGCAAAGATTGCCTTCATAATTCTATATAAACAACACTCTGTGTCTGAGAAGTATGAATGAAAAGCAAGCAAGCAAAAATATAAATTGGCTGCCATTGATGTTAATGGGAGTGAAACATCCTAATTGTGTACAGAAAGACTGCCTTAAATTATAGATTTCCACTTCCATATTCCAGGATGTTTTATTTATGCAAGGCTTCTCAAAAATCTTTCATGACCACACTGGCAAACTAAATGGAGAAGAAGAAATAAAATAAGTGGGCTTTTGATAGATGCCTGTTTATTGATTCAAATTTATCACTGTTTAAAAGAGTACAGAAGAAGTCCACTTCTTTTTTCCTTCTCTTTAAGCAAGCATATATAATATCTGACTGGGAAAAATAAAGGCAGAATTTTTCCTCTATGTGTGTCATTATGAAAAGATTGAAGCAAGCTTCACCTAAGTGTAGTGGTGCAAGAAAAATAATAGTATACAGTTTGGATGTGTAAAAGCTGGGAGAGGGATGGGGGGAGAGGGGGAGGCAAGAAACACAAGGGCTTCACATTCAAGTGCCTTCTAGGTAGCTGACATGACGCATCTAGTCAGACGTAAATAATGACAGACGGAAACTATCATGAGCTCTGTGAAGCATCAACATGCTGCCATCATTTTTTTCTAACCTTGCCTTGCTAGCAGCTCTTGGGCTTACAGGCTGAGAGATCATTTAAAAAGCAAATCCTAATGATGCTGCCCACAGTAACAAGACCCAGTAAGATTGGCGTCAATTTAGCTTTAGTTTACAAACTCGGAATCGGAGACATTGCTGACTCAAAGACATTCTAAACTTATTTTGTTCTTCTTGGGCAATTTTGCATTGCTCCCTCATGCACTCTCCTTATGCATCGGGTTGGAAATGGGTCGCCTGCATGTCTGGAGTGCAGAGAAGGAGGGAGGGAGGGAGGGAGGGAGGGAGGAAAGAAAGGAAGCAGGGAGGGAAGGAAGGAGGAAGGAAGGATGGGGAAAGAAAGAAGCAAGAGGAGGGAGGAGGGAGGGAGGGAGGAAAGCAGGAAAGAAGTAGGGGAAAGAAAGAAGGGAGGAGGGAGGAGGGAGGAGGGAAGGAGAGAAGGAAGGAGGGAGGGAAGAAGAAAAGAAGGGAGGAGGGAGGGAGGGAAGGCAAGAAGGCCTTTTCTCTGATCCCTTCTTTTGTTGTATCAAGTAAGCTTAAAGAGAAAGGGCCTTTGCTTTTTCTTATTTTTTCTGCACTCAGATCATCTGTATTTTGGGTTTGTCTGGGTTAATATAAAATACAGCGTCTTCAAATCTCTTCTGCTTGCCATGTTTTCAGATAACTGCCTCTCCACATGGCTGCAGTAATCAATAGGTTCTGACTAGTTTTGCCAGTGGAACTCAGGTGGGGATGGGCAAGCTGCCTTTTCCGGTCCAGATGCAGGAGGCTTGAAGCTCCGGCAACACAGTGTAAGATAAAACAGTAACACATTGTTTTGTTGAGCAAGTGACTTCTTTGTACACCACTGGGAACTGGGGCTGATGTGCAGTTAGATTGTGGCATTATCACTTCCCAGATCAGCATATGGCTTTGCTTGGATGCCAGCAGGGCACAAGGGCTTGGAGACAGACAGCTGGCAACCTGCAGAACCAAGTCGATCAGATCACTTGGGCTTGATTATAAACATTATTATCATATAGAACAATGAATTTCCATTCCCTGAACACAGATCCAGACTTCTTTTTTGCACCAAGTTTGTAGTGTTTATTTCCTTTTTGAGTTTTCGAGGCAAGGGGGCCATCAAGATTTTTTTTTAAAAGGGGGGAGTTATCATAGTTCTCTTTTTCTTACTTTATAATGTGTTAGCACTAATGAATAATCTATGACTTTAAAAAAAAAGCATTACACACTTAATACTGCTGGTGATATCAGGTAGCATCTAAGTTTGTTTCCCCAGGCATTACTGAAAAATGTACTATTTGGTTTTTAAATTTATACTTAATAAATAGCTGATTTAAGATGTTGTTCAGTATGCAACGAAGCATTCGGGTTTTTTAAAAAAATGTTTCATTTATTCTTGTTAGCTTAATTATTGCAAGGAAACTGTGAGCAATTTTTTTTTAACCAGTGTCTGATTTCTGAGAATGGTTATTAAATATTAAATGGATGCATAATTCAGGCAATTAAGAAAGTAATCACACAAAGTAATGTAATGGAAGTTAATTATTACTGCATAAGTAAATAGTTCATTAATGCTAGTAGTTGCTATGGCTGCATTCTTAATACATGCAGACATGAAGCATAAATCCTCTGTGTATTCAAAGAGAAGTATTAGGAAGTGCAGTATTGCAGAGAGAGCACTCCTAATGAAAAGCATAAGCAAATAAGGTCAGATTGACCCTTGGCTTTTCTAAATAAGAATCATCATGACTAAAAAAAGGAAAGAATGTTCTCAGAACCATGCTGGCTGGCTTACGTGCCTTTAATCTTTAATAATTTCTAGTTAACAAATTGAGGCTAGGAAAATTCAACTTGCTACACCAGCAACAACGACATAAAAGGAAAATCAGGGAATCTGGTTCAATTCTGACCCTGTCAGTGATGTGACTCTGTTCTAGAAAGTCGCTGCAAGGTTTGTTGTGTTTTCAGTTCTGTCAGCATGGGTAACTACACCCCAACCACCATTTTGAATTTGGATATTTGGTTTTCAGCTGAGCAATAGGTGACACACAGTTCCTTTCCCATGGGCTACAGCATTCTTAACCGCTGACCATGCTGGGGCTGAAAGAAGATGCAATCCAGCAACATCTGGAGAACATACATGGAAATCCTTTGAGTAGCACAAAACAAAATAAAAACAGCCCACTATTACATGTGGTTCCTTTTAATTCCAGTAGCCCCTTAATCCCCCCCCCCCCCGCTCTGAGAGAGTATCCAAATATATGCCAGCAACAGGCATTCTCCCTAACAATAAGACTAAATTGAAGAGGAAAAAAGACTCAGGGAGCTCAATAAGTTGATTATCATAGCAATGGGTTATCCATCTGAAGGCTGAAATGGTGAGGGGACCATTGACACAAAGATGAGTGGCAAAATGACTGCTGGACCAGGGAAGTAGATGCCAGCATATCACAGGGTGGACCTCTGACCTCTGGATTTTAGTGACAAAACATACAATAACAAGATAAAAGTTGGGGGGAGAAGATAAGCCATTAGGAGGTACAATCATAACTGGTGAAACACATAGGCCGCGCTCCCACTTGACTGTTTAAAATCTGGGTTGGACTTTTAAAATCTGGATTCAGGACTGAGTGCACATTATGGGTGTTCCCAATTGCTTGAGGATAACACAGGCTGAATCAAAATACTGCTGTCCCCACTCACCGCCCAAAACCCCAGCACGGAGAAACAGGACCTTTTAATCTCTGCCCCTTGTCCAACTCCTGTTAAGCCTGCCCCGCTCAGAATCAGCTGAGTGAAAGAACAAAGGGCAATCACAGAGCAAACCTCCCTTTCATACTCTTCCTTTCAAATTGGAAGCTCTCTCCCTCCATTCACACTGCCGGGAAGGCAGCACTTTTGCGCTTAAACAGGAGAGCAAAAGAACCGACAGCACAAAGCAATTCCCTTTCAAAACGGAGGCTAAGACAGCTTGCACGGAGACTATGGTAAGCTTCACCTGGGGCCTGCCATAGTCTGCACTAGCTTGGGGACAGCAGGCCCCTATTCCAGGATCTATTCCAGAATAAGGCCAAACACTGAAAGGCCCCAGAGGTCATCTTTTTGATCCTGTGTATGTGGTACTTAAATTTTAAAATCAGATTTAGATCAGATAGTCCTTCAGATAGAAGATGAGTTCAAAGGGAGGGCTGTTATCTATAAATTAGGATACCTGGCCACTGTTTCCTGATCCCAGTCAAATGACCAGTATTTTTTTTTAAAAAGGTAGCATAAATATATTCTCCTATAGCAGTAGCAGCCACAGCAGTAATATATTTCACACAAAATAATGAGCTACTAGACTAGTGTAGTATCCAGTGAATTATTGAGAGAAGGCACTAAAAATTGCAGGTATGATAAGAATGGGGGTTCTTTTTGCAAGATTCTTCAGAGAAGCATGCCCAGCAACGGTTTACTAATGTCTAGCCTTGGCCATATAAAGCATATTTTCATCAGGCTTTCTAAAGCCACGTTTGATGTTCCATTAGCAGCATGCAATAGGCCCCTGTGTCCTCTGCATTACACTAATTGTTTAAGCATGACAGGTTATTACTTCAGTCAGAGGGATAATGTAGGTTGGAAAAAGTAGGGCACAAACACAATTTTCTACTTCTCAAGAAGCAATTATAAATAGATGAGAAGCCATAAAAATATTACACGTGGGAACTGATCTTCAGTGCCAATGAATCGGATGCTGTGGAAGTAAAACAAAGAGCAAGACAGGCCCGGAGCTGACAAATTGCAACTGGCGATTGCAATTAGCAACGGTGCTTGGCAGGAAAATGGACTAGCGCACAACGCAATCAGGAAGCCTCTCACTAGACATGGGCCACGTGGATTACTTTTCCATCAGCAGAGCTGCCTCCATACCATAATTCCAACAGGGGGAAGATTTCTTTTCTCCCTCACTTTCAGAAAAATGAATTTGTATTCTGAAATGCAAAAGCTGCTTTATAGGCCTTGCTCAGGCCAAGTGTTGCTAGCATAGAGAACATTTGGCCTGGTTCCCATTACAAGCTTAAAACGGTTTCGAAAAGCTTTCGATCCTTGCAGTCCCCATGTCAGGTTGGCTTAACATGCTTTCCGTGTGTTAAATCGCCCCAAAGTGTTGTAAATTTTAACCCTCATTTCAACAGGTCTCGCTCCGGTTTGTGCGCTTGAAATGTTTTACATTTATTGCTGTGGGAATGGTACAGTTTTAGTGGGATGAGAATGCATGTTTAGGGTTTCCCTCCACCAATAGCTTGCTTCCAAAGATAGTGATTTCACTGTAAAAATCCACCCCCTAAGCAGCTGTTACACTGTAGCAATCCACCCAGTTCACACCTGATAACAATGTTGCAATTCTGCACAATTCTAAAAGTTCTGACATTTAAAAAGGGAAAAGGAAGGAAAGCAGCTGAAGTTTCGGTGAGATGTGTGAATGTTTAATGTGTGGCTGTAGAGTGAGCGGGCGAAGGGGGCTTGAGTTTCTGCTGCTGCTGTGTGCCCTGGGCAATGGGGAGAGGAGGGGAAAGAATCGCTGGCTGCCCAGTGCCGTTTTTCATCCATCCAGGCAAGCGGCAGCCACCCAGCCGCCCAGCTAGGCTCCGTGAAGGGGTCCGTTATGGGTGGCACGTTCAAGCCAGGAGGAAGAGGGCAGGGCAGCCCCGAAAAGTGGAAGTAGCCACTTGAGTCCCCCCTTGAGTCACATACTCCAATACGATCCTCAGAATCCAGATTGAAAGTGATTAAGTTAAAAGTAATGGGATCAGGCAAATTCGTCTTAGCATCTGCTTCTATTATTTCAGTTTAGGAAAACCATTTTAAGCTTGTAATGGGAACCGGGCCTTTGTGAGGGAGCTTATAATGGAACCTCCTGGGCCTTCACAGAATTGGACATGATGATGAGGAAAGCTACATGTTTAGGGAGCCAGACTCTTATTTGGGAATACTGGGTTTGATTCTGCAGCCCTACACAAAGGCAACTGGGTGACCGTAGGTGAGTCACAGCTCTCTTCTGAGCTCTCACTGCCCCTCCTACCTTACAGGGTGTCTGTTGTGGAGAGAAGGATAAAAAGCTCTGTCAACTGCTTTGAGTCCCCTTAAATGTGTGAGAAAAGCGCAGTAGGAAAGCCAACTCTTCCTCTTCTTCCTCTTCTTTACAACTGCATGAGTCTATGAAAATACTGGACTTTTATCTGGGAATACTGGGTTTGATTCTGCCCTCCTCCCTGAAGCCATCTGGGTGACCTTGGGCTAGTCACAGCTCTCTTCTGAGCTCTCACAGCTTCAGCTTACCTCACAGGGTGTTCTGTTGTGGGGAGAAGAATAGAAAGATTTGTTAGTCGCTTTGAGTCTCCTTAAATGGGTGAGAAAAGTGGGGTACAAAAGCCAACCCTCCTCCTCCTCCTTCTTCTCATTATTAGGGAGGGACAAGAGAACAAAAGGCCTGGAAGAAGGTATGCATGCTGTATCTGCTTCCTTCCTTCTCTCCAGTCCTTGCAAGGAGGACAATATATTCTTCATTTTCTTTCTGTTGCATCCATGCAAATAAAAGGACACTCTATGTTCCCTTTCCCCCTGTTAATGAATAAGAGAAACAAATGTTTCCTTTCATTCACTGCTATGAATATTCCTCTGTCATTCTCCCCCCAACCCCATCCCAACCCCGTTTGAATTTCCTGCCCCAGTGAAGTCACCATTTGAAGGATAGACTGGTGCCTAATTGCTGACTGCATGGGGAGGGTTTTTTGGTGAGAGGAGGAGAGCCAGGGAAGAATGAAGAGTGGGAACGAGCAAGTCCATTTTGAGTCCATGTTATAAGGCAACTGTGGGAATGGTCTGAAATTGTATTGGAAGGTCATTTGCAGAGAAATCAGATTATCCTTGCTGTGTTGGAATGCAGCCCTTGTGAGAATCTGCCTTTGTCTTGAGCTCTCAAAAGTCTTGCCCACAGATTAGCAGACCAGGCTGACTTGCTTTCAATTTTTTTTTTTTTTTTTTTTGGTCTCTGTTCCTTTAACCTCCTCCTCTTTTCCTACTTCAAAATACTTGGCTGGATGTCTGTACATTCCATCCATCCCCATCACTCTAGCAATTCAACAATCCTTTCTCCAAAGAGGCAGTTTAATAAAAGGAAAAATCTTTTTTTTTAAAAAAAGCACTTGTTAAAAACAAGACCCCTTACTTAACTGAGTTGATTTTTGAAAACCAAATACTGCCGCTGTTTCCTCTGTCCTTCCCCAACGTGTTTCATAATGACTGACTAAATGCTAGATCACCTCTTTCCCATTTAAAAAAGGCACTTTTACAGAAACTTTTTTTTAATGCAGTCATTCAACACAGGAATGGTTATCTTGAGTTGAAACTGTTTCTACACCTGTGGGACCTCAACTGCTCCAGATGAAATTGCTCTGTCTAGAATGGATTCCATGCTGGAGTGGTCCAGCTGACCCAGTATGAGGGACTTCCACACTTGCTCCAAAGCTTGCTGTGAGAAATCTGATGACCAGGAACAAAAGTTCCTGGTCCTGGATCCCTAGCGGGATCCATTTTGGTAGTGCCATTTGGCGTTCTGCTCAGATAGGTCACGCCGCTAAAACGAAATTGGGAAGAAGAAGAAGAAGAGTTGGCTTTTCTACCCCACTTTTCTCACCCATTCAAGGGGACTCAAACAGACTAACAAATCTTTCTATTCTTCTCCCCACACTGTGTGAGGTAGCTGAGGCTGTGAGAGCTCAGAAGAGAGCTGTGACTAGCCCAAGGTCACCCAGCTGGCTTCATGGGGGAGGGTGGAATCAATCCCAGTATTCCCAGATAAGAGTCCAGCTCCCTAACCGCTAGACCAAACCGGTTCACTGTAACCCTCCCTGCTCTGTACCAAAGGCCCCTGTACTGCTAGGAGACCTGTTAAAAGAGGTCTATTGATGTTCTTGTCTAGGTGATGGTTTTGGCCACCTAGATGGGCTATGGTACATCCAATGCAGATGTAGCAACTAACAAATGATCATAGTCTCTCTCTTTCACTTCAGAATGAAGAAGAGAAGGCCCAGAAAGGGACTAGGTCTCACACTATGGGTGTTTCTGCACCTGCAGCTGAAAAACGGATCTAAGGAGATCCGTTTTTTGACCATGCATTCTTCCAAGGATCTGCCCCAAATAGGGACAGATCCTCGGAGGCCCCGCTCATCCGCACATGCGTGGGCAGGACGGATTGTGGAGATGGATTGGAGTGGGTGCTGTGCGGATGCACCAGCACCCATTCCAATCTGTCTTCTGGTGGGCAGAACCCCTCTCAGCCCATTTGGGCTGAAGGCCCTCCCCCTGGCCTCCCCGACTGGCTCCCTTGGAGCCAAGGGTGGGGAGTCTGTTGGATGACTTCCCTGGGGTCCCACTCACCCCAGAAGCCAAGATTGCAGCTCCTAGGGTCAGGGGGACCCCCACCCTACACCCCCCAACCCACCCCGGGTCACGCATTTGCAGCCTTACCTGCAGGCTGCCAGGTCGATTCTGCCTGCAGGAGGCCCAGCGTGCTGTGTGTGTGCATGCGGCATGACCCCTCATTGGCCAGCCACCCTCATGGCTTCACCAGGCCATCTGCACAAGTGCAAATGGCTCACCTATGAGGGGCCACCCCGCACGCACACACACAGCACGCTGGGCCTCTTGTAGGCAGAATCGATCTGGCAGCCTGCAGGTAAGGCTGTGAATGCATGCACGCAACCCAGGGTGGTTTGGAGGGTGTTGGGTGTGGGTTCCCCTGGCTCTAGGAGCCGCAATCGCGGCTCCTGGAGACAGCAGGAGTCAAGGGAAGGGCTTTGGGAGGAGGCAGTCCTGCTTCCGCCCTCCCCAAGATGACGGCCACCAGGATATCCAGGCTTCGCCTCTCTGTGTGCAGAAGCATCCTGCTTCCGAAATGGACTAAGATGAAGGGCCAGATGAAGACCTAATTTTTCAAGTCTTCCTGAAGGCCGGATCTTTCACCTGCAAGACCCAATTAAGAATGGGTCTTGCCTGCCGATGTGCGGAAGCGGCTGCCTCAGTCCAGCCTCCAGTGTGGAAGGTAAGTTTACATGTGTGTCTAATGTGTGTTTATATTCATTTTTAGGCCATGTGCGGAAACATCCTATAAGTGCAGAAAGGCTCTTAAAAGAAGTTGTATACCTGTGGACCTGGTCCTCCTGTATGTCCCCCAGGTATGTGTGTACTGGAGAAGAGAGGTCTAGCAGAGACACAAATTATATCAGTTCTGCGCGATGGCAGAGAGGTTTCTTGGCATTGTTCAGCCTTCTCTTTGGCATATGAAGGAATGACCCTCAACTCACCTCTAGGTTTCCTTATTTACTCTGTGTGGAAGAAGCCACTCTTTTGGGTCCCCCCCCCATACTCTCAGTTTTTCCCCAGAATTGGACCCTTGTGGATAATGGGTAGTGTCTGTAGTTATTTATCTCTAATGTTCACGGGTCTTAACTTGCCAAGGGCAATACTTTGCTGGTTGCTTATCGGAACATTTATAATAATTATAAAATTGAAAGGCAGAAAGTTTAAGATAAACTCCAGCTAGAGGCAGAATGCTTTTGCTGTTGATTTGACTTTAAGCTGTTTGGAGCCAACAAGTCCTGGAAGATTATTTTCATGGTATCTGGGAGACACTTGAGTGTGTAATAATATGGCAAATAATCAATAATGCAGAATTGAGCATAAATGTTCCCATAAGCCAGAGCTGGGGATCATACAGAAACGGACTAATGTTTTGGCAATGACTGAACAAAGAAACAGCATGTATTAATCAAAATGTGGCAATCCTGCTTCTTTCTTTTGTTCACTTAATTATGCTTGTGCTGGAAGAATTCAGAGCCAAATATTGTTATTTAGGTTCCAAACTATCTCTCTGGCTCCAGTTTGGATGAGGCTGTAAGGCAGCAACCATGTCTTTTTCTCTTTAATGTCTAGCTTCAACAATCCAGGAGGATGGGTGCCATTTACTTAGAAAGAGATAACGTTGTGTTCTATGCTAAAGTTGTAAATCTTGGCACCTGTCAGCTAAATTGGGAATCATTTGATCAGATCTAGGACACTGGCTGGCAGTAGACTCACAGAAAGCTGATAAGCCGGAAGGGCAGCTGGGCTTGGTTTCAGAAGCTTCTGTACTTAGCTGGAGCACACTGACTGTCAGAAGACTTTCTTTAAAGATGTGACGGTGAGCAATTGGCTTCGATGAGACCGTTATACAAATGCATTCTCCCCACCACCCACCCCCTGGTAAAAGGATTGAGTCTTTTTTTTTAAAAAAAAAAAATCATGTTTAACTTCATTTGGATTGTGCTCACTGTTCTCTATGGTGTTGGGGAAAAGGTTTGTATACAACTGCTGGATATTAGCAATACATAATCAGCTTAAAATTGTCTCTGTCAGGCCAGACAGACCAGAGGCCTTTTCACACTACAGCTGAACAGCTGTAGGGAGCAAAGGCTGGGACATGCGGCGACGCTTTCCCCATTCACACCTAGGAAGGTAAGGAATGCGTGGGGATGTATTCCTTCCTGCCTAGGTGTGAAAAGGCCTAGCCTGAAAAGGCTGGTGCAGGGGCAGGATGCTTCTCCCAGGCCTGAAGCCATTGGGTTGAATTCAACCCCGGGGGTGGGGTGGGCAGTCTGGTCCCATCCCTTCCCCAGTTCCTGTGGGACCTAGGTGACCCGACTGGGTCACTTACAGCCCACAGGAAACTGTGCCCCGTGGGCACGGGCCTGCCCAGGGATGCACATGCATGCAACTTACCTTGTCGCCAATGGGTTCAAAGTGGTTTAGCCTGGCCGGCGTCACTGTGTGTCTCTGTGCACCGCCAGCTCTGATTGGCCAGCACAAGTACACTGGCTGGACTCACCACTTTGAACCCAGTGGCGCCGAGGTAAGTAACGTGCATGTGTGCGCATCCCCGCTGGGCCCCAACCCATAGGGGGCTGCCCGGGGATGGAGGTGGTCCTGCGGGCTGCTTTTAAAAGTTTTTGCTGCTTACCAAACCTTGATACAAATGTATCCCTCTGATTGTTAGCAGTTACTAGAAATGTATCTCTCACTGGTGCTTTTAAAAAATTATTTCTCGTCTTGCGATCATGTATAGAGCAGGCATGGTGAGGAGAGTGCGGAGACCTTCCCAGCTGTGAAATCCCACCCACTTCTGGCAGGCATTGGCCAGAAGGCTAGATCTCCACCCCAAATAGTTCAGAAGCCTTCCCATTTGGGGGGGGGGAGTGAACTTGGCTCCAAAAGGGAGCTGAGAAGAGTTTTTCTCAGGACTTTTTTTCTGTGGATTTTCACAGGATAATCCACATAAAATCTGGGAATAAAAAATTAAATGGGAACGTTGGATACCGAATTCGGATTCTATTTAGATGTACAGAAAATTAAATGGGAACACTGGATACTGAATTCGGATTCAATTCAGATTTAAACGTCTATGGGAATGCACCCTCAGAATTTATTCTGTATCCAAAGAGGGCTACTTTTGTTTTGGATGAGTTGCCTTGTATTTTGCACAGGGATGTTCTTATGGATCTGAGCTGTTGCACAGCAGCTTTTGAGTTCTAATACAGTGCTCATTCTCCCTTTTCCTTCTTTCCCTCCAAAAGATGCATTCCCCCCCCCCCCCCGGAGGGCGTTCTTTGGTTCAGGAGCAAAGCGGGAAGATATACAAGTTGCACAGACAAGGAAGCATAGCAAGACAATCCACTTTTGAGCCGCTAATTCTTTTAAGGTGTTGAGAGAACAAGCTTACTTGAAATGTGTTAAGTCTTTTCAGTGTGTTCTCCCCTGAAGCAAAATTCAAACATTATTACAATGGATTCCGTTCTGAAGCACAAAGTAAGGCTTTAGTGTAGCAAGATTCTCACGTGGTGTGTTCTTTCATGTTACACCCCACTGTATACTGTATATACTTTTGTCTTGGGTTATAAAGTGAAGAGTAGTCAATAACCCTGCCACTGCTGAAATTGTACTATATAGATCTATAAGCAATTGGAAACCACTGACTTGATTTATGTGTGTTTGACGGAAGTAGATGCAAATCCTATCTTAAATAGAAGTGTTCTTAGAGTAACCTTGAAGGCTTTGAAAAGTAGAAGCCTGCTTAGCCAAGTTCAGTTAGTGAACCAGAAATCACAATACACTGTATGTTTATTTTCTTTTGAAGACTTGTCAAGTGGCATGAGGGCAAAATGGATTGGGGATGGTTCTCTGTAACACAAGACTGCCTGAAACTTTAGGATTAGAAACACATCTCTTCTATGCTTTGGAGATGCCCTTCCCCTGTCCCCAGAATGTTGTGTTTCCATGGGTATTGGTTTATGAGGCTAGGACCCATGCAATGCCCCCAAACTCTACTATTCCCACTTCTGTGCATCCACATGACAAGGGACAAGTGTCACTTTCCTAAATGTTGTGCCATTAAAGAGTTTTGAGCTGGATTAAGGTAAGTCCACATTGGTTGGGGTTTGGGTCATCTTGGGGACTAGGATTGTTTGCTGGCCCCACATGCTGGTCACCAGAGGGGTGTCTTAGCAATCAGTCTCTAGGGACTGTCAGGCAGGGTTAGCTGCTTGCCATAATATTTCAATGTAAGATCTCTGCCACCTATGTGATTCTGTATATATGTATATAGTAGCTGCCTGTTGTTTTGGAAGTGACAGTTGACTCCCCCCTCCCTGCTGGGGTCAAGTTATACATTTTGGCTCCAAGGTTAAACTGGGTTTTGAAAAATAGTTATTGTTCATTGGTTGAAGGCCAAACCCCGCCCAGCTATGAAACATATAAATATGCTGGGCTTTCTGTTCCAAGTTGCTCCCAACAAGAAATGTCCTAACGCTGAGCTGAAATAAATCACTGTTCATATTTTTAAAGAAAGAGTCTCGTGGTCTCTTTTTGCCAGCCTGATAGGGACTCAGCTATAACTAAGTATTAATCCTCATTCAATCCACCTTGAGTGAGAGAGTAAATTCAGGTGTGGCTGGGCCCTAAGCCATGTTTCTCCTATTTGTACTTTCATCTTTGATTATTTCTACCTAAATATAGGAGTTCACATTTGTCACTATTCATGATCATCCTGCTAGTTTTGGCCTGTTGAGACCACTTTGAATTCTGATTTTGTCCATTAGGGTATTTTCCAATTCCCCTAGTCTGGTTTTGCCCACAAATTTGATAAACATTCCTTATGACTCTGTATGGAAAACAATTGCAGAGAGAATAGGACTAGACAGTCTAAAGCTGTTTTATCTGTTTGGGGAAAGATCATAGCTATCAAAATGTCCACTTTAACAAAGCTGTTCTTTTTATTTCAAAACTCCTCTCTTCAATTTGCATGATAAACTGTTAAAAGACTAGCCATGTAAAACTGATTGGGTGTATATTCAAAATATCTTCAAATTTTCTACAAAAATTTACATTCTATTGAGATTCCAAATGTGAAATAGTACTTGTGGACATTTTTGAACTTGAACATGATTTTCTGTCTATGTCCAAATGAGCATGCCTTCTCTCAGGACGGTGCATGAAAACATGATATCCATTGTCTAAGCCATCGATTAGTAACTAATTGAATATTCAAATATCTGAATTCGTACAAATAAAAACGAACGTCTGGATGGTCAAACCAATACAAATACACTTGTATCTATTCATATGAATATTCAATACGTATCCAATGATATGAATCCTGTATGCATCCATACGCATTCGTATGCATCTGATATGTATCACGTATTCATCCCGTACCTATCTGTACGGATGCATAAGGACATGCACAAGATGTGTACAGATACCCAGAAGATGCATATGGATTCCTACGAATATGAATATTTTGAGTTATTTGTATGAATAACTCAAAATATTTATATTCATATGAATATTAAAGTACAACTGTCTGGACATTCGATTCATATACAAATGTCCAAAGTCATGCAAATGCATACAAATAACAAATATTTCAATTATTCGTGCACATCCCTACAATGTCTTTTTTGCACCCTCTGTCCATTTATATGAGGCTCCAGAATGTGTTTTATCCATCTGAATGCCTTTATATTGTGGCTCCATTTCCCTGCCAGTATCAGCTGCCAGATAGCATGACCAAGGAGTGTGGAAGCTGTGAAGTTTTGCTCCCCCCCCCCAAAGCTGGATGCTGCAACCCAGCCTTACGAGTGCCTCTCCAATGTACGCTGCCATTATCTGTGCTGAGGACACCACACGTGACCTACAGTATGTCTACGTTCCCTCTAGTAAAGAAGGTCTCAAAGAGATAGTGCTAAGATTAGGAAACGTCAATGCAGGATTTAAACCTTTTAAGCAAAATACCACTTCTCAGAAAAGATCTGCAGTCTTTAAAGCCAATAACTAACAAACTAAAGATAGGTTTAAGACATGGAAGTCAAATATGGATCTTTTCCTATCAAATGTATCTCCTTTAACTCTTGCATTAGTAATCCCCTGCTCTGGATGGTATCTATTTAGGGAGGCGAGGCGTTTATATTACTAAAAGGTTTTTGTTTAAATTCCATTACCCTATGTGCTGAGGGAAAAAGAGGGAAAAGTAACTAAATTCCATTGATTACAATGGATACAGAATGGCTCTTTCCTGAAAAATTAGGAGAAAAATTCTGCTACCCTAACCAACAGACCATTTAAAGAACTGAAATATAAGCTTAGGCTCTTTCTGCACCTTATTCCAGATTATATCCTGGGGTGTTTTTGCACTTCCCTTTCCATCAGAGTATGGGAAGAGGTGTGAATGGTCACACCACTGGAAGCTTAAGGTAGGTTCTGGTAGACGTTGGTTAAGGCAGGAACAACACTTCCAGGACAAATACTTGTTCTACCGATTTTTGGATGATGAGCATGAAGATGCCCCAATGCCAACAGAGGAAGAGAAGAAAGAATGTGACGAAGAGTTGCAAGACACCATGCTTTTTCTGTCTCAGATTGGGCCGGATGCTCACATGAGGATGAGTCTTAGAAAGCCGTAAGGCGATTAATTGGATCATTACTTTTGAGAGTTGATACTGTTGTTACAGAAGGTTGATACCTCATGTACCTTTAGATCTGCACTTATGCTAAGATTTTAAGATTGTCACCCGCCCAGAGACCTTCGGGTATGGGGCGGGATAGAAATGTAAATAATAAAATAAATAAAATAAAATAAGGCGCTCCACATCTAATCAACGAGTAGTGAACTTCTGGTGAGGGCAGGCATGCTTGGAGGCTGAAACAGCCTACTCCATGTGCAGATGCTCTTCACCAGAGGTTCACTACTTCTTCACTAGAGGCTGTAGTGTGAATAGGCCTCTGGAATAGGGGCAAGCTAGTGCAAATTCCAGCAGGGCCTGCCTGGGGCCTGCCGTAGTCTGTATCAGCATGTGGATGGTGGATAATGGAATATAGTCTGGAATGAGGCCCTGTGCAATTTTAGGGCCTCGATATTTATTATTATTTATTATTTACACTCTTTTATTAGTACACTCCTCCCCCCCAGCACCATTTCCTCACATGGGGGCTGGTCAGCCACCACTGCTGTACATCCAATATATTCCCTGGGACACCATGCCTCCTGGGACCCAGTCTAATAAGCAGATGCCATGGTCTTTAGAGGCAGCTAGCACAATCCCCAGGAACTATGTGGAAGTTATCGTACAGCACCATCACTTCCCCTGTGTATAGCCATGGCCACAGAAAGGAGTTGCTTTTTATACCCTGCTTTTCTCACCCTTAAGGGGACTCAAAGCTGCTGACAAAGCTTTCTGTCCTTCTCCCTAACCCTGTGAGATGGGGCTGTGAGAACTCAGAAAGAGAGCTGTTGCTAGCCCAAGGTCAACCAGCTGTCTCCATGGAGGAGTGTGTAATTGAACCAGGGAAATTTTATTTATTAATTTATTTATTAAAAATTGTATCCTGCCCTTCGACACATGGTCCCAGGGCAGGTAACAATAAAAGTAAAAAATGTAAAACATTGTCTTAATGCCAGATAAGAATCTGATACTCTAACCATAAGACCAAAGTGGCTCACTGCCTTCCCTAGTACTCAGTCAGATGTAAGTATGTGACAAAGCTTGTGGTTAAACGATCCTCTGCAACTATCCATAATCTTTGACAAAAGAGATTTTGCACACTTTGGCTGACCACTTCCATACGTGTCACAAGCCCTTCTGTGCTATGATTTGTTGCTTCCTTTCTAGGAATTCAGAGGGTCATTGCTTTATGGAATTTGCTGCCAGAAGAGGTGGTGGTAACAGCTACCAGCCTAGATGGCTTCAAGGAAGGGCTAGACAAATGTTTGGATGACAGATGTATCAATGGCTACAAGAATGGGTGCCTAAGTACATCTTTCAGGCCATGGGGACAAGAAGGATGCCTCTAAGGCTATTTGCTGGGATTCGAGAGCAGGAGAAGGTTTGCTCTTGTCTCTGCTTGAGATGCCCATGGGCAATTGGTGGGTCACTGTGTGCAAAAGGATGCTGGACTAGATGGGCTGTGGCCTGATGCAGCAGGGCTCCTCTTATGGGCTGTGGCCTGATGCAGCAGGGCTCCTCTTATGGGCTGTGGCCTGATGCAGCAGGGCTCCTCTTATGGGCTGTGGCCTGATGCAGCAGGGCTCCTCTTATGGGCTGTGGCCTGATGCAGCAGGGCTCCTCTTATGGGCTGTGGCCTGATGCAGCAGGGCTCCTCTTATGGGCTGTGGCCTGATGCAGCAGGGCTCCTCTTATGGGCTGTGGCCTGATGCAGCAGGGCTCCTCTTACGCTCTTATGTTCTTAATGAAAACTGCACATCGGGAGTCAGCCTGCTACCGTGATGGAACGTCACTTGTGATTTTTCCACCTGACGTGGTTCTGCAGGCCTGTGAAAGCCCCAAGCATATGTGGTTTCCTTCCTGTTAGAAAATTATTATGGTTGCCAATAAACTCCCCATTCTCCCCATATTTTTCATCAGACCAAATGAAGCATTCCATTAAAGAAACCAATTTTTAAATAGCAGTGTCTCCAAATGGCATGCAAGGAAGGGGAGGTAGTGTTTATTAGTAAATCACTCCACGGAAGCTCCCCCAGCTTGCTTTGACTTGGTGACATCGGTTGCGGTTAAAAGCTTTTGGGAAGGCCACACACATACAAACAGAAACTGGTGATTTGGATAATTAGTAGAAATGGCCGAGCCCTGTCTCTTTACAAGGAGGTTAGCACTGACATGCAATTAAAAATGAGCTGTAAAGGTAATATCATGCAGATAAAACAAAAGTAGTGGATCAGGTTGGAGGCCTTCAAAGAACAGCTATTTAGAAGAGGAAGTGGGGGGGAAATGGCAGTGATGATTTAACTCAGCATAGCTGTAGTTTATAAGCCACTTAAGGTCCATAATTTGCAGTTGACTGGAACCTGCCCATCTTGAAACATGGTTACACTAATTTAGTGAGCACATTCTCCCTTACTGATCTCCAGTATTAGGTTTGTGGTGGTCTCTTCCACCTGCAATGACGTGCAGCATTTAGCAACCAATGTGTGCATACTGGCCCTTGCATTTTCCCCACAGTAAGTCTGATCACAGCCAGATGTGTTGGAGCGAGGCTAAGTAAATTGTGTGCAACCTTCACTAAAGCAAGTAGGATGTAAGTTGGGAGTAACTAGTCACATTACTTTTGGTAGGACTGAATGAGACCATTCTAAGGGTGTATCTCCACTGAACTGGGGCCTAATCGCACTTGGATTTATTCTGGAATTCACCCTGGAATAGGGGCCTGCTGCCCACATGCTGGTGCAGGCTACAGCAGGCCCCAAGGAAGACAACAGACCTCTATCCTGAGATATACTCAAGAAAAAGGCCAAGTGTGAACAGGCTTCTGGTGACAATGCAGAGAACTGTCATCACTATGCAAGGATACCCAGATCTATTTCTCTGTGCTATTTGAAGCAGGAAAATAGATTGAAGTGCTTTACAGGTGCTTAGAGATAGTAGGCCTATTCACACTGCTCCGTTGCCAATGAAATGCCCCTTTTGTGACCCTATGATCCATCATTAGATTGATCATGGACACTACCACCATTGCGCCTGTGCAGATGCTGCCTACCCCACCCACCACATGCAGGCAACTGGAAGAAGACCAAATGGTTACGTTGCCTGACACTTCAGGTAAGCTTCTAGTTAATGGCAATAAAGGTGTGGAGCATGATTTAGTGCTCCACATCTAATCAACAATTAGTGCACCTCTGGTGAGGGCAGCCACGCTTCTAGGCTGTAGCAGCCTAGTGGACGTGTGTATGGTCTTCACCAGAGCAGCACTAATTGTCGACTAGAGGCCTAAGTGCAAATATCCAAATTCTTATGAATTCATGTGAATAACAAATCTACGAATATTCATACACATCCCTAGTTAGGATTAGGTCTTTCTTATATAGAACAAAGTGGGTGCTCCCTGTGTGCCCCTAGGACTACTCTTGTGCAACAGGAGCATACAGATGTGACACTGAGGCCCTGTTCAGTTCTTGAACAAGTTGAAACCATGGTCTTTGTGAATATCATCATCATTATGTACGGCAGATGAAATCTGCTATCATCGTTCACTTGGTAGGCATGAACACACAATGGGTGACCATCATAGGACACTCTAGAAACCACTGTTGTAGAAGAATATGGCTTTATGCTTTCCATATGAAAAGAGTGGAAGGAAACAAAGATGACATTTTGATTATTTTGTTCATCTTTTGTTTAGATAGTCTTGTTTTTGTCTTTGCTCTGCTATATTATCAGGCCATTTCTGTTCACGGTTGAGATCTTTTTGGTACTTATCACATAACTCCCAAGAACATAATTACCAAGTGCACACAGTGTATTAAGATTCTTTCATGTTCTTGCTGACCAAATACCTTTAACAATCAATAAGTATTAGTAATGCTCCAGGAGCAGATGGTGTGTTTTCAAGACAATCTCATCTTCTTTGACTAATGCCTCAGACTGCTTGACTAACTCTCTCTTGAATTAGTTTCTGAAATATTGTGTAGTTAGTACGGTTTAAAGGACAAAGGATTCTTCATAGCAAGGTTCTCAACTGATTGGCAGACCATGGAAAGGTATCATAAGCTATAAGAAGACCAAAGACCTAGGAAACTGCTTTATCCTGTTGTGAAACATATTCCCCAGGCTACTTCAAGAGCCAGTGCAGAATAAAATGTGTCCAGAGAAGCAGAACATGACAAAAATCTGTCATTTATATCCAGTATCGGAAAAAAACAAACCCACCACCTTGAAGATAGTTATCTTGATTCTAAAAAAATGTTGCTTCCTACCACTGTATTTGGAAAGTTAGGGAGGAAATAAACAGTTCTCCTAAAGTATGCTGGCAGGGTTCTGGGCACATAGCATCTGCTAGACACTGCTGGGCCCTCCTTTAAGCGTGCAATGTTCGCATGCCATGCTCAGCCCACTTTTGGTGGCAGAATCCATCCCCAGGAGCACAGGTACAATGCAGAACAAGATTCTCCTTACCACCACTATGCAGAAGAGGAATGTCCCATGCTGCTTCTGAGGCCTGGTGACATTTCATCAGGCTCCAAGAATGGACCACTTCCAGAGATATTTCTGGAGCCTGGCCAAATGTCCCCCAGTGGGTAACTTTGGCACTGGAAACATTCGCTCCCTAGCTTCAAAGTTGGGTCAGGTTGAGCTGTCTGCTCAAGAAGGCAGCAAGGCAGCCTATTCCTGCCCCCAAAAAAGTGCTGTAGGCCATTCCATGGGGAACTCAGAATCAGAGAAACACAGAGTTGAAAGGGACCTCTAGGGCCATTGAGTCCAACCCCTTGCTCAATGCAGGATTACCTAAACCATCCCAGAAAGATGTAGGTCCAGCCTCTGCTTGGAGACCTCAAGTGAAGGAGAACTCACTACCTCCCATGGCAACCTAGTCCACTGACTGATCACCCTCACTGTATGGAAATTTTTCCTAATATCTGTATTGGCACCCTTGAAGTTTCATCCCATTGTTTCTAGTCCTCCCATCTTGTGCAAATGAAAATAGGGACAATCCCTATCAAATTTGCCTTTGAGTGTCAGGGCAACTATTTAAAGCTATTCCAGGATATGCATTAAAGGAAAACAGGCAGGCCCATTTAAATCACCAATTGGCATCATAAACTACTTTTCTAGAAAAACAAACAAACCCATTTTCTCCAAGCATATACTATAACAGAAGATTCATCTGATAGTGGATGGATATATTGGCACTGAACCTGTTCCATATGAAGCATAATGGCAAATAATAGTGATATTATTAGAACAATAATCACATCTGTCAAATAACATCATAACCACATTCCAACACTGACTGCTGTTCTTTTCCCATTCTTAAAAGAAAAGTCAGTTTTATGCTTAAAGCAAGTTCTTACCTAAATAAAAAAAAGTGATTGTATTTCCATACAGCATTTCTACATGGATACACATGATTGATTTCAAACCAGTTCCTCGTTGGTACCCAAACAAGGAAAAAGAAGAATAGGTTACTTATGGGTTATCCCAATGGCCTTAAAGGGCAAAAGTAGCCAAAAGCCATAGGCTTCCTGGTCAGGTATAAGCACTAGGAGCAGATCTGATGGGCTGCCCCCTGTGGCAACAGATGGAAGTAGGCTGTGTGGAGCAGCAAAGCGCCAATAGGCACCTTGCACGGCGGTTTGCTTTCTTATGGATCAAAGCAAATTTAGTAGTATTGAACTATATGAGTTGCTCCTGGCTGCCCAACATGGTTCTGTTTGTACGGTAGGAAATGCAGGTAATAAAAAATTAATTGTAGCTATGCTAGTATGTTTCAACAGTGATGGCAACTGGGCAAATGGAACAGCTGGGGAAGCGGAGAGTAGGGGTGTGCACAAATGCAATTTTTGGGGTTCGATTACGTTTCAATTGAATATCTGAAGATTCAAATCAATTTGAATGTTTAACATTTGAATGTATTCACATTTGATTTGAAGCGAATATATTCATATCTATTCGTACAAATATATCTATTCGTATTTGAAGATACGAACATCGACAACGTTTGTATGTGTCCGTAAGCATCTGAATGCATCCGAACACATTTGTATGCATCCCATTTTTATCCTGTACGTAACAGGTCCCACAACTGGCTTGGTATATGTGCTCGATCAAAAAAACAGAGGGGAAGTGGTCAGAATAAGTTTTTGCCAGCTCTTCAAGCCCAAATATCTGTGGTATTAGGGTGCTTGATATCTCTCTGTTGTAAATTGTTAGTTAGTGGGATACTCTTGAATGTACCATTTCATAAAGTGTGAATTTAAAACCATTCTCTGGTTCTTGAGGAGTTGTGAGATTCTAAAGGCGTCAAAATATAAATAAATGAGAATTTGAGTGGCCTCATCCTCCTTTCTTTGACTGCTTCTGGTGCCAACATCTGGTGGTTCTTGGCTTTGTGTATTAAAAGCATAATTAACTATGACTATCCTGATATTAGTTATTGATAAAGATCCTGGTCTCTTTTCCTATTCTTGTTCTTTACATAGAGTTTGGAATGGTAGAGTTTGGAATGAAACATAGCACAGATCTTCAAATATAGTACTGTGTTGAGTACAAAGTTTTCGGCTCCGGAGCCCACTCAATTATTCTAGTTCTAGGTTTCTTTTTTTAAAGGTTCTAGAACTGTCACTGGTATTTGTCATATAAGATCAGGAAGGCTTCTGAAGGAAAATTGTGACCTTATAAACTTAGGAAGGTTAGCAATGTGTATTAATTAGGGATGTGCACAAATGCTTTTTTTTGATATTCGATTCACAATGTTGGAAAATTCAAATGTCAGAAAATCCGTATTCGTATGAATAGATTCCCTTCCAATGAGGTAGAATTCTGTTTAATACGAATGCATTTGTACAAATTCATATGAATATACGATACGAATGAATATGTATCCAATAGAAACAAATACGTATCTGATGCAAACAATTACATATCAGATATCTGATACGTGTCCCTTAACAAATCCGTGCTCTGAAAGAATCAAATCTGACCTGAATCCATTTTTAATCTGCTCTCAATCCATGTCGAATGCAATCTGGATCCATTGCAGATGTGTGGCGCAGACACTTTACCACTTCACCAGTTTAATGAATGTCTGAACTATTTGTACAAATGCCCAAAATATTTGTATGAATATCCAAAACATTTGTATTTGTACAAATGTTAATACACGAATGTCGTAACATTCGATTTATGTACCAATTTCCAAATGTTCATGCACAACCCCAGTTTTAATACAAAATTTTAAGTAACAAATGTTTCCTTCGTGCTTAACTATGCACTTCAAATGCTTTTAAAAAGAAAAAAATTAGATACAATAAAAGGGCAGCCACAGCAAAACCACATATAACAGTATTTAAAAGCACAACAAGACTTTAAGAATTTTAACACTTGAGAAAACACATAAAGGTTTCCACCATGCACCAAAAGGACCATAAAGTGAATGCCAGTTCAGCAGATGTCCCTAAATAAGTAATATTCATCAAGCCTGAATTATAACCAGGACCCCTTTGTGCAAGCAGATTGAAACACAAAACAGTACCAAAGGCCAGGCAAATAATTTTGACACTTGGGGCAGAAAATCCTACTTACATCTTTTCCTCATCCCTTAGTACCGTAGTAAAAGTACCGTAATAATACTTTCAGTGTCCTTCCGTGACATCTGAAACAAGCTGCCTGAGCCAGACTTTGACAGTGGGAGACCCACAGCCCGGAGATAAAGGGAAATGAAAGATTTTGGATCAAGACTTTGCTTGAGCAATTTGAAATGTTGCTTAATTTGAAATGTTTGGAGTAAACTGTGTGTGCAGTATAGGTCTGATCTTGGAATGGATTGAGCCAAGAGTTATCAGGATTACAGACACTTAGCTCAACACAGTTTTGGAGTCTGGAAAGAAAGGTTCCCAGCCTCCAAAGTTACCTGCTGGGCCTCTTTTAAACAGGTGTCCTAAAGCAATGCACTTCCAGAACCACTTCCAGGAACCCTGAGAAATGATGCTGGACTCTTCACACCAAGGCCCTGGTCACACCTTTAGTTTAGGATGACTTCAGGTTGTCCTCAGGTCGCATTACTCACATTATTTTTATTCAATTCATTTTCCAAGCTGGCTTACCCCCATTAGACCTTTCTAACCGGATTCCTCTTTTCCAGAGGACTCAGCCCAGCCTGGCACCCCAGGCTGTCTTTGCTTCCTCGGTGTGAGGGGGGAGGGGCGGGCTAAAGGAGACTGAACCGTGCTGTGGTGGGTGGGGTCCAGTCTCAGCTAATGACCACGTGTGAAGTTCATGAAACACATCCCCTTTTCTCCTGGGTTTATGTGTATAAACCCAGGAGAAATTTATTTTTTTAAAAAAATATATAATTGCACGGAGAAGAAAAGCACATAGAAAAGGAAGGAGGGGTATGAAGGTGGGGGAGCAGGCTTTAAAAAGAACCACAAACACACATCCTTGCCTCCCTCAAGTGACACCACAGCATCCAATAAGGAAAGAGATAGATTTGATGCAGCAAAAGGGTTGGAGAGCCAAGAGGTCCATGGAGGAGGCTCAGGTTGATCGCAGAGAAAGGTGTGATTGATGCAGCCCAAAGCATGGATGGCCTGAGGACAACCTATAATGATCTAGATGTGAACAGAACTGGTACAACCTCAGTTCAAATTATGAATAGGACGTCCTGTCTCATATAGGTGTGACAAGGGCCCAAGTAGACCAGCCTCTCACCTCTGTCTGAATGCATCCAATCTGCCACCAGGGAACACTTTGGAGCCTTCTTTAACTAACAAAGGCATCATCTTCTCACCATGGCCTGCTCCAGTGCTGGTTGTGTCTATGTGTACACAGCTTTACCTGGGGGCTGCTGGTTCTGTTCAGCACCCCAGTGCAGATCCTGCCCCTGTTTTCTGGTTCTTCATTTTTCTCTCCTTGCTGCCTGGGGTTCCTCCCTTTCAATATCTGACCAGTGGAGAAGAAAAAGGAGCTCATTTCACAGAGAGTTGCTGGCTGGGGGCAGGGTGAAGGGATGCAAAGACTGCTGCATGGTAAAAGCTGATGTATAAATAATGAAGGCCACTTTATGTCTGATGACACTATAGCTAAGATTTTGTCCAGACATAACAAAAGGGTCACCTTGGAGGTACCGCAGAGAGGCAGCGTTTGGCCCTTGTGTTCCCAAGCCTTCTCTAATCCACCTTGTCTGGCATAGGACGTTCATGAAAGGGGGAGGGGCAGGCTGGTGTGTGAACAGTTCCACCTTCTGTAGACCACTGTAGCTGACCATAGGCCTTGTGGAATGAAGTGTTCTCATTGCACTTCACAATCAAGTGCAACTCTTTTGAGTCAGTTTGATGACACTCCCTGTTCCTTAAAGTTCAATGAAACTAATATAGTTTGTTTACGTTACAATGCCGTTTGAGATTATCTTTAAAAACACCCCCCCCCCAAAAAAAACCCACAGATAATAAAGGGAGAAAATCCCTTCATTGGTTACAGTTTTTGTTAATAGGACCTGAGATCAAACAATACCTTTAGCTGCACTTGCTCTGCCTGAAACGAGCCATTTGAGAAAAGTTTTCTGTGTATCTCTGTTTGTTTAACTTGGCCTGTCTCTTTGATCTCATGTTAACATACCTTAATGGCAGGTAATGATTGATAATGGCGTATTGTAAAGTTCAGGTAATAAATACTGCTTTGCTCATATTAATGCTGAATAATGTACTTTTTATGACCCAGTTTGATGGAAAATTTCCTTGTCAACTCTGCCTAATTGTCCAAACAAAGCCACCCAGTACTTGAAGAAATACATGTCTAACTTGGACATATTAATTAGGGTCATGACTGAACTACAGAGAGGAATATAGTGGCACTTCTGTTATCTTTAAATGTAATCTTTGGATAGCAGTCCTAATGCTAAGCTAAAGTTTAATGGCCAAGCCATTGTTTACATGAACTTTTTTCTGCTAATGCACAGACATGTATTGGAATATATCCTGTGTGGCAGATCTGAAGGGTTCAAGATATTTTTTTTTCCTATAAGGTTAGGCGTCCAAAAGTACGATACAACTTAGAGCACCAAAGGTCCAAACCAAAGGCATGATATGTTAAAGCCTACAAATCAAAATAGTCCCCCCCTCTCTCTCCCTCCCTCTTTCTTTCTTTCTTTCTTTGTGTTTGTGTGTAGGTATAAATATAGGAGTGCATAGGCATTTCCATATTTACTTTTAAACTGGTCCAGGGATGGGTCCAGTTCCTCTCTACTGTATGATTACCCACTAGTACGCACTGTTGATGGAGTTTAGCTTTGACTGCCTAGACTGGGATGCTGGTGGACCTTTTTAAAAAAGTCTACTGTTGGACTAGGGGCCACTAGAATGGAACAGGGAGATGTGCAGAAGTGAGCATGCCTTCATGTTTTGCTTTAGTGGGGCCCCCATTTAGCTGGCATTCCAAATTGCCCTGACAAAATGAATCCCCTGGAATTCTACAACCATTAATTTCCTGGGCCATTGGAGCAATTGGAGGCCAGCTTCAAAGACTGCACAATATTTGGGCAGCACAGTGTCTGTCCCAGAAAAATCATTCAAATTTGGATGATTTGCTCTGGTACAACTGGCTCTCGTTAGTTGCTGGAACATTCCAGGTTGACCCAGTCGTTCTGAAACGGTTCAGTCAGGTAAGTGACTTGGGCCCCAAATATCAGAAGGAATGCCTTCTCCCATATCGACCTGCCTGTGCCTTAAGGTCTGGAGGGGAGGCCCTCCTGGTTGTCCCACCACCATTAGTAGTAAAACGGGTGGGCATCTGGGAGAGGGCCTTCTCAGTGGTGTCCCCTGGGCTACGGAAAAGTCTCCCCCTTGAGGTACAGTTAAGTGTGAAAAGGTTCAATGTTTAATTGCAGTGTACAACAGATATTAACACATACTAAATGTGGGCAGACTAGGAGCAGGGAAGAGTTTGTTTACCTTACATAATAAATGCATACCTACCAGGATTGTACTGACTGAATTAGCATGCCGACTGAAATGCAGCTATTTCTGCAAAAATCACCCTTTCCTGAATTAGATTCAGAATGAGTGCATTACAGCCTAAACATCAGCTTGACCTTTCCACCCTATTTCCAGAGAAAGGGCAACAATACTGTGTATTAACATCACATTCTTTAGACATCAGCAGATTAGTGGAAGGGCCTGGTCAGTGTAACTCATGCCACTGTAGAAGGATCAGGTGCTTGAGTTGGGAGGCACAATCATTCTTTTGAAATAGAACGCTGTATTCTGAATACTAGCTCTCTCTCTGCATCCATCGTCAAAGGGGAGAAAGGCAAAACACTTTGTAACACAATATATTCCTTGAACAACATCAGAACGGATTTTGGTATGTCTGGTCAGAGAACAGCTAAATCATTTTAATTGCATTTCTTTTTACAGTATACCATGCAGTCTAGAAGCAATCTCAGCATTTCAGTGCTGAGTCCCACTAGCTGAACACTGTCAATCTTACCTGCTGAGAAGCGGCGGTCCAGTGTCCAGACTGCAGCAGCTCCCTGTAGCTTCCTGCTTGGGGAGCTGCAAGACTTCCATGTGGTGGGTGCAGTCACATGGGGCGAGGTGTGCGTCACGTGGGATGGGGCAGCCAATGGGAGCTGAGCTGCAGTCTCAGCTCTTGTTGCCTCTTCTCGCCGCCCTGTCCACACTGGAGGGAAGCTTCGAATTTACTTAATGCTGCACAGCGAGCCCTGCAATTCAGCATTAAGTAAATTTGCAGCACCACTGTTATCAAGCGACACCGCTGCGAAGTACAGGCCATCATGGCCGCATCCCCATTACAACCTTATTTCAATTTCAAACCGTTTTCAGTCCTCCCAGACTCCACGTCACTTTGGCTTAACACGCTTTCCGCATGTTAAATCACCCCAAAGCATTGTAAATGTTAATCCTCACTTCAACAGGTCTCACTCCGGTTTGTGCGCTTGAAACATTTTACATTTTTTTATGTGGGAACCGTTCCGTGTTAAGGGATGAGGGTTTCCATCCCCCAATAGCTTGCTTCCAAAGCAAGCTGTAAAATCCACCCCTTAAAGCAGCAGCCGCTACACTGTAGCAATCCAAGCACTTCACACCTGATAACGATCTTGCCATTTTGAAAGTTCTGACCTTTAAAAAAGGGAAAAGAAAGAAAAGCAGCTGCAGGTTTGGGGAGATGTGTGAATGTTTAAAGCGAAGGGGGCTTGAGTTGCTGCTGCTGCGTGCCCTGAGCAATGAGGAGAGGAGAGGAAAGAATTGCTGGATGTCCTCTGCCATTTTTCTTCCATCCAGGCAAGCGGCAGCCACCCAGCCACCCAGCTAGGCTCCATGAAGGAGTCCCTTATGGGTGGCGCGTTCATGCCAGGAGGAAGAGCACAGGGCAGCCCCGAAAAGCCATTTTTTAAAAGTAGCCACTGGAGTCCCCCCTTGAGTCACGTACGTCCTCAGAATCCGGATTGAACGCGATTCTGGCTGAAAGTAACGGGATCAGGCAAATTCGCGTTTGCATCCGGTTCTGTTATTTCGGTTTAGGGAAACTGGATTAAGCTTCTAATGTGGATGCGGCCCATGTGTGAGGGTTTGATCTTGGCTGTGCATTCCAGTGCGCAGCATCAAGAAGTCTGCATGCAGCCTCTGGTATTCCTGTGAAGGTGGACAAGAATCCTGTAGCATGTAGAATACGCATGTCTATTTCGTGTTCAGTGAGGTGTGCCATCATGTCATGCTTTTATTTTGATGGTGGAAGGAAGATGGTTCACAAACTCAGAACACCCCAGGCATGCCCCCAAGCTTGAACTGCACACCTGGTTTCAGAGAATCAAAAAAAAAAGAAAGAATATAAACTACCTTGGCATGGAATTGTACTGAAACTTGGTGTGTGTGTGTGTTAGAATTATAGTTGTGAAACTGGGACACCTGGTTGACCCTCTGCACCTTTCTTCCAAAGTGGGAGGGAAATACACACCATTCTGGAATGAAGTTTATGCCTTGGGGATTGATGTACTGGAATGGAAGTTGATGTTCACATGTTGGACATATTCTCCATTTCATGGCCAGACCCCGGCTCAGCCCCACCACCTGTTTCCAAGACAGCCAGTGGGGAAAAGAGCCAGGTACTTTGTGAGGGACTTCATTTGTTTTTCCCATTTACACAAGGTAAAAACAAGCCACATAATTCTAACAGCAGGCATTGTGTAAAGGGGCCTTCCTTAACAGAGGAGTCTGGAATTCAGTTTGGCCTTAGATCCAGTGGATGGTGTGCGATATAGCCTCACTGTGTCCTATATATACCCTTTTCCTTTTCAAAATAAGAGAGGGAAGAAGGGCTTTTTTTTAACATTTCAGTTTGTGAAGCTTTTCGTTTACTAATTTGTGTTATCTACTTCACAGCAATTTCACATATTCAAAATGCATTATTTGTTTTAATGATCCAGTCTCTCAGTTCTCACTTCTTCCTGATAACCTGACATGCTGGTTCATCTAATAATATCTTGATTATGTTCTATGTTGGTGATGGAGTTGCGTATTTCTTCATGTCCAGATTTGTAGGCTGCTTTCAGACTGGAAGAAATGAAGAACACAAATGCTTGCACTTTCCTCCCTTCTTGTTGTTATTATGGCTGCGTCCAGACACATTTATACTGTCCGTTGGAACGCACAGCCCCCATCAAGTCGACACACCCAATGTTGATCGATCGTCATGGCGTCACATTATATGATCTGGACTGCAGGCAGGAGGGCAAGAATAGCAGACGAGATGCCAGGTAAGCAGGAAGGGCAGCTCAGAATCTGATTGGCTGCCTCAACCTGTGTGATGGTGTGTGTCTCCTCAGCTCTTACAGCTCTAAACAGGGAAGCTACAGAGTTGCCTTTCCAGTCAGGATGCCCGGTCATTGCTGCGCAGTGAGTTAATGCACTTTTAAACTGCAGATTTATTCTGGTAGTCTGGAGGGAGCCTATGTCATGTGAACCTACTAACACAAGGAGATTTGGTGTCTGAGATCAATTATGAATTATGGATAATTAACATACTTTTTTCTGGATGTTTGGAATTTTCCTTTTGACTAAACAAAGAGCAGTCCAGTCAAAGACAAAGACTGGAATTTTCCTTTTGACTGGATGCAGAAAAGGCATTACCTTTTTTCAGTAATGTAACACATCTATGTGAAAGAGAGGCACTGGTCCTTTTGGCAGAAGCAATGTGTTTTTATTTATTTATTTATTTTTTGTGGGATCCAGAGTTTTTCTCTCGTACAACTCTGTGCTCACTTGAGGGGTTGGGAACTGGCAACAGCTTGATATCACTCCGATATCCCAGCACTATGTTGAGATTGCCATGGATATGTGTGTTCCATTATAGTCCCAGGATAATTTCAGGTTTTAGGCCCTGCCTGGATGGGGCACTAATTTAATGTTAAAAAAACTTTCTATTTTCCCATTAAATTACACATTTTTAATATAACATTAGACATTTAAATGTATACATCACTATCATGCTTTGAATTAGTTGTACAGCACTCTCTCTCTCTCTTTCCACTTTGCAATCCCTCCCCATCTCCAAAGTCGCCTGAGAAGATATCCTGTCAGTTATTTAAATATTTTAAAGCTTCTGCTTCTTCTCTTCTTTATCGTTTATAGATGGCTGCAGCTTTTTTATCTGTATAGCTTCTAGAATCGTCCCTTTTAACCAAGAAAGTTTATTCTTGCCCATTTCTGTGCTCTGAACAAATCAAATAAGAGAAACAGCTCAAGAGAACATTCCAGCTGAGTTGCCTTGCACACGTTTGAACCAAATTCTTTCAACTTTTTAGCATCCTGAGAAAATGCTGTGGAAGCCAGTAACACCTAAGGATGGTAATAAAAGTTGAATAAAACAATAAAGCTGATTACTCTGTACCTCTGGTTGGTACTGAAAAGGGAGAACACCACCCTGAGCACAGAAAAGCTTTGCTCAGCAACATGCCTGGTTTCACCTCCTTGGATCAGCAGGAGGAGAAGAGTAAAAATGTCTCTGTACCACCACTGGTAGTACCATCACCATATACTACTGGTCATCCATTCTGGTTCCCTCCCTTAGAAGAGGGAAATAACAAGAACATACTTCATTTATGTACATGAAAGAGGTATATTGAACCCAGCCCAGGACATTTGAGAAGTCCAGAGATCTTTACTGGTCCCAGAACTCTGAAGCTGAACTCAACCATGTTTCTACAGTATACCACCCAGTCTGAACGGTACGATGTTCTGAACCCACTGGTACCTAATGGTTAAGAAGGTGGGGGCCCTTGTGTGTTAGATATAGCTCTTACACATGGAAAAAAAGGATGGGAAAGAGATGTTTATACCTTTTTATGTGATATTGTACACAAAAATAGAATTCACTATATCTAGGAAGACCGTGACCAACTGACACACATGTCTGCTATCCAGGTACTAACTCTTCATAAGCAATTCAAAGCTCTTTCACCTGTGTCTTTTCTTTAAGGCAGGTTTTCCAAGCATGGGTGCTCTGTGACTGTGGGCCGTCCTCTGAGAGCCTATCAAACAAAGAATTGACCTCTAAAATGAAGGTAAATGACTTTTTCTTTGGTATTGTTTCTTTTTGTATTTGTTTTAACTGAAATAAATTTCCTGAACTGGTGGGATGTTAGCAGGAGAAGAAACACCTTTGCTGCTTTTTTAGGAGGGGGGGGGGGTCCTAAATTAGCCTTTGATGAGCTTCAGTAGTACATCATGCTACTGCAATAGCAGCTTGCCCTAATTCCTTTGGGTATAGGGTGGGATAGAATTATGAATCAATCAATCAATCAATCAGTCAATCAGTCAATCAGTCAATCAGTCAATCAGTCAATCAATCAAACAGGGTACACAATAATTAAAGACACATTTTATGCAAAAGCCAATCTCAGCACAACTTTACAATGGTAGAAAGAGAGTTTGCTTCCAAACCTAGGCATGATAGCTGCAATAAAGACCATCTCATGCCTTGCTGCTAAGGAAGCAATGATGGAAATGAAGATGGAGACTAATCCAACTGCTTGCTTGCTTACATTTTTATCCCATCCTATACCCAAGGGTCTCAGGGCTGTTTACAACATATAAAATAAACACATTAAACCAAATTAAAACCATGACGGTGCCTGAATATGGGGAGGAAAAGGCTGTTCCTTTACTTAGCCAAAGGCCAGGGCAAAGAGAAGCCTCTTCACAGTTCATCTAAACCCATAGAGTAGAGGTGCCTGATGTACCTCAGGAGGGAGACTATTCCACAGTCTGGGAGTCACCACTGAAAAAGCCCTATCCCAGGTGCCCACCCCTTTTACTACAGAGGGTGGTGGTACAACCAGGTGGGCCCCCTCTCAAGATCTTAGGGCAAGGAAGAAGGCGTCCCTTTAGATATTTGGGGCCCAAGTCATTTAAGGCCTTATAGGTAAAAGTTAGTACCTTGAATTGGCTTGGTAGCAAATTGGCAGCTGCTGCAACTCTTTTAGGACTGGTGTGATGTGCGTCCAGCCAGCTGCTCCTGACAGCGGTCTAGCAGCTGCATTCTGTACCAGCTGCAGATTCCAAGCTGAGCACATTACAGTAGTCCAGTCTGGAAGTTGACAGAGCATGGATAACTGTGGCCAAATCATCTCTGTCCAGAAGGCGCCTTGGTTTTCAAATTAGCAATAGTTGGGAGTAGGCGCTCTTGGTCATGGCCTCCACCTGAGCTTCAAGTGTTAGCACAGAGTCCCAAAGCACTCCCAAATTTTGCACATATCCCTTCCAGGGCATTACAACCCCATCCACTGCAGGATGATTCTGAACTTCACAGACACAAGGTCCGGTGACACACAGCACCTCTGTCTCGTCTGGATTCAGCTTCAATTTATTAGCCTTCATCCAGCCCATTACCTCCTTCGAGCACTTCAACTACCTCTCCTGATTCAGATGATACAGAGAGACAGAGCTGGGTGTCATCTGCACATTGACGGCACCTCACTCCAAGTCTCCTGATGACGTCTCCCAGTGGCTTCATTTATATGTTGAGCCTGATAAATAGATATTTTATATGCTAAAGCTTAATATAGATATTTTATGTCTATATTACAGCAAGCTCCCTTAGCCTATAAACATTTAGGATCTTAATGCCTTTCATGTAGCTTATTCGGATAGGAGGAAAAAAAATATTTAAAGTTAGTTTCCGAATGGGTTCCTGAGTTTCGTCTCCAAGGAGTAGAGAGCCTGCCTTGTCAGATCATCCGGCTGTTCATTCATCTGATCCACTATCCTGTCTCAGAGGGCAGGCAACATTTTAACTCCCAAGTGAAAAACTGGCATGATCTCTCCTGCAAGTAGGGGGGATAATCTCTCTTCACCTGCATCATCTGGAACTGAAAAACTGGATGGTGCTTTTCTCCCTTGGTGTCACCGGTGAGCTTGCTGAAACTTATCTCTCTTTCCTTGGGCTTTCATCTGGGTCTGTGGATGATAAGGACATTTTTGTATGTGTGCCCCATTTCTCAGAAGTGCATTGTGTTAAAAGCAGTTCAGAGGTGGCAAAAGCCAGAACTATAGAGAACCAACCACAAGAATGGGCCCTCTTAAACCATATTTAACTCCTAAGATTAACTCCTAAACCATATTTAAAGTTTAATATGAACATTAAAATATATAATTAGGATCAGATAACAATTCAGACAGTCTCCACTTAACAGCAGGATATTTACTAGGAAATAAATAGATGAGGGAGTCTACGGCCCTGGTCACACCTTTAATTTAAAATGACTTCAGGTTGCCTTCTGGTCACGTTATTTTATTTTTATTCAATTTGTTTTCCAAGCTGGTTTATCTCCATCAGACCATTTTAACTAGAGTCTTCTTTTCCAGTGAACTCAGCCAGTCCTGGCATGCCAAGTTGTCTTCTCTACCTCAGTTTGAGCAGGGGGACAGGCTAAAGGAGGCTGAACCATGCTGTGGTGGGTGGGGTCTTCCCTCTCATCCAATGTCTGGGGGAGGGTGGCACACATGGATTTCATGAGGCACGTCCCCTTCTCTCCTCAGTTTATGTGTATGATTTCTCTAGCATTTTTACACAAATTTGTGTAGAGGTGGGGGAGCAGGCTTAAAAAAGAACTGCAAACACACACCTTTGCCTCCCTTGAGTGACACAACGGCATCCAATAAGGAAGGAGATATATTTGATGCAGCAAAAGGGGCAGAGAACCAAGAGTTTCATGGAGGAAGCTCAGGTCGATCAAGGAGTAAGGTGTGAGTGATGTAGCCCAAAGTGAGGATGGCCTGAGAACAACCTATAACAATCTAGTTGTGAACAGAACTGGTACGACCTCAGTTCGAATTATCAATAGGACGCTCTGTCTCATATAGGTGTGACCAGGGTCTATGTCCCTTTCTGCATGGAGCCTTGTTCTGTACTATATCTTCAGGCAGGGTCTGTCATAGTTTGCACTGTCATGCAGACGGCAGGTCCCTATTCTGAGATATAATCCAGAATAAGGGTCAGTACAAAAGGGCCGTTGGCTGCATCCACATGGAAAACCACTTTGATATATGTTTATTATAAATTAATAATATATAAAATGGCTGCCTGGTAAGAGCCCACAGAGCATGGCATGGTGTCCTGCAGCCTGCCTCCTAGGAGTGGAAAGCGCTCTTCATGGACAGTGTAAAAAATAATTTTCAGGGCCCACGTCATCCTATTTCACCCCACCATCATTCCACCATCTGAAGTGATGGTGGCAGTAGAGGCAAATTCTTTTGGACATTTTATTCCCAATATGTGACCTCTACTGGTAAAATTCCCAGCCCACAGAGTCCTACCACCATGGGCCTTTTCTGAACTTACCTCTCCTTGATCCAGATTGTTGCCTTTTAGATGTAATGTTATATTTTTTTTGTTCAGTTCACTCAGACATTTTATGCAGATATGTTTTATTCATGACTTATAGCTATGGATATAATTTCCACACCATGTTGATCATACTGTGTTATTTACGCCTATTCTTGGATTGCTCATAACTGTACTGATTTTTTTTAATGGTTTTAATTGTGCCATGGGATTCCTTCTGATAAAAACACTGCTGAATTTTTAAGATTAAAAATGCACAAATGAACACTTTCCTGCCTCTGAAATAAAGTGAAAGGACATTTTTGAACTAGGAGCAATTTGTATTCCCTCTGGAAATCTTTGCTATGCTAGCCCTTACCGGCTTAAAGTGAATATGTCCATGGTTCATTTTCACTGGCTGTGTTTAAAAGGTAGAGAAAGAAAGAAAGAAAGAACGAAAGAAAGAAAGAAAGAAAGAAAGAAAGAAAGAAACCCACCCCAAATGAGTAGGTATCTGTCCGTTCTCCCCTGCCTGATGTTTCCACTCAGTGTTAAGTGTATCTAAGACTCCTTGCCAAAAGGGATTTGTTCTTTTTATCTAGTCGGAAGAGTGTTTTTGCCATTTGCATTTTGGAATTGCTTAGCTGCTCAAGCATGCTTTATGTGTGCTGCCTGAAATGTGTCATTGAGTCACGTGATGGCTGTTCTCCAGCTGAAGCTGGACCCTCTCCAACAAATATGGATTATGTTAAAGTCGGTTGTGAGTTGACGAGGATATGTTAATAACTCCCAGATGGGTATCTTTTGTGCTCTCCAGCAGGGAAAGGCAAAAGCTCTGTATGGCAAGAGTGAGTGGTTGGCAGGTCCATCATTCCGTCATTAAAGGCCACATTATTACTTACAACTCTGCTTGCATGACAATTGCTTGCTTGCCTAAACCTGCTTCTCCTGATAATGATGCACACAAAGAAATTGCTCTTGGGCTGTTCTGTGTTTTCCTCTAGCTGGGTGTTTATAAATGCAGAGTCTTCCATCCCCCCTCCTCAAATTATAAGATCAGGGGATTTTTCAGAAAGAATACATTTGCTCCACAAATGCTGCTGAGATGAATACTCAGATATGGAATAGATGCAGAACAAAGCCTCCTCCTTGGAAATGTGAATGCTTCATTGCCAAGACTGCAACGCAAGGAATATATTTCTAGGCTGATGAACCTCCAGAGCGCTGGAATGAATATAAATATGCACGATGCAGTTTTTCCTGGTTGGGATGAAATAACTCCCAAGCTCTCAAGACCTGTTCAGCACTCGCAGCCCTTTTTATGACAGTTCAAAGAACTGACTTTTGTGGTTGAACCCTTTTAAAACTCTAAACTGAAGTAGGGGTGTGCACAGATACTAAAAACATTCAAAATTCTATCAAATTCATTCAAATTTAGACATTCAAATTTGAATCAAATGTCTATAAAGTCAAACTTAAGCATTCAAATAAATTTTGAATTTTCAAATCTATTCGTTTGAATTTTCAGACATTCGTATGTCTACAGATACGTACACAACGCATCCTTGCCCATATGCATTTGAACAGATCCATACGGGGCAAAAACAGAATGCATACGGGAAAAATACGGGATGTGTACGGAAGCGTACAGATGCATATGTGCAAATTCGAATGAGAAATGTGAATAGATTAAACTGGTTGATCTGGCAGAAATGGATAAACTGACAAACTTGTTAAATGATACAACAATGGATAAATTTGTAGAAGACTGGCACCTTTTTATTAACTATCTACATGAACTACAAGTGTCGACAGAAGGTTTCGACTAAAAAACAAGAAGGCAGTCAGATAATGACAAGAATGAATAAAGAAGCAAAGGAACAAGCGGTATTAAGAAGGGAAGTCGGAGAAACGGGGGAAGTCATACAGAATAATAAAGCAATACATACTAAGAGAAGATACAAGAAATTGTATGATAGATATTGTTTAATTGTTTTTTTTAATGTCATATTGCTTTTAAAATCAATAAAAAATATATTTAAAAAAAGAGAAATGTGAATAGATTTGAATGTATTCAATTCAAATCAAATGTGAATACATTTGTATTTTAAAGATCCGAATCAATTTGAATTTTTGGGTACTCGATTTGAATTGGATCGAATTCTGAAAATTGCAGTTGTGCACACCCCTACACTAAAGTAGACAGGATAATGACCTTTTTAATATTTATTATTATTGGCATTTCCATCCTGCCCCATTCCTGAAGGTCCCTAGCACCTGAGTAATGAAAGATGGTGTGTAGGCCTATATCTGTAGGCTGCAAGATCCTCACGACAGACAGATATTTTTTGTTTCTTTGCTGGCACTTGCATACCCATCGGAAGCGTTTATTTTCTATCCCGCTCAAAACTGGATAAAAGGCGATTAAACATCACACATAAAGAGTAGTTGGAAAAAATGCAAATGCCAGTGTGCAAGAAAGGACATGGGTCCCTTCCTTGAACTTGGGATGTGTGTGAGTCCCCGCCCCCCCCCCCCCCAGTTTGCTTCACATCAAAGTAGATGGGACTGAAATTTGCAATCGTGTGGATGGAGCAACTTCAGATGTGCTAGGCTTTGAATTCATTTTGAATTTGCTTTGAATCCACTTTGAAAGTTCAAATGAAGTCACAAAAGCTTTCACTTCACATGCAAAGGCCAGTCTTGGAATATAGCCAATCTTTGATCTGAATGCAGTGTTTCAAACTTTCAAAATCTGTACAACTTGCAATGGTTTGTACAACTTTTCACCCATCCCTCCTTTGAACACAGGGGGCCTCCTTACCAGGCAAAATGAGCTGCTACATTACCATGGCAATGTGATCACCTTTGCTTTAGAGATGATTCTCACTTATCCAGCACTTGGGAAAAGTGCCGGGTAAGTTTGGAATGCATCCGACATCCCAAAGTGCAGATGCCAAATCCCTACCCCAGCTTGATTTTCCTGGGATGCTTTCCCAGGGAAATGAAGGTGCATATAGGTACCTTGACTTAGAGCTAAATAGCATCAAACCTTGGTTAGTAGTTGTAGGTAGAAGAACCAGGAGCAGGATATGATGCCATTCCTCAACTGTGTCCCACTCGTCTTGTGCAGACAGAATGTACTACCATGGAGCAGTCCCTCTGCTATCCTACACCAGCATATGAAATGGCACACCAGCCCATGAAGACACCATGAACCAAATTTGACCTGAGCAGTGTCCAAATGCATTGAAAATAGTGGCAACATGCCACCCTCAAAGTGGCACATGCAGGCAGAACTGAGCTGTCTCCAGACACATTAAAATGCAGGCAATGTGTCACAATCACTGAGACTGGCAGACTGACTGGGCATCCCCCACCCTCCCAAAATTACTAATCTGTAGGAAAGGATGTCTCTTGTGTTGATGTGCTTCTGTACCAACTTTGGTTTGTCAGGGCTTCTCCACCACTATACTGAAATCAACTTCCAACAGCTTGCTGTACATGTTAAAATCTGGCATTTCCATGCACTATCTGGTTAGTCCCTTACGGTGCATCCCTTGCAGCTTTTTTAGTCCTGGTTTAGTCCTGTTCAAACTATTTTTTGGGACTATTTTTAATCCGAATTGAGTGCCCATCAATTAATCTGAATATAGCCATCCCCATGCAGTTTTTTAGTCCTGATTTAGTTGTGCTTTGTCTATGTTTGGGACTATTTTTAAACATAAAAAAAGGACTTTTAAATCCCTTCCCCCAGTGCAAACCCTGCCTGCAATAAAGGCAGCAAAAACTCTCACTGAAGGCAGTTTTAAAATTACTTTCTATTTTGCATCTCTCCCTTCTGAGATTACCAGCAAATGTGCACTCAAGCAGATCAGCGAAGGATTGAACCCAGCGCTGCAAAGCATTTAAAAATATTTAAAGTATTTAAAAACATTGCAAAGCTTCTCACGTGTATCTTTTCTGATAACAATATAATTTTTTTCCCAGTGAAAGTGGTTTAAAAGGCAAGTAGCTCTCCCCCCTTTCTGCCTTTTCTGAACGGACTGTGTGCCTGGCAAGGAAGAAGGGGAGCTTTGCATCTGTAAAAAACACACCCACAGCTGGCTGCTATTGGCCAGAAGTCTAGACCACCACCCCAAATAGTCCAGTATTGTCCCCATGTGGGGAAATTAAACAGACTCAGCTCCAAAAAGGAGACTCGGTTCTGTTTTCATCAGGACTTTTTTCCCTCCAGATTTAGGCAGGATAGTCCTCACAAAATCCAGGAATAAGGAATTGCATGGGGATGCTGGGTGCTGAGTTCAGATTGTATTTGGATTGATTACAGAAGTCATGGGGATGGTCCTTCCTGAATTCAGATTCAAGTGAGAAATGGACAAACATGACCAGTGTCTCAGTGAGGGACAGGGGATAACCAGCTATTTGCCAGTAGCATCTGAGATGAATGAAGTGGGGCAAAACATTGTTTGCTGAGGGTTCCCCACTTCGAAGACTACCAGCAAATAGCCAATCAGCTTTTTTCTCCCATGTGTTCTCACCCCGGCCACCTCTAGGAGAGGAAGCACCCATAAAGAAAGGAACCACAAAGTAGGGATGTGCATGAATATTTGAACATTCAAAAATCCAATTCAAATCTGGCAAATATCAATATTCAAATTCGAATCAGATTTAAAAACATTTGAATTTAGACATTCGGATGGATTTCAGATTTCCGAAAATCCAGTACAAATATTCAAATAATTGGAATGTACAGATCCTCATGTATTGTATTCGTATTCGTATGTACGTTATGCGTATTTGCATATTTGCGTTTATAATTTGGGATTAAAACGGGATGCATACAGGATGAAAACGGGATGAATATGGGGATCACGCAAATTTGAATAACAGATACGAATGTTGTTGACAAATAAATTTGAACTTTCGAATTGGATTTTTGAATGTACGGGTTCAAATAATCCAGAAATTTTCAGAAATTTTTTAAACATTCGAATCAAATCGAATTTTTGAATATTCAACTTGAATTGGAATGCAAAATATACTTTTGTGCATGCCCCTACCACAAAGAACTTATTTTGAATGTCAATTGATACCTGTATACCACCTCTCTTTTTAAAAAAAACTATTTAATTTTGAACTTTTAAACAGACTTGTATTAGAGGTAGTTTCCTTATTAATGACTCTGAAGTTAACCCCCCTCTGCATGAGCTTTTAAAATCTGGTGTTTTTTTCTTTTGCAATGGTAGGGCATTATGACCATGATGTGCTGTGCTCATACCTGTAGATTATCCTCTTAGATCTTTCTGAAAATGTTTAGTGCAGGGGTCCCAGAGGGACTGTAGAATGAAAGGGAATCAAAGAGCTGAATTATCAGGAGGAATCTAAAGCTCTTGCAACCTGCTTAGTCTATTACAATATTATCATTTTGCTTTTAAAAAAATGGGCCTCCATTTTCTCAGCTCTTAAAAATAACTTTGTGGTATTTTAATGCTGGCTCTCTTAATGCTGCATAAAACCTCTGTTTCCTACAGGTTTATTGTGCTGGTATATTAGATTTCCTGCTGCATGAACAGGAAGATTATGCTAGCTTACATCTAAGTATACTTCGGGGAGACATTTTGTATTTTCTCTATAAATAGTCTTTCTAAAACACAATAGGGTAACTATTAATGTTTATACGGCCTTATACATCTCTCTACCTTTACTGTGCTGAGCATATAGGGTGGCAGAATTAGAGGCAGGCTTGCCTGGGAGAGGTTTGGAATCCTTTTTATTAAAATGCAGCCTGGGCTGAGCTTTGTTATTTATCGTTTTACCATTAGGATGTTCACCGCCTCCCACACAAAGGAGTCGTTTCTGTTCTTTAGCAGTAATAAATATATCTGTGGACAAATAATGCCATAAACATTTAATTCAAGGCTTTGCAATCTCAGCCTTCCATTATAAGCCAAGGCTGGTTTTATTTGTAAAATCCTATCCTTAATTGTTGTGTTGTTTGAGAGACGTCCTTTTATATTTAAGGTCGAAATAATTTTTGAAATGTGCTGCTATCATCAATCTGGAAAGGCAAGGCAGAAAAGCAAATATTAACCTGAAGTTGCTTGAAACGAAGCCATCTTTTACAGGCTGCTTAAAAAAACAAAAAAAAACAAAAGGAAATGAAAATACTATTATTGGTGTTCCCGCCCTCCTCTTTCCCTCTTATTCATTTAAACACGAAGAAGAGCCGATTTTGCTCTATCCAGAGGATGCTAACAATCATTTCCTCCAGTGCAACGAAAGATGATAATCTCCGAAGAGTGAAATTTCTATTTTACCACCATCCTGGCCTCTGAAGCTCTCCTAGCTTTAGATGTAACATGACGTCTGAGAAATCTGCAATTTGCTAGGGGCATCGTTAGCAAACTTTGCCTCCCGGGTAGGACTGCCTGCTGGACTCAAGCAGATGTGAGCTCAGATACACCAGCACATTAGGCGTACAGAAAACTCCGGCTCCTGCCCCAGTGGGTCTGGCACCAAGGCCCCCAGTGACACAAGAGAGGTATTAGATCAGATGAGTTGCATTAAGTGGCGAGTGATGAATTCAAGATGACAATTCCAAAACAGCAGTGTTTCTTCTAGTAATTAATTCCAGTGGTGCCTGAGGCTGTTGGGCTAAGTTGCCTCTTCTGGCGTGGCTGGTGCTGAGCAGCTAATGAGAAAACATTACAGCAAGGATTAAGGGGGCTGTACAAGCCGGCAGGATGAGGTCACAGACGATCTAGAAAATTAGGGAAACCGTCGGAGGAGAGAGATACATGAAATCTGTCAAAGGTACTTCTGTTACAAAGAGAAGAATCAATTTGAGGGTTGGCGTTACTCCTTCCTCCTCCTGTCACCGCTGCCCTTCTCACACAGAAGGTTGCCCACTAGCCAGAATTTCCTGGCAAGTAGCCAAAGCAGGAAGATATAAACTAAGAACAGACATTTATGCCTTGGGGTTTGGGGTTTCTAGAACGCCTGAGTTTAGCGGCAGCAGCTAATGCTTTTTGAAGGTGTAATTAGAAAGTCTTGAATTGTGAAAGCTCTTGCTCTAATAAACTAGCTCTTAAGGATTGTGTTCTTATGACATTATGCCTCCCTCAACCCTGGAGGTCTTAGGCCCCATCCAGATGGGGGAAATATGGCGCCATTTTGGCTGCTCTGTGGTGAGATTGCCACACGTATCTCTGCAGCCTCTCCATAGCTCTGCTATACCTGAATCGTGCAATAGACTATTGTGGGAAAACCTGAAACCAGAGACAGGTTTTTCTGAAATAGTGCTATCATTTACCTTGTGGGGGAAGCTGCAGCATAACACAACACAACACAATGTAAAACAACATTAAACATGGCTAAATAAGGAAACAGCATCCCCCCCGGACACACTTTTGGGGCATTGTTATTGTTTTAGTATTTTCTTTTATTACATTTTGTTTTTAATGTTGTATCCTGTCCTGAGACCTTTGGCTATAGGGCAGGATAAAAATGTGAGTAACATAACATCATAGGCCACCATTGAACCAGTGAGGGTCAAGGGTGTCTACCACTTTTACATTGGTCTTATCGAAGAACCCTTCGTGTTTGTAATTAGCTTGGTAATTTATTGAAAGGAGAACGCCAGGAACTGAACAGGAAGTTCACTAATTGTTCATTAGGTTTGTGTGGTCCTGTTACTCCCTCTCCATTACTATAATACTAATGTAAATTAGTGATATCCAGTTAAAGAGAAGCACAAAATCGTGTCCAGCAGTGTGACCATCAGCACCTCTTCTAGTGCTCCAACATCACCTTAGGTGCTGCGCAAATGCACTGGCACCTCAGATGACCATAGACATGACTGCACATGTGAAGAGCGCCATCGTCATCAGGGCAATGGTGCTGATGCACATGCAGTCGTGGAGGGCACCACAGCCAAAATGGTGGCACCCAGAGGAGGACCAGACCCTGGATCGAATAAGGTAAGTAATAGCAGGTGGGAACAGCCAAAGTTGACTAGCACTCCAAGTGTGAGCGCTAGTCAACGTTGGTTAATCGTGCTCATTTCCTGTCCAGTGGATGTGAAGGGAAGTGCAAAAATGCCTTAGGTTACAGTGTTCATTAAAAGGGTCAGTTTCATGCTCAGTTTCTACCATTGGAGGCACATTACAAGTGCCCAGAGCAGGCTGGGCTGATGCATCTCTTGGGCCCCTTCTGGCTCCCCTCCCCATTTTTTTATTTTTTGCCCATGTGGATTCTGCTTCAGAGTACTGTAAAGAGGCTTATGATTAGGTGGCTCTCATATTATGGGGTATTTTCTGCCATAAAGTTTGTATTAATAAAACTACTCTGAGAACTCATATGACTTTTTGAAGCAATCATCTTTTTATCAGCCAATATAATGTTGGTACTTAGACTTTTAACTTTCCTGCTAGCATTACAAAGTATGTCACAGAAGAAGATATAAATCCTGTCTACAATTTCTAGCTCATTTGTTCTGTGCAATATATTTAATTTGTACAATAAAGAAAATTGGCAGGTTGAAATGCAATGCAAAATTTAAAATGCTTGTTCCTCGCCTTCTAATCTAAGTAGAAAAGATAACAAGAGGAGCTGAATTTTGATACTGAATTTAGCGTGTGCTGTGACAATAAGGCCAAATTTTAATGATGCTAATAGTATATCTCTGCAGACTCATAAAAGCAACACAAGGCTAATATGCACTAATATTGGCAATGATTTATAAAGCAGAAGTCATTATCTTGTTTTATTTTTTTACTACTGTATTGCATTCTACAGCACTTACGAATAAGGGTGTGCAAGGTCTAAAAATGGTTATTCAGTTTGAACTGAACTGAACAATCTTTTGTTCAGTCAAATTTGAAGTTTTTCCTCAAATAGTAGAGTGTTGTGTTCCATTTGAACACCTTTGAACCTTGGATTGAAAAAAGTATGCTCACTAGATGCGTTAGAACACCCCTTAATTCAGTTGAAATTTGAACACTTGTTTTCTGTCAGGCAGGTTGTTAACTCTGACCTTTTGAACACTCGTGTTTGATATGAACAGGCTGGATCTTAAACCAGCTTGGCACATCTCTATGCATGAAACATTTTTTATACTTTAGTTGCACGCTATTTGCTATTGAATAAAAGATGACAGTGTTTGGTTCCACATAGTAGCTGATGATGAAGAAGAAGAGTTGGCTTTTCTACCCCGCTTTTCTCACCCATTTAAGGGGACTCAAAGTGGCTGACAAAGCTTCTATTCTTTTCCCCATAACAGACATCCTGTGAGGTAGGTGGGGCTGTGAGAGCTCAGAAGAGAGCTGAGACTAGCCCAAGGTCACCCAGCTGGCTTCATGGGGGAGGGCGGAATCAAACCCAGTATTCCCAGATAAGAAGCTGGCTCCCTAACCACTAGACCAAACCTGCTTAAAGACCAAACTAATGGCAGTGTTCCCATTTCTTCAATACAGAATTTTCCTAATGAATAACATTCGTTAAAACAACAATGGGTGTTTTCCAGTGTCAGAAAGTACCCATTTTTGCACCCATTAAGGACCCATTTGGGTGTGAGCCGGATGATCCCATTTCCACCACGGCACCCATTTGGGACCCGATTATTTCGACTGCCATTGGGGAAATCCGGATCAAATGGGTGCTTACTGGCCTTTATTCTGGATTTTCTGTAGACCCCCAGGGGTCTACAATGGGGTCTTCAGGCAGAAACTCCGGATTAAAGGGAGCCTGTTTCCACGCTTGTGTGGCAATGGGGTCTAGAGGAGGCTAGGGGGAGGGGCACCTATTGGGGGGGGGAGCCCCAAAACCTAAGCTTCCAAGTCATTTCGAAGTCATTTCGAAGTCACTTCGAAGTCTGTGCAAAATAGCTCCAGAGCGTCTTTGAAGTCTCTGCTGATCCTCAGAGTGAACTTCGAAGTGACTCCGAAGTCATTTCGAAGTTCACTCCGAAGATCAGCACAGACTTCAATGGAGCTGTTTTTAACAGACTTCAAAGTGACTTTGAAGCCACTTCGGAGATTGCACCCCGTCCCCCCAAACACCTAGGGTGACAAGCAGACCCCTCATGGGTAGATCCGGATTTCCAAACGGGTGCTCAGGTGTTTCCACGGCAGGGAGGCTAGAACCCATTGCTATTGGGTGCTAGACCACCCATGGAAACACACTGGGTACTTCCCTTAATCTGGATCATTTTAGATCCGGATTAAAGGAGCGCGGTGGAAAAACACCCAATGAAAGACCCTGATTTTCCTGTATGTACTATCTCTAATTAATTCTTTCATTTATTCCAAACCAACATTTGTTGTTTCTGTCATGGATGAAAATGGGAAATCTGTTCTGTCCACGTCCTTGTCACAGACCTCTCGATACAGTCCCAGAAAATGGACCCAATTTACTGGGTCATTGTTAGTCTGGCAAAATTAACTATCGTAGTGCAATAACTTTTTATTCTGTCGTTGCAGTTCTGACTGGATTACTGTGCAAGAAGTGCAATGAGAGTTTGGTGTGAGCTGCCATAACCTGGAAAAACATGTAATCATCTGTACGGTATGATGGGAGGGTTAGGCCATGCAGAAAGAAAATCTCAACAACCGTAACCTCACTTTGCAGTTGTGTCAAATGGTAATATGTGGAGTATCAATGTAATGTCTGGACAATGTGCAGAAATTCCAGATGTTTCTTATACCATATGTTTGTTATGCCAGATAAATTGTGGAATTGTGATGTCTGGAAGCAGCTTGGTCTTGACATCAAGGATATGGCATGAAGGGAAAGATAGTTTGTGTGGTCCTGTAACTCCCTCTCCGTTACTATAATACTAATGTAAATGAGTGATATCCAGTTAAACAGGACCCCCCTCCACTATGTACCACACATTAAAACATGGTAATAAATCATGAAGTTAAGAAAATAAGCTGAAAATAAACACCCAGTTTGGAACACTGAATGAAAACTGGCTTGCTATTGTTGGTTCAGAAACTTTAAGATTTTAAATCGGTATTTAAGTTAACAATAATTATTTAATACACATTTGCTCACAAGTTAAATTGTGCAAAAGGGTATTTAATGATAACCCAGTGTATCTGAGATATGCAGGCTCGCTTCAAATTATTTTTGAGTAGGGAAAAGCATAAAGAGCTCTAAGTAAAAACAATTGCAAGATGTTCTTTTAATGTAGCAGTAGTAATATTGGATAATATCTCCATAAAAGTCCCTTTGCAGAATGGGCACTGCAAGTTGGGCTTTAAATATGAAATGTTAATATGGTAGAACACTCATAAGGAAGATTCTTATTATGGATAAGGGATGTGATTTTTGTAATAGAAAAAAGCAGAGGAACTTGGATTTCAGAACTGTGAAACCCCAGACAAACTCAGTTCATATGAATTCTATTACTTGTCAGTGGACATTTGAATGGCTCGCTTTTTTATGGCGCCATATTGCTGGAATTGAAATGAGGGGCTATTTTAAATTGTGAAGATGCCCAGGGTAGCATTTGGGAAATAAGAACTGGAAGCAGAAGAATTGGAGGGGGGGGGAGGAATTTAGCTAAAGTGAGATGAAACCACCACCTTGATTTCTATAGAGGAACAGAGGAAGGATGTCCCATAATCCAATAGTCCCATGGCTTATATAGTGATGGCACAAGTTCTCTTCAAATATTCAAAGACAAAGGGGTGCAGAGTATCCATATAATTCCTGCACATCGCATCTGACCGTTCTGTATCAAGAAATTGGAATGATAATGCAGGATCCTCAGTCAAGGAAAAGATTGGAGCACATTCACGACTAGGGTGGTACATGGATATGTATTGGATACTTAATTGTTTGTATTGGATATGTATTCATTTGTACCAGATAAGTATCAGATATTAGCATGAATTTGTACAAATATATTCTTATCGATTCAGAATCCTACCACATTCAAAGGGTATCTATTTGAATGAATACTGATTTTGTAACATTCAATTCCGTCCAAACCGAATGTCAAAAAACCCATTTGTGGACATCCCTATTCAGGGCATTTCTGTACTTACTTATTAATCAGAATCTAGGAGATGCCAAGAACATGTCGTCTACATGGAACTAGCATCTGCATGAGAACTCTGCTAAGGGTTCAGTAAGCCGGATTAGCAGTAGACCAGATAATTGTGGTCTACATCCATGCTAGCACTCTATGATCTGGATCAAAGAAGGGCATCCAGACATAGAATGGAGCTAGGAAGAACGTGGGCATGGTGTTGAATTATATGTGCAATTACAACTGTGAAGACACCTTTGCAGCACCTCAACAGTAGCCACATTGAGGACAGTGCCTGTGAAGACACTTCCCATCCACAGCTAAGGTATCTTTGCATTGCCTTCAAAAGCATCTCTCTCAAATATACACACTACTCAGATGTAATGTTTGATTGATAGGGATGTGGCCAATCCACTGGGTGTTGGAGGTGCTGTGCTTCACACGGTATGGGCTGTTCATATAGAATCATAGAGTTGGAAGGGACCTCTAGGGTCATCAAGTCCAACCCCCTGCTCCATGCAAGATTTCCTAAACCATTCTAGACAGATGTAGGTCCAGCCTCTGCTTGAAAACCTCCAGTGAAGGAGAGCTCACCACCTCCCATGGCAACCTAGTCCACTGACTGATTGTCCTCACTGTCAGGAAGATTTTCCTACTATCTAATCTGCACTGACTCCCTTGAAGTTTCATCCCATTGTTTCTAGTCCTCCCATCTTGTGCAAGTGAGAACAGGGACAATCCCTCTGCACTATGACAGCCCTTCAGATCCTTGAAGACCCTGATCATGTAGTGGTAGTTTGCATCCATTGGTGTGGAACAGGACTTAGGCATCTCCATTGCAACACTCTTTGACACGCATTGGCTGTTCTAAAGTCCACTCAACGTAGATGCCTCTGCTTGTGGTTGATCCGCATACAGCTAATCCAGATTCACTAATCCAGATTACCTGAGGTAAGTGCAGAAAGGACCTGACTCAAATGCACTTAGAAGCTTCTGCACTGAACAGCGGGGATGTGAGGCAGTGTTCGCTCCAGGCCAGTCGAGTCTGGAGCAGGTTGAGGTGCTACAGAGCATACTGCCAGCTGTCCACTGGATGGCAACCCCATCTTGCCTCCCCTTCAGATGACACTGGACTTTGGAGCACCACGAAACAGCAGCTGGAATGAAGTCTAGGCTGGGAAAGCATGGGAGATTACTTAAAAGTGGACTTCCATTGGTGCAATCCCAGGCATGACTTTTACGCTGGGCAGCAACCTGTGTGTTGAGTCCTTTGACCCACAGTGCTCAGCGGACACCATTTGCTCAGGCTCCCCATTCAGTTCAGGAATGGTGAGAGGGGATCTGGCAGGGCTGGAGATAGCATGAACCCTGGTGATGCTTAAGCTCTCAGACATTCAGCCACATCATTTCTCACTTGTCCATTACTCCGAAACGTGCACCAGAGTGTCCAAATTCAAATGCCCGAATTCAGCCAAATTCAGATGAATTTTGAATGTTATAATTATTCATGCATATCCCTACTTATATCTTCTACCCCTTGGATATTTTAGCACCATATATCCTAGGGGGCTGAATAATTTTCAGATCTGTAGTAACTCCTTGATTCAGTCTCTTAATTTGTGAGGCTGTGCTGAACTGAAGTTCACAAGAAGTTCATTTCATACAAACTGCTTAACAGAGACCCTGTCCAGGGTGTCTCATCCAACAACATTTGGGGCTACTAAGCACCTGTACCAGCTCACAAGTAGGTGAGTTCCATTGGAAAAGTGTGGGGAATGCATTTTTGTTGGAAGCATTGCTACCACCATTATCGCCTGCTATGTGATCACACTTGCACATGGTCATCACACATGTATACAATAGAACAGATTCCTATTCTGAAATCTCAGTTATTTCACATTCTTTGGATTCCACAACACCATTCGCCTCAAAGGCAAATCCTTTGTCCCAGTGTTGTGTGTCTCTGAAAATTAAATGCATTCAACAGAAGGCCTTGTGAACCTGTGAGCACTGATGGACAACAGAGGTTTGCAACAGGACGAAACCAGGGAATATGTAATTATGTCATTGTCTCCCCTCCTGTTCCTGTGTGCAAACGGCTTAAATGCCATTTCAGACTGCACGCTCTCACTCTCTTTGCGTTCAGCACAAGCTTTGTTCAACCTGCACTCACCCGTCAGGATAACAGTGCCTTAGTCCAGAGAGCACAAGAGGTTTCCGCAAGGGAATTCATATTCAGGCATCACCGATCATTGACCTGGCTATTGTTGTTTGTGATACTTACTGGTAAACTTTTGCAATCAATACAACATCAGCCCGTATTGCACCTGGGAATGAAACCTGAAACAGTGCACTTAATCTTGAAGCCGGCTAACGCTTCCTGCTCTGTTGCTAAACTGGGTTGTTGGCCTACTTGACGCAGCATTATTACTGCAGAGGTCAGATGCCAGCTGACTTGGCAAGGGCTGATGAATGGCTGTTTGTGATGAAGCACCTCTTCCATCCAACTAGAGACACTTAATAATGATGGGCTATAACTGCACACACAGAAAAACCCGTGTCGCTTGCTTGGAAACTTCGACGGTACGAGCTTTATGGAAGCTCTATGTTTTCAAAGGGGAAAATAAGCCGAGCGCAATATAATTCTTTAAGGGCACTTGGAAAGAATACAAACCGTCTGCAGTCGCTCAAATAATACTTTGATAGGCGATGGTCTTAGGGACAGTGCAACAAAAGACAGATTATTTCTTTCTCATTCTTGAAACAATGTTCATTTTAGTCGAGGCTCGTTTTAAACAGGCACAAGAAAAATTTAAGTTCAGCTGGCTCTTCTACATGCCTTTGCCATTCATTTTTTATTAAATATTTAAAAAGAGGTGATTTCTTTTTTAAAATCAAAGTGCAAAATCCATTGCATTCTCTGATTCTAAATACGTTTTCGGAAGTTTGTGCCTATACCCTCAATAAGAGTTATGTCCAAGTACAACTGTGGCCCATTTTTCATAATAATGTCAACCTCATTCTGGTTTTGGGGAAGCAAATGGGAAACAAAACTTAGCATGGACACCATCAGTTGCCTTTTTGGGCTGCATCCCAGGATATGCAGCTGGTATAAATACATCCAGGATGCCTCTCCTGCCGACCTCTTTCCTTGTGAAATGCTAGATTTTGAAGTTAATTTATCCACCTTTTCTCTCTTTTGCATTGCTTTGGTCTTGTGCTGTTATTCTTTATATATTTACAGTGCAAAGTTTGTATATGATTCTCTCTCTCTCTTTTACTTATGATTCTCATTGGCCTTCTGGACCACAACTCCACTTCTGGGTTAGATGCCAGGTGTGTCTCAGGGCCTTTCCACACAGGCTCTAAAAATGCATTTAGAGCCAGATGCGGGAAGGATTAGGACGTGGCATCCGCACAGGGACCGGAATTAGGGTCCCTTTGAGGATGCCACGTCCGCATGTCAGCGCGCAAAACTGGTTGCTTAAACCGGTTTTGCCGCCGAAATCCGACCCAGATGTAAGACCTGAAAAATGTAGGGAAGATGTGTATGGGCATCTATGCATCTTGTCGACATTTGTTAAGAGCAAATTCGAATAAAAAATTTGAACGAATAGATTCAAATTTGCTTAATTTGAATAGAACTTTGTTAAATTCTAATTTAAATAGTTTGAATCGAATTGAATTTTCGATCATTTGAATCAACATGAATAGAATGTCAAAAAAACATTCTTCTAGTTGATGCAAAATGACTGAAGTATGGAACATTTTTGAAAAATCTGTTTATAGACTATTTTAAAATGACTTAGGTATGACTATATACAAGAATGCTTTCAGGTCACTTAGAATATTCAGTTCATTTCACAGTTCTCTTTGAAGCATTAAGATTTAAACCAGATCATGCTGACTCCAAACGGCTCAATTCAGACTACTTTAACTCAAATGGGTTGTGAAATTGGATCATTAGTAACCTTGTTCTCTGTATAACTGAGAATTAAGTATCTATCTCAGGATAATAGAAGAAGAGTTCTTTGGAACTCCAAAGCTTATATAACCTCATATTTGGATAATGTTTTATTGTTTTGCATTTGTTTTGTGAATGCCTATTGAGGTTTGGAGTGCATGAATGTGTGTGTTATGTGTTAATATCTTTCATTTCCTCTATGTTCCTCTTTGGATTTTGTAAGGGGACATTATTGAAAGTAATAGGATGACTCTTGCAAAAATAGAAGGAAATTTTGCCAGTACATAACTTCTGTTAGAGTGAGGAAGCAATCATCTGAGACCCCTAAAACTGTACGAGTCCAAAATAGTAGAAAATATGCTTGATGAAATCTAGTTATATTGGCATTAAAAAGGTCATGGGAGAGACCTAATAGTCATTCTCCAGCTCTGATCCCAAAATCTTTTAAGCTATTTGTGCTTAATTTTACATAGTTACAGTCATAGAGCATAATCATCCGAATTGTAATAAAAATCTTGCAATATATAAAAACCTGCAATGCCTCATTTGCCATCAAATGAAGTTAGCCAGTTTCAAATGTGAATAACATTGCTTCCATTGGGTCACAAGGAGGGTACATCAACTCTTGTCCCAGCGATAGTTACTCATGTACACATGTACTGGAAAAGACTAAGGCTGTTTGAAGTTGGAGTATTCCGGCTGGGATGGCTGGCGTGGTCCCACTGCCCTGGGAAAATGCCACCCACATTTGGACAGCCTGTTTGAGGACAGGTCCCATGCCATGTGGTGCATGAAGCCCACCACCACCTCCACTGACACCCCCCAAACTGCCCCATAACACCCCGGCCCACCCGTGCCACTGAATGCTACCCTGTGCCACCCATGCCACCCCATGCTGGCATCTCTCATCCTATTCAGCTGCACCCACCCCTTCCCTGCCTCACCATGCTGCCCCAAAGCTCATTCTAGCTTTGAAGCTTGCTGTAAGATCTCTGATGGCCAGGAACTATTGGTCCAGTCCTCAGAAGCCTTGGAGGACTCATTTTGGTGATGCAATTTTGGACCTCCCAGATCATCTACATGGCATCCAATGTGAATGTACCAGGCTGGGAGGCAGGGAGCAGGGCCTCCCTAGACCACATCAGAAGAGAAATTTATTGTTTTATAGGTACGTGCAGAAATGAACTAACTGCCCATTTACAGCAATATTTTCCAGTATTTGTGTTTTATCCAGTTTCAAATGTGGCAAGGGAAGATGTCAAGCCTTATTTGTTTGTTTGTCTGTTTAAGAAATTTAAGAAATTTATATCCCGCCCTTGACCAAATGATCCCATGGCAGGTTACAATAAGAATAAAATATATCAAATATTAACACAATAAAAAAATATACCCCCCTTCCTCCCTTCCTCCCACCCCTTCCTCTCTCCCTCACAGGACAGCACCCTGAGGAAGCTATTTAAAAGGCAAAAGCCTGGGTGAAAAGACATGTTTTCACCAGGTGCTGAAAACTATACAACATAAGCGCCTGGTGGACCTCGAGAGAGAGGCTATTCCAGAGTCTAGGGGCCGCCACAAAAAAAGGACCCCTTAGGCTCAGAGCAGGAAGACCTCATTTCCACTGCAGACATTAGAGCCAAATTTGTTTCCACCAGTTCTAGGGAAATCCGGATTGAATGGGTCCTTCAGGACCTATAATCTGGATTTCCTGTAGACCCCATTAAAGGGGTCTACAATGGGGTCTTCAGACATCAAATCTGGATTATACAGAGTGTGTTTCCACCGTGATTGGGCCAAAGCTCTGAAGCCTGCTGGCCACCTGGAGCTCTTGGAAACTTTTCAGTGCAGAAAAGCTCTGAAGCCTGTGCACAATCCCAAAGCTCTGAAGCCTGTGCATAATCTCCAAAGCAGGCTCCAAAGAGTAGTACAGGCTCTGAAGAGGACCCCATGCAAGAGCAATGCTAACCCTACGGACCTTTGCCAAAGTCTCCGGAGAATCTTCGAAGTTTGCGGCAGATTGCTCTGGAGAATCTCTGGAGTTTATGAGCAAGCTCATCGAAGAATCTCCAGAGTGTTTATGGAGATTGCACCCCCTGTCCCCCCAAAAATCTGAGGTGACAGGTGGGCCCCACATGGGTTGATCTGGATGTGCCACATGGGTGCTCCAGCATTTCCACTGTGGGTAGGCTAGCACCCATTGCTATTGGGTGCTGCACTACCTGTGGGACGCATCGGGTACTCCCTTAATTCAGATCTACTAGATCCGGATTAGTTGAAGGACCCATTTCTTAGATCTGAATCATCTTAGATTCAGATAAAGGGAGGTCAGTGGAAACAACCCCCAAATCTCTATCCACTCACAACTATGCAGTTCCTTGGCTACCAGGCGGTAGAACTCTTTTGAAGCTCTCTGGGGGCTACTGTCCAGATCCACACCCAACCACAGGCCAATTTTTCTGCAGCCCCAGAGTCCTCAGCAGCTGAAATCAGAAGCAACTTCCCTGTAAACCAGTAAAAACTACAGTGGTAACTCGACATACAAGTGCCCTGACATACAAGTGTTTTGAGATACAAGCCGCCGAGCGAGTGATATTTTGCTTTGAGATGAGAGCAAGATTTGAGATACGAGTATGTAAATACAGTACAGTACATAACAAAAACAACTGAGGTGGTGTTTTGGGAGCTGGAATGGATTAATGGGAAAATTGCTTTGAGATACGAGCGATTTGACATAAGAGCAAGGTTACGGAATGAATTAAACTCGTATGTCAAGGTACCACTGTACTCTCAAGGTGGCCCTGAGCAGCTGAGACACCCCTGTCCTGTATGGAAGACTGGAAGGGGAAGTTTACTGAGTGCCTTTCCCATCCAGATGAAACTCCAGCAATCCAGAAAAATCTCCAGAAGTCAGCTTTTTTTGGGGGGGGGGGCATCCATAGATAGTCTTCTCAGCACAGAGACAGCTGCATTCCAGGAGCCATGGCAAATTCATGTGCACACTCTAGCCATTGCCTCCATAATGGCACACATGCCAGCAAACAGGCCTTGTGTCTTTTTCACAGATAAGGGCCTATATGTGTGCTCATAGCACTACATGCATAGACATCATTTCTCATATTCATCAAGCTGCTTCTTCACAGGTTTGTGTGCTCCTGTTGCTTTTCAAGGGTTGACAGAACTGAGGTTGAGACTTCACCCAGAAGCTACAGCAAGGTCTCCTCGCCATACAGGTGAGGGAACGGTTGAGATGTCCTCCAGACCATCTGGATGGTTGTAGAGGTGATATACATGGCCATGGAGGCTGTTCGTATGATTTCATGCCTAGGTACTGCCTCCATATTGGAGAGACAGGTGGGATACCTCTAAAAGCCATGTGCAGGGAATTGAGACCGGTTGAATGTTTTGCTTTTGTCCTCTGCTTGAGAATGCCCAGAAGCAATTGGTGGCCACTGTGGGTGACAGGATGCTGGACTAGATGGGTGCTGCCTGATCCAGCAGGGCTCCTCTTATCTTCTTAACCATTTTCCTTCCTTCTTCTAATTGTAACTCCCACTATGTGGCCAGGAAGATGCACCCACAACCCAGTGGCCCGCAGCCAAGCCACCTGGGCTCAGGTTTGGATGGAGATGGTCCAAATATCTCTTTGCATATATATCTGCCTGGGCATTAAGTACAGTAGAGGCAGAAGACTGCACCTGTGCTGTTTAACTCTAGACACTCATATAATGTCTAGTGAATTCTATGGGCAATCCATTAGGATAGTCTAACAAACAGAAATGTTTTACTTGGGCTACATGAAGTGGGCTTGACTTTCCCCTAACAATGGAACTTCCTGTTTGATCTTCAGCAGGTCATTATCCCACAATTTAAACTCATTCATAGAACTTGTACCTCAATGATATCTTAAAGATGCTTTAATGGTGTCTAATGTGCTTGCTTTAATGCTTTAGACTGGCTTTTGGTCTTGAATACTGCCCTGGTTTATTTTCTAGAAAAGCAATTAAATAATAACTAAACAAATACAGATACTATTGGGAAAAAAAATCTGCCTCAACTAGCTATTAAGACAAATTACACAAGATCTGAGAATGAAAATGTCATCAAAATTAATACACAATGATTATTGTGATTACAGATTTTGAACGTCAATGTTTCTATCGTATGTACTGCATAGGATTCTTCTTTTCTTAAACCGTGTGCTTTAAGTTACCAAATGTATTATTTGCCTTAAGAAAGCAAAATATGTCTCCCGTAAATTTTGTGTTAATAAAGTAAATTAATTAATAATTAATAAATAAAAATGCAATCTTATTCGTAGGAGTTTTGGGGCTGTTATGTGTATAACAGCCCCCAAACTCCTACAAATAAGACGGAATCTGGCCATGAAAGCCTACATGCGTCCAAGTTAAAATATACATTGTGCCAAACAAAATTCTGAAGTAACCTAAGAAATTTGTAATACTGCCCTTAAAAAAAGGCATAGAAGGGATACAGAATGCTCTTACAAACAAATACTACTCAAATGGAATTATCCTGTTTTTTCATTCCTAGTTATATTTATTGGATAAAGAATGTCAGGAATACTAAACAAAAATAAGGGAAGACTTTGGAAAACTCTTGGATAACAGTAGAAGACCCTTATCATACAATGTAATCCAAACTATTATTAGCAACCTTCCATAAGAATGTAGGTGGAGCCCTGCTGGATCAGGCCACAGTCCATCTAGTCCAATGTCCCATCGCACACGGTGGCCCACCAAATGCTCATGGGCATCTCAAGCAGAGACAAGGGCAAACCTTTTCCTGCTCTTGAATCCCAGCAAATGGCCTTAGAAGCATCCTGCTTCTGCCCGCCTGCCCAGCCTGAAAGATGAACCTGGGCATCCATTCTAGTAGCCATTGATACATCTGTCATCCACAAATTTGTCCAACCCTTCCTTAAAGCCATCTAGACTGGTAGCTGTTCCCACCTCTTCCAGCAGCAAATTCCTTTATAGACATCCATCCTACTTTCTTCATTAAACTTGGTCTCCTCTATCTTTTGCCATTATATTCATCTAATTGTAAATTCCCTACAATCATTTAGTGATTTTAATTGAATTCTTTGCTAGGAAAGTACAGTGTATGGCAATTGCACATCCTAATTGCTCTTTTCTGGCTTTTCTTTTTATGGTGCCCTCATATTTGCTTTCGGCCATACTTACTTATGTAACCAGTTATATTAGCAATTGCCTCGCCAAATTGCTTTCATTTCTGCCGATTACATACACCTCTCAAGTACAGGGTGTTTGGTTTAAAATGTACACAGCCTATTTTCTCACAATAAAATCCTTTAAAACTAGGGTTTCCTTGGAGGAATACACTGTTAATTATAACACACACAGAGAGAAAATAGTTCTGGATTTGCACTGTGTTTAATAGCTGCCCCACGTAGGACACTTTTAATTTCAGTGTTTTCCATCTGCCATATCTCAGTATTGCGTATGAAAGACACTCCTGGTGACCATCATTAAATTCAGTGCTGAAAAGAGCACCTGATGGTTACAAGGAGAGCTGGAAAAAAAAATTCAATAGCAGTCTGCTTTGGCTGATTCAGAAAGGTACTTATTCTCTATGCATTTATTTTAATTAAATTGCAAAGAGATGCGCGCCTTTAAAATGTGGCAAAACCAATACACTAGTATCTACTAATGGGTTAAAAATAAACAGTCTTTGGTTTTTGTTTAGAGCAAAACAAAAAACAAAAACAAAAACAGAATGAAAGTAGGTAGGAACGGTAATGACAGTTTTGAAGTATCCAGTACCTGTTGTGACAGGAATAACAAATTAATTGGGACTATAACAGATTCTTTGTAAAGGTGAAGTAAACACACTTGACTGTATATTTTTCACCATCAGTTAAGTCTCAATTGGTTCTAAAAATAAACAGAAGACATTGAACAGTTTTAATAGATTTTGACACCTCGGTATTATGCTGTCACTCCGGTATAAATGAATCATAACTTTCTACTGCACCAAGGAATTACTACACATTTGGAGAAAATTTATGGTGCTCCAAGCTCAGAATCATGATGTGATATCAAAACTAAAGTCATAAGTAGAAAAGGCAGTGTGTGTGCGTGTGAGTGTGTGTGTGTGAGGGAGAGGAATGGGAGATGAGGTTGGCTGGCATAAATTATCCTCTCTTTCCTCCACATCGAATAAGTACAGCAGTTACAGAAAACCGGGAGGTAAGAGTGTGACCTCTAATTCATTGTCATCATCCTCAGCTGGCCTTGGGCTGCTCCTAGGGTACCTTTGTGCAAATTTCTGTCAGCATCTAGTGGGAACCAATCCAGTGGAAGTCTGGGATGCTGAAACTGGGACAGTGCTTTGGCCTCGACAAAAATGTGCAAACTGTTTTGGTGGAAAGATATGCAAGACACAAAACAAATTCAGTTTCTTGGCTTTTGTCATCTAATTCCATGATGAAGCCATGGATGGCTTGACATCCGGCAAAAACATTCAATAGAAGTCAGCCTTAGATAGAGTTTCCAGGCATAAGCGCAGCAGGCTGAACGTTAGGGTACTTGCAAGACAAGGAATCGAGTTGCTGGTTCGTCTTGAAGGAGGCTTTATTGCATAGTTGCAATAAGGCACCAATAAGGTACATACTTGGTGGTTAAATGCATGGTTATGTTGGTACATGCATGATAAATGAATGTCCAAAGACAAATGGGAGAAATATACATGTAAGTAGGAGAGAAGAACGAATGTGTTGGCCTTTATCATCAGTTTCCCATTAAAATCAATTTGGAGGTTATTATGGTTGTGTCCTCAGTTATCAATAGAAACAGCCTTAAAAAGCACTTTCACTGACAGATCTCGCCATGTGGCAGTAATAGGTGCCTCACAGCAAGTGTGCCACCCTAGTTGTGGGCCCAACCGCCACCTGAAAAAGCTGTTTTACAGGGTGTAGTTTTCTGGCCTCACCACAAACACTTCAGGTTGCCTTATACAAGTATTGCACCCACCTTCCCCAACCGCCAAGGCAGGCAGGATAATGGCTTGCTTTTTCTCCCTTTTCTGCTTGCCAGGTGTTCTCGCAGTTCCCAGGTAGAGTAGAGGTGCACAAAACTGCTCAACTGCTGCCAAAACTTGTAGCGGCTTTGCTCAAACAGTTGCAGGTTTTAAATTTTTTTTTTTGCCATTCAGTCCTGGCTTCTCTGTGCTGCTAAGGGTGTGTGTGTGGGGGGGAAGATGCAGCATTTGCAGCAGGTGGCACAGGGGTGGGGGGATGTCAATCTGGCTTCCAATCAGGAGAGAGGGGGCGGAGAGGAGGGGGCACTGTTCCCCTGTGCCAGGGTTTAGTGTGGTTTGCATGGGGATGGCTGTATCTGAATACAGCCTGCGTTAGCTGTAATGGCATAGGGATGGACAAGATCCAGTTTTAGTCCCAACTCGGTCAAAAGCGAGCCACTCCCATACCAAATCACTTGCATGGGGACACGGCCCTGGTGTCGTCCAGATGTTTTACCATAACTAATTAAAAAACCAAAGCACACAGTTGTTGAACGTTGCTTATTTATTTATTTATATTTATATCTCGCCCCATACCCGAGGGTCTTTGGGTGGCTTACAACATTTAAATCAAACATATTAAAACTGTATCACACTATACTAAAACCAGTGTAAGGTTTAAAATCCAGGATGATAATAATAATAAGAATAAAAACGATGCTTGTGGAAGATGTCTGTCTAAAAACCGTTCAGTGTAGTCTCAGCAGGATAGCCATTTAGGAATAAATTGCTTCTAAACTTGAAGCTTGAATAAAATTTTTTACAGTTCTGGTATTTGCTATCTGTTGAGTTTGGCTGTGACTTCACTTAAGCAGCAGAAGATGACTGGAGGAGGTGCCTTTTCCATAGTAGCTCCACCTTAGCCCACCTGGGGTCAGTTAAGGTGACCACTCCATAGAATATACTACTGTGTCTGTTCCATTGCTGCAAGGTGAGGCACCTTACATAGAGCACCTGTACCTGGACACAGCTCCTTGTGTAGGCCCAGCAGCCCTTTGATTCTGTCATGGCTTGTTCTGCACAGGCGGCAAGTGACCCTGTCAGTGCATGATGATAATTTAAGAGGAGCCCTGCTGGATCCGGCCACAGCCCATCTAGCCCAGCATTCTTCCTCACACAGTGATCCACTAATGCTTCAGGGCATCTCAAGCAGATGACAAAGGCAAAAACCTTCAGCTGCTCTCAAATTCCTGCAAATGGCCTTTAGAGGCATCCTGCCTGTCTCTCCAGTCTGGAGATGGTACCTAGGAATTCATTCTAGTAGCCATTGATATACAGATCCTCCATGAATTTGTCTAACCCTTTCTTAAAGCCACCTTGGCTGGTTGCTGTTACCGCCTCTTCTGGCAGCAAATTCCATAGACTGATGACCCTCTCGGTTCATCCTTGTGCACTAACTTTTCCATGCTTCATCACGGCCTCAGATAGTTCAGTGAGTGGTATGTTGAGAGACTGGTCACCCCGGGGACCCATGAAAGGCATCTTGGCTGTAAAATGGAGCTGTGGCCTTTTCCAAGTCGTCTGCAATACCTGTATGCATACCAGACTTATGATCACATACTACTTAAAAGGATCGACTTTTAAGACACCTAGCATGCCAAAAGGAATGGCTCCAAGGAGGATTAAAAACAGGCACTTCTGCACCTTTTCATCTGTTCCTAAAATCAGTGTTAAAAGTCTATGGCAATTATCTTTGCAATGCATTACCCACTTTCCCTTAGACATTCCTAAATTACATAATATGTTTTAATCCATTGGAATTTTTGTCACTTTTTTTAGTGAGTCTGGTGCTTTTGTGCAACAGAAAGTGCTGTTAATATAGCAACATAATGTTTACATTTCAAGACACCTGACTTCAGTTTTAGGATCTGCGTGCCCTTCTCTTTTCCAGTTGGATGCTGTATCATAAGGTGTGCACAAATATTCAACATATTCATCATTCAATTGAATTCGGACAAATTCAGACACTCAAATTCGAATCGAATGTCCAGACATTGTTTTTTTAGTATTCAAATATTTTGAATTATTCGTATGAATAATTTGGATATTCCTATATGTATGTATCCCTATGCATTGTGTATGTATCCATACGCATCTTATTTATATCTGTACAGATCCATACAGATACATACGGGATGAGAATGGGATGCATATGAGATAAAAACGGTATGCAGACAGATGTGTACGAGATTCGTATCATCAAATACATATCGGATATTCATACGAATAGATATGAATGTATTTGTATCCATTTGAATGTCCAGACATTCATTTCTTCTTTATTTGTATATATTCAGATATTTGAATATTCAATTCAAATCAAACTGAACTAGAAAATTGCATTCATGCACACCTCTTCCGCATCATATTGTGGCAGGAGAACGGCTATTCATTTTGGCCGAAAAACATTAATTGTAGCAAAAACGCATTGTTTTATTATGGAGAAGTTCAGACAAACGTTTTACACTGTGTTCTTCTCACAGAACTATATATGTTGTGGTCAAACCATGTCTTCCTGCAAATGGCTTCATCTCCTAGGTGACCCAAGCAGTCATGCTGGAAGACATTATCTCAATCTGTTTTTTACTAGAGACCATGAGAACGAATATCGTAGTAGGTGGACGTGCAGCAAGTCCATTGTCACTGGTGGATCGTTATTTGGTGAAATTCGGGCCAACAACATTAGTTCCTCATTGCGGGGATGAAGGACATGATGAGATGTTCCACCTTTGGAAACTCCTGGAATCTGCTGGAATTACTGATGTCTCTGGGGGACGTTCTGGTTGACATGTCTGGTGCTTCTGTCTGGTGCTTGAAATCATGAGGCATGTGGAGCTACTAACACAGTTTCTCCCAAGTGCCCTTGAACACCCTGCAGAGTTCTTAAGGCACCCTAGTATCACAAGGGGCTGCATGGAGTCAAGCAGGAGGTCCAGTGTCTAGAGCACAAGTGGCAGAAGTCCTCATGTGAATTTGACTGAACGCTGTTAAGAACACATTATTATGCCTCCTACGCTGGCAGTTCAGTGGAGCTGTTTGGGGTGATGTCATCAGACCATAAGGAGATGCTCATTCTGTCTTTGAAAGCCTGCTGTGATAATTTCGTGAGGTGCTTTCAGAAAAAAAATTGCCCATGTGGATTCTCTGTTTCTCTTTTATCCATTCAGTATTGCACATCTAAATTTGAAGGAGTTTGCATTGAGAGAATCCATTTGTAACATGGCTGCCATTGCCTGCTGGGAAGGAGACAAAGTAGCTAAAATATCGCAAGGAATGCCTTCTTCCATATTGACCTGCCAGTGCCTTAAGGTCTATAGGGGAGGCCCTCCTGGTTGTACCACCATCCTCAGTAACGAAAGGAGTGGGCACCCAGGATAGAGCCTTCTCAGTGATGGCTCCCAGATTATGGAATACTCTCCTCCCTGATATGCATCAGGCATCTTCACATATTCAGAACTATGTAGACGCACCTCTTTGCCCTGGCCTTGAGCTAAATAAGGAACGGTTTTTCCTCCACACTTCCAGACACTGTTATTGTTTTAGTTTGTTCTTTTTGTATTTGGTTTTTAATGCTGTAACCTCCTCTGAGACCTCCAGGAATAGGGTGGGATAAAAATGCAAATAAAATAAAATAAAATGTCAGAATGGTTAGCACCAATGGTGGGTGAGGATCTGCTAGAACATCAATTCTATGCAAACCCACATGACAGCAGGTTTCACTGAACATAGTGTATTTGTGCACACCTTAGTAGGGATGGACATGAGTTGAATGTAAGAAAATCCATATTTGTTTAATAGATCCCCTTTGAATGTGGTAGGATTCTATTCAATATGAATGTATTTGTACAAATTTGTACAAATATCCGATATGAACATATATGAATCCCATATGTCTCTGAAACGTATCCTGTAACACATCTGCTGTGAAAGCCTCAAATCTGCCCTGAATCCACTTTGAATCCGCTCTCAGTCCATGTTGAATGAACTCTGAATCCATCACAGATGTGACTGGCACAGCCGCTTTCCCACCTCCCCAGTTCATTAATATTCCAAAACATTCATATGAATACGAATGTCAGTGTACGAGTATTGTAAATTTTGGTTCATGTATGAGTGTCTGAATTCATCCAAATTCATATAAATATTGAATGTTATAAACATTCATGTGCATGCCTAGACCTTAGCTCACCTTGAATTGCCATGTGCATGAGGAAGAAAAGGAGTCTGGACCCAAGCTCTGAAATGCTCGGTTTGGGGGCTACTTTGCTCTTTTGGGCCAGCTGGACAGTTGGAATGAGCCAGCTGGGGTTGACCATGTGAGTGGAACACAACGAGGGTCAAAAACAAACAAACAAAAACCTGGATAACAGACCTGCCTAAGAACACTTACTTCAGGGCTACCCCTGATCTGAAGGGCTCTCATGCAAAATGAAAGCCAAGTTGCTAATTCAGCATAAAATTTTTCAAGCCACTGAGCAGTTCGTGTTCCACACTGTAACATATACCCTGTTTCCCTGAAACTAAGCCCTAGCATGATTTTTCAGGATACTCAAAATATAACCCCTATAAAAGTCCTAGTGCATCTTTAGGAGCAAAAATTAATATAAGACCCTGTCTTATTTTGGGGGGAACACGGTACTATTGTGTATATTCAAGTAGCATTTCAAACGCAGGCATCTGCTAACATTCTGATTAGTCAATAATGATCATGATGATGATGATGAAGATGAAGACGATGATCATCATCACCATCTTAATTACAGTCTTCATCAAGAGAAAAGATAGGAAATCTTTTACGGTGGTCGCTCCTGAGTTCAAGAAGTGTCAAGATGTTTAGTGTTTGTAAACTTGGAAAGGAAAATGTCAGAAGTGATCATCACTTTCCCGCGTTGCCGTAGTTGACAGCTGCATGATGCTCATTGAGTGAAACAGATAGGGAGCTGAAACTTTCGTCAATAACAGAACTCTGATGGCTTCATGTCAACGGTCAAGGTAATGGCCATTTATGATCAGGATAAATGTTTTTAAAGAAATGTGCGTGCATCTTAGGTTGAATGATGACAGGCTGAACTATCATTACATCCAGCATAATATTTCTCCTTCTCCAAGTGCAGCTTGCTTTGTTTTAAAAATCCCAGCAGTGGACACCTATACATGGCTACTGAGAAGCAAATACTATCAAATTCATAGTAAGTGAGCAGAAGTAGGTTGTGGAAGAGGACCTCAGGGGCAGGCCAGTCAGGCCGCAATTGAAAGCTTTGGTTTTAGATGCTCAGTCAGGGGCTGTGTCCCCATTATGCAGCAAAGGGAGCTTAAATGAGACTCACTTCCATTACTCCCCAAAGAGACCAGTTGTCCTGGGGGCCTAGATAAGGTGCCTTTAATGCATAATGAAAGAGTAGCTGATGGCTTCGCCTGTTGCACACCATTGGGTCCTGGTTTCGAAAGGCAAAATGTTAAACAAAGCCTAACCCAGAATTATTTTGATTCCATCTTCCTGTGTTCAAATAGAAGCTAAAATAATAGGGGAACTGATTGTAGATCAGTGGTAAATCAAGCAGCCTGCAAAGCAGAGAGTTGCTGGTTCGATACCCAGAAGCAGATAATGGCAAATAGGGATGTGTAAGAATATTCGAAAGGCATTCAAAATCCGATGAGATGTGCTGAATCGAATAGAATGTCCCGAAATTCAAATCTAAACATTTGAATTGAATTTTGAAGTTCGGATCTATTCGTTCAAATTAGCTGGACATTTGTACGTGTACCGGAAAGGAAGGGAAAACAGTCTAATTATTGTTTAATTGCTTATCTGCCTCTGCTGAGCCCTCTCTCTTTTTTCCATGCAAGCCAGTACAGTTGAACCGTTTAATGATGTGGAGCATTAACCAGGCTCTTTCATAAGTAAACTCTTTGGTTTGTTTCCTCCTTAGAGCTTTGTAAGTCTAGGCTATCTTTCTGTCTGTCTTTCTCTGTAGGAGGATATAGAAAAAGAGAGCAAAATGGGAGGTGGAACAGGAATGCAAAATGCAGGCCCTTAACAGCTCAGGGAGGGTTGCAGGTAGATGTGCGTACAGTTTTGTCCATACATGCACTAAGAGACAGGCTTGAAAACTGCAACTCCTGGCGCTAGACCATAGCTTCCCATGTGGGCATTATGGTACATATTTGCTCATCTGCATAGGTACCGTTATGTACAGGAGGAAACTAACTCCCCCCAGAAAAAAAAATCCAAAGATTTACAGGCAGAACAACTAATAAACTCCCAGAATGCAGAGTGACATGACAGATTATGCAGACTTGGCATGAGAAAATGAAGGAATGTGATTTTGGTCCTATGCACTTAGCATGCACTATACATGCTGGTTGTAGACAGGCATTCAGCAAAACAAGCCCTGCTTATGATTTAAAGCAAGTTCTTCAAACTTATGTCTAGTCTCTCGCTTAAATTACAAACAAATATAATATACTTTTACAAGAAAGAGCTACTTTTAAACTCCATAGATTCAGCCTATAATTTTACAATAGTTTGGCAACATGAATAATGCTAGCATGAACTAGCGACGTGGAAATGTACAGAATATTGACTATCTGTGACCTTGGTACAGTTTTAATCATCATGCAAATTCTCATTTACTTCAATAGCTGGTGGTATTTGATAGCTTTAGGGAAGCTAGAATTTAAAATTCCATTGCCTGCTCACAAGCTAGCTTTTTTCTTTAAAAGAAAAAAAAAACCCTAAAGATATGAAGCAGCTAAAGCAACATTTTACTGAAAGTTCATTCATCAAAATGCTGCATATTTTGAAAAGGGTAAAAGTACTACTAAACCCATCAGGGATAAGTAAAGGCTATATACTATAGATTATTTTAATCCCCCTGCTGGATATAAAAGGGATAATTACATATTTGTGGTTGAAGCCATGTGGTGGAAAAATCAATACAACTTTTTTGTATGACACTTCATTAGTGTGAAAAATTTTAAAAGCTGAGAAGAACCGTCTGGCAATTAAATGCCTCTGCTACTTCAGATTCAGTAATGGGTTTGTATTATTATCTAGTTTATTTGAAATAGTGGTTGTACTATAGCTGTAATTGGAAAACATTGATTATGCACTTGTATATAGAAAACCTGGCAAATCATTACAGGGCACAGCAACAGTTAGTTAGCCTTACTAATGAAGCACTAATTGCTGTAAGTAGGTTAACATGTTAGTGAAACTACAGGGAGATAACAGTTTTGAAAATCTGTAGTTGCTTAGTGATACGTACAGTTTATTTTTAAAAGCTGAGCTGGGAGCGGGGGGAAGTATTCTGCAAACAATAACCACAAGATGTTCTTCAAGTTGCATCAGCAGTAGGCTTCAGACAATTGCTTTGCTTTCCTGCTGTTAACTCCTTAGGCATTTGAGGAGCACTGCGCAGCGCTTAGAATACTTCTTATGTATGACTTCTCTCAAGGGGTGTTTTTCCACTGTTATTTTTGCGCCCATTTAGGACCCATTTGGGTGTGAGCCGGATGATCCCATTTCCACCACAGCACCCATTTGGGGCCCAATTGTTTCCCCTGCCGTGGGGGAAATCTGGATCTAATGGGTACATTTTGGCCTTTAATCCGGATTTTCTGTAGACCCCATTAATGGGATCTACAATGGGGTCTTCTGCCAGAAAATCTGGATTAAAGGGAGCCTGTTTCCACTGGAAACAGGCAATGGGGTCCAAAGGAGGCCAGGGGGAAGGGATGCACCCATTGGGCCCCCCCTAAACCTAGGCTCTGAAGTCACTTTGAAGCCATTTCTAAGTCATTTCAAAGTCATTTCGAAGTCATTTCGAAGTCTGTGCAAAATAGCTCCGGAGTGCCTTTGAAGTTTGTGCTGATCTTCACATCGTATGCCCAAGTGCATAATGCAGAAGTTATTTTGGTGGCCACTGAGGCTCTTTCCTCATTGGACATTAGGCCTGCAATTCACATGCTAGTGTGGACTACTGCAGATGCTACGTCCCCCCCCCCACCACCACCACCTTGCAAAGTTTCACCTGCTTTGGGCAAAGTGGTGGATCAGGACATGTGAGACCAGAATATGCTAGTTGTGATGGATTCACAGAGCAAACTCCAACCGCAGGAATATTTCCTGGGCTTTTTGCCGACTTGATGGACAGGAGGGGAGGAGCTGTCTCTGAAAGCACCAAAATTGCACCAATCAGAGCGACCAGATCTCGCTGTATAAAAGCCAGCGATCCAGAGCTGTCAGCGTCTTTCAGCTTGCAGATTTGGCAGGGGGAAGATCGTGGAGAGTACAGTCAGACTCTCCTGGCGTCTAGGACTTGTGCTCTCAACCAGAAGGGACCTCTCATTAAGGGAGATCTCTAAGCATACCTGGGAAATAGCGGGCATGTTGCAGGGGCTGTTTAGCTCTGGCGAGAGCAAGGCAGACTCCTGGCTGGCAGTTAGGATTTACTGCTGGGGCTTTAATCTTTATTTTGGAAGAATATTCACACTGAAGGATATCAGGAATTTCCATTCAAGTTAAAGGGAACTGGAGATAGGAGGGTTTTTTTTTTATTTTGCCTTCAGTGAATCTTTATTTGAGAACTAAACTTTATTCTGCTTACAGGGCTTGTTCCTTCTAGCAATATTAAGACTCTTAGTTAACCTTCTCTATGCTTCTACTTACTATTTATTTGCTTGTATAAAATTAACAGTTAGTGCTGGATTACACTGGTGTTTATTTTGCTGCATAAAGGAGAGAGCTTGGTCTTGAACCTTGGAAGCAGGATGCTTGTGGAGGGGGGTATAATCCAGGTGATATACTAACCCCAGCTCATTGGCAGGCAGTTGGGTTTGTGGTACCTGATGGCCCCTTCCTTGACTGTGTTACTCTGCTAAGAATGAGTCCACAAGGGGGTGGGTGGGATCAGGTCACCACAGTGGGGAATTCTTTTCAACAATGTTCCAGGAAGCACCACCAGAAATTGTGTCAGAATAGGTGTGCCACTGAAACGGGGATGGAGTGTGGAAAGTGCCTGATTTACAAGTCATACTTGGCTTCATTCTGTAATATATCTCAGAATAGGAGCCTGGTGTCTGCATGCTAGTGCAGGCTACAGCAGGCCTAAAGTGAGGCCTGCCAGAGTCTGTATTAGCATGTGGACCACAGACCCCTATCCAGAGATATACAGCAAAGCACGAACAGGGCCCCAGTTTATGGTTGTTAATCTGCACACCATACTGGTCTGAGGCACCCAGTACTTGAATGTACTTGGCTACTAGGTGGATGCCTAAGTACATCTTTCAGGCTATGGGGACAAGCAGGATGCTTCTAAGGCCATTTGCTGGGATTCGAGAGCAGGAGAAGGTTTGCCCTTGACTCTGCTTGTGATGCCCATGGGCAATTGGTGGGCCACTGTGTGCGACAGGATGCTGGACTAGATGGGCTATGGTGGTGATGGCCAACCTATGACACGCGTGTCACAGGTGACACGCCAAGCCCTTTTGGGTGACACACAAGGTCACCCTGGCCCCTGGGCATGTAGTGCTTGCTTGTTCTTGAAGTGTATGAAATACCAACTTTCAATTGAAGATTTAGCAACAAAAGTCACTAATGTAAAGAATTGTTTTTGCTTTTAATTAAATACATATATCAAAAATATAACTTTTTTACTAGAGCTACAAATATCACAAAATTATGGATATTTCTAGATGTGACACAGCACCCGAGTTTTGACACACCGAGCTCAAAAGGTTCACCATCACTGGGCTATGGCCTGATCCAGCAGGGCTCCTCTTAGGTTCTTATGTTCTTTTATGTAATGGAAGAGATTGCCACTCAGGACCTTATGAACGGGACATAAGCAGGGGAATTAAGAACTACCTGGATGTATCTTGATTATGAGTGCACTCCTCTGGTCAAAAAGGGACAATCACAGATAAGCTTGATCCAATTTGCAAATAATCATCTTACACACAGAGGAAGGCCGGGAGGGTACAAAATGGAGTCTGCATCCCAAGTAGGACCCTCTCATAATTTTTTAATTCTCTTCGTCGTGTGAAGGACTTACGTACATGGAGCATGCAGGCATATAAAGGCCCTATATTATTTTCCCAGTATGGGCAGAAATCTTCCTGCCTCCACTTTCCATTGTGGGAGGAATGACTGCGCTGCCGCCTCCTTGACATATTGATGTGGCTTGCACCATCCGTTTGTGTAAGTGCAATATCGTAATGGCAGTCTGAAGGTCCTGGTACCCAGGGAGTGCCAGAAGGTTGAATGGGCACATGCCACTGAATTTTGATCTCCATAAAATTAAGGAAGCCAGGCTTTGATCTGACGTGGATGTCATAGCTGTTGGCAGAATTTTTTGTTGTTTTCCTTTTTCACAGCTGAGTAGCCATAGCTCAGTGGGTAGAGGGAACTACCAGGAAAGCAGAGAGTTGCTGGTTTGGTCCCCAGCCTCTGTCCCCAGTAGAGATGTGCACAAGTATTCAAAACATTCAAAATTTGATTGAATTTGGACATTCAAATTAGAATAGAATGCCTGTACATTCGAATTTAAAATTCGAATGAAGTTTTGAATCTTTTGAATCATTCGTGCAAATTATTCTGATTTGTATGTGTACGTATATGTACAAATTACATAGGTATCAGTACGATGTGTACAGATGCATACGGACACATACAAATCTTGTCGACCTTTGTATCTTCAAATATGAATGGAATATTCATACGAATAGATACAAATGTATTTGATCCTTAATTGAATGTGAATACATTCTAATTTTAAACATTCAAATCGATTCAAATCTTTGGATATTTGATTCGAATCGAATCCCAGAAATTGCATTTGTGCACACCCCTAGTCCCCAGAAGTAGGCAATGGCAAACTACTGCTGTACCTCTGCCAAAAAACCTGCATAAAAGTGCCCATACAGTCAACCAGTGCTCAGCCACAACTCAATGGCAACCATCACTGACAACCAACCGGCACGTCCATTACATGTTTTGTATTTTGCTGTTTGGTTGCAATAAATACTGATTGATGAAGTTAGGGTACTTCTTCATTAAACTCTCCGCCTTTAATCCAAAATCACTCCTCCGGTTCGATCAGTGCCAGCTCAGAGGTCATATCTTTAGAGAGAGTTAGAAAGTTTTTACGTATCACTTTACTCTTCCTTACATCCTACTGCATGTCTCATTTTGATGCCCTTTGACATGCCATTTCGATATATCCTTCTAGACCTCTTTACAATCTCTTTTTATTTTTACTGCTGGCACAATGTGGTGTTACCAGAAAATTTTGTCATTTCACTGATCACTCCTGACTGAACCTATTTGCAGAAAAATCTCAAACCATGCTAGAGAATCATTGAGGAACTTGCCTCTTACATCATCCTGTTGTGAGAAAAACTACTACTCTGATTCCTGTACCTTAATCACTTGCTTATGCCCATAAGAATGGCCTTTCCTTTCATTCCATATTATTCTGGTCACCGTACTGACTTGGGAGTTTTCTCTGAAGGGCTTCACTAAATCTCTTTTGAAAACCCAAGGAAACTTTCATCATCATCTAAAACAGTCTTCCCATCATCTAATTGGACTTGATGAAAGTCAAAGTATGCGACATTACCCTTATCCACGTACAAACTGACGCACTCAAAAATATAAAATCTTGGTAAAGCAGGTCTTTCCTTGGAGATGACATTTTTGGATCTCCTTCAGCAAGACCTGTGCTTTTTAAAAATGGGTTTAAATGTGAAATGCCTAAAGTCTTCTGGGATATTTTTATTTTTAATAAAGTTTCCATCAGCTTTCCTAGAATAAATGTTAAGTGGGTAGGTCTGTAATTGCCTGAGTCTCCCTAATTTCCTTTCAAACAAACATACAAAATTAGTATTACATTGATTTCACTGATTCATTGCACTACTTTTCATAAAATTCCAGTTTTTAATTTATTTTTTATAAACCTATCTCTTTATTAATAGCTAAGGACTATTACTAATTTAATTCTGCACTCCTCCATGAAGTCAACTGGGTGACCTTGGGCTAGTCACAGCTCTCTTTCTGAGCTCTCACAGCCCCATCTACCTCAAAGGGTGTCCTGTCTGTTGTGAGAAGAAGAAGAACAGAAAGTTTGTCAGCCACTTTGAGTGTATGAAAGTCAACTCTTCTCGTTCTTCTAATTGGTAATCAGAATGTTATCTCTAATGCACAGTAAGATAAATCTGCTGGTGTATGGGTCACACATCTGGGCACCCCTGTTATACCACAGAAATTCTGCCAGAGCACAGGATACACAGAGACCTGTACCCTGAGAACACCAACTTTATCATAAGCATTCATTATAATGCTATACTGGCCGAATAATGGGAAGAAGGAATGCCTACTCCCATATCGACCTGCCTGTGCCTTAAGATTTGGAGGGGACCACCCTCACCAACAAAGGGGGTGGGCACTTGGGAGAGGGCCTTCTCAGTGATGGCCCCTAGGCTGTGGAACAGTCTCCCCCTTGAGGTGCATCAGTCACCTTCACTGTAAACGTTTAGGAAGGCGGTGAAGATGCACCTCTTTGCCCTGGCCTTCGGTTAAATGGGGATACACTTTTGCCTTCCCACTTACAGACACTGTTTTAATATATATTGTTATTGTTTTAATATGTTGATTTTAAATGTTGTTACCCGCCCTGAGACCTTCAGTTTTAGGGCAGCACAGAAATACAAATAATAAATATAATAAATAATAAGAGCCCTGAATGCGCCCCTTTCTGCACTGGGCCTTATTCCAGATTAGATCCTGGAATAGGGGCCTGCTGTCCACATGCTAGTACAAGCTATGGCAGGCCCCCAATGGGCCCTGCTGTACTCTATTCTGGTATATAATGTAAAATAAGGCAAAGTGTGAAAAGGGCCTGTGACAGTAATTAATAAATCCTGGTTGTCTAAAGTAAGAACGGGCCACTTTTGAAGGAAAGAAGGGGCACTTTTTGGCTTAGAGCCAACATACAGAAGTTCTGCCTCAGCTTACCATTTCAGACTTCACAATAATTCACCTTTTCTTTCATAATAATGAGCTGTTTTGTGCAAAGCATTTCATTATTATGAATATAGAGGAATATTTTGAGTAGTAAAAGCAAATCACAAGGAGAAAAAAAAAAGAATGAAAGGCTTTTCTAGTCACGTCTCTCCCTCTCTGTCAGGAAAAGATTTTGCAAGCGGTCAGAAGCAATTATTGACCAAAGGCAGATCTCCAGTCCGATTTGCAAATCTCACTCAATGATTCCAGAAGTACGAGAGTGAAGTTGAGGAAACCGAAAGCAGGCACAGCCAAAATTATCTGTAAGGTCTTTTATGTTAAGGAAATCATGGCATCTGCCAATCTTTCAAATTCCAAAGGGTAAAGAATGAGGTCTGTTAGGTTGTCATTGAACATGACAGGCTTAATGTCAAGTTTATAACGGAAAAAGGCCAATCTTATTGTAGGTTTATTCAGTTTTATGTTGCTTGCTCAGAAGGAAGGCTCTCCCGTCTGCTCTCTCTTTTTTTATCTAATTTATCGCATTTGAAATACCAAACAGATTCTTTACATATCTCCTGAGCTCACGGCTCCTCTTGGCTACCCCTTAGCAGTTTCTTCAGGGAACAAACCCTAAATCCATCCAATTTAGCATCTATGAAAGAAACTGGGAAATTGTTTATACTTTAGCAGTTCTTTCAATTGTTATAGAGCTGTTTCTAACACCAAACATTTTAGTTTAATTACTGCATAGAATATTTGTGTGTGAGAGAGAGTGTATGGACAAAATCAAAGTTGCTTCTCACTTGAGCCCGTTGGGCTAAAGAAAGAATTACTCCCCATACATTTCCGGCTATGTAATTGGACCTGTGTTTTTGACTTTTTGCTAATAAGCAGCTTACTTTCTCTCCCACTAGACTCAACCGACCACTTTTGTTTCATGAATTTTACAAAGGATTTTAATAGATGCTTTAGGCTATGCAAAATGTTATATGAAGGCAGACATTAATGCTCCAACCTTGACACAGAGGACATGTGAACGGCTGCTTATCATTACCGTCAGGTCTCAAAATTTTCATTAGGAGTTCTGGAGGACAAAAGAGGGGGAAATGCGTAGCTATATGAAAGAACATTAACCTATACTGTGTAACCAACTATAATTGCTTAGCATTTTACATTAACTCTCTTCAGACACTGGCTCTCATTATTTTTACACATACATAATAACTGCTTATTATACAGTTCACACCAATATATTGTAGATAAGATAGTGTCAGCATTTCCATTATAAACTCCATTTTCAGAGCTTTAAAAGGCAGCTGTAAAACTTTACTTCAGACTGAAGATTACAAGAAACTTGAGAGATAATAATAATAATAATAATAATAATAATAATAATAATAATAATAATAATAATAATAATAATAATAATAATAATAATAATCCACACCTTCACTCCTGATATTACAATTGTTGAGAAAGAGAAGGTGTGGATCATCGACGTTGTTATACCAGGTGACAGCAGAATTGAGGAGAAACAGTTGGAGAAGCTCACCAGATACGAAGACCTGAGAATTGAACTTCAGCGACTCTGGCGAAAACCAGTGAAAGTGGTCCCAGTCATCCTCGGCACACTGGGCGCGGTGCCAAAAGATCTCAGCGGGCACCTAAAAACCATTGGCATTGACAAGATATCCATCTGCCAACTACAAAAAGCCACTTTACTGGGGTCTGCTCGCATAATTCGCTGATACATCACGCAGTCCTAGGTGCTTGGGAAGTGCCCGACTAGTGATCTCGTTTGCTGTGTGTAACTGTTATTTTACATAATAATAATAATAATAATAATAATAATAATAATAATAATAATAATAATAATAATAATAATAATAATAATAATAATAATAATAATAATAATAATAATAATAATAATAATAATAATAATAATAATAGAAATTGAACATCGACAAGACTAAAGAACATCTGATCAAAAAATACCGGCTGAATACAAAGAAAATTGACGAAGCTTTGGAAATCATGAAACAGCAGATAACAGCTACAGCCAGGAAAATCGAAAGATATGAAGCAAGAATTATCCAGTACAGGCAGAACCAAATGTTCCAGTCTAATCAGAGCCTGCATGAGCAAGTAGACAAGAAAATGGAAAAGCCAGCGAAAGAAGCAACAACCAACTTCTGGAAAGATCTCTGGGAGACTGAAAAAGAATTCAACAAAAGTGCTGGGTGGATAAAGGATTTCGAGAAGAAATTCTCCAAGAACAAAATGCAGCAGCTGGAAATAACACCTGAAATGGTCACGAAAAGAGTGAAGAAAGTGAAGAACTGGACATCCTCTGGCACTGATCAGTTGCATGGCTTCTGGCTCAAATACCTGACCAGCCTGCATGCAAAAATGGCCGAACTGTTCAATGAAATGCTGCAAACAGGAAACATCAGTGAATGGCTAATAACTGGCAAAACATACTTAATACAGAAAGTTGGACTGATGAAGCTCTTCTCCCAAGATGCCTTCTCCAAGAAAGCCAGTGTGGTCTAGTGGTTAGGGAGCCAGACTCTTATCTGGAAATACCAGGTTTGACTCCGTTCTCCTCCATGAAGCTAGCTGGGTAACCCTGGGTTCATCACAGCTCTCTTCTGAGCTCTCACAGCCCCACCCACCTCACAGGGTGTCAGTTGTGGGGAGGAGGAGGAGGAGGAGGAGGAGGAGGAGAGTTGGCTTTTCTACCCCGCTTTTCTCACCCATTTAAGGCGACTCAAAATGGCTGAAAAAGCTTTCTGTTCTTCTCCCCACAACAGAACACCCTGTGAGGTAGGTGGGGCTGTGAGAGCTCAGAAGAGAGCTGTGACTAGCCCCAGGTCACCCAGCTGGCTTCATGGAGAAGTGCAGAATCAAACCTGGTATTCCCAGATAAAAGACTGGGTCCCTAACCACTAGACCAAACTGGCTCACAGAAAGCTATGTCAAGCGCTTTGAGTCCCCTTAAAAGGGTGGGAAAAGTGGGGTAGAAAAGCCAATTCTTCTCCTTCTTCTTCTTCTTCTTCCTGCAGCAAGTGGAGCTGCAGTGCAGTCAAAGTTTCTAGGCCTCACCTTTCCAAAAGAAATTAAACCTAAGAGGAAAGAATGCTGGGGGATAACTTGGAGCATGGAGATGATACACGTGGTTTTTTTTAAGGACTTGAAAACAGCTCTGGGGGGGTCTGTGGCTGCTGCTCTTTGCTGACAGCAGTTATTCCATCAGCTGATGAGTCAAAACTCACAACAACTCAAGCAGTGCAAGTAAGCAGGGTTTAGATATAGTTCGTCCATAATGCCTTTCCTTTCCTAAGGCAGATTGCCATCAAAATGATAACATAATACAGCTCTTCATGCTGCTATTGCAACTGGTTCAAATGTGTTTTCTAAAATAATAATAATATTGATAACAACAACAACGAAAAAGAAGAAAGAAAGAATTGTGATTGTGATTCAGTTCTTCAGCTGACCTTGAGGAACTGGGTGTTTCTTAATGTCACAGCTATACCTTACTGCGAAGGAGTAGCAAGCTGATGGGAAGCTCACAAAGTTAGATGAGGTATGGAGGGTTTATTATCACACCTGTCTTCCTTGGAAGGCAACAGTTACAGAACCATGAAATGTAATAAGAGTGAAGGACTGGGGAGAATACAGAAATAGAAAGGAAAAAAGGATGTGATCATACATCATCAAGCAGGCCTTGCAGAAGAAGTGGAAGAGCAGAATCGCAAACAGCATCTTTCCTAGATTTCTTTCTTTCCTTATCTTTTTATTTCATTACATTTGAATCCTTCCCTTCACCTAAAGGCGGCCCCCGGGCAGAACACAGGAATCAGCAGAAAACAATACTAATAAAAACAGGATTAAAAGTACATTAAAATATAAACCCCTGCCATCAGGGTCTAAGAAAAATGCTTTGGCTGCATAAAGAAGATGTAGCCTCAGTTAATGTGGCTACCGACTCACCGCACATGACTAACAAAAGGGCCACCTCAGAGAGACAGCGTGTGGTAGGAATGTTCACAAATATTCGTATCATTCAAAATTCAGCCGAATTCGGCCAAATTTGGACATTTGAACTCAAATAGAACGTTACGATATTCGTATGCTAACATTCGAACGGATTATAAGCGCAAATATGTATAATTTTTGTGCAACTTTGTATGCGATACATATGAATCTGTACATTCTAATCATTCACATATTCGTATCAGATTTTCAAAAATCTGAAATCCATTCGAATGTCAAAATATGAATGTTATTAAATCCAATTTGAATTCAAATGTCAATATTTGTCAGATTCGAATCGGATTTTTGAATATTTGTGCACATCTCTACCGTAGCCTGCTACAACAGAAGACCAAGGCATCCTTCATGTGTGGAGAGCAATGAGAGGCTGATCTGGGCTACTAGGTGAAAGGAGCCTAGCACCATTAATCTGGGCTCCTGGAAATGGCCATAGAAATATGCAGCTTCTAGACACCCAGTTCAAAGAGCCCTAGCTGGCAGCTTCAGAGGCTGGGAACTTCCATTCATAGCCTCCAAAGCTGGGATGGGACAGGCCTAGGAGACCAGAAGGGGAAAGACCATAATTTGGAAGATAGTTTAGAATGTAGACTCCAGGAATTGTTTTGTATTTACACTCCTCTTGTAATTTTCTCATAATTGCTGATAATATGATGTTTTAAAGAATATTGATGATGCTATATAAATAGTTTCACAATTACATGGCCCTATACAGAGGACCTGGTTGTGATGTGGGTTCTAGGAAAAATCCACTAAATTGTTCGGCTCGTCTCTAATTATTGAGTAACTGCATGTTTCTGATGACCAATAATTTTTCATTCAGCCAACAACTTTATGCAACTGCTATAAAGATCATCATATCCTGCTCAAAGCCTTTTTTTGGAACTAGTATTCACTTCTCTCGAGTACCACCATGCTAGAAACAAATCCCAATTATTCTGGCTTCCTGCAAGAAAGGATGAAGTTCACTCTAATGAACAATATGAATAAATTGAAGCTAAGCCTGTGTACCAGTGTTTTACTCTGACACATTAGATTATAACAACCCACATGCACCAGCTAATGTATGTAAGGAACTATATTCACTGGACAGTCTGTTGAAAAGCATTGAGTTGTACCTTGCTTTGATGTCTGTAGCTTTCTGACACACCTGGGGAACTGAATCCATTGCTATATCCTCCTCATCAAAACTTTTGTCTAGAGACATACAGAGTGTTCAGTTGAATAGTTTGTGTTCAAAGCGGTTTGTGTCAAATCAAACATGATGTCCCTCTGCTTTTGCAATCACCTTTCTTGGAGCTGTGCCAAACATTCCCAGTTTTGAATTTCTACAATCAATTACACGGGGTCCCTGCAAGCTCTAGGTGACCTGATCAGGTCTCGTAGAGCCCGCAGGGACCCACCCTGGGCACACCCATCCCAGGCTGGGGCATACCTGGCAACACACGCACACACACACAACTTACCTCATCACCGCTGGGTTCAAAATGGTGGGCCTGGCCGGCAGTATTGTGTGTGCCGCCAGCTCTGATTGGCCAGTTACCTGTGCAGAACGCCTGGCATCGAACCAGAGATCCTACCCAATGGGCTGGCAGATGTGCCACTTCATGCAGTAGACTGGGCCAACATTGCCCTGGCTGAAGACATCACTTGTCCGGTCTCGCCCCACCCTAGAAATGGGCAGGGGGTGACCTAACTGAGGGTGCCCTGGTGTGCTCTCAACTGCTGCAGTCCCAATCGGATTCCAGTGGCCAGCAGTGAAACCCTAGGTGCCCAGCGGCACCTAGGGGTTCAAGACACCACCACCCCATGCGCGCCGACTTACCTCATCAGGCCCGGGGTGCTCCTCGCGCGGCCTGGGGAGTGATGTGCCGTAGTCTACACAGGCGCACGTGCTCCCAGTAGCTCAGCCCCATGCTTACGTGACTTGTCAGTGTGGGGTTGGTCTACTGTGCAGAGAGCAGCAGATTGCTCTCACTGCCACATGAGGAGCGCTCCAGGCGCAGCAAGGTAAGTTAACTGCATGGGCCTGCCAGCTGTTGAGCCATTTTTGGGTCAACAGTGGCAGCAGGGGTGAGGCCCACAGCTGTTCAGGAGAGAGAGTGTGAATACTTTCCCTCCTGTACAGCTGTGGGATGGCCCGGGACAGCCGGGAATGGGTGTAGAGTGTGATTTTGTGCCCTACACCCAGAACGCAAGTGGGGACCCTGGGATGGACTGGGGCAATTCTGAATGGAACCGCCAGCCAAGCAGAGCAAATGCTCTGTCCCAGGACGTCCCACTCATGTTCTGGACGACCTCATGTGAATAGGCCTTAGGTTAGGTGCCGGCCAGGGCTTGCATCCAGACAGAAGGTCCCTATTCTAAGATATATTCCAGAGTAAGGGCCGGTGCAGAAAGGACCAAAGACTTGTTTATTTCTCCAGGACTTTGGGGACTAATTCATTTTTTAAATTTCATATCCCATTCCTGAAGATGAGGGCAGCTAACATCTATTTAAAAAGCACCAAAAGTCCCCAGTAAAAATAGTCAGAAGCAATACTAAAAACAGATAAAACAGATAAAAGCAACTGCAGAATTAAAATCTCTTTACCATTCTAATAACCTGGTAGTTCAGGGCGATTTGCATTGATTTGTCTGCTACTTTTTAAATCATCTGCCACCTTATCATATCGCCATATGCAGTGTAAATCTGTAGCTTTAATGCGTTGGTATTTTATTTGTTGCAACAATATCGCCTTGTATTTTTATTGATTTGCCTTGTTGTGCGGACTTCCCAACAGCTTACTATAGTCAAATCCTCTTCTATACATTATTTTGTGTTTTTTTGCAAAATAAGTTCATAATTTTCATATGGCTAGCTAGTCTTTCTTCTTCAAGAAATGCCATAAGCATAGAACCATTGACCTAATCATGGGCCAATTCATACTTTGACCTGTAGTTGATAATTAGGCAACCTCTGGGCAAGTGAATCTGAGCTCGCTCCTCCTTATCTCTCTGCTCTTATTTCTCTCTATACTCCCTCTTGTCCCCTGCATTCTAGTAACCAAGGTCTTTTGGCTCGGCCTCGGATTTCCACTGCCCCGTCTCGGATTCGTCCCTTTTCTCTTGCCTCCCCCTATCTCTGGAACCACCTTCCCCCTCAACTGTGTGCTATTACCTCGCTCTCCTCTTTTAAATCTGAGCTGAAGACAACCTCGTTTAGGCAGGCATTCCCAGGCTCTCTTATTTATTTATTTATATTTTATATTTATATTTATATCCCGCCCCATACCCTAGGGTCTCTGGGCGGCTACCAACATATAAAATATACACATATCAAAACTGTATAGAACAATGCTAAAAACCAATACAAAATTTTTAAAAACCAGCATAATAATAATATTGATTTAAAAAAAAACAGTTTAAAAGACAGTAGAGTGTGCAATGGGGGGAGGCGGAGGGGACATTTAGCCAAAAGCCTGGATGAAGAGGTACGTCTTCACCGCCTTCCTGAATGTGGACAGAGAAGGGGCCTGACGTACCTCCGAGGGGAGACCATTCCACAATCTGGGGGCCACTACCGAGAAGGCCCTCTCCCGGGTGCCCACCCGCCTAGCTACTGAAGGCGGGTGACTTTACTCTCCCTATCCAGGAGAGACTGCCTGTTGATGCTTTGCTGTCTGTTTTAATCATTGTCTCTGTTATTGTTTTGCTATTATTGTCCTTTTAGATTGTACACCACTGTCAGGTTTTTACTCTTTTTAAATCTTTTTATTCCTTGGTTATTTTATTTTGTACAGCGCTTTAGAAACAAACTAATAACAATAATAACACTTGCAGGAGGTGTTTATCCCATAGTATTGCCCCCTGCCTGCCCAGAGGTTGACTAATTAGCAACTAGCTGTGGAACACAAAATTGTGCTCCACAAGCTTACCAACCCTAACCCCAACTTACTTGATTGTGTCCAGCCAGTGACCATCCACACCTCTGCAAGTGTGCTGGTAACTCTGCTGACCCCCGGACATGACTCCAACTGTGACTGCGCATAGCATCAGCATCATCATGGCAATGGTGTTGATGCACATGAAGTTCCAGAGAGTGCGACACACAAGATGGTGGCACCGTAAAGAGGACTGCCCAGCAATTGAACAGTAGGTAAGTGTTCAATCACGGGGTGGGAGGGGTGTAGGCTAATGTTTACTAGCATTTGCAAGTTCGAACACTAGCAAACGTTAGTTGATTGCACTCCTTTCCCATCCAGCAGATGGGAAGGGAAGTACGAAAACACCCCATGTCATGATGGAAACACCCACTCATACAAGTGATGTCACGGTTAGGAAATCCATAAAACAGGTGTGCTAGAATGAATGCCTAGGTACCATTTCTAGGAGAGAAGCTGGATGGCTCTTAAGTCCATTTGCAGGGACCTGGGAGCAGGTGAAGTTTTTGTCATGCCATGCCCTCTGCAAGCTGCCTCTGGCTTGGATAATGTTTGTTTGCTAAGTGATGACCTCTGTAGCAGAACCAGCCATAAATCTCCCAGAGGCCAGAAAGGCAGAAGGTCAAGGAGAGATGAACATAAACATCATAAAGGCTGGCTCCCTAGACACCCAACTAGATACAACTGATGAAACTGGTGAGAGACCTACCCTGGCAGAACAATGAAGGGAGAAATCAAGTTGCATTGATCAGAAAGAATGTTCAGGAGTTTTCAAGCAACCAAACCCTACCCTACTGGCTACCTGAGTTCTGATTCAGAGGCATAAAAAGAGAAGCAGTTCCCTAGACAAACTGTTGCTGGCAACCTTTCTTCCCAGACATCTGCAACCTCCTGTTCATGTCTCCACTTCATGACCTGCATACCAGCTCCTGACTTTGGCTTTGGATTATCCCTGCACCTGCACTAATAAAATTTGGTTTTGGGCTTTGGACTGTTTGATCCTCACTTTGTTGATCCCTGCTTTGGCTTCTGACTTTGGATGGTTTTATCTTGCTGTGCTCTTCCTTGCTCTGGCTGCTGACTTTGGACTGTTTGACCCTTGTTCTGTTGATCCTGACCCTGGCTTTTCAGTCTGGATTGTTGACCTTGCTTTGTTGTTGCAATAAATTTCAGCCCCTTGCTTATCCTAGACAGGATAGATTTTGCCATTGTCTTCTGTTTGAGAATACCCAGAAGTAACTGATGTGTCCCTGCATGAGAAAGGTTGCTGGACTAGATTTGTTCTGGCCCAATCCAGTGAGGCTTCTCTTACGTTCTTATGATCTTACCACATCCAGGTTGGAGAGGAAAGCAGGATGCCTCTAAAGGCCATTTGCCTGTGTGAGGCAGGCTGCTGGACTAGATGGGCTGTGGCCTGACCCAGCATGGCTCTTCTTATGTTCTCATGTTCTTGTGTAATTGCTCTCAAGGTTCTTTCTCTTCCACTGCCATTAGAGTTAAGGTGTTTATGGCAGCAGGGCAGCAACATGAATGTAGGTCTACTGCACTCATCCAGTGTGATCAATATCCCACGAGGAGGCACAGTCATGCAGATTCATATTCAAGGAGCCATGAAGGGACTGAGTGGTTTCTACAAAAGTCTTCTCTTGGGGTGTCCATAGGCAGGCAGAATGAGAACCTCTAGTTCTTCAAGTTTCATAAACTTTGGAGATTGCTGGTTGTGATGTAGCTTCATCCATACAGCTATGGATTTGATATGAAAAGAGGACAGGCAGAAATCTGGAAGAACATCCAGAATCAATATGTTCAGCTGAAACTCTGAGGCTGCATCCAGTCACTGGTTATTTATTCCACTATATTTGTATATTCTGGAATAAACCATGGATATCCATGCTTTACTCTGGAATTTCCAAATATAGTGGAATAAGTAACTGATATCTGGATGCAGGCTAAATCTTACAGCACAAAGATGTGAACACCTGAAACATGAAGAGGAGATACAATGCCAAGTTTGTAGAGAAGAGCTCTCCTTCACATTTCACAGTGTTCACTGCAGAAGTTGTTGAGATTTCAGTCAGCTTGATTTTGCACTTAGCCTGACAGTCACAGTGGGGATGAAGAACTGAGGTCTCCAGATATAAATTAAATACAATTCCCAGCATCCCTGACTATCAGCCAAGCCAGCTGTGACTGATGGGACCTTAAGGCCACAAAAATGAAGTTTTATGTGTTTCCTAAGTAGGGATGTGCATAAACACATTTTTTGCATTCAAATTCAGTTCAGATCAAAATTCAAAAATCTGGATTTTTGAAAATCTGATTCAAATCCAGATTACCTAGATCTGTATTTTCAAAAATCCAATTCGAACTCAAATATACGAATGTCAGGAACATTCGTATCCGATTTTGGAATCCATTCACATCCTGTTTTTATTGCGTTTGCGTTTCATTTGTATCCCGTTTGCATCCCATATTATAAGTGCAAATAGACCCGATATTCGGATGCGATATACGGTGACGATTTTAGTTGAATTATTTGAAAATCCGTATCGGATTTTCAAAAATCCGAATTTGATCCAGATTCAAAAATTCAGATTTTTGAAAATCTGATTTGAATTTGAATGCTGATATTAATTGAATTCGAATTGGATTTTTGCATATCCGTGTACATCCCTATTCCTAAGCCATAGCTCAAGCATGAAGCAACTGAATCGGCAGGGTTTCAGTTAACAAAGCACACAGGGCACAAAGGGAAGCATTATCCTGACTAGTCAGAAGGAGCTTTGGATTTGCATGTCCATTTCCTTATCCTAAACAGAGAACATTCCTTGGTGTCTAATTAGGCTCCCCACACATCAGACCTGTTTATTCCTCATTGTACAGTACTTGCTCCTCACAAATGTTCTTGTAGTTCAGCAGTGGTGGGTCTCAGAGGATGCCTCTCACCCCTACTTGCTGCAAGTGCCTTTTATCCAGTTTGGAAATGTAGGGAAAGCGTGACACGCTTTTACGTTTCTGACCAGGAATACACAGGAAACGTGAATGTTAATTAGGCTTCAACATTCTACTCCAGTTTACAGAAAGGATAAAACAAGATGGGAATCTTGTTCAATTACCTTAAATGCCTAAGGGTAGTCCTACTCTGGCAGTATACTGGGCAAACAAATGTACAGGGGTAGGTTTATGCATGAATGCAATTTTCAACATTTGATTTGATTTGGATATTCGAATGCCTGAATTCGTACAAATAGAGAAAAAACTAATGCATTAAAATTTGAACCAATTCAAATACTTTCTTTATACTATTCTATAAGTATTTGATGATACAAATGTCGACAACATTAGTATGTATCCATACAGACCCATACTTATCCCATACATATCCCATACGTATCTGTCCAGATGTGTACTGATGCGAATAAGATGCATACAGATATGTATGTAATGCGTACGTATCTGTACACATATGAATGTCCAAATTATTTGCACGAATGATTCAAAGTATTCGTATTCGTTCAAATATTAAAAAACAGATGTCTGGACACTCAATTTGAATTTGAATGTCCGGATTCGGGCAAATTCAATCGAATAACAAATATTTAGAATATTCTTGCCTTTTTCCCAGGTGGAGTCCCTAGAGATCAAATATACAGAGCACAGAAATTCAAAGAAAGAGAGATTTCCGTATCCTAACTCTGCCTGACCATCTTGTGTCCTTGGTCTTTCTTTTCTAAGGCGAAAATAAACACAAGGCAAAACAAGACCGTAAGATCCCTTTTTATTTCTTCCAAAATATCCCGGTTTTTAAAAAGGTGGCGATGACGCAGAAAGCCATCTGCATGCTAACTTGAGACTGAGTGAAGCTAAAAGGAAAATGCAGAGAACACACACACACACACACACACAAATCTTTCCTCTGATTGCCAATGAAACATATCATTTAGTTCCAACAGATGGATCCACCTTAAGAAAGGTCCGAGGAGCGAGATGGAAACCAAATACAGTAAAAAGAAGTTGGGAATGTGGGTGTCAGCTTGTCAGTAATCTGACAGCTATGGTAACTACCCTCTAATCCAGCTGGCTCCAGCCACGCTCTCGGCTGACACCGGGAGTCCTGACTGACAGCTGAAGAGCAGGCACATCGTAGAGGCAAAAGTGACATCCAGTCTATTAAAGCTGACAAGCACAAAGCAGAGATTTGCCCTGAATGGTTTGGTACTGAAGCCTAGTAAAGGGGTTATTTGAAAGGTCTTAGAGAAAGTGTCAGATTCAAGCTCAGATGATAACAATATTGTAATGATAGCAGTGGACAATGAAGCCCTATGATTGCTTATACAGACTGGAAAGCTTGTGCGTGGATATTGAACACAAAACGGCCGTTTATTGCAGGAGATGCTTGGGAGGCAAATATGCAATACTGCTCTATCCGTATCCTCTATTGTCTTTATTGAAAGCAAAGCCTGTACAGGAAATACAGTATCTGGACCTGCCTAATTACTCAGGTTGCTACCGCACAAAGGTATCTCAGCCATGCGTGTCCTGGCCCCTTCGCCGGGCATTTGAGACGGCTGTGAAATCTTAAAATCAATTTCTGAAGGGTCCAAAAAGAGCATCCACGCCCTAGAAATGCCACACTGAAATGGAAGTGGTAACAGGGCGTTGCATCAAATTACGAGCTGCTACACCCAAAGCTGAACACGATCAGATTTCGACACTCGTGCAAAGGATGGGGGCAAAGTAGTGAAGGGGTGTTTGGACAAGGAACCATTTAAGCTCACCATTTAATTCAGCATCGTGTTGCATAGCTGATCTATGAGTAAATAAATGCTTCATTGTCACAACCGTAGCCATAACAAATCATTGAATTAAATTCCGATGTAATAAACAAGTATCACTTGTAGAAGGGGGGGAGTAGAAATTCGCATTATAATGTCAATTAATCATTTCCTTGGTTGAGAAGTTAAAAGGTTAAAGCCCGTTTGAAATAAAATTAAACATCTAGAGCTGTGTTTATATTATTAAGTACATTGACTATTCTGAGGCCAGTCACAGCTCATATATATTTAGCAACCTGGATACTTATATAAGAGGAAAACCTCAGCCAAAACAAAACACATCAACTCTTCCTCTGATTGACTTGTTATTTTGTGCTTTGTATGAACGTATACATAGCAGATTGAGGTTATAAAGCACTTGGAAACCTCTACACACAGAACACTCCATAAGGGTAGAGAATCTGTCCCATAAATCCTTCCCACATTCTTCTGCTTGCTTTCAAGCAAGTAGGGGTTTAAAGCTATGTGTCTATTTAATCCAAAATTGGAATGACCCTTTCAAAACTGTTCCTATCTTAAAGTATCAGTGGGTCACATCCCAGCAGTGGTGGTGGTGATGGTGGCTCAAAGTGGCTTGCAGGTAGACCCTGGAGCTTCGATCCCATATCTAATCCACATTAAAGGCCAGAGAACGACTTACAAATGTGGGTGAGAAATGTGTATATTTACACCTCCAAGCCCCTTTGAGTCACTGTTTTTACCGTGTATGGATGTAGCCTAATTTGCTAAAGATATTCTGCCAATGAAAAAATAACCATGAATATCCTGCAATAGGAGACATGCCCTGCCTTTTATAATGTGATACATTAGGAGCCACTACGAGATTCATAAGCAGTTGTCACTGAAATTTCAGGTACTACAAGGGCCTTTCGTATCTTCTTTGGGTGTACATTAGATGAACAACATTTCATTCTCCTGACCCCTTCTCGGTTTTAAATATTCATGTCGATGCCTCCGTGATTCGCAACGTCTTCTGTTATGCATTTTGCAAATTTACAGATGGGAAGCTTTGTTTGCCTGGATCCTAACAGGCTCCAAGAGTGCAGACCTGAATGCTCTGGAAACAGTTTAGCAATTTAGCCGAGGCTGTGGGAGCTCTAGATGCCGGTGTGAAGCTCAGGTACGTAAGAGATTTCCCCAAGCTTGGAGACACTGGCAATGATGCCTGGGAAGTAGCCCAGAGAGGGAAAAAGCAGTTGGCAGAAAGTAGTGAGCTGCATGATGATATTGCAATAGGGCATCGTACATCTTAAACGAAAAAGCAAGTCACAGCAGAAGACCTTTCTGCCAGTCGCAAGGGGACAAATGCCTTCCATATCAGTATCGACCTGCCGTGAGTGTGTGAGAGTGTGTAAAAAAAATATTATTTTATTTATTTTATTTATTATTTGTATTTCTATCCCACCCTATACCCGAAGGTTTCAGGGTGGGTAACAACATTTAAAATCAGACATATATTAAAACAATAGCAGTGACTGTGAAGTGGGAAGAGACAGTACGTTCCATTTAACCAAAGGCCGGGGCAAAGAGGTGCGTCTTCACTACCCTCCTAAACCATATACAGTGACGGGGCCTGATGCACCTCAAGGGGAAGACTAGGGGCCATCACTGTGAAGGCCCTCTCCGGGTGCTCGTCCTTTTTACTACTGAAGGTGGTGGGACAGATTTTAAGGTCGATATGGGAGGAGGCATTTCTTTAGTCATTCAGGGCCTTAGAAGTCAATATTAAGATCTTGAATTGGGCTCAGTAGCAAATCAGCAGCCAATGCAATTCTTTTAAGACCAGCATGATGTGCGTCCAGCCAGCTGTCCTGGTCAGAAAGAAAAATTCCACAGTGGAAGCAGTATCTGTACAGCCGAAAGATAAGAGTCTTGCTTGGGGCGATGTTTTACATTTGAGAAGGAGTTTGCCATCAAAAGTAGGTCCCTACCCACTTTTGCTGTACCACTCTGAGCGTGTTTACATTTAAAAATCAAGAAATGAAGCACCCCTACCAATGTTTTTAAATTATTCTTTTAAAATACCACTCCTGTTAAAAAAAAAAAAACTAGTTGACCAAAAGAAACACCAGAAGCAAGCATTCAAGCATAGGAAATGGCCCAGCTCCTGAGGCCATTTCCTCTATTCAGCTACACTTCCCCAGCTGGAAACATCACAGCTGGGCAACAAAGCTTCCCCAGTTGTAAAGCTTGCGTAGCCAAGAGTGGAAGCAGGCGTGCAAACAGCATAGCACCACTGAAGCCCTCATAGTTGCTATGACAGACATTCCCCTTTACAGTGTGGTAATGTCTCCTGCTCATGTTGGTAATGTTTCAAATGGATGACTTTGATTTTATGCAAAGTTTTCATTTACAAAGAAGAACCACTTTTCACAGTAGTGTCTTTGCAAACACACTTAAATTCACATTACAGGTTACTTTTGTATACAACAGGATTGCCAGACACTAGGCATATGTAAAGATAGGAAACTGAGGGGGAAGCACCACCATTTTCACCCCTTTTTCCTTGTTATCATCTTCCAGCTATTTCATAAAAACATTTGATACCTTCTGTGTTAGCTATGCAGAAAGATGAAGTAAGAAGTTATAAATATTAGTAGGTTTTTTGGTTTGGTTTGGTTTTTTTGCACTCTCTCTTCCACAGTAGCTAGGAAATGAGCATTTAATGAAATGTTTCCGCAGGATATAGGAATGGTCAGATAGACTCCAGAGACAAATAATTTAAATGGCTATATTTTGCCTTCATGGTGGTTTCAGACTAGTTTAATATGCTACAAAAACCAAGTATTCAGCCTGATGGTTTACAAAAATGATCAAAGCTATAGCTAGGGGGAAAAAATGAACAATGCAAATTTTGGTCAGTTACAAAGTCACATTTTCACTTCCATTTCTGATCAGAGAGATTCATTATAGTCGCATTAGTTTTCCTTTAAATCATAACCACAAGCAGTAGTAAATATGGCACATTTATTAGCATCTCTCTCTTCCTCTGTTTTAATATTTTCATTTTAATGATCAGTGTAAAAGAGCCTCATTTACAGTTTCCCACACAGTAGTTAGAGAGAAGGCTGGAGATAGAGGAGGATAGCGGGACCGACCTCCGTGGCCCCAAAGAGAAGAATCTGGTCATAAAAATGAACATTGTCAGAGGTACTTTATAAGTCACACTCTTTTTTTTTTTTTACTTTGGATATACTATTGTTTAACAGCCATTTTAAATTGGGCTCAGCATCCTGATTTTGGACTTTTATAGAAAGTATCTGCCACTTTTAAATCTCTTTAATACATTTTAAAAATAGAACTGTAAAAAGCAGCAACCAGACTTCAAAGAGTAGACATGTTGTGCCAGAATTACAGATCTGGTGCCGATTTTCACTGGTTGTAAAGATCTGGGAACCTTCTGTAACTGTTAAGTCTGTGACATATAACAGAAATACGCATATATGCCTACCCATCTACCTCCCAAACATTCAAATGTGGGTGGCAATTTTGTCTAGGTACTTAATAAGAGGTCATAGGTACAAGAACTGACTAATGCATTTATATCATTTTGTCATTCCAAATAAGAATATAGTGAGATTACTATTCATACTTCCAAAAGGCTGTTATATTAATTGCGTCATCGTCCATTCCAACAAGTCCAAACTTATTGCTAAATCAGCAAAATCAGGATAAGATATACAAATAAATAAATAATTTTTATTTGATCAGTCATTTGACCATTTCAAAATTCCATCAACTAACAATTAAAACAATGCGAAACAGAATAAAAGAGAATCTTATTTTCCTTGATCCGATTGTCTCAATTTTTGAGTAAATGAAGTTGACCAGTCAATTTGTATTGATGGTTATTTTCCATTTCCATTTTTATTTGTATACCACCTTTCCAAAAGAAAATTTTGCCCAAGGCGGTTTACAACAAACAGAAAACATAATGGAAAGTAATAATCAAAACATTATAAAAATACATTATAAAAATTGCCAATCATACAAAACACTGGAAAAGCCAAAACATTGGCAGTTACAACAAAGAAATAATACAATACAAAATGATTCATTATAAAATTACATATAAAAATACATAATAACATTCCATACATTATAAATTAGTACATTACAAAATCACCCAAAATTGTGGGGGAAAGGTAGCAGGCACCTCAGTGCAGCAAGGAAGGGTGGGGCACAGGCAGCAAATCTTCAGGTGCAGCAGCCAGCCAGTTCTTCTCCCTCTCCCAGCCATAGTTCTTATACCTTCTGGGTGGGTGTGGAGCAGGCAGAAAATGCCCAGGTGCAGCAAGCTGGTTCCTGATAACTCTTGTCAAATGTTTATCACCTTGTTCTGTCTTGGGATGTGCATGATTATTTGTTAACATTCAAAATTTGTACAAATTTGGCCAAATTCAGACATTTGAATTCAAATAGGATGTTGGCACATTTGAAGATTGACATTTGAATTTGAATAAAGTGTTTTGATACATTCATACAAAGCTTTGTATGAGATTCGTACAGGGTTTGTATCTAACATTTGTATATAATTCTTATGGAATATTCATATCGAATTTGAATTTGATTTATTTGAACAAATACTAATTTTCTTGCATTCAATTCAATACAAAATAGAAACAAAATCAAATACAAAAAAAAAAGGTAGTTCTGTCTTGCATAAGTATCCTTTCTGGAAAATTATCCTGATTTCCTTTCTCACAAGCTTCATTATCTTTGTAAAGTAATGATCAGTTCACTTTGTTCTACGTCGAAATTTTTTGAAAATTTCTATTCTTTTTTTTTAAAGAAACATTAATTACATGATTTTCCTTAACATTCTACATGTATTTTTGTTAGGTCCATAAACAATTGTATGTTTGTCTAAAATATGCCTCGTGTGTGGGTGTATTTGTTAGAAAATGATACAGAAAAGTTCAGAAATGTGGACATTTTTGTAGAGGAGCAAGAGGGAACCTTTGTGAAAAGAACTACTAGAATTAAAAGGACGAAAACAATATATGTATCTGAATGAAAGTGGGATGGGGGATTCAAGGGTTCAACTATCTGGTTTCTGAACAGAAAAAAAGCCAAAAACATGTGTTGAGGAAAGGGAGGGTGACATTACCTGAGTGATGGTCAGGAGGTGAGTCTTCTGGGAAGCCAAACAAGTATTGGCATAGCTGCAGGAAGCAGGTCTGTAGGAGGGGGAAAGAGAATGAGGGAGAAGTGTGGAATGGATGAGGCAGCATAGAGATCTTCTGTTTGGGAGACTTGCCACAGCATGGTAGGAATGTGCATCGATATTTGTAGGCATTCGAAGTCTGATCGAATGTGCCAAATTTTGACATTCTAACTCAAATAGAATGTCCCAAAATTCAAATGTAAACATTTGAATCGAATTTCAAATTTGGATTTATTCGTTTGAATTATACAGACATTCGTATGTGTACGAGTTCGTACATGATGCGTACTGGAAAATCTGCATCTTTCCCACATCTGTACACATTGTATGGATCATGTTGGGATGAAAACAAGTTGCATACGGGATAATTATGGGATGCATACGGACACGTATGGGTATGTATGGTTGTTGGGAAGATGTGTGTGGGCACATATGACTGTATGCTAGGGGGACAGTAACTATGTGGAAGTGTATATCACACCACTGTTCCACTAAATGGATCCCCATTTCCAGTTCCAATGCCCAAGGGCTATCAGTGATGCCACAGACCAGGAAATTGCCCTCCCAGTGCTATTTTGCACCCCTTGTGCTGCTGAACATTCAACCCCTTAGATGGTCTGCTGAGACCTCTGGAGCCACGTGAAGACACGACCCAGATGAAAGATTCTGAGCCTTTCCACACTTGCAGGGGGGACTCCAGGAGAAGTCTTGCACAGACATCCACATTGCATGGGGCTGCTTCTTCCTCAGATGCAGCTCTGCATGTGCAGGGTGTTCCTGCTGCCAGGTGTGTTTTTATTTGCACCTCTCCCTGCTGGAAGAGTTTGAAATGGAGCCTGGGGAGGGGTGGTACAGGTGCTGTTAGCACAGCATCCTCCCATCACTGCAGCAGTGCTGGCACACAGGTGAGTTGGCACCACTGTTGCAGTTCCATGATGGCCACCATAATGGCAGTCTTGCCAGCGTTTAGGGAAGCCCTGGCCTGGTTAGGGATAGATCCAGCATCCTGAAGTGTATACCCTAGAGCTATGCCACACCTTTGCTTCCTTGGGAACTTTTCCCGGAGAAGTGAAAGTGCGAAATTGCACTCTCTTTCAGATTATCACCATCTGGATCAGTTCAGGTGGAAGTTGAGGGGCAGTTTCACATGGCGTGATAGACAAGAGGTAACATCTCAGCAGAGGATGAAATGCATACATGCTACAATATTGTTGATATCTCCCCATTGGAGAGTGTTGTTGTTGTTGTTGCTCAAGTGTTGTTGTTGTTGTTGTATTTGAATCGAAGCAAGAAAATTTGTATTCATTCTAATAGATACCCTTTGAATGTGGTAGGATTCGTATTTGATACAAATGTTCAATCCCATACGAATAGCATACGGCTCCCATATGAATCCCATATGAAGCTTCATACGAATGTATCAAAACATTTTATTCGAATTTCAGTGTCAGTCTTCAAATGTGCCAACATTTGGTCCGAATTAAAATGTCTGAATTCGGCCAAATTCGGCTGAATTTTGAATATTACGAATATTTATGAGCATCCCTACTCTCCACACTTACTGTCTGCAAGGTATAAAGGCTTCCTCTTTGAAATAGGGCCTGCTGCACGAGTAATGAAGTCAGACAAATAAAATTCCTAAAGCATATATACCCAAGACTGGCCTGGGTTCCAGCAACTGTTGTCCACTTTGTTGCTTTGCTTAAAGGCCACAATGCCCTCCAGCACCGAAAAAAAGGGGAGCTGGCATACTTGTGCATTTATGTCTTCCTTATGCAAGAGATTTCTTTTCAGTATGACTCTGTACAAGCTCTCATGTGTGTGTGTGTGTGACTGCCTCCTTGTGTGCTTCCTCTTTAGTGCTACAGTGCTGAATCAATAGAGTGGAAAGCTGCCATTTGGACATGCCCTGAGGCAGATACTTCATTAGCGGAGATTACTTCAGATGTTCCAAGATAGTGGGATAACTCTGGCTCGCCTTCCCAGTTTTCTGCAGACGGTCAGGTCTTTTAACAAGCTGGCTTGTTCAGAGGAAAAGGGAGGGGGAGACCTGTTCAGATTCGGAGAGCTTCCCCTCAGGGCCTACCAGGGTGGCAACTTGTAATAACCAGGAGTTCTGTACAGGCGAGAGTCAGTGTGAAGTAGCAAATTAAGACATTTTAAAGTTTTCCAATTGGTTTCCTTCTAGGGCCCTGCAACTCACCCTGGTCAGCAGCCATGTCTTTGCTGGAGGAACCCCCCACTGGTTTACTTAATTCCACTAACCTTCTGGCACTAGATCTTGTATGAACAAATTCAATATAACAGCTAAGTGTGTCTGTTGCAACAGATTGAGAGACCCCCTTTGTGCCGAGTGAGCAGATTCTGTAGGCAGCTCCTAAAACAAAAATAGAACCATAAAAATAAAATCGTTGGCCTCTAATAAAAGAGTTACACCCTGAACTGTGAGGAAAAGAGGCTTGTTTAAAAGGAGGCATCTGGAATCTGCATAGGAAGGAAGGCTAGAGATAAGATTCAGGCAAATCCGTCCCCTCTCCCTTCCCTTTCTTTCCCCTTCTTCCTCCCTTCTGATCATTTTCCTCTGCAGGACCCCTTCACACAATTGCAGGGTTTCTTCAGTAGAAAAAACAGAGAACAACTGCAAACCTGATAAAAATTAGGTATCTGAACTATCCGGATTATGCTGAGACCAAACAAACAATTAAAAACTTAGCTGAGATCTTATTTAGAGCTATCTCCTATCTCTGGTAGGATTTACATGGGTGAGAAGGGACACCTAGCAGGAGCTCAGGGGATGAGGGTAGAGATTTCCACGAATATTCATAATATTCAAATCTGGACATTTGCACACAGATCTAATGTTACGATATTTGTACATTGAAATTCATACAAATACAAATGTTTTGGGACATTTGAAGGAATAATTCAGACATTCATTAAACTGGGGAGGTGGGAAAGCGGCTGTGGCAGTCACATCTACAACGGATCCAGATCGCTTTCGATATGGATTGAGAGCAGATGAAAAGTGGATTCCGGTCGAATTTGCTCCTTTCAGAGCTGATTTGCTATGGGATACTTATTGGATACATAGTAGAGGAGGAGGAGGAGGAGGAGGAGGAGGAGGAGGAGGAGGAGGAGGAGGAGAAGAAGAAGAGTTGGCTTTTCTACCCTGCTTTTCTCACCCATTTAAGGGGACTCAAAGCGGCCAACAAAGCTTTTCTATTCTTCTCCCCACAACAGAACACCCTCTGAGGTAGGCTGGGCTGTGAGAGCTCAGAATAGAGCTGTGACTAGCCCAAGGTCACCCAGAGGGCTTCATGGGGGAGGGCGGAATCCGAGTTAAGGAGTCTGTGAAGACTGACCATAATTTTAAAGCAATCTATAATGGAGAAAATATCTCTGAGAACTGCTGCTCTAAAATGCTGTGTGTGAGTAAGGAGAGCTACTAAAAGAAGTTGGGGCCAGCTACCAGGAGATTTGTGAGCCGGTCAATGTACATACTTATTTCCTATGTATGGCATAAGTGAGCAACTGATGAGATCCAAGAGGGCATTTCTTATGTCCTAAAAGGGCACCAAAGGGTCCAATCATGGTATGTGTGTTTTAAGGAGAAAGAGACTGCATCTTCTATACATTATAATTGCTATCTATGAGGAACCTGCTAACAGTCCTATAAGCAGTGTCATAAAGGAAATTCCATTCTACTGGAGTGATCTGGGAAATTCCTTGGATTCTGAGGCTGCATTCATGCATGACAAAAGGAGCTCCACAGAGGGACCTCAGAAATACAGTGTGTGGCCCTTGTGTTCCCAGCCCTTCTCTAACCCACCATTTCTAGCACAGAATGCCCATTGAAGAGGGTACAGGTAGACTGATGTTTGAACAATTCCCACCTTGAAACCTTCTCTAAGTCACCTCAGAGGTGCTTTTTGTCATTGTATCTGACTATAGCTTAAGGTCACATGCACATGGGAGCGGGCAGGAACCAGCTGGAAGTGGCAGACAACTGGGGCACAACCCAGCCATTCCTGGAAGTCATTCATGGGCTGGCTGCACCAGTTGGTCTCAGGAAAACTCATGCCCGGCCACTACAGCTGATTTTTCAGCTTCTGCACTAGACAGCAAAGGTACAGCCAGCCTCCATCGATTTAGCTCGAGCAGATAAATGCCCCTGTGAGACATATAAAGTGGAGAGGGCACTATCAGAATGCTTTGAGGTCAGTACATCCTGCCCCCTACCTAAGGAGATTTTTTGTGGGGGGGGGGGCTTCCAACTGGATTACCACTAGGGATGTGCAAGAATATTAAAAACATTCTAAATTCAATCAAATGCATTCGAATTCAGACATTCGAATTTGAATCAAATGTCTATACATTCGTTTTTTAACCTTCAAACAAATTTGAATTTTTTGAATAATTCATATGAATAATTCAGACATTTGTATGCATACGGATACGTACACATTACATACATATCCCTATCCATCTTATTCATATCCGTATGCATTTGTAGGGATACGTACGGGACGAAAACGGGGTGCATATGGGATAAAAATGGGATGTGTACAGACACATACGAATGTTGTGGGCATTCATATCTTAAATACCAATTGAATATTCATATGAATAGATACGAACGTATTTGAATTGGCTCAAATTTGATTACATTTGTTGTTTCTCTATTCGTACGAATTTGAACATTCCAATATTTGATTTGAATCAAATAAAATCCAAAATTTGCATTTGTGCACACCCCCAATCACCAAAGAAGGATGTTTCAAGCCCCCACATTAGCAGCAACATGTAGACACTACCTACGTTGCAAAACATTGCCTCCAAGGAAAATTTCATACTGTTACAATGGAAGTGCTAAGTAGAAGAAAGATGGCTGAATTCTTTTACGGAAATACCCAATAAGGTATCATTTATCATAATGATTTTTTTTAAATGCCCCTAAAATGAAAAAGCAATCCAGTGAGTACTTTCTTCATTTCAATTCCCATAGACGTAATCTCCCGTTCTTCCCATTTGCTGAAATGTAGAACATTATCATGCAAACTGCTAATATGAAGGCAACAGCCAACTATATTTTTTTTCCAATCTGATGTATTTCATCCTTTTTTCCAGTTTCTTAGGTCATGGCCTGAGGCCATTTGGACCTTCTTACTTGGCCATTTCATTTGGAGAATTCCCAAGAAAGCTTTTCTAACAAAGCTTGCAAAAGTACTTTGGATTTGGGCCATGAGAAACAGCTAAACTTGGTGAAAATGATTCTGTCAGTACCTAGAAGAATTTAATTTAGATTTGTTTTTATTTTATTTCACAATTAAACATTTAATTTTTTTAAAAAAAGTATAATTGCTATATTATACAGATAACTGGAAATGAAGTTATAAGCTTTAATGATTCTTATATCTTCAAATCAAGAGACCACTTATTCGGTTTTAGCTTAGCTTGTTATTTTTCCATTTTTTTTCTTTTTTGGGTTCTGTTTCAAATTACTTTTTTAAAATTTTCTTTAAAAGTACAGTAATAACAATTGATTCCCTAAGTTTTTTGGACAGTCCTCTTAAATACTGATTTCATTATTTTTATTGTTGCAACAATTGTATTATTAATAATAAAAATAATAAAATTCCAAAAATTCTAAAGGAACATCTACTCCCATATCTGGAGAGGTCCCTCCTGGTTGTCCCACCACCCTAAGCAGCAAAACGGGTGGACACCCAGGAGAGGGGCTTCTCAGTGATGTCCCCTAAGCTATGGAATGGTCTCCCCCTTGACCATTCTATCACCTTTACTGTACACATTTAAGAAGGCAGTGAAGACGCACCTCTTTGCTGTTGCCTTTGTTGTTTTAATATATACTGTTGTTGTTTTAATATGCTGTTACCCGCCCTGAGACCTTTCATTATAGGGTGGGATACAAATACAAATACAAATACAAATACAAATACAAATACAAATACAAATACAAATACAAATAAATAAATAAATAAATAAATAAATAAATAAATAAATAAATAAATAAATAAATAAATAAATAAAGGAAATATTCCAACAGCTGTGTCTTTTCGCACAGATTCAACATATTGTGTTGTTTTCTTTTTGCTTGCTTCTTTTTTATCATTATTAAGAATAAGAGGGGGACTACACATATTTTATATTTACTTACACATTTTAATTTAATGTATATACAATGTGTCATACTTTGGCTGATAACAGCAGAGGGCATTCATCCTAGGAAGCATTGAAAAGGAGAGAGTCTGCATTAAATTTTTATTTTAAAACTTTTAAAGCAAAATGCCCTACAGAAACACTCAGGCTCTGGTCCTTTCTGCACTGGGCCTTATTCTAGATTAAATTATGAAACGTACAGAGCCTTACTGGCTCTGCTACTAGTAAAAGCATGGAACACTTTTAAGTGCCCTACACTTATACTGCCTGTTGGGTTATATTATTATTATTATTAACTCCCCTGACTAGGATTAAATTGAATTAAATTAAGAATGCCTTTACATAATATTGGTTGTTTGGGTTTTTGTTTTGTTTTGTTGCTGTTTAAAGCCAAGCACAAAGTGATGTGGAGAAAATGTGCATTTTGAAGAGCTTTTAATAGGGCTGTGCACAAATGCATTTTTTGCATTCAAATTTGAGTCAAATCGAATATCTGAAAATTCTATTTGATTTGAATGGAAAAAACTCGAATTTCCAAAAGTTCAAAAATCCGATTCAAATTCAAAAATATGAATGTCAACAACAATCGTATCCATACGAATTTGTGCGATTCCATATACATCCCGTTTTTATCGTGTTTTTATTGCGTTTTCATCCCATATTATAAGCATAAATTTGTATATTTTTCATGCAAATTTGTATACAATATATACGGACCAGTTCATTCAAATTATTCAAATATCCACATTGGATTTTCAAAAATCAAAAATTCATCCAAACGCACAAATTTGAATGTTTTAAAATCCTATACGAATTCAAACGTCGATATTCATCGGATTTGAATCGGATTTTCAAATTTTTGAATATTCGTGCCCATCCCTAGCTTTTAATGATAATGAAACATGCAAACCAAAGAAGAAGACTGCAAATAAGAAGCAAGTGTAAGGAGTTAGAGGCCTGGGAAAAACTGCAGGACAGGAAGACCCAAAATGCACAAAGCACATAAGCGAGAGATGACAAGAGAGGCAAAGCCAGGATACCATTTAAAAGCTCTAAAAGAAAGAAGCCAAAAGTTTAAATCAGACGTGAAAGATGATAGGGATCAGATAGAGTGCATGAAGGGGAGCAGTAATATAATCAAAGTACAGTAAGACAGGCACTATCGGCAGGAGATACTTGGAAAATGAGTTAAAATGTTTAAGGCAGAAGGGGGGAGATCAGGAAAGAAGAACAGAAATCCAGGTGTGGAGGATCTCTGAAACCTTGGAACAATTTCCAAATAGTAGAAACAGAAAGTAATTGAAAGGAAAATGTCAACTTATCAAGCATTTAGCTCCATTTAATTAAAAGGGCAAAACACGCAAAACTTGCCATTAAGGCCTCTTCCCACACTTAATTCTGGAATCCACATGCTAGTGCAGACCATAGCAGACCCCACACCCCAGTCATGGTTTGTTTACATTGGATGAAGCTCCTGTCTGCCACCTTATCTTGAGCCTGCTGTAGACCTCTGTAAAGAGTTCCATAAACAGGACTAATGCCTGCATTCCCTCATAGGCCAAAATATTCTGAGGGCCTCTTTTTTGGTAGCAGTCCAGAGTGTTGCCCCTCCACAAAAGGTCTTTCAGGAAGGGCAAAGGCCAGGAATGAAAGTCTCCATGCCATCCAGTCTCAGCAGTGCCACTGAGGGCTTGCTGAAGGCAGTGATGGGGCTGGACTGCAGACAGCTATTGGGGCAGAAACCTAGGGGCAGAAACCTAGAAGCCCACCTGCCACAGTCAGGGACATCTGGTCCACACTACGTGGATTGGAATAATGCTCATGTTAATTTGAATATGAACTATCAAAGACTTGGAAATATTTTGAAATACATTATAAGATTATACTTTTTCTCATTTTTTGAAATAATTTTATGCATTTTTATGTTAAATGCTTTTAATGAATATTGTGACTTGCCCTTATATCTTTGGGTAAAGGATATAATACAAGTTTTTGGAAGTAAATCTATAAATTCAAAAACGGCTTGTACTTTTTTTTTATTGTGTTTTTGAAGTGTGCTTAATTTACCATTTAGTCTCTTCCCTACCCCCTTGGCACTAAATATTTAATAGCAATTGCAGTTTAACCAAGTTTCACTGCTGCAGAATTGGTGATTGCCACTGAATTATTTCAAAAGAAGAAATCTCTTGGGATTTTCTAGAACCATAAATTGTAATTTCCCGCATCCGCCATCAACTGAAAGCTATGATGGAATGGAACCTCAGAAAACCAGTTACAGACTCATTAAAAAATTGAGTAAAACTATGTATAGAATCTGCTTCTCCTGGAGTTTGCTGGATTCCCACCATACTGAAGTAGAAACAATGCTGAATCCGTAGGCATTTTTGCACTACCCATTCCATTTGGAACGGGTGTAGGACGGGAAGCCTAAGACACTTCAGGACGCTTTGACCATTCACACATAGGAGCGCAGGAACGCATGTAAACTCATTCCGGCGCGCCTGTGTGCGAATGCTCAAAGCATTCTGAAGTGCCTTAGCCGGCAAACGCCGGCAAGGGGTGGGGAGACGGCTGCCGAGGCTCCCGCAGCCGGCAAGGCAGGCAATCAGCTGATTGTCAGCCAGCGCCGGCGGGGGAGGCGAGCCCGCGGCTGTCAGGGAGAGAGAAACATGAGCGAATGCTTCTCTCCCCGAACGGCTGCGGGCGCTTCGTCCGCGCCGGAACGGATGTAGAGCACTTTAAAGTGCTCTATATCTCGAACGCACGCAAGACAGCTCCGGACACGTCAGAGCGCAAGCCCCGCTGCGGCAATGCATATGCCGCGTTCGAGGCTGTCTTGCACGCGTTTGAAAACCCCGTGTGTGAAAACGCCTCATGTTTAGGCTGGTTGTAAAGGCAAAGATAGGTTTCTTTAATACAAAAAGATCAAAAATAGAAAAACTCTGCAACTCTCGTATTCTGAAAAGAAAAACAATTTATTTGTGTGCCATTCTCCCAATTTAAGTTACATTATCTTAAATCCATTTTGAATTTGCAATTCTGCTGAAGTGCTGCAAAAACACAAAGGAAACGAAACTTGTCAGAAATAAGCATGTAAATGAAACAGCCTGTCTCTTTTCCCTTCCCCACTGCTGCAAAATCCTGCAATTGTTTTTACTTGCAGAAAGCCATATGATAGCTCCTAATATAAAGCACATTTCTCAGTTAATTATCTGAGGAAGCAAACTTGTGATTAAGTCATTTGTGAATGATTAATGACCATCCCATCTGACAGCTATAGCTAACCAGCTAATAAAAAATTGCCTTTAATTAATATTTTACATCACTTCCAAAAAAGCACCTTGAAAACAGTAGCATAACCGATAAAACCACAACTAGTCACAACAGTAAGGGAGCTTCCTGATACATTTCAAACACCTATATCCAGTCATATGGAGACTGAGGTTAGTAGGCAGGGCCAACATTATTTAAAAAGCCAACATTTTTCTCACTATGCTCACACAGTTCTGGAAACGTGTCATGGGTCAGAGAAAAGGCACAAATCCACATCTTTTATCTGGGCAATTCTCACAGCCGGTTTTGGACCTCAGTGAAGAAGAGGCCCCATTTTGGATAAAAACTGGTATTTCCCCCTCATCATTTACCAAGTCTCTAAATTAGTGTAGTAAATACATGAAGGAATGCCTACTCCCTTATCAACCTACGCGTACCTCAAGATCTGGAGGGGAGGCCCTCCTGGTCATCCCACCACCCTCAGCAGCAAAAGGGGTGGACACCCAGTAGAGGCCTTCTCAGTGATGGCCCCTAGACTATGGAATAGCTTCCCCCTTGAGGTCTGTCTATCTCCTTCACCATACATGTTTAGGAAGGCAGTAAAGACACATTTCTTTGCCCTGGCCTTTGGTTAAATGGGAATACACTTTCCCTTCCCACTTGGAGACACTGTTGTTTTAATATATACTGTTATTGTTTTAATATGTTTGATTTTAGATGTTGTTACCCAGCCGGAGACCTTTGAGTGTAGGGCAGAATGAAAATGTAAATAAATAAAATAAATAATAAATAAGGACATTATTACAGCAATCTCTATCTCTGATTCTAGATTAAAGTCTATTTAAAAAATCATGGTAAATACTTGGCCATAGTGTAAGCCTTCTTCATGGAGAGTTTGTATCCTGAGATAATATCACATCTTGATTCCATGCACAGTACAATTTGCCCTTTAATATATACTCATGTTCCCTTCGACATTACACAATCTTCCTGGAAGTGCCACAATCCTTAACAAGAAGCCAAAGAAAAAGCCTATTCTTTTGTAAGTGTATTACCTAAATTTCATTTTATAGTAAGTGACAGGAAAAGAATGTTCGAAGCAGTAGACAGTGAACAGAGTTTCTTAGGCCCCCACCTTACCGATTTTGAAATGTTATTCTGAAAAACATTGTCTTTATGAAAAAAATGGTACGAGTCATGACATACCCATATATATTCTCAGAAAATGACATGCAGAATTCTTCAGCAGTACTTTAAATGCAAATGTGTTCAGAAAATAACTTTTTTACTTCATATGTACTGGGTTTATATTAAATGTTAGAACATTTAAATGTTCTGTTAAACACTTTTCTTTCTTTAGAATAGGGTAACTAATGCAAAATCCACTTAATATGTTGACGAGAGTTCCCATGATTCATTGCCATTTGCCACTTAGAACATAAGAACATAAGAGGAGCCCTGCTGGACCAGGCCACAGCTCATCCAGTCCAGCATGCTGTTGCACACAGTAGTCCACCAATTGCCCATGGCAAACCTCCTGCTCTCAAATCCCAGCAAATGGCCTTAGAAGCATCCTGCTTGTCCCCAAAGCCTGAAAGATCTACTTAGGCATCCATTCTAGGAGCCACTGATACATCTGTCATCCATAAATGTGTCTAATCCTTCCTTAAAGCCATCTAGGCTGGTAGCTGTTACCACCTCTGCCAGCAGCAAATTCCGTAGACCAATGACTGGTGAAGAAATTGTAGGGTCTTATTGGAAGGGGAGTTCTGCAGCACCTCAAGACCCATAAATAGCTATCCTTTTTTACACCAGTTTAGTGGTGGCCAGCAATCTGGGGTCAAGAAAGCAATGGTAGTCAATGGGTTCTGCCCAAAGTAATTTTACCTCCGCTATACTACCACATCTCATACAAAATACAGAACCGATTTGAAAGCTTGGAGCAAAGACGAAGCGAGCCTGGTCCAGGCCTGGAACTCATTATTTGAGTAGCGACCTCTAGCAGCAGCAAAGGTCAATTGCAGCCCCATAATTTCTTGAGCAAGCATCTGGTTTTGTCACCACAATGCAGATAAACATACAAAAGTCCAACTTTTCCACCACGCAAGTGAGACTCTTCCTTTCCTGATGCCACTTACAGGCCCACTGGTGCCTTCTGGGTGGCAAATTCATTTTCCAAGGCACCTCTTTAATACTACCTATAGGTGGAACTCAGCTGAGAGCTATTATCATGTGGATAAATATTGATTTGAATACTTGTATTGCTTGTTGTGGCATAAAGTGAAAATCCTAACTGTAATTCAGACATTGGGCTCATAAGGCTGTCATAAGCAGGGATGTGCAAGAATATTTTAAATATTCATTATTCGATCAAATTCAGCCGAATTTGGACATTCGAGTCCAAATCGAGCGTCCAGACATTCATTTTTTAATATTTTAATTAATATGAATATTTCAAATCATTCATTCAAATCATTCAGACATTCATATGTATACGTATCCAGATGCATTACATACGTATCCGGACACATCTTATTATTCATATCCGTACGCATCTGTATGGATAAGCATGGGATAAAAACGGGATGTGTACGGAGGCATAAGGATACACATGAATGGTGTTGACATTCATAGCATCAAATCTGTATCAAATATCTGTACAAATAGATACAAATGTATTAGAATCGTGTCAACTTTTAATACATTTGTTTCTTCTCTATTCGTACAAATTTGAACATTCAAATATTCTATTTGAATCTAATCAAATGTCAAAAATTGCATTCGTGCACACCCTTAGTCATAAGTCCATTCATTTATTAATATTGAGATTACAGTTCTAGACTAGACAATGAAACGACCTGCGAAGATGACAGATAGGAATTATACACATGGAGTTTTGCTAGTTCCACTTCCTAAAAGACACTATATAAAAGAAAACAAATGGCCATAGAAAAAATTAGGTGTTTTGTTACATATTGATCTTGGCTGTGAACCTGATACCTTCAAACCAAAAACCAAAATGGCTGCCGATCCCTTCGACCATCACAAAGTGATTTACTATCCATTTAAAAAAGCAAAAGAAGAAAATTTGCCCCCATTGACAAAGCTTCCGTAGAGTTCAGTTTGTGCAATGTACCTTCAAGGCACTCGCCGAGAGCCTACAACCTTCTGCTTGAATTATGTTCTCCATTCATATCAGTGACTCTAGGGCCATAAAACCCTTCTAGCTGTTCCAGTTACAATCAATTACATCATGCTTTAATCCCATTTTAATGAAGGATTAATAAAGATTTCAACAGCAATTAGTTTAATGGTCAAAAAAGCAGACCAAATAAACATCTGTTAATTGACCATAGGTATAGTTGGGAATATGCAAAATAAAAATAAAAAGTGTTCCTTACAGCTTCCTGTGTCATAGATTTCACGGGCTGGGGGCTAGCCACTAAGTATTCATCTATGTGTTCCAGAGAAGAAATGCTTTCCAGCTAACCCACAAAAGACAAAATAAACTATAGCAATCGGAGTGATTCAAAGCAGTAGTAAAAGTTGTCTTTATTGATTGAGATAGATAGATAGATAGATAGATAGATAGATAGATAGATAGATAGATAGATAGATAGATAGATAGATAGATAGATAGATAGATAGATAGGAGCCCTTTCATACTTGAAAAATGGGGACAGCTCAGGATGCCCAGGCACAGAACATATGCACCCTGTGGAGCTGCTTTTACCCTAAAGCACCACTGAGTGTGTGTGGCCATTCCTAACAAAGTCCTGCACGCAGCCTTCACATTACTTCCATGCAAAGGCTACATGGGTGTGGCATAGCACAGCTGGCTCTGGGTGAAGTGTGAATGTTCCCACCCGGGATCAGTTGTTTCACTATAGCAACCATCACATCACCCATCACCTTTGCAACAGCCTGTAATGCATGACCATTGCTATGGAAGGCAGATGGTTTTGGACGGGACTATTCACACTTCACGCAGGTAGGTCTCAGTGAATTTTGGGATGGGATGGCACTCGCAGCGTGAATGCCAGCCACCATCCTTGATCTTAACTGCCTTGGGATAGTAACCCATAGGCGCAAAAAAAATCCCAGAGACCTCCATACAGTCATTTACATTTTAACAAGTCTGAGGAACAAGATGGCTTCATAGCCACATCTTTTCTCTGGATGTTGTTCATATATGAAGATGGCAGCAAAGGCGTCTGTGAAGCTGCGGAAAGTTTCATTTGAGGCTTTCTTTCACGCATAAACAAACAAACAAAACATTTTTGAAACATAGCTTTCCTTTTCTCTTCCTTTTTGTTTGTTTTTTTTTAAGAAGACTCATATTAGGAATGATACCAAACTTAAAGAATGTTGTAAAATGAGAATGGGGGGAAACATACAAAATGAATTCTGCCCATTTACATGCTTTCAGTCAGCCTACTAGATAACAAAGCCTCAGTCTCTGTGTTAACACTGCAGATTAGGTCAAGATTTTACCCCTCTGAGCTCTTTTCCTGTAAATGACGGGTTTTGATGTGAAACAAGCAACATGTCAAAGCAAGTTGAAAGATGTAGGCATTTTATGCCATGTCACAATGACAGGCCAGTGAATATTTGGGCCATTAGGGGCTTATTAGTGAATAAATGACCAGATGGTTCAGTGATGCACAGAGATGGACAGAACTGGATGCTACTAATCAGCTCTGTCTGTACTTGATGTCAAATCACATGACACTGTAACCCATGGATACCGAATAAAAGTTACCATTAGCAAGTCAATTTGATATCTGTGTGGTGTAAACAGACTTATAACTGCACTTCAGGACTGCCTGTTGTTATAGAAAAAGAGAAGAAAGGAACAGCAGTTGCGTATTTAAATAAATACCCCACTTTTGCTAAGTTGTGATAAAGATAAACACAATTTCAGATTCTTAGCACCTTCTTCTTCTTATTATTATTATTCTGCAGAGAGAACCTAGGAAGATTAATTTACATACAAAGGGTATCTCCTGTCCTGAACGCAGCAGCAGGAAAAAGCATTCAGAGTCAGTGGAATGGGTGAAGTCTGCCCGCGGACACCCACAGAACTTTTTACATCAGGGATCCAAGTTAATAGGTGAGCTCTGCTCTTGAGTTTGGTATTCATCATACAAACAACAACTTCAAAGCAATGCGCTTGAATCAGTATCATCCTGATTTGGAAAGAGAAGAAGAAGAAAAATAGGTTAAGCCAATTAAGTTAGAAGCATCAAAAGCTGATGTCCGTGGAATAAATTGGCTCGCAAAGTGAGGGTGTTTAACTGTTTTCTATATTTTGGTTCATATTAGCATAGCAAGTCCAGTCTCAACATCTGCTATACAAAAGATATTAGGATGTTATGGGGATCTTCACACATTGTGCCTTTTCACACTTCAGCCCATAGTTAATAATTAGGCAACATCTGGGCAAGAGGATCTGCCTCCAAGCACCCCGCTGCCTTCCCAGAAGCTGCCTAATTATCAACCTGCTGTGAAGCACAAAATTGTGCTCCACAAGCTACCTAACCTTCCCCAATCACTTACCTGTTGCGTCTGGCCAGTGAGCACTCAAACCTCTGGCTGGACATGGAGGTCAACAGAGCTGCCGCGCAAGCAAACTGGCAGGACTGCTGACCTCCTGACACGGCTGCGACTGTGCAGAGAGTCAGCGTTGTCATGGCAACAGTGCTGATGCAGGTGCAGTCACAGAGGGCACTGCACTCAAGATGGCGGCACCTTGAGGAGGACCGGCTGATGATCAAACAGGAGGTAAGTGTTCGATTGGGGGGCAGGGTAAGGAAACGTTGACTGGCGCTCCCAAGTGCGAGCACTAGTCAACGTTAGTTGGTTGCATTCCTTTCTTGTTCAGCGGACAGGAAGTGCAAAATCGCTGGTTGTTTCAGCACGGAAACAGGCCAAGAACTGGGGTATATTGGGCATAACTTCAGAGTTGGTGACTGGCCTGGGGCAACATGGTATTCCAAAATGGAGGGAGCCCTGCCCCACTCCAGCAGTAACCTGTTCTGGTGTGGGACAGATTGTAGATCCCAGGACAGGGCATCACTCCAGTCCCAGGGAAGGTGGAGCAGTGCAGAAATAGCTGTAGATAAGTCACTGTAGAGGCACTCCTACCCAGACAGTCTGCCTGCCTGCTTGCTTGCTTATTCACTGTACATTGCAGTATTTATACCCTGCTGCCCTATCAACCAGAGCTGCCTAGGACAGCATATGAAGGTCAGAGAAAAACAGAAATGCAAAATAAAATGCCATTAATATAAAACACCATTTCAAACTATAACACCATCCTTTGTGGGAACCCCAACCAGGCTGGCCAGGTAATTAGCCAGCCTAATTATTCCTACATGCAACCTTACCTTTCAAAGCTAGGTGTGTCTTATTGGCTGGCTTATATGCGCAAAATCTGGCAACCCTGCTCCAAGCCAATCACATGCCTTGAAATCCCCTAATCTAGGGATGTGCATGAATATTCAAAAATTCAAAAATCCGATTCAAATCCGACAGTGTTGACAGTGGAATTTGAACTGGATTTAATAACATTAGAATTTAGACATTTGAATGGATTTTGAAGTCAGATCTTTGCATTAGGAAACAAAAACTTACTGAATCGCAAAAGTAGGTACCATTTTTTGGACAAAAAAAAAATATTGTTCTTCCTTCACTGCCCACAAGAATTGAGTGAATGATCACAATGGACCATTGTCTACCCTTTCTCTGCCAAGGCAATCACGATGGAGGCTCTGAAGGAGAAGGAAGAAGGAAGGGCCCAGGCCTCTTCAGCAACCCCACAGCTTCTCATTCACCTACCCACACAGGGCTCTCCCTACAACCTTTCCCTTCCTGCTGCCTCACAACGCCTGGCCTATACCAAGGAAAGTGACGCAGTCCTGCATGAGCCCAGCAGATGGAAAACAGAGTGGCCGGCATGGTCTCCCTCTCCACCCTCACCAGGGAGGTGGGCAATGGCCATTTTTGGTCTGCAGGCAGGGGAGGTGGACTGGAGTGGGGGACCGGAAAGAAAAGAACAAATGTCCCTATGGCTGGGTTTCTCCTTTCCCTTTGGTGTCACAAAGCGGCGGTGGCTGGGGGTGGGGGGGTGGGGGAGGAGGCATGGATTAATCTACACCACAGAAGCAGCTGAAAGAGAACAACAATGAGGAAAGGATCAACGGAAGAGGAAAACATGCAACCCTGCCCCCGGTATAAAGTACTGTACTAAAATGGGGAATAAGACGCCTAATTCCAATTCAAATTAAAAGAGCGAGGAAGAAAGGCCACCAACGGCACGGGCCAGGATGCATTCTGTGCCCATTGCCGCCACCTGGCTTCTCACTTCATTAGAAGGTGTGCCTTACCTGTGGATTGGACACAATACCTCTCCCTCTGCCTTGAGCCGGTAGCTGGATCTTCAGCATCCCCTCAGTCACGGTGGCGGTGGCAGCATTTTGAGCAGCCAGCCAAATCATCCACCGCATGGTGGCCACATGGTAGCCCACCTCGTGTCTATGTCCAGCTGCTGAATGGTGATGGAGGTGGAGGTGACAGGGAGGGGGAGAGCTAGGCAGGGGCAACAGGGAGGGGGAGAGCAAAACGGGGACAGAACCAGCGGGGGACAGGGAGATAGGGGAACGAGTCCAGGCCCAGTTGCCACCACCACGTAAGTACACCATGACTGGCCCAGGTAACTGGGGGGAAATGCGAGGGTGGCACGGGGTAGGGAAAATTGTGAGGGGGCTGGGAGAAAGTGGTGGACGGTGGTGGCGGGGGGAAGGTGAGGATGGGGGAGAGGAAGGCAGAGGAGGAGGTGGGGGATGCTTAGGCTAGGCTTAGGGCTGGGGGCACAGGGGCTAGTGGCGGTGGGGGATTTTACCTTCCCCCTCTGTCAGCAGCCGAGTCAAAAGTAATGGTGGCAAGCCCCTGCCCTGTTACTTTTTGAGGGAGGAGGAGCTCATGATTTTTTACACGTCCCTGATTGGCTTGATCAGCATACCAGGGATGTGCTAAAAAATCACACCTCCACCAATGAAGATACAGTATAGTTCAAGTCTTTTTCCTATTGGCTGAACTATACTGTATCTTTTTTGTCTGTTCTAGAGGTTGGGGGTGACTGCCGGTAATGCAATCACAAGGAGCCACCACCTTTGATCAAATATATATATATAAAAAAATCCTTACACATCCCTACTTGGTAGTTATCTGTTCAATTCAGTGCAAAGAAAAACATTGCCTATTTCTTAGCGAATGCCACTGCAGCATGGTTTTGGTATGAGAAGAAGCAGAATTATTTATTTGACCCACGAGTCTCAGATAGCTGTATTACACACTTCCTGAACAGCAAGCAACATCACACAGCATGTATTATATTTACTAATTAGGTTACCTGTGAGTCTGAGATACCCTCTCCCCTCCCCATAGCTTCTGAGCATACCTGTTTGATATGCATCTTTGGTCGCCAGCAACAGGATGCCTGGGTGACTGGGGGTGCATGTTCATAAGCATGGTGGCCCGCATGGCTTCCCTTGTCATGAAAGGCAGCTTCAGTTTTCATGATTACCTGTTGATGGTGTGCAAATTAATTCACAAACAGTTTACGTATTCCTCTGGATTTTCTGTGCAGGATGATGAATTTCACAGGAGCAAAAGAAAAAAAAAGAAATTAATCAAACAAACTACAGGGCTTTTATGCAAAGCTGAAAAACACATGTCTTATTCCTGCTACAGTTTCATTCTTCCAGCCTTAGGATCTACATCCAGCAACAGTAAAGCAGGAAACTGTAAAAATCTTAACATTAGGGATCGGCACAAATATTCGTAGGCATTCGAAATTCGATCCAATGTGCTAAATTTCAGCGTTTGAACTCAAACAGAATGTCCCAAAATTATCCAGACATTCGTATGTGTATGGGTTCGTACCCAATGTGTACTTCAAGGTCCCCATCTTACCCACATCCATACGCATTTGTACGGATCCATATGGTACAAAAATGGGATGCGTACAAGATAACCACAGGATGCATACAGATGTGTACAGATGCATGTGGATGTGTACAGATGTGGGGAAGATGCGTTCGGGCACACAGAAATGTTGTCAGCATTCGAACCAAAAATTCAAACAACTAGATTTGAATTTGGTAAAAGCGAATTGAATCTTGTTAAGTTTGAATGTAAAAGATTTGAACTGAATCAGCTTTTTGGGTATTTGACTCAATTCAAATAGAATGTCCAAAAAACATTTGCGCACATCCCTACTTAACATAAGAATTTCAGAGAAGCCCTAATGGGTCAGGCCAGAGCCCATCTAGTCCAGCATCCTGTCTCACACAGTGGCCTGCCAATTGCTTCTAGGCATTCACAGAAGACCTAGGGGATTTTTCCACTGACCTCCCTTAATCCAGATCTAAGATGATCCAGATTAAGGAAGGTACCCAGTGCGTTCCCACAGGCAGTGCAGCACCCAGTAGCAATGGGTGCTAGCCTGCCCACAGTGGAAACGCTGGAACACCCTTGTGGTGAATCCAGATCAACTCACATGGGGCCAGCCCGTCACTCCAAGTTTTTTGGGGTGCAAGGGGTGCAATCTCCGTACATGCTCCAGAGATTCTTTGAAGATTCTCTGGAGCGATCTGCCAAAAACTTCAAAGATTCTCTGGAACCTTTGATAAAGCTCCATAGGATTGGCATTGCTCTTGCATGGGGTCCTCTTCCGAGCCTGTGATATTCTTCGAAGCCGGCTTTGAAGCCAGATTTGGTGTCAGTTTCAGAGACTGTGCACAGGCTTTGGAGTTTTGGGTTTGGGGCACATACACCCATGGGTGCACCCCTCCAGAGATCCCCCCTAGACCCCATTGCCCAATCGCGGTGGAAACACACTCCGTATAATCTGAATTTGGTGCCTGAAGATCCCATTGTAGATCCCTTTAATGGGGTCTACAGGAAATCCAGATTATAGGTCCTGAAGGACCCTTTCAATCCGGATTTCCCTAGAACAGGTGGAAACAAATGTGGCTCTAATGTCTGCAGTGGAAATGGGGTCTTCCTGCTCTGAGCCTAATGGGTCCTTAATGGGTCCCTAATGGGTTCTTAATGGGTACTTAGTGCTAGTGGGAAAAAAACCAAAGGTGAAACCTCACCACATATGCATCGTGGCCATTTTGTTCAAGGCCCATGCCAAAGCAAGCAATCAGGGTCGAGAACTGATTTTTCCAGAATAGTGATGCCACATATTACCCCAATATCCGGGGCTATGTTGTGATTGCCGCAGATACATGTGGCTATCCCAACCCAGCCTCAGGATAATCCTGCATTTTACCCCTGGTCTGGATGGGGCCTGGCTGCTTTGGAGTCCTGGCCAAGAACATTTTTCAATGTAGCAGGAGATGCAGTCTAAAACACCTAAGGAGCTTCACATGAATGACTTGGAGGGCTCAAGAGAAATTGGAAGCAAGCTTTGGTAAGTTTCAGCTCCAAATAAATATGGGGATTTTGAATTAAGTTTATTAAAGTCATAAACCAGCTCAAAAGACACTGAAAGCAGGAACAGAAGCCCCCCACCCCAAACTTCTATTCCTTCTGGAAGCTGGGACACTAATACCTGCCAAAATGATGATCTCTCTCAAGATGTTCATACTTCTCAAGAGCCCTGTGCAAATCAGCTATATCACTGCTTTGGCCACCCAGTGGACAAAAAGTAGCATAGCATAGTATAACATGGTGTGGCATGGCGTGGCATGGCGTGGCATGGCGTGGCGTGGCGTGGCGCAGCGTGGCGTGGCGTGGCGTGGCATGGCTTGGCATAGTAGAGACAGCTGGTCCACTATTTTATCCTTTTTTTTTTTTTAAGGAATTTATCTCCCACCATTTGACAAATGGCCCCGGGGTATATTAGAATAGTAAAAAGAAAAGATAGAGAATTGTATATAGAAAATATACGGATAACTCATTGGAGCAAAGTTACTACCACACTGCCATGCCCAGTAGCTTGGAGCTTGAATCTATGCTCCTTTTCTTCTTCTTCACATGTTTCACTTCATAGTTGGCTCATGTCTGCACAATGCACTGAATTCAGGGAAGTGAGTTTCCCCATGGGCAGCATACACGGCGCACCACCACTTTGAGAGGAGGGCTACAAGCAAAACATTCCTCTTAATACACACTGAGGCTGCATCTAGACATTGGTAATAGGTGCATGCAAGAATATTCAAACTATTCCTTATTCAATCGAACTTGGCCGAAATCAGACATTCAAATTTAAATCAAATTTCCAGACATTTGTTTTTTAAATATTCAAACAAATACAAATATTTTGAATTATTCATTTGAATGATTCAGACATTTGTCTGCGTACGAATATGTATGTATTACATATGTACCCTTACGCGTCTTATACATATCCATAAGTTGTATGGGATGAAAACGGACTTTGTACAGGATAAAAATGGGATGCGTATGGATACATATTAATGTTGTTAACATTCGTATCATCAAATTCATATTAAATATTTGCACAAACAGATACAAATGTATTCAAATCAGTTTGAATTTTAATACATTCATTTTTTTCTCTGTTTGTACAAATTTGGACCCTCAAATATTTTATTCGAATCAAATGTCAAAAATTGAATGTGTGTGCACCCCTAATTGGTAACTTATCCCATTATATTTGGATATTAGACAAAGAAATTTGATTGATTGAAAAAATGTTTGGATATTCCAGAATAAAGCATGGATATTCCAGATTATTTATGCTTTATTCTGAAATATATAACTATAGCCAAATAACTAATGGATGTCTGGATGCAGCTTGAGAAAAGTCTTGGACTTGTACTACTATTCTCACAGTTGTGCAAATTTTTCTTTAGTTTCCCCCTACTACCACTTCTACATGTTCTGACCCCTGACGCTATTTCCTTTCAGCTTCCTTACTCTCTGCCACACCAGCAGTATAATATAGCATAGCATAAGCAATAAAAACAACCAAATAAATAATATTCATACTAGCTTAACTGACAGTCAAGATGCACACACTTTAAGAGCAGAATGGATGTGCCATGAGGTAAGAATTTGTTGCTCATGTTCCATCAATAAAATTGAATTATAGGTGTGGAAAGTATTTGCCAGAGATTTATTTAATTTTTTTTTTTGTCAAACTGAATGCCTAGTTACGAGGCCTGACTCTAAAGTATGGGTATACTCATCGCTTATGTAATGCTGTGGTACGGTTCCCACAAACCCCCACCTTGCGCAGTGCTGTTTTATACAAGTAATTGTCACCAATGGAATACCAGAGACCAAGGTGGTTTTCATATTCCCCGTACATTATTCTGTAACAGATTGGGATGCACCACTCTGGGATAGACAATCTGTCCCACACTGGGACAGGTTGCTAAGGTTCCAGGATAGGGCCCTCCACACTTTCGTCTAACCAGTTTGGTCTAGTGGTTAGGGCGCCAGTCTCTTATCTGGGAAGGCCGGGTTTGATTCAGCTCTCCTCCATGAAGTCAGTTGGGTGACCTTGGGCTAGTCACAGCTCTCTTCTGAGCTCTCACAGCCCCACCTACCTCACAGGGTGTTCTGTTTTGGGGAGAAGAATAGAAAGCTTTGTCAGCCGCTTTGAGTCCCCTTAAATAGGTGAGAAAAGTGGGGTAGAAAAGCCAACTCTTCTTCTTCTTTGGGAAGCCATGCAGCCCAGGCCTAACTGTGGCTGCAAAGGATGAGCTCAGACCTTGAAATCAGTGCCTAATAGCGGTGTGCACAAGGGCAATTTTTGACATTCGATTCAATTCGAATTGAATATCTGAATATCCAAATTTGTACAAATAAAGAAAAACAAATGTCTGGACATCCGAACCAATATGAATACATTTGTATCTATTCATTCAAATATTTGATACGTATCCAATGGTATGAATTTCGTATGCATCCTGTTTTTATCCTGTACGCATCCCATTTGGATTCATATGGATATACACAAGATGCGTACAGATACGTATGCAATGCGTACTGATACATACACATATGAATGTCCAAATTATACGAATAACTCAAAATATTCATATTCGTACAAATACTACAGAATGAATGTCTGGACATTTGATTCAATATTTGAATATCTGAATTCATCCAAATAACAAATATTTTGAATATTCATGTGCATCCCTAGTGCCAAAACTTTGAAGGCCAGGAAGAAAAGTCTGAGGTGCTTTTGAGCCACTTTTTGTTCCTGTTTGCAGATGCTGCCCTCATTTTATTTACTTTGAGTCCTCTGCATTGGCTAGTTGCCAGAAATGAGCATTGCAGGTTTAGTGGGAAAACAATAATAATCAGCAAGTGGCATAATAATGTGCCCCCGCTGAGGAAGTTGCAAGAAAATCACAATTACCGATGTGCAAATGCTGAAGTGATGGGATGACCAAAGAAAACCCAGCAAAGAACAGATAAGAATTGGTTACATATTTGCCCTGAAGCCACTGCTTTGTAATTTTTACATTTCTTACTTTTTTGAAGATTTTATCACTGTAAAAAGTATATCTGTAGTAAATTTTATCAATAGCTTCTACAATTTTGAAGCCGTCTCATAAGTCACCCCCCGTCTGTTATTTTCCAGGGAGAATAAACTCCAATCCCTTAACCTTTCTTCATAACTTAGATTTCACAGACCTGATATTATCTTTGCTGCCCTGTGCAGCCTTTCCTGCAAAGCAATAATATCCACCCTGTGTTTCAGTGACCAGCCTGGCAGAGAGGTCTACTTGGGCTCCCACTAATAGGAGTCTTTAGCAGCAGCCCTATCACCTCCTCCCGGTTAGCCCCGTATCCCCCTGCTAATACAGCTCGGGATCACACTTGCCTCTCGTTCTGCTGCTCTGCACAGGGTTGATGGTTTTAATGATTTTTCTGCAATAACTCCCCAAAGCACTTGGGAAAGGACAAGGCCACTGCAGAACGAGGGAATTTGTGCCAAGCATTCTTGGGAATAAAAAGGAAGTGCTGCAGTCCAAAGATTCTGCTAAACTTTTTTTTGAGGGTAAGTTAGAAGAGGCAGAAGCTGCTTTAGGCGACGATGACGATGCCTGAAGATCGATGCTCAGCCTCTTCCTCCCTCTGCCTCTCCTCCCATCAGCGCTTCATTACAACAATAGAAAATCGGGATAAGCACCTGCCACTTACAGACAGGACGGCTCTTGCTGAAGTCCAGCAAAGACTTCTCCATGATGGAGGCGCTTAGCCTCCGAGGTTCATGTGAGGTGAGAAGCTTACTGAACAGCAGACAGGGAACTTTCTGGCAGCTGCCAGGCTGCAAGAGCATTCAGGCGCTCCTCTTCTCTGCCAGAGAACGGGAGGGTTTGGAAGCAACAGCTTGCTTTTGAGCTGTCCTTTAGCCTCAGACATGGAATTGTTGGTGTCTCGCACCCAAAGTGGGCTGACAATGGATCTTTGCACGTTGCAGAAGGGGGATAGAAAGGCCTCATGCCACAGGTGTCACAGGTAGGGATGTGCACAAATACTTCTAACATTTGAAATTGAGCCAAATTCAGACAAATGTGGACATTCAAACTCAAGTCGAATGTTACAATATTCGTATGCTAACTTTTGGACGAATACAAATGTCTCCAGACATTCGTACGAATAGTTCGGACATTTGTTAGATTGGGGGTGTGGAGAAAGGGAGCACCAGTCACACTTGCAAAGGATCCAGATTGCATTCAACATAGATCGACAGCATATTAAAAGTGGATTCAGGTTGGATTTGAGGTTTTCAGGGTACAGATATGTTATGGATATGTATCGGATACGTATTTATTTGTATCAAGTACATATTCGTTCATATCAGATAAGTATTGAATGTTCGTACGAATACGTACAGATAGATTCGTATTGAATAGAATTTTACCACATTCAAATGACATCTATTTGTACAAATATGGATTTTCAAGCATTCTATTCATTTCAAATCAAATGCCCCCCCAAAAAAATTGTGCAAATTGTGCACAACCCTAGACACAGGATCTTTCTGGACTTTGCACAGCATACCTCTAAGACAATGGTTCTCAGCCTGTGGGTCGGGACCCCTTTGGGGGTCAATCTACTCTTTCACAGGGGTCGTTATGAAGTAGCAATGAAAATAATTTTATGGTTGTGGCTCAGGGTTAGGTTGGGGGTCACCACAACATGAGCAACTGTATTAAAGGGTCACAGCATTAGGAAGGTTGAGAACCACTGCTCTAAGAGAACTGCTGATTTCTTGAATTGGGGTGCAAAGAGAATGCACAGTTATCAGGTGAAGGCTGTCCCCATGAGTGCTTCCATTGTATCTGGCTGCATCTCCATTATGTAGTCAAGGCACCTTAAGGGGGGCATTTTCCATTATGGAGCCAGGGCACCTTAAGGGATGCCATTTCCCACTGCATAGCCAAGACACCTTAACTGTTCCGGTCAAGAACAGATGTCCTGAGGGCCTGAATCAAGGTCCCTTCACTGCAAAATGGAAATGCAGCCTATAACGATACGTATAGTCAAAGAAAAGGTACAAGTTACTGGGAAAGAGCTTCTAGAAAACTTGAAGCGTCCTCCACTCAGTAGAGGTCTTGCTTAACAGTGCAAATGTAAAACAATAGTTTTCGACAGCATTAAAATGATCAATGGCTCATGGCAAATAACTTGTTTAATGGACTCTGAGAAAAGCAAAGGGCTGTAGAAGATTCAAGAACAGTCTGCCTGGAAAGCTATCGCTTGAGTATTTTATGTGTTAATGAAAAAACACATGATACTGCCATGCTTCGATATTTCCACAGCACTTCTGAATGACAAAGGGGAGGTTTAGTTTACAAAACTGCCCTCAGTAAAAACAAGGCAATGCCTCCCAGTTGTGAAAGGGAAGCGAGTAAGGACCATTCTCTTAGGGGTGGAGTTGATTGTCATTTCCACTGTTGCCTTTATCATGTAGGATAGTAAATGACCGCACCTAGTATGTAATTTGGGTGGAATTGTATCTTGAGTAGGGATGTGCATGAATATTCAAATGCATTCAAAAATTCAACCTAATTGACCAAATTTTGACATTCAAATTTGAATCAAATGTCCTTAAATTTGAAGTTTTGATCTGAAATTCGGACCTATTCGTTCGAATTATTCAGACATTCACATGTGTACAGGTTCGTATACCATGCGTGCTTGAAGATCCGCATTTTCCCTGTAATCCGTATGCATTTGTATGGATCCTGAGCCTTTTCCTGTCTGGACCTAAAGTGCCCTCAGGCCCTGGACACATTGTAGCAATGGGGGTGGAATTCTTCATCTGCAAGGTTTCCAGGAGGCCACTTTCACATTGGATAGGAAATGATTAAAGAAATGGCCATTGTCTAGTCGCAAATGGGGAAGGGAGGCCATCTTTCTTACCTGAAAATGTTGACAGGACAGAAATGTTGACTTACTTGGAGACACCGTGTGTGTGTGTGAGAGAGAGAGAGAGAAGTGGGCTGCCTTATTTCATGAGCATCTTTGAGAACAGAACCCTCAGGAATGTTGAACCTTTCCTGTATATGGCTGCAGCCTTCTTGTCAGGGATGACATGCGTGGGTCAGAGGGAAGTGCAGGCCAGAGAAAAATAAAAGAGCAGAAAAGAGGTGTGTGGTGGTGTTAAAAAAAAATGTTTATGTGTATTGTTTACTCTAAAAGTGCATGCAAATAGTGACATTTGCTAATTCTCTATATGGGAATGTGTATGTGTGAATATATGCATGCATGCATGCATTTATACTGTTTCGCTTTGCAAGAATGAAAACACCCTGCACCCACAGCTGGGCACGGAAACAAGGCAACTATAATCCAATTTCTTGGATTTCATGGCCAATAAATTAAAGGATTTGATTGCCTTCTTCTCTCTTTTTGTCTTGTTTCTGCTTTGTGAAACAGCAAACATAGCCCAGCACTGATCTGAAGTTGTCTGTACGCTCCTAAGCCGCACTTAATTACAAGGCAAGGCAATTTAAATTTTATGGCATTCTCCATACTGGAATACATGTTAGGTTGCTTATGCTAAAGCTTATAGAACACATCCAGGCAGCCAGTGTGTTATTTAAATGCATCTGGAGATAATGCAAATGCGACCATTAACTCCTGTCCTCAACAGTACTTACACTTACTGCATTCAATGTCACAGCAGAACTGTGAAAATAAGGTTACATTCCACCCCATTACATGACTGCAATTATTAGGATGCAGGAGGTGATTCAGTCTTTGTGCGTATGTATGTGTGTGTAAGAGAGAATGAATGAATGAATGAATGAATGAAAACCCAGAAAGAATCATGCATACTTTGAATTACTAAAATTAAGTAAGGGAAGTAGTAGTATTCATGGGGACTGGACTAGAAGATTAAAATGAAGAGATTCTGGTTAAATTAGGAGAAATCTCCTGTTAGAATTATTAAACAATGGAAAAGACTGCCTCACACCTCAGTGGATTTCCTCACACAAAACCTGGATGATCTTTTTTGGGTGAGTAAATGATACATTTATCACTAGGCCATTTCTAATACATGTATCCTATGATTCTGTGATTTTATGTATACTCAGGAAAGAATCCCGCTTGGTTCATGAGTCCCCATGTGAAAAGAAGAAGAAGAATTGGTTTTTAGGGTGCTTCCGCACAGGGGCAAATAAAACCTGATCTCCGGCACCCGGATTTATTAAAACCGGCTCCCAGGGGAACCGGTTTTAATAGCTCCGGGTGCCCGGTAGATCCGGTTTAACAGGGTAGATCTGCATCTAAGAGATGCGGATCTACCCCGCGCCCGTGCCTCCGCACACGCGGCGAAAATCCGGATTGGAGGCGGGTGCTGTGCGGACTCACGGCTGTGCGGACCCTGAAACTGAAAGCAGGCACGCAGGATGCAGCGCGCCTGCGCCCTGCGCTCCTCCTGAGTGGCCGGGGCTGCACCTGGCAGCCCCTGCCCTCGGGAGCCACTCTGCGCAGGCGCGCTGCCCTGACTTGCGCACTGGCCAATCAGGGGGCGTGCAGGACACAGGCGCGCTGCATCCTGCGTGCCTGCTTTCAGTTTTGGGGCAACGCTGATGAGGTAAGGAGGGGATCCGCCACACTCCCCCCAGGGTGGGCTAGGGCGGGCTTTTGGGGAGCCAATCATGGCAAGCTGGGGGAGGGCCATGGGTGAACACACTTGCGCTGTGCAGCCGCATCCAAAACGGATGCGGATTCACAGCACAAAACCACTTGAAATGTGGTGTGCAAGAAACACCCATTAAGCACACATTAAGTCCGGATAGGTGCGGATGCACCCACCGGAAGTGTGCTTTTTTGCCCCCGCTAACGCGGACGCTCCGGCAGCAAACCGGTTTTGCCGCCGAAATCCACATTAAAAACGGGCTTGCTGTGCAGACACCACTCACCGGAAGTGTCCTAATCAGTGACCCGTGTGCAGAGGCGCGCATTGGAATGTGTGCTAAATGGGTGTTAAAGGGCCTGTGCAGAAGCACCCTTATACCCCACCTTTTTCACCCTTTTAAGGGAACTCAAAGTGACTGACAAACCTTCTGTTCTTCTCACAAAAGACACTGTGTGAGGTGGGTGGAGCTGTGAGAGCTCAAAAAGAGAGCTGTGACTCACCCAGCTGGCTTCATGTAGGAGTGTGGGATCAAACCTGGAGACTACCAGATAGGAATCCAGGACTCCTAAAGACCAAATTGGCTCTTATGAGAAATTGGACTCAGGACCACATGGAAAATAATGGAATGCATCTATCAGGACAGCTCAGTTTTGGGTAATGTCCACATATTTTCTTCTCTAGAATAGATTGTATTGTTGCTATTTTTCTCTTTTAGGGTACACTCAAAACTGGAGGAAAAGGTCAGTTGATGGAGGTGTGCAACAAAAGGATGCAGACAAATTGAAAATGGTGGCCCAAGTATAATGAACCTGAACCACAATCCAAGTTAACTCTTTAGCTTAGCACCTAGAATTCTGCCCACACAGATCTCACAGTGATTGTGGAGGTCCATCTCAGAGTTCTAGGCATTTGATAGGGGGCTTCCAACCAACACCATAGTGTTGCAGTGATAAAGGCACGGACGCAGGATGGTTGCAAAGTAGATAGGAAAGCTTTACTCTGCACTCATTACTCTGTCTGCCTCAAAGCATCTCCAGGCTTTTATGCCTGTTACACAGAGTGCATTCCACAGTGGAAAAGTACTACAGGATGTTCGTGTATGGCAGCTCCCGTAGAACTGGATAGATCAAGGTTAATTCAAGGATAATGCTAACAGGAAAGCCATATTTGGTGTTATGGAAGGAAGCTCAGGAGCCAATAGAAGCCTGCCGGCAGAGCATGCTATACACATGATCAACTCATGTTTCCTATATGAACTATCCTTGGATACATGTGCATTGTTTTCATGTACTGTTACATGTTATGGCTTCTCTGAATGAGATATGGCAAGAGTCACTGTGCCCTGGAATTTATCCTTTGGCCTAGTAACTTTGCTTCTGCTGAAATTGGGCAAATATGAATCCCCATACCATAGGTTTCACGGAGGCTTTATCCAGCCCTGATCAGGGACACGTATGGATGGAACCTGAGGTTGCACAAAATGGAAACTTAAAAGTTTCTTACAAATGCATCAAAATGAAAACAGATATTTAGATTTCCTCACCAGTGTCTACATTTAAGGGACCAATTCTCATGTGCTTACAGCTGGCACTTGTCAAAATAAAATAAGGCAGCATCCCCCAGCAGAATTCAGAGCTTTGGCTTTCTTGTGTCTCCTTGTTGTCAATCTTAGCCTTTTTTGCAGGTAGGTAGGTGACTCCAATGCACCAGGCACAGGGTTGCCTTTCTGTTGCTTTGGAAACTCCAGAGGGTGGAAGAACAGCAGCCTAGTAGCAGCTGGAGCCATTCCAAGATGTTCTTCAGCCACCAGAGTGGGAAGCTTGTTCTCTGCATGGCACTTCTGATTGGACAAAAAAGTTTCCACCCAGACTATTTTGGAAACCACAGGAAATGGCCCCAGAAATCAGCCATTTTGTGTGCTTTTTCATCATAGGGCTGTGCTATCCAGCCCAAAGGTGCCTTTCAAACTAAATGCAAACTTTGTGGCCATAGTAGCAAGTCAGAAGAGTTGGGGAATGTACTGATAGTGCCCCCACCACTCTATCATTAAATCAGGATGTTTCCATGATTCCTCTCCGTGGCCACCTATCACCTTTAAGGTTTTGCCTTTGTCTTCTGCTTGAGAATACCCAGAAACTAGTGGTGGTCCTCTGTGTGAAACGAGATCCTGGACTTACGTTCTTACAGCATCTTATTCTTGGATATACTCTGAATCAGTTATATTTCTTTAATTGTTATCCAATCATTTTTCAATTCTGTCACCTTCATGCATGTTTCCATAATACAGAGGACTTTTCTTTTTTGAGTGAGAGGAACAGAGAGGTCCATTTGGCCTCAGAATTCCAGGGCAGTTCAGAACTCCAGATCCTGAAACATTAAGAATCAAAAATAGAAGAGAACAGGAAAACAACGGGAAAGAATGAGTATCTTCTTATAAAAAGATTGGGAAACTGCCTCATTTGTGGCCTTTCTCTCTCTCTCTTTTTGGCTGCTTGAACATGTTAGCCTGCATCTCTTTTCTGTAGTGAAGGCACCTTAATTAGGCCCTCAGGGTAAAGTAATGGGGTGTTTTTCCACTGTCACTAAAAGTACCCATTAAGTACCCATTAACTAGAAGTACCCATTAAGTACCCATTAATGGGTACAAAAATGCCATTTCATACCCATTAATGGGTACTTAATGGGTACTTTAAGTGACAGTGGAAAAACACCCATGGAGACTGGTCTCACTTAAGGTACCTTTGCTGTATAATGGAGATATAGCCTTATTCTCATCTATCACCATCTTCATCTTCATCATCATCCCTCCTCTGACTGGCTTAGGAAGAACTGTTCACCCATGTTACTCTCCCAGGACCACCAGGTCCCACTAATTATTTTTGTATCATTCTGGCTTTGGCCACGGATTGTAGAGTAGGCTGAAAACCTTCCAGAGTCCCTAAGGATCTTGAAATCAGAACTGCCTGAGATCCTGGCATCTAAGTTGACATAAAACCCATGCAGGCTCTCCTGTGCTGCTCCCTCCCAGACCTCTTCACGGTTCTCAGGATGCATCCACACAACACAAAAAGGGTTTTCTGTGAAAGTCCCTGGACCTCCCCACCAGTCAGTTCTGTAGCTTGGCTCTGAGGTGCAAAATTTCTCTTTGACGGGGATCAATGCACTGGTCACGTTAAGCATCTCCGAGGGCAGCTTTCTCCCTCTTGCCCCTTCACTACGACTCTGGAATGTGTTGAGAGAGGGAAGGTGGAGGAGATTTCCTAGAAGTGGCTTCGGTCCTGTGTGATCTGACATTGGAAAGAATCTGCCCAACATCCAGGGCCATTTCCTGTCTAGTGCTAAAGTGCACCAGGCTACAACTCAAAACAGTGGAATACAATGCTCCTCTTATCTTAATGGAGAGATCCAAGGCTCCCACTTCAGAGACAGCTCTTTTCAGGGCTTGTTTTATGTCTTAAGGTCCTCCTTTAGGTTAAAGGTTAGACGCGTCTAAAAATGACTGTTGCATCCCAAATGTTTGCACTTCTGGGCAGTGGCCTCCTACTCAGTGGAACCTGTGGGGCAGCAAAGGAGAGGCTCGACTATGAATGGGGCCACATCTTTCCTTTTTGTGAACAATAGCGAATGAAAGCACAAAGAAGAAGAAGAGGAGGAGGAAGAAGAAGGTTGGCTTTTCTACCCTGCTTTTCTCGCCCTTTCAAGGGGACTCAAAGTGGCTGACAAAGCTTTCTATTCTTCTTCCCACAACAGACACCCTGTGAGGTAGGTGGGGCTGTGAGAGCTCAGAAGAGAGCTGTGTCTTCATAGGGGAGGGCAGAATCAAACCCAGTACTCCCAGGTAAGAGTCCAGCTCCTTAACCACTAGACCAAACTGAAGAGATTGAAGGTGTGGCTTTAATTAAAGCCCAGCCTTGCCAAACCAGAGAGCACTGGAAGCAGTTTTGTGAATAAAGCCAGTCATTCTTGGTCCACCAGAAGTCTCATGGGAATAGAAAGACAACAGATGAGAGTGGGGTTCCCTTTCCAGTAGCATTCTGGGAGTTGCAGCAAGGTGAATTCCTTGTGTCTGCCACAGCTTCCACCACTGGGATGGCATCTGTACCTTCCAGGCAGTAGTTCCAAATGGGACTTGAGTGGATGGTGCCTCAGGCTGCAGCCAGCTAAATTTCACTCGGAGATGGGCAGGGGCAAGCAATGCATGAACCAGCATGGTGGTAAGATCCTTGGGCAAACATCTAAGGCCTCATTCAACCCCTCTCTGGTGTTCTTAAACTATTATTTCTGCAGAAGCAGTATTTCTCTTGCTGTCTGGGACCAGAAGAAGACCTGAAAGTTGGGCCATGTAAGCTGATTGTCTGTCTCTTCATTCAGGGTGACCAGCAAATGTTCAATCCCATGTCAATTTGGTAGGGTGGGTTCCATCATTTGCTTCCCCTGGCTATTCATATACCTGGAGCTTTAATTACATTGTGATTCCTAGACAACCATGAGCTCACGTGATTGCCTTCCACTGCCTACGATTAAAGTTTAACAAGTGCATTTAAAAAACAAAGCAAAGCAAAACAAAACAAAAAAACTATCAGGCTATGGGATGAAATAAAAGTATCAGCCACGTGCTGAGCAGATCCAAGGCAAGCTTAACCATGCAAATCCCCTCTATTGTAATTATACTAATCATATGCTTCATTCATTAAGAAGTTTCCCTAGGCAAGCCCCATGAAAATGAGCAGAAAATGTACAAAGGTCTGATTCAGAGCCTGATTCACCAGGAGAACAACTATTCTCCTTATGCTTAAATCCATTAGAACTAGGGATGGGCACAAATATTCAAAATGTTTGTTATTTGTACCAGTTCAGACATTTGTATACAAATCGAATTTATGGGCATTTGGATTTTGAAATGTGAATGAATATGAATATCTCAAGTTATTTGTGTAAATAATTCAGACATTAGTATCTGCATCTCGTAGGTACTCATATGCATCTCATATGCATCTGTACGGGATGAAAACAGGATGCATACAAGATGTATATGGGATGTGTACGGATCCATACAGGATGTGTACGGTTACGTACAAGATCAGTATGTACTCATATAGATACAAATGTCCGAATTAGTCATATGATATATTCATATCGAATCTGGAACACCTCCCTTATGAAACCAGGCTGCAACATCTAGGCCTCTTCAGTCTAGAGAGACGGTGTTTAAGAGGGGACCTGATTGAAGTATATAAAATTATGCATGGTATAGAAAAGGTGGATAGAGAAAATTTCTTTTCTCTATCGCACAACACTAGAACTAGGGGGCATCTATGAAGCTGATGGGTAGGAGAGTTGGATCCAACAAGGGGAAGTATTTCTTCACCCAAAGGGTCATTGGTTTATGGAATGTGCTGCTGGAAGAGGTGGTGACAGCTACCAGTCTAGATTGCTTCAAGGTAGGGTTAGACAAATTTATGGATGACAGATGTATCAATGGTTACTAGAATGAATGCCTGGGTACATCTTTCAGGCTGGGGGGGGGGGAGCAGGATGCTTCTAATGCCATTTGCTGGGATTCTAGAGCAGGAGAAGGTTTGTCCTTGTCTCTGTTTGAGATGCCCATGAGCATTTGATGGGCCACTGTGTGCGACAGGATGCTGGACTAGATGGGCTGTGGCCTGATCCAGCAGGGCCTCTCTTATGTTCTTATGTTCTTAATCAAATTTCTGGACATTTGTATTTTTGTTATTCAGATACATTCAGATTTTTTAGTATTCAATTCATTACAAATCGAATTCAAAAACTGCATTTGTTCACACCCCTAATTAGAACCAATGGACAGCTAAATGCAGAGGCTTGGACTGAATGTCTTGAACAGTAGTTCCCCAAGCAACATGGGAAATGATCCTAAAAGTCATTGATTTACTTATTTAAACAACTTTCAAATGTGTATTATGATTTATAACACACATTACTTGTTTTATTTTACTTTTTCTCTCTCACACACACACACACACACAGAAACAAAACAATCCACTGCACTTAGTTCTGAAGTTTGGTCAGATTCTGCTTCTTGCTGCTGCAGCAGCAGCTGTGGCTACGATTGGCAATATTGGGCCCCAAATATCTGAAGGAACGCCTCCTCCCATACCAACCTGCCCGTGCCCTAAGATCTGGGGGGAGGCCCTTCTCGTTGTTCCACCACCCTCTATAGCAAGATGGGTGGGCACTTGAGAGAGGGACTTCTCAGTAATGGCCCCCAGGCTGTGGAATAGCCTCCCCCTTGAGGTGCGTCAGGCCCCCTCACTGTATATGTTCAGGAGGGGGGTAAAGACGCACCTCTTTGCTCTGGCCTTTGGCTAAATGTGGCACAGTTTTCCCCTACTGCACATACTATTGTCTTATACTGTTTTTATATATGGTTTTATTTTAAGTATTTTTGTCTTTTAAATATGCTGTTACCTGCCCTGAGACCCTAGGGTATAGGGCAGGAAATAAATAAATAAATAAATAAATAAATAAATAAATAAATAAATAAATAAATAAATAAATAAATAAATAAATAAATAAATAAATAAATAAATAAATAAATAAATAAATAAATAAATAAATATTGTTGAATACTAGAACGTTCAGCACCTAGGATTTCATTCCTGAACCAAAGCTCTTTGGCACTGGTGACACTTAATGGTTAAAATTAGGCTGCAGGCCTGTACATGGGGGCACATCAAAATAACCAGAAAACATCCAGGAAGCAATCTGACATGAAATCTCATGTGTTATTAGGAGGGCATTGATGGACATCAGGAAAGTGTTCCAATGGGCAGTTCCTTTCCTTCTGCACTGCTGTTAGCTGTTATTCCCTGTTGATTGACAGGTGAAAAAATATCTTCAGAGTTTCCATTCAAAGACACTGGGACTGCTAAGCATCAGTCTTCAAGTGTGGAGGGCTCTTCCTTGGTGTTTCTTTGGATTCTACCCCTGCAAGACTACCAACTGAGGGTCCTCTGAACACTTCCAGATACCTCTTTTGTACCTTTAATGGACATTCATGAGGCTCTGCAGGTATCCACATGCTCTTTAGGAGCTCAGCGGTTTCAAGTGGAAAGACATTAGGTTCTCAAATGCGTCCTTCCTTCCTTCCTTATTCCAACTCCACTGCTGCAGTAATTTGACAGCAACCCATACAATGTATGAGCAGCAATTTTGGCTGCTGCTGGCAGTGGTGGCAGCATTGTCATTGACACAGCCGCCCACCTTCTTTTGTCCACGCATTAAACCTGGGCTGTAGGACTCTCATCACAAATGAACTGTCAGATCATTACTACATTTGATGCAGTATAATCTGTCTCGAAATGAGAATTGGCCCAGCCAGGCTGAGCTTTCTCATGCTGCTGCGCCTAATGCACTGTTTGAATATGCATTCATGGAGATTCGCATCCATTTGGAACCCGGAGGGAGTACAAGTTAAGAGCAGATTTTCCGAATTAGCATGTCGAGAGGGAAGGGCCCTTCATTTAGGTTGCTGCAGATGCCCCTCTCTCTTGTTCATTACAATTGCATTTCATCAGCTTTATGATGTCCACATGTCAACTGAGTGTGAGGATTTTGCACACAAAAGAGCCTCAGGGAAAACAACTTCACCAGCTAATCAGCTGATTATCATACCTCAAATGGGCTGCAGTGTGAGGGCTCCAAATACTGTGTCAGCGAGAGCAGAATTGAAGATTAAGACAGCAAAAAAAAAAAAAAAAAGGAAAAAAGAGAGAGACTTTACAAATCCACTTTAAAGAAATTGAAGAGAAATTTGTCTGCAAAAACACAGCCAGGACAAACGCTTGGAAAGCATCCACAGCAAATGAACCCAAACAACGGATAGCGTTTCAGCCAAAGGTGTGGGAAGGTGAAAGGTTAATTAAGTTTATTATTGGCCTGTTTATGCCCAGCTGTTTGAAGTTCAGTACTAGCAAATCTCCCCGCCCTGCTGCCGCCCACAAACACTTTGTCCACGAACTGGCAAAAGACCGAGTCTCTGTTAAGACAGCAAGCTGCTCAAGCGCTGGGATTCTTTTTATAGAAGGTGCTTATCCAGTAAAACAGTCTCCTTCTGCTCTTCACCCCCGGGATCTGGCGGTGCACTGAAATATACCCAATTTCATAAACTCTAGTCGCTTAAAGTCTGCTTAAAGATAGGAATCATAATAGCTGATATATACATATATATATATGCATCTGGCATTAACATTATATATATACGTATATCTATTAGCTATGTATAAATCATGATTCGTTTCTTTCTTTTCTTATATATATATATATATAACGAATCATAATAGCTTATACATAGCTTATAGATATACATATATATACACATATATACACACACACATATATATACTAGACAGCTGGTAGCCAAAGCAAAAGGGAGCGAGCAGAAGAAAAAGATCTGTATGAACTAACATTGAATGGTTAGTGCAGGCTTCCTCACACCCCCTTGCACTATCGTTTTTCTCTGAAATTTGCCAAAGTTTTACCCCAGTTCCCTGGAGTCCTTCTCAAGTCTATCTCCAATGCAGTTAGATTGCGGAGGCTGTCTTTTGCTTCACAGAACGCCTGCCTTATGCTTTCATCAGAGTAGTCTAACTCACACAGATGCCCTATTTAACAATGCCATCCCCTGCTTTCATCAGAAGGGGGAAGGTTGCGGAGCTGAGCCCTGAAGAATAAGGGGGGCAGGTCCCCAGCGGTTGGCGAAAGCTGAGCATCGGTGCCAGTTTCCATCTGTCATGATAGCCGATCTCCGAACCTTCAATCTGTCAAAAGCTGCCTGCTTAGCTGAAGGCTCCAGGAGATTTGGTGTACTAAACACATTTGACAACAGCATTATCACTGCAAGGAGTCTAGCAAAATGCCATCAATGTGTTAATTGTAGCTGGCTATGTAAAGTGTCACTTCCCATATCATTTGACTCCCAGCCCTCACTATTCTGCAACTTCCTAATTTTTAATACTTTGCAAGCCTAGGGGTTGTTCAGAGGAGGGGGGGGGGAGATATAAAAATAAAAACTGTGGTTCTTTGAGGTCAGCCGTAACCTCTTGCTCTCTCTTTTTTTAAAACAAGAGGTTTAATTTTATTTGCACTGTATTTATTTGCAAATACAACTAATTGATTGGGAAGGGGGGGCAGAAGGGTATCTGGCATTAACATTAAATTGTCTGGAGAAGCAATTGGCTTTATACTGTTGCAGCCCTAATCTTTTTTCTCACAAAAGGATTTTTTTTTCCTGGAGAAGGGGAAAAGATAAATGATCCATTTTGCTGTCACTCCAAAAGACCTACTTTGTCAAGAACGCGGTGGGTGTGGGTGGGTGTGTTTACATTCCTGGAAGTTTTCCTCCATCATGGAGGAAGAATACTTTTGCAATGAGACCATTAGAAAAGTGCATAAATAAATGAAAAAAATATCCCTTGAAGGTATGTAATGCTGCTTTTAGCACCCAAGCAGCTAATATTCAATTTCTGCTACAACCAGTGCCAGGTGTTAAATTTCTCTAGTTACTGTCACTAATGCAAATGAGATTCTTTTTCTGCTCATAAAAAATCAAATCCACATTAGAAATTAGCTATAAAATGTAATGACTTAAATGCTATAGTGTTTTACAAATCTCCTTCCGTTTCTCTGGCAGATAATGCTATAAAACAAGGGAAGGATAATAAACCCTGTTAGAAAGTTGAGTTATTTAAAGGTCTTTTGTGGCTGCTTACTTAGAAGCAAGTTCCAGGTTTTCCTCTCTTTCATTTTATGTAGAAGTTAAGTGTCCTTAAATATGATTCTTGTTTTTTAATTCCAGCCAGGTTGGCCACTTTTTAAAATTAGGCTTAACTGAGCTGTAAATTCTGAATACATGGAAATACTGTATACAAATGTCAAAACAGGCTTGCATTCTTTACACAATAGGAGAGTAAAATCCACAAAGCTGCCAAGAATTTCTTGCACCAATAGATGTTTAATTTGTACAAAGTGTTAACAATCCACAACAAAATTCGTTACGGCAGATGCATCTATTTTTCAACAAACAAACAAACAAACAAACCAGTTTAGTGTTTTTTCCTTGGTTCTGCTTTGCTTTGCTTCAGCTTGCATTGATTCAGGCAATCTGGACTGAAAAAGAGATAATCCAATTTGCTTTCCAGCTTTGCTAACGGCTTCAAGGAAATATCTTCGGTATAAATTGCAAATGGGGGCAAACGAGAGGAGTCAGCTTCACATTTACTTCCATTTAAATCCTAGCTCTGTCCATTTTCTGTCATCCTTTGCTAGGCAGACCAACGAAAAGCATTCCATTAGAATCGTAATGAACCTTGTGGCTAAAATGGGAGGAAAGTTTTATGCAGAGAACAGGAGCTGGATTTAAAATTAATAGTTCCAAAATTCCTCATGAGAGGGGAGGCAGTGATAGGCAGGGCACTTTTCCCGTTCTATATTAAAGCAACCCCTCCCCATTCAGATCCTAATATGATATTTCCAAATGTTCCAAAGCCTGTCTGCTCCCATCAAAAAGTAGAAAGAATTCAGAAATTAATAAAATGTGAGCGGCATTGAGACACTGGTGATTATTCCGCTATATTTGGATATTCCAGAATAAAATGTGGATATTCCAGGTTATCCAGGTTTTATTCCAGAATATCCAATGATAGCAGAATAACCAACTGATGTCTGGATCGCGGCCATACTTTGTATGGCACTGTGGGATGTATTAAATAGAAGAGGGGAATGGGTCTAGTCATCTAGAAGGGAGAAAAGGAGTTTGCCCTATTCTGCAGACAAGCATCTTTGCAAGGGACAGGGCTTTTAGCACCATTTGCACACTTTGGGTGGCATTAAACTACATTCCACCACAAATACTGTTCTTGGTAGGTTCACTAAGTAGTAAACCTATATGATTCACGGCTTTGGCAAACCTGTCAGCTTGTTCACCTTTTCCAGTTTTCAGTAAGGATGTGCACAAATGTTCTAAACATTTGAAACGTTTTGGGGAAAAGATATAGACTTGAAACAGTCAATGGAAAAATTGACTGAGTTAAGAGAGAAGTTTCTGAAGATCATTCCTAGGTAGTTCTTACCTAACGTTTCTGAAAGACCTTCAACAGAGGCTCCCAGGGCAGCAACAATAAGGGTAGATCAAGGCTAAGAAAACACCTGTTTAATATTAATATTAGCACCCAGGCTAAACATTGTGGAAACTTGGAAAGGCTCTGTAGTGTTACATTTGGACATTTGGTTCAAGAAAAGGTACAAAATGTCAGCATGGAAGTTTATATGATCTTTGGCCGCAGTGATACCTGAGCCTGATAGTCCATCTCAGGAATGGACAGGGAAGCCAGGCAGGTTTTGGCCTAGAATGGTCCGGACATACCTACTGTGCTGCCACTGCGACTGCCAAATGCCACTGCCACCCAACAAGCCTTCATGGTAAAAGGGAGGCCTCAGGGTATAGCTTGGGATGGCCGGGGGTGGCACAATGGGGGCATAGCGGGAGGGTGTTTGTAGCCTCATAACAACCTGGAGCCCCATTTGGGCTGCACACCTTGCGGTATACTGGTTGTGTTTACCTCCATGGTCTGCTGTACCACTGCCTAATAGACCATGAGGTAGACGGAACCATTTTAGACTTCCTAGCCCAGTCTCATCCAATGTTCATTCTGTCCGGTGTAAACGGAACTTACTAGCAGAGGGTGAGGTCTCCACAGACTGCATCAGCAGTGCAGAAGGGAATTCCTACTACATTTACTGGCAGGAGAAGTGCCTTACTAAGGTCACAGTGTTCAGCATACAGTACATGTGACTGTAGCCAATCAGGAATTTCTTTGGCAGGTAATTGGCTATGATTGGCCTAAAGCACCCAAAATTAGCTTTCCCCTGGTTTGTAATTTTTAGTGAACTGCAGCCAATCATCTTCCTGAGTTTGGTAAATGTGACTTTACCTGCCTAGATATGAAAAAAAAGATAAAGATATGAATGTTTGAATTATTCTAACAAATACATACAAATGTATTTGTATAGATTTGACTGTCCAGACATTTGTTTTTCCTTATTTGTACAAACTTGGATTTTAGAATATTCGATTCGTTACAAATCAAATGTCGAAAATTGCATTCGGTCACACCTCTAAAAGTAAAGCTTCAGTTTTTCTTCTTGCACACAGAAGTAGAGTGAGCAGACAAATACACTGCTGAATAGACAATCCACTTTTCTGAGGACTTTTCTTTATACAATTTGCTTGTCCAAATCTATATTCTACAGATTTCTCTTTCCCAGTGCATCTCGGTTTTTAACCTTGTATCAATGCATAGCCTTCCATTTATCAATGGCTGTTGAACATTTATTATCTGTCTAGCCAGGGCAGTGAGCCTGCACAGAACGCCTCCTGAAGGCCGGAGCTGCCAGGAGCAGCCCTGGCAAATCAGGAGGTGCACAGGACGCAGGGGCGCTGCATCCTGGGTCCCTCCTGCCAGAATCGGGGCAACGCCAAGCAGGTAAGGAGGGGATTTAGTGCGCTCCCCCCCCCAGGTGGGCTAGGGAGAGGTTTGTGGAAGCTCCCCCTGGCCCCAGAAGTGGCGATCCACCAGTTCTGAGATGAGGGCGAGCCATGGCAGCGGGGTCCCCTGGCCTCCCATGATTGGCTCCAAGGAGCCAATCATGGCGGGCTGGGGGAGGGGCCCTGGAGCACAGATGGGGGCAGGTGCTGTGCATCCGCACAGCACCCACCTCAAATCCGGATTAATTCCATCCTCCCGCTATGTGTGCGGAAGGACGGGGTGGGGGTAGATCTGCATCTATTAGATGCGGATCTACTCCCTAAATCCAGATCTAATGTGCATTCGGATTTACTAAAACCGGCTCTACTGGAACCCGGTTTTACTGAATCCGGATGAGGTAGATCCGGATTTATTAAGGCATGTGTGGAAGCACCCATGGGGTCTTATCAGATCCATATTTGTTTGAGACAGATCTTGCTAGAGACACATTTCATAAAAATGGATCTATTTAATCTGGATTTCAAGCGGTAAGTGCGGAAGCACCCTATGAGTTTGACTGATGTTATGAAGAACCTTTTATTTCACCTCCCAAATGTATGTGTCTTCATATATAGTTCTTATTCTCAGACTTGTTTCTCCTGTTTTCTCGTTATTTCTTTTCAGAGCGCATACTCTCATCTGCCATTCTTTGAGGAATACCAAATGGCTTCAACAAAAGTGTTTTAGTGATGGTAATTGTTAAGCCCCTAAAGAGTTTTGCATGGCCTGAAAATCTGAGATCAGTTTGAACAGTGAAAGCGTCCCAAGGGTACTTCACCTCAAGTACCATCAACATGAATTGAAATCAGCTCACTTTGAACGCCACTTACCTTTGTATCCCTGAATCAGCTTACAGACTTTCAATTTTAAAGCACATTTGCCTATACGTGCTGCCTACATATTGAAAAGGGGTTTAAAAAAACATGGACTATGGTTTTTTTTTCATGAATTATCTGTTCAGATATCTGCATGGTATCAGGGGAACAAATTATCCTCTTTTTTTCCTCTTAAGAGGTATCCCACCTTCATGGTCAGTAATCTTCTTCGTACATTGTTCACGGTATACATTATTTATGTCCAGAATTTAATTCAGAAAACTTTCCCCATGCTGAATCTAGTATCTCGAGCCTTAGTTTTGTTTCAGTTACTTATAGGCAATTAAACTTTCTTTTCTTTCTTTCTCACCTGGAGTGTATTTTTTAACAAACAAACTTTGTTCAGTTACTGAGAGAAGTCTTTGCACTTATGCAAACAGTATGTTATGGCAAAAGGACAATGCTTCTGGGTTTTTTTGAAGCTCTTTCTGCTCTTTTTGGGCCGCCCATTCATTTCACAACAGACTGCTCCTAAGCTGTTTGTAGGGCTGCTTCCACACAGGGGCTAATTAAACCGGATCTCCGGCACCCGGATTTATTAAAACTGGCTCCCGGGGAAAGCGCTTTTAATAACTCCGGATCACTGGTAGATCCAGTTTAATGGGGTAGCCCCCACACCCCTGCCTCCGCACAGGCGGCGTAGATCCGGATCGGAGGCGGGTGCTGTGCGGAGGCACAGCACCCGTCTCCGATCCGGGACGGAGGGCCCTCCCCCAGCACGCCACGACTGGTTCACTGGAGCCAAGCCTGGCAAGCCGGGGGACTTCGCCACCGTGGCTCACCCTCGACCCAGAAGCCCCTAAAGCCCACCCTAGCCCACCCTGGGGGGAGCACGGCGAATCCCCTCCTTACCTTGTCAGCGTTGGCCAGTTTCTGAGGGTTGGCACCCAGGATGCAGCACGCTGTGTCCTGCGCGCCTTCTGAGTGGCTGGGGCTGCTACTGGCAGCCCTTGCCCTCAGGAGGCGTTCTGAGCAGGTGCCCTGTCTACTAAGGGCAACGCGCCTGCTCAGAACGCTCCTGAGGTGATCACCTGCTAAAAAAGTCTCTATGCTGTTTACCTCAATAAAGAAATGTTGCCTAGACAAGATTTCAGAAGTGGCCTGGAAGGAAGGGGCAAGACTCCATTTCATTCCTTTTATTACTAATGAAGACCCTGGAACAGCTAAGTCTCCCATGAAAGCCTCACCTTTGATTTCCCTGGATTACACTTTGGTCTTTTGTGGATCAAAATATGGCTTGACTGCTCTTAGAACTGTTGAAACAGGTCTACAGGTATCTTAGACTGGGCAGCACTTACAAGTCTGACAGTGTTGCTCCCACAACAGCATGTATATCCAGGTGTGATGACCACAGGGTAAGGTAAGTTAGGCATAGTTAGTTATAACCATAGATTGCCTGCTGTTTGATGTTTAGGGGTGTGGCTTACTGAAGTCCTGAGGGTGGGGTAAGCTAGCCTAGTGTCCGATGTTATCGTGGCAGAGGCTATAAAAGGACATGAAACGTTATCTAACGGTTCTTTGCCTGGGGTAACTCATGGAGGGGTGGGCAGGAAGGAACCGGACTCTTGGTTTACCAGATGGGAATGGATAGAATAGTTCTGAGGACTAAGTGTGTTCTGATTAAAACAGTTTGACATTAAAGAAGATTCTAACAAATAAAAAGTACATCCGTTATCTATCTTTTAAGTGTGCCTAACTATCATCTGTGTGCAGAGGCAGTATAAGTGTGTGCTACATAAGCAAGTACTGTGCCTTTAAGAGTAAAGGGAAAGGCACAGTGGGGCCAGAAGCTGGGCAACCTGAGAAGGATCAGAAGAAACGGGAAGGGAGATTATTGTGGTGGGGGTGCCTGCCAACACAGGGTCGCAGTAAACTGTGCTGGGGTTGAGTACCTCGGGCAGTGAAACATTGGGTGAGGCACACGCCATGACACCAGGTATTTCATGATGCAAAATGAAGTCACCTGGAAGTGAGCAATTGCCACCCTGTGCTCATAAATGGCTGCCATTTCCAGCTGGGTTTGGCGCTGCACATGTGCAGTGGCCATTCCTAAGATGGTGGATCACATGGGCAACCATCCAGTTAAGTAAAGTCTCTTGCTATATTTGTGAAACCTGGGTGAGGAGTTTACTATTCTGCAATAATGTTATTTTGGGGTATCACCCCAGTATCTCAGGGCTATGCTAGGATTGCCACAGATACATGTGGCAATCCCAACATAGCCCCAGAATAACTAAATAGATGGTGAAAATAACAATCAGTTATTTAACAGTGAGGCCTTGCTCACATTTAGTTTGGGAAGAAACTCCCACTTGCCTGGAAGAAAAGTACAGTTCTAATGTTGTTAGCCAGAAGTACCATTTTGCTCAGTGATAAGACTGTGGCCTGGTTTCCACTGAACCTTGGATTAGAATATATTCTGCTCCAAGGCTTACTCTTCTGCATTTACTGTGGGGGAACAGAGGAGAATAGTGGAGCCATAAAATCATTGGAAGGGACCTCTAGGATCATCAAATCCAACCCCTTGCTCAATGCAGGATTTCATAAACCATCCCAGATAGATGTAGGTCCAACCTCTGCTTGAAGACCTCCAGTGAAGGAAAGCTACCCACCTCCCATGGGAAGCTATTCCCTTGACTGATTGCCCTCACTGTCAGGAAGTTTTCCCTAATATCTAATCTGCACTGACTCCCTTGAAGTTTCATCCCATTGTTTCTAGTCCTCCCAACTTGTGCAAGTGAGAATAGGGACAATCCCTCTGCACTGTGACAGCCCTTCAGATACTTGAAGACTGTGATCATGTCTCCTCTCACTCTTCTCTTCTGTAGGCTAAACATTCTAAGGGAGTATCCTCCCTTAGGATGCGTCATCCACATGGGACAAAGGGGTGGACCAGGATATCATGCCAAAATACGGATTTATTCCTGTCCTGCTGCAGATTTCTTCAAAGAGGTCCACAACCAGTACAGAATCCATATTCTGGTCTACAAACAGTGTGCAAATAGAGTGCCCCCATAACAAAATATTCTTGGGACATGCCACTAGATGTCACCACACCTCCAAAACATGTCCTGTTGGCAACAGCAAAGTGAAGGTTCTGTCCCCATCTGGGGCATGCTGTAGTCTGCACCAGCATGTGGATGGCAGTTCCCTATTCCTGGATATAATCCAGAATAAGGCCTAGTGCAGATAGAGCCTTTATTGGAAGCCCTTCATATTTTTCTTCCAAATCACCATTTCAAATAGGCAGGATTTTTTTAAAAAAAGTGTACATCCCACCATATTTTGTACCTTATAGCAACAGGTTGAATATTAGGTTATACCCCCCTACAGTGGCTCAGTTGGTTCATGGGAGCTGGATGAAAACTGTTCTCTCCTAGCTGCTGAGAAACCAAAGTAGGGGATATAACTGAACATCGCATTGTTAGTCAAGGTAATTAAGGCAGGAATGACATTCAAACATAGCTTGGACAGGATGTGGCAAATTACTGTATTCTTCATAGAAAAGGCTGTTCTTAACTCCGTTTTATCTTCTCTCCAGGGAACTCATCATCTTCACTAAAAGTCAAAATGGGATTTGGTACCCTCTCTTTCTCTCTTTACCTTTATTCCTAATAAAATATCTACTTTACTGAAACTACATTTGTCAAGATGTACTAATTTATAGTATTGGAAGGGGAGGGGGAAATCTCTGCACTCAACTCTTTTTCTACTAATTTTAAATCTTTAATAAGCTACAAATGTTTAAAATCCCAATACTCCTTTCCTTTTCTGACTTCCCTCTTTACCCTTCCCCCCCCTTTTTTTTTTGCTGTTGCCAAACCGTACAGATCCCTTTCTTCTCCGTCCCCACACCTTCTCATAATATATGAGACAGGCAAATGGCTGTCCATCATGCTTTTTATTCTAGATATGTTCTACATACAATACTTTCCCAGCTAATAGTCCCTTCTATTGTCTACAATTTGTCAATGTCAGGATTCTTCATATTTTATTTTGCCTTTCTCTATTGTTCTGGAAATCTCACTCTTTTAACACGAGGTCCTTGGATATGATATGCAGGCACACTACAAAAGGGGGGGAGAGAGAAAGAGAGAGAAGGAAGGAAGGAAGGAAGGAAGGAAGGAAGGAAGGAAGGAAGGAAGGAAGGAAGGACACTACAGCATTTATTCTTTTTTTAAAGAAACAGAAGGGTACATTTATTGGTGTCTTTTCTGTGCTATTTTCCCACTCTTTACCCTTCTAGACCATTATAAAGTAAGTACCAAAGGTACCCTGGGTAATTAGCCATTACAATACTGTCACAGAGGGTTCTGCAGTCAATACAGAGATAATTTGGGCAATGGTGAATGACAGTGCTGTCCAGACTTTTGGGATAATCAAGGACACATCCAGCTGCACCAGACATCTGTCAGACCCATGAATCATTTCAAGTAGCTTTTGCAATTGCCGGCAACTTGAGTGGAGATAAACATTCCGACAGCATACAGTTGCTGAGAAAAGTACAGATTCAGCTATCAAACATTTACTTCCTTTGTGCCCCAGACACTGAGTGAAGCCTGGGAGGGATTCCCAACCCCATCCCACTGTTGTGGTTAGAAATTAAATGTGTATCTATAGAAGATATTGAATGCATCATGACTGAACAAACGTGGGCAGCTGAAATAGGGCAACCTGGATATTAAGGGCAGAAGTAGCATCCCAGTAGCATCCCAAGCTTGCTAAGGTATCTGGCACAAATAATAACATTACCTGTAAGAATCTCTCTTGTACCTCTTGCCTTATACAGTTGCGCCTTGGGCATAGGGTTTTGGAGATGTTTCTTGGCATGGAAAAAGCCCAGCTGAAGCTATGGTCAGGTGAAGGGTGTCTCCAAATTGGGATTATACTGGGAATTGCAGCATTCCCAATACAATCCCAGGTTAGTCCATTGATAACCCATAACACATATAACAGGAAATCCAGGTTTCCATAAAAGCAATGCTTATTTACATTATCTGCCAGATCATTTCTTTATCATCTCACCTGGAGCTATCCACAGTCCAGACAAGCACAGGAAAAGCAACAAAAGGTAGCGGGCGGTCATCTGGCTGGCTTCCGAGCACCTCCATGTGAGATAAAGTCAACACAGGTCAGAAAACATGGGAGGTAAAGCAGGGCTGCTTTTTTTCCCTTAGAATTGCACTGTTTTAGCATGAGCTGCGTATGTTCTGGTATTTGATCTGACATTCTTCAAGTGGAAGAGCAGAAAATCTTCAACAACTCAGTTGTGACATTGTAAAGAATTACTCTACGCATTACTCATCGAAGTTTACTCCTTGAGGGATAAATAGTAATTGGAAGTGTGAAATGGTGCTTCAGATATTTGGTGGTCAGGTTTCTTGTAATGTTCAATACACAGTGAGCACATGACACTCAGTGGCAATCCCATTAAACTGGCTGGGGGTGTATTCTGGCTGGACTGGAGCCATACCCTTGGCTTTGTTGGATGCCTCAGTTACTGAGCATTGCTAAGTCTTAAGAGAAACACCCATGAGCACCGAAACAGAGAATAGAGTTGGGGGAGTTTGATTCTCTGGGTTCTGTCACATGGGATCTTTGAGCCAATTGGCCTAATGTATACTAAGACACACATCACTTACTTATTCCACTATATTAGGATATTCTGCATGACATTCCCCCCAGAATCCTTAAAACAATTCTTAATTTAAAAAAAAAAATGAAACATTTTAAACTGTTCACTTGTGTATAAAAATTGCAGACTTCCTAACAGATTTCTCCAAATGCATTTGCGAGATTGATTTTCCTTGTTCTAGGAAGAACCACACACTATTTGCAGCAGTCCTGTTATTATCCAAAAGCAAGGATTATACATGAGGTAGTTGTTTAAAACCATTACAGAGCACCTTTCATTCCTACAGTCTCTGACAAACAGTACTTTGAAATTGTTTTCCTGTAACGCATTAGCCACCCCATTGCCTTTTCTGTGTCTGAGGACACTTGTAACTGTTACTCCCAAGTTGATAAGGGGTGTTTTTCGGCACAGGCCCTCAAGACCCCATTAAGCACGCAGTAAGGATTCATATGGCATACATCCGCACAGTGGGACAGAATAGCGCCCCCTTCAAGGCTTCTGCACGGCCTTGCACGAGATCCATCTCTAATGGGGTCTAGAGGCTGCCCAATCCGGTTTTTGGAAAGGCCTGAAAAATTAGGTCTTCAAGCCATTCCTGCTTGCAAATTCTGGACCAAAGGAGAACGCTTCCACATCGGGATTAGGATAAGGAACAAATGTGGGCAGGACTGGAGTAGAGATGTTTTTGGGACATTCTATTCCAGTGGTTCTCAACCTGGGGGTCGGGGCCCCTTTGGGGGTCAAACTACCCTTTCAGAGGGGTCACGACGAGTCTCCCGCTGCCCTTCCCTCCCACCTCCCAACTGCTCCGTTGCTGTGGTTGGGGGTCTCCACAACATGAGGAACTCCATTAAGGGGTTGCGGCATTAGGAAGGGTGAGAACCACTGTTCTATTCGAACTGAATCGGATACCCAAAAATCCAATTCTATTAGAATCTTTTAAATTCCAATTTAACAAGATTTGATTTGAATTTACCGAATTTGAATCTATTTGTTTGAATTTTTTATTTGAATGTCGACAACATTTATATGTGCACGTACACATCTTCCTCACATCTGTACACATCCGTACGCATCCGTAAACGTCCATATGCATCCCATAGTTATCCCATATGCAACCCGTTTTCATCCTGTACGGATCCGTACAAATGCGTACGGATGTGGGAAAGATGTGGATCTTCAAGTATGCACCTGTATGAACCTGTACACATACGAATGCCCAGATAATTTGAACAAATAGATCCGAAATTTGAAATTCGATTTGAATGTTTACATTTGAATTTTGGGACATTCTGTTCGAGTTTGAATGTTGAAATTCAGCACATTCAATTGGATTTCAAATGCCTACGAATATTCATGCGCATCCTAGTCTAGAGGCATCCTTAGTTGAGACGGCAATACAAATGGCAGGACCGGCTGATGGATTGGACATTTACACCATATCCTGCCTTTCTTCTAAAGAATTCCTTCTACACCTGCTAGTCATTTTCTCAAAAACTGTTAAGAGGTGCTAGTTATATATTGAGCATTCTGGAAATATCCTGTAGACCAGCTTTTCCTGCCATCCATGTCCCTGGAGATCATCCATTTAGAGAAAGGCAGCCACAGTTACTTTTCTAAGGGGTCATATACTGCGACACAGCAGATTCATTTTCTAGTTCTGCATCCCTAGCGCCCCTGGACCTAGTCCTTGCCAACAAAGTGAACTATTAGATACATCTTTAAGCCCAGGATATGAGAAAGATGAGCGTTTAATTTCAAGTCTGAAAGCTAACCATAACATGAAGTAAGGAATAGAGCATATGCACTGGGATCTATCCGTGCACTTAATGCCTGGTAAGTGGTGTGGCCATTTGAACACCATCATTATCTGCCTGAAAGCCCAATTACACGATAATTGCTCCCAGAATGAAGCTGATGACAGAAGTGACACTGAATTGGGACGAGAATTGCAGCCATCCCGGTGATGCAGGCTGCTCCGCTTTCAGTTCTCCACTCCCCTTGATGAGCAATAAGTAAAGTAATTTGAGTACAAACACTCAGGAAAATGGCAAGCTTTTCCCAAGATGTGTTATTGATCACGCGAGAATCTTTACCTCAATTGCAACATTGCACCGAACACTGTGCGAAGTTTGCACTTTAGGCAGACACAAGTGCAGAGAGATGGAATTCCAGTAATCTCAAACTTTATCTGGGCAAATTGAGTCATTTAAATAATAATGAGACATTGTTTTCCTCTAGAAAACTCACTGAGCACCTCCTAGTTTGTCCTTAATCCCTCTAATGTCAGTAACTATTGAGAAGGAAATTCAGTAGAGCATCAGCGTTTGGCTAGGACCAAGCAGCCCTGGATGACCTTCGACCAATCGCTGCCAGTCACAGGGTTACTGCAAAGATAAAATGGAGAGTGGGAAAAATAACAGGTTCCACCTTGGGATCTTTGAAGGAAAGGCAGAATATTGAGATCTCAGGGAAAGGGCCTTCTCATAGTCCCTGCTCTCTCAGAGGTACGGGGGAAGGGGCATGCAGAAGAACCTTTTCTGCGGTGGTGGGGCCCAGACTCTCCAGTGGCCTCCCTCTTGAAACATTATATGGTTTTCAATGCCTGGTTAAAACATTCCTCTTCACACAGGTCTTTGATGTTCAAAAGACTCCACCTCAGAAGAAAGTGAAAGCTAGAGGAGTTATATCACAAAAGCTTGACTTTCTCTCAAGCTATTTTAGCCAGGGGCCACATCCTAAGAGTGTTGCCTGATTCCACTCCCCTTCTGGGTTGTACACAAGACATGCATTTATCTGACTGTGGATGTCGTTGGTGTTCTGTCCACCCTGTTCTCCAATAATCTCCTGGCCAAGCTGCCAGATTGGTGTAGTGCTGGAGATCCTCAGGCCAATGGTCTTGGGTGACTTCAACATTAGTGCTGATGAGGAAGGGAATTACACCACAGTTAGGTTCGGACTGTCATCTGGTGAAGTTCGATATCATAACAGTACTACTTCCATGCAAGGGGGGAGGCTATTGAGATGGTCCACCCTGGAGTCTTAGAAATCTAATGGATTCCTAAATGCTCTGGAGAATTTCAAGAAGTCAGAGGTGCTACGGTCCTTTGGGACATACGGTATAATGACACATAACAGCACCCCACCACAATTACTCCAGTGTCTTCTCCAACAATGTGGAGACAGAGCTGCCCCTTGGTTTTACAAGGAGTTTCAGGGATTCTTAGGCTGTGTCCCCATGCAAGCTGTTTGGCATGTGACCGGGTGTGGGACCAAGATCTGATGTTGCCCATCCCCATGCCTTTCCTGGCAACGCAGGCTGAGTGCAGATACAGCCATCCCCATACAAACCATGCCAAACCTGGCATGGGGGAACAGCACCACCTCCTCTCCGTCCCCTCTCTACTCATTGGAAGCTGAATTGATGTCACCCCACCCCCGTGCCACCCGCTACAAATGCTGCATGCCCCCCCCCTTAGCAGCACAGAGAAGTCAGGACTGAATGGCAAAAATAATATTTAAAAAACCAGCTGTTTGAGCAAAGTCACTACGAGGCTTGGCGGCAGTTAAGCGGTTGAGCAGTTGAGCAGTTTTGCACACCTCTGCTCTTCCCGGGAACCATGAGAATACCCGGCAAGTGGGAAATCAAGCCATTATCCTGCCTGCCTTGGTGATCGGGGAAGGGGGGTGGAATACTTGTATAAAAGAGTCTCATGGGGCAGCAAAGGCCATTCGACCCCCTCATCATTTTGGCTTTAACACCATTTACTCGCAAAAAAACCTCAGCAGTTGCGATCTCCAATGCACAGGGCAGGAAAAGTGAGCACAGGACATGAAACCCCTCCTCCCACTGATGTTAGCACCAATCCCTTCCCCAAATAGCACAGGACCATCCCCATTTGCGGGTTTGGCTTGCAAAGCAATGAATAATGGGATACCAAATCATGACGAGACTTGTTTTTTCTGGTACCAAACCTGGTCCAGATTTGGTACAGGTTTGGGCAATTTGATCCGTGGAAATTGGACCAAATCAAAAGTGCATGGGGACGGCCCTTGCCGAACCCGATTTCAATTCGGACCGAAATGTGCATGGGGACGCACCTTCACTGTTCTATGCTTGGCATATAATGCCCTTAACAACTTGGGGCCAGAATACTTGCCAGATCGCCTTCTTATTATAAACCAGAAAGATCACCAGAATCACAAACTACTGAGTGTCATCCTGTAATGTTCCACAACAAGACCTCTCTTTCATTGCTGCTTTCCTCACCATTTGAAATTCTGCTTACTTTATTTTAACCTCATTTTTAAAACTACGAAGCAGTATAGAAATGGTTTTAATAACTATATAAATAGTACTCATCTAGCTTTCAGGAAGCAGAACTAAGCTTGTTGCAACTCCCAGGTTCAACCACCTTAGAAAATGAGCACATAATGTGCAAAACCAGGAGTAGATATGCTGTTTTGTCACAAAAAGAGATAATTCATTTCAAATAATTCCTTTTAAGTGACCTCTGCCAATTAGAGAACATATCAATGCTTAGTTAATTAGGGCTGAAATGAGAACTGCTTGTTCGATATCTGAATCTTTCTCTTAGTTTGAAATATTCAAAAACAATGTAGGATAATTGTATCTGCTGAGGATTGTCTAACCAGACTTCCTTCCCCCGGCATTTCTGACTAAAAGTAACATCAACACCTTGGTGTAAGCCATGGTGGAACTACCAGAACAGCAGGGAAAAGGATCTTTGAATAATCTCTCTGAACTGCATTTGATCAAGAGATCTTTGTTCAAAGGAAAATGGCGTGTCCCCCTTCTGCTTTTTCGAAGAACAGCTTACAAATGAGAGAAGAAACACTTACTTTGAGCCTCTTTGGTCTAGTGGTTAGGGGAGCCGGACTCTTATCTGAGAATACCAGATTTGATTCCGCCCTCCTCCATGAAGCCAGCTGGGTGACCTTGGGCTGGTCACAGCTCTCTTCTGAGCTCTCACAGCCCCACCTACCTCACAGGGTGTCTGCTCTGGAGAGAAGAACAGAAGCTTTGTCAGCCGCTTTGAGTCCCCTTGAATGGGTGAGAAAAGTGGGGTAGAAAAGCCAACTCTTCTTCTTCTTACTTAAATCAGTCTTGGTTATAAACATTTTAAAAGGGCAGCATATTTTTTAATTGGGCAAAAATATGGAATGTGTGTCTTTATATGCAAGAAATGATCATCTTTATAATGATCTTCTTAATCATATCCAAAATTGTGTAGCATTAAATGAAACTTACATATTATCATATTCCAGAGATATGATAGAATAGATCATACGTAATGAGTTTAAATTATTCATTATTCAAGATTTGACAGCCTATCCTATAAATACAATTAATAATCTATACTAATCTCATTCCGCCATCTTGATTATGTTGCCTGTTCCAGAAATATATTTCTATTCAAATTGCAGCAATTAATTCTACATTTGTATCTATAGATGGTAAATTAGCATATGCACATTTTGTATACGTCTTGTTCCGTTTGATTTTGTTTCTGCTTTCTCCAGAAAGAGCTCAAGGTTGGCCTGGTAGTTGCTCTTAATTAAGAAGTATAATTCAAGTACTTATCAGCAGGGATCAGGGTCCTAGAAAGCAGACTAAACATTTTGTCATTCTCATGGCATCTGAGGGCAGATTTATCAAAGCCGTGTATTTGGAGCTCAGTTGGAAAAGGCACAGTTCCCACCCTGATAGTCCTAAGGCTGTAGAATGCGTTAGTACCTAAGTTGCCCTCTAACCTTTTTCAAGACTCACGTTGTCACCTTAAGAGGGTTAGGACTGTCATAACCACATTTCATTGAATGATGGGAGCACAATGGGCACACATCTCTGCACTCAGTCAGTGCCTAGCCTTCTCCTGGGGGCAGAATCTGCTCTACAAAAGGGAGTACAGAACCGGCGTGCTCCTGTGGCCTCCCTATAGAGGACTGGTGGCCACTCAGCGCTACTAGACACCAAAAATGGTCTACTTCTCCCTTTCCTCACTTTCTCTGCTGCATAAGCCACTTCTTTGGACCAGCGTTAGAAAGCAATAAGGCAGGTATTTGCTCCCCTGCTATTACTGTTTCCTATCTAGACAGCACTGCCTCTGCACATTCTGGTAACGCACAATCTTGGGTTTGGATTGTACTTTTAATCAGTTAGGTTGTGCTGCCCCCATTAGAGTCAGAGAGTAGGATTTCCTGCCCAAGTTTTTTTAAAAGGAAAAACAAAAAACCTTACCAAATCTAGACAGTTTGTCAGTTCCATATGTCACTGACATATATTTCATACAGTTCATTCCACTTTATTTACAACTTTGCTTATTTCCTTCCTTTGCTAATTGCAGGCAACGAGGAGCTGGTGGAAGGAATTTATTTATTTTCCACCCCATATCCTAGGATCTCTGGGCGGCTTACAATAAAAAAAACCCTTATACAGACATTACATACCGCATCAAACAGTATTAAACAGCAAAGTTAATTAAAAGCTAGAGTTAAAATTAAAATAGTGTCTGAGTAAATTAACACTTTTGGATGGTTAACTCTGCTGAAGAAATAAGAAGTTTCTTGAATGTTTCACTGATAGGGGGCTGTGCAGAGAATGGGGGTACACTTCCTTTTTGCTTATATGTCTCTGGGCTTCAGAAAAGCTATTGCTCTTTACAATTTTCAAGAAGTGTTGACAGGCTACCTAAATAAGGGATCTATTTTGCTGCAAGACTTTATTTGGTTGGAGGCACATATGACTTTATGTCCTAAAAAATAGTAATAATTAGAGAGTATTGATTCTTACCACCCCATATTGTTATTAAACTTAGATTATACTTTTTATGGGCAGGCATTCTTGGAAACAGAATAAAGGAATGCCTTCATCCATACCAACTTCTCCGTGTCATAATATCTGCAGAGGAGGCCCTCCTGGTCTTACCACCATCCTCAGTAGCAAAAAGGGTGGGCTTCTCCTCCCTACATCCAGGCACTGTTATGGTTTTAATATGTTTAATATGTTATGGTTTTAATGTGTTCATTTTATATGTTGTAACCTGCCTTGAGACACTTGGGTATAAGCTGGGACAAAATTTTTAATTAAAATTTTGTCCCAGCCTATACCCAAGGGTCTTTCATATTAAAAAATAATCAGCAAATAACAATTTATTCCTAGTAGATCTCCAACCACTATGGTATTAACACTTTACACCATAGCCAGCAAAAAACAACAAACTATTAGCCATAGTCAGCCTGGATATATTTAAGGTCTTTGATACTATCAGTTTTGAAATACAAGGATTTCAATCATACTGTTACAATGATTATACAATCAATCTTGGGTTAGAATTAATATTAACAATTATTTTACTGACTCTTTTCTCATTTAAAGGGTTATAAAACAGCATTACCCTCTGTTACCTTTCTTGTTCATTTTGACAATACATCCACTAGCTAGAAGGCAAAAGCAGAATAATTCCCTACTGATTAGGTACCACAGAAATTTAATTTGTATGAGGATGATCTTCTGTTAATGACAGAGGACCCTTTCTCATTCAATAAAGGAAGGAAATGAATACGTTAGAAGAGGGCTGCAAATCAATGTACGGAGTCTGAAATATTATTTTCCAATACACACAACACAGATATATGTGTAATGTGACAGGAACATTACACAAGGTGAACAGGTTAGTGATGGCTAATTATTTAGTTCTACTTCAAACAGGTTGGAAAGACTTCAAGAAATGGCATAAATTTAACCTAGCATTCCTGGACCACATTGTGGCAATTTGGATGTCATAATACCACACTTTTCATACCTTTTTCACTGCATATCTATGCTTTGAAAGAAGCATTATTATGAAAATGACAAACTGCTACAGAAAGTTCATATTTCTGGATAAGAATCCGAGCACTGTGAAAAAATTATTCTATAGGTGCTAACAGAACTGCAGCTGGGGGGGGGGGTGTACCAAATTTATTATACTATAATACAGCTTTTCAAATCCAATCTGTGTTCATGTTGCAACATACAATTTTAGCTTATTGACAAAAATATGAAATTATGGAGCCCTCAGAATTTATTCATAATAATTGTAAGGTAGGAGTTGAATAACATTATCTACACAATTCTATTAGGCATGGTGACAACTTGGGAAAAGTGGGGAAGAAAACTAATCCCAGAACCCCCTCCCCTTGTTCCCATTCATGCAGTAACTGCCCCCAATTATTAACTCTTCACAATGGCATGGTTCAACTGAAGGATCTTAAAATTATGAATGACAACCCAAATTTCAAGGCAGCTTATCACAACTTCTGAATAACATTAGCTATAACTGGCTTGTCCAAGCAACATTTAAAACAGGTATAGCTAAAGTGATATCATGGCCTTCTCTGAACACAGGTTTAACTCCACTTGAGTTCTCTCTGGAAAAAAAGATGAAAGAACATGGAAGGGACATATAAGCCACATCTATGGGATGGTGTGAAACAGCTTTCCCTGTGACTTACTAGGACTTAAGATTAATTGAGAGACTGACTGAGGAACTAGGCAGACAATCTGTAACGAGTTGATACAATGAGCTAAAGTCAATAAAATTAAAGAATTACTCATCAAAACTATCCACAGGTGGTTCTTGACCCTTTTAGGCTGGCTTACATATCAACTCAAAATTCTAATAAACTTTAGAAGAGCTGTAAAAAAAAAAAAAAAGGTATATACTCCCATATATGGTGGCTGTGCCCTAAGATATTACAGTACTAGTCAAAGGTGGAATTAGAGATATTAAGGATATTGGGATAAAGATCACAGGAACTGTGTTACTAAACCAGTAGATAACACTTCTGAAAATGATGATCTCTGCAGTTAAATTGGTTCCACTGGGGGAGAAAAGAAGGACTGTTATTAAAAGAAAAATGGTATGGAAATTTATGGCAGTTTGCAGACAATGATACAATAGATTATTATATCAGATCATTTAGAAGCATTGGTGAGAACTTGATAACCTTTATTACGATATGACGAAAGTGTGATCTTCCTAATAAATTCTATGGGGACAAACAATTGTGGTACTATTTTTTCCTTCTAATCTATGATTTTATCTTTGTATATATTATACAAATATCAATCCATTAGTATGAAGTACAAGAGCTCTGCAGAGAAAATAGAATGGCTCGGCATTCTCCTAATACAGTTGGATCCCTGTACACACTGGGGATACATTCCGGCTCCTACCTGAAACCGTGGATAATCACGAACAGGCCTTCCGGTTCTGGGGTCTTTTCAGAGAGTGTTGGAATAGGCATGTGATGCCTCTGGACATCTCCCACCCACCTCCCATGAACCCTCGTACATTTTGGGATGGGCACCGGTAGCATCACGCACCTATTCCAACACTCTACAGAGGCTGAAATAGGCCTTCTGGAGGCTGAAATAGGCCTTCCAGTTCTGAGTGCTTTTCCCTTATGCCTACTGTAGAGAAGCTTTTAGTTATTCTTTAAAAGCTGTTTAGGTACTAACATGTGTCACCTTGGGTGTGTCCCCATAGGCATTTATGAGGACTATTTGGGGTGGAGGTCTAGTCTTCTGGCCAATGGCAGCCAGCTGTGGGTGGGATTTCACAGATGAAAGGTTCCCCCCTCCCTTGCCATGCTCACAATGCTAGAGCTCCGATCAAAAAAGGCAAAAAGGGGAGAGAGCTGCTTGATGCAGTTTTGCCTTTAAAATCTTTTTGCTGAAAACATTTGTATCTTTTCTGATGATTGTTATCAGAAAGATACATTTTATAAGCAAAAGGGCTTTGCAAAAAGCAGCTCGCCTCCAATCATGCTGTGCTTGCTCCTTCACTGATCTGCTTGAGCGCACAGTTCCCTGTAATGTCAAAAGGGAGAGGAAAAGAGGGAGTAATCGGGTTTAGAATTTTTTTTTAAAAAAAAGTGACAGATTTTAATTTAAGCTCTCCGGCTTCAGCTCAAGTGAGTGAGTGAAGGGGAAAGTTTTGCTGCTTTGATTGCAGGCAGGATTTGCACTGGAGGGGGATTTAAAAGTCCTGTTCTGAGTGGGGACAGTTATATTTGCATTAATTGCCAAGCACTCTATTCAGATTAAAAATAGTCCAAAAAAATAATCAAACAGGACTAAACCAGGACTAAAAAAGCTAAGTTGGGAGCAACCCCTTGTGTTTTTTTTAAAATAAGTTTAATATAAGAATTCATCAAAAAGACTTTTTTAAAGACTTTAAAAGAAGTCATCTCCCTTCCCCTATGTTTCTTCTAAGATGGCATGTACTAAAAGCAAAGAAAGCCTGTTTGTTCCCTTTTTCAGAGCTATTTGTACCACCCACATACAAATAAGGGCAGTACTGCCCGTGATTAATCAATTATAAACATAAGCCTTTCTATAAAATCACTAGAAAATGGTTTGTAGAAAGTGTCATTTCATTAATTATATCTGCATAATGTAATTTTTATCAGGATCATGAGGCGCACATAATGCCTGCCTATCCCTGGAGTGTGGTCTTATAGTTCCCAATCTACACAAGAAAGACTGGAGCAGACAAGCTTTGAATCGATGGGCCACTTTTGAGATGTGTAATTTTAGTACCAGAAATATTTTAAAACTTGTATCCTTTCACAATTAATCTGCAGGGTAATTATGCACTTTTAAAAAATTCAGGTATACCCCTGATTAACAACACTCTTTTGCGAAAGCTTAATTGCCACTGCAATAATAGCACATAGCAGTCTCTTACATAAATACATGATTATTATGTACAGTCACTTATCTGTGAACAGCCTGTGCTACTAGTTTCCTTTAATTAAGGATACAAAGAGCTCCTTCATCTTTGCATATTCCCTCGCTAGGACATTGATACTCATTATTTCCTAGGCCCAAACACTGAAACTGTGTCAAGAATGCATCCATCACCTCACTACTTCTAGTCAGCAGAAATTTTAACTGCGTCAGCAAGTTTAGCAATTTGCAATTTCTGTATATCTGACGTGTGTTTTTATTATTGGTGAAGATCACTTTCAAATACCAAGATCATGAGAATGATTCCTCCAGATACTCTCCTCAGCAGTCTAACCTAACGACAGTAATTAACAGCTTGTGATTAGCAGCCACTCCAGAAAGTGTTTGAATGTTAATTTGCTTCCACTAATATGCAATGCATCTGGGTAATGAGATCAGCAATATAGGTTCACAGGGAAAGCACTTTCCTTTCCAGCACTTAATCATACAAATGATTCTTATTTAATCACTTAACCAGTAAACCTCAATATCTAAATAAGTAGCATTTGTTTTTCTTGCACTAAAGCACAGGCTGAAAGAAGGCAGTGAAGGTTGGAACTCATATGGAACACTGGCATCGCCTGGGATTTGGCAACTCAGTCGGCGGCATTTTGCATTGCACTGCACAGGGCCACCTGCTTCTCTTTCCTGTTCCAGTCTTTTTGCAAAGGACAAACAAAGCACATAGTTTCCATGTGTACAAATACCACAATTCAGTTTCAGGCATCCTTTGACTCAGAAAGCAAAGAAGTGGTGTAGGAGACTTTTAGCTGAGATATTGGAGAGCTGCTCTCCGTAAGAGAGTAAAGATGGGACAGAGATCTGGCTGAGAAAAAGGAGCAAAGAAAGAAAGGGTGTTTCCACACTGGCTGCGGAAACCAGATTAAAGCGAGATTTAAGACCCATTTAAGACCCATTGGCACTTACCTTCTGCACTGGAGACCTCATTCAGGACACTTGGGGGTGGCCACTTCCACATTTTGGTGCACAAGATCTTTCTCTAAATCAGGTCTCACCACCGAAAACTGGATCTAAATGAAGACCTAAAAAATTAGGTCTTCAATCTGTCCCTTCGCCTGGATCCGTGTGGAAGCAGGACACTTCCACACATGGACAGGTGAAGGTACAGATGTCCCTGCGGCCACCATCTTGGGGAGGATGGAAGCAGGCCGGTTTGCCTCCTTCTGTCCTCACCATGCGCCACCAGAAACACAAGGTGACTGGCAGCTGTACGCTCCAGTCCTGTGGCTCTGGGGGTGATGTCAGCAGAGTGGGAAACCGGATGCCCTTTGGAATGGGTGCCCGATCCAACCTCCCCACACGTGTGTGGACACGTGGGGCCTCCGAGGATCCATCCCTATTTGGGACAGATCCTCGGGAGGTCGGATCACCGAGAAACAAATTTTCTTAAATCTGTTTCTCAGCGGCATGTGCAGAAACACACAAATTTTCATTTTCTTCTGTTGATCTTACCAAGACATTTGATACTCTGAGTAGTAAACTCTAAAAGATCCTTGGACAGTGATCCTCCAAGGTTTGTGAATCTCTCATATGACCTCTCCATGGCAAATACTTTTCCTTTCAGATATGCTGACATAGGCTGAAATAGAAACATGTTCACCAAAAGTTGTGGCCCCAACCCAATTCCTGAGGTGGTGAAACTATATTAGGGGTTGTTCTCCACCTACCAGTCATGGTGAGTGATATTGTATGGGAGCTTGGAGTATCATCCCATGGCAATGCATCACAGGACTCATGACAATGTGTCGCAGGACTAGGGACATATTCCCACCTAATAAAGCTCTACTGAGAAAGGAAAGGAAAACACTTTGGGTGGTAATGGATGCTTTAAGTTTTCACAATAGTTTATCTCATGAAAGCAGCAATGCACCAGTATATATGTCTGGTAGGGTCACTTTGTTTTACTGAATGTTGAGTTAACTAAACAGCTTGAGAGGGAATAGGAGCCAGCTGCCCTCCAATGCCAAAGTAGAACCATACCGTGCAGGAAATACTTTGAGACCAATCAATGAACTTTCATCCCAAGCAGTGGCACATGTGTGAATGAGAGGTAAGGGACAAAAGCAGAAGGTGAGAACTCTGCTTCTGGCTGTGACTGCATAACAATCCTGTTTTGGGATGGAAGGAGCTAAAGTATTGCCATTCTTGGAAGAGTTAAGACAAACTAAAGGAAACTTTTTCCACATAGCATATAATTAAACTTCAGGATTCCCTATTTCAGGATGTAATGTTGGCCACCAACACAGAGCCTTTTCACACTAACCTTTTGGACAGTCCGTGATGTAGATCATGGGCCAGTCTTCTGCACCACAGACCAGACCAAAGGAGGTCCTGCCCACTGCTGGTGTGCACCATCTGCATATTATGAGGTATAATGCAGATCAAGGCACCATTGAGCTGGATCACCAGTAGATCTGATTAAATAGGTCTACCATTGCACCAGCAAGCCCCGATCCAGATCGCAGAACCATGCAGAAGGCGCATCTCCATTTTCCAGGTTACTGAGAAACTCATTTCAGTGGCACACTAAATCTTTGCACCATTGCAATGGGGCCTCCATTCCTAGCCCTTCAGAACACACTGAGGTAGGCCCCAAGGATCCTGCAAGCTTTGGAGCTGTTATGGGAGCTGGTCTGGAGCAGCATTGCCATGTAGTTGACACTATTCCAAACCACTGCACACCATGCACTGAACCAGCAGGCTCCCATGGATTCCGATCATGGCCTCTGAGTGCAGAAAGACCCTGAGAAGACTTCAAAAAAGTGGTTGGATAAGTTCATGATGGATAGAGTTATCAACATTCAGCTGCCTTTAATCACATGAGATGGAATAAAATCTTTAGGAAGAATAATATGCAGATTTCCTTTATTGTCCACAATGTTGGGAAGCCACTAAAAACTAGAGGTGAGCACATTTTTTTTTTGACATTCAAAAATCTGATTTGATTCAAATCATTTAAATTTGAATTCAACAAGATTCAATTTGTATTTACCAAATTCAAATCTATTAATTTGAATTTTTAATTCAAATCTGCTCGTATGCATGTCGACCATATTCAGATGTGCACTTACACATTTTCCCTACATGTGTACACATCCATACACATCCGTATGCATACCATAGTTATCCTGTATGCAACCCGTTTTTGTCCTGTACAGATCCGTACAAATGCCTACAGATGTGGGGAAAATGTGAATCTTACACATACACTTATGAATGTCCAGATAATTTGAAAAAAAAAATAGATCCAAAATTCAAAATTTGATTCAAATATTTACATTCAAATTTTGGGATATTCTATTCAAATCTAAATGTAGAAATTCAATACATCTGATCAGCTTTTGAATGCCTACGAATATTCATGGATATCCCTACTAAAAACTGTGCCAGTAATGAGCATGCTTTCGTTTGGTTATACTGTTATTTTATCTACTGTATTGTTCAATGTTTACTTAAATTTTAAAAGTTATTTGATTAAAAAAATGAGCATGCTGAAACTGCACTGTTTTCTGTCCCACTTGGCTAGTAGCTTTTCAAAAGTTAACTAAAATATTGCGTTATATTTTAATATAACTGTCTTTTGTTTGTTTCTTGATGTTTCAAGTTTTGAACAGAGGTTTTTATTAATTTATGATCTCTCTGTGTGCTATAGTTCTGATGCAAGCCATCATGGAAGGGAAGTGAAAGACAGCATGCATGTATTTTGGGAGCAATACGTGTTTCTTAGATTAGTACCTCTTAAGTGTGTGTTCACATGTAGCAAAAAAGGAAAAGAAAAAGCATCTCAAAAGCACCTTAGAGATGGTAGCAAGAGGCACTCATATTCCTATTCAGTCTCTAATCTGCCTTTTTTAGCCTAAAATGTCCCTGGGAAGCCGCCTCACAGGTTTTTCTTTTTACTGTACATGAACACAAGCTACATTTTTAGGCAATGACCCTAGGGCCTGCCATAGCCTGCATTATCATGCAGATGGCAGGAGCCTGTTCTGGCGGCACCTCTGCATATAGTGGAGTACCTGTGAATATCTGGTGACAGGAAACCTTTATATTAAGGGCCAGAAGCCCTGAAAATTAAAACCAAGGGACAGGAAATGCCACTCCAGGGCAATCTGAAAATATCATTTGATCCCTTCATAAAAGTAAATGAGGGAAGTATGGCAATTAAAGAGAAAAACTCAAGTATGAAAGAATCTCACTGCCTTCACTGATGAAGAAAATCCATCATCTTCCTTCATTCTAGGGTGCATCCAAACAGAGATGAACTATGGATAAGATACTGACCTCTTGCAGTAATGAGAAATCTTCATTTATTCAAGGATGAAATGTGGTTTCGCGATTTGATCAAGATGATATCAAGCGTACGGTGCTGATAAAACATGGGCTGGAAACTCATTGAGGACGTGGTGGTGATGTTGTAAGAACTGTGCAAAGGCTTTGCACACTTAACTGGCATGAAAGCTTTAATAACCTCAGGCTTGGACACACTGCAGTCAATTATTCTGCACTGTTCTTAGCTTCCTCTCTCGGAAAGCGATCTGCAAAATCAACACATCACTTTCCATCCAGCAAGCAACTCCTGCCAATATGGACAGACTTGTGTCTTTTATTAGAAACAGTCAACCATCCCAAGCAAAGAAGGTGTGGGGGGGAGTCAGCGTTTTTACAAGCAGGTAAAATAAACTGGGACAGATTCTAATCTAATTGCAAATGTATTGTTTTTTTAAATGTTTCTTGTCAATAAATCCTTTCATTCACAAAGCACCTTGATTGCTTGTGGCACAGACAGGAGTCAAGCATTGATGTTCAGACAGCCCATTGTTTTTTGAATCTCAACCGTTGAGAAGAGAAGAAAGATTGTAAAAGGAACTGGTTAAAATAGAAGGGGGCTGATATTTGAACATTGGCCACATGTACAGGGAAGAACATGGATTCACACACACTACCCCCAGAGTGCTACTCCTTACAACACCTTGCCTTTCCGGTTATTCTACACAGAGAATGAGAGAAAGACTGAGAGACTTTTAAGTCAAATACCAACCAGAAGGAGAATGCTATTAAGGTTTTCACAGTCGCTGCACACAACCTTGCCAACAAATTCTCCCCCTTACTTTCCCCCCATATTCTCTGCTACAAATCAGGAGATCTCTCAACCACATCACAGAACTCATGAAACATTCATCTGCATCCATGGAACCATAACTCAGCTGGATAGATATCCAGTCCGTTGACAAGTGGAGGTAGAGTTCAACATTTCCAGGAGATCGTTGCAGGAGTTGTGAGATGGTTAAGAGACATGTTGGGTAGTATCAGAGAACTGGTGAGAGAAGAAAGTCGTTGGCTATGAGTTTCGCTATGCTGGTGGGAAACTTAACTGTTCTAGTCAGGGTTCAGAAGGCATCGAAAGGCCTGTGGGCTGCCTGAAAGCCAAGTGAGGAGATTCATGAAAAAGTATTTTATTTATTTATTTAAAACATTTATATGCTACCTCCCATTAAAATATAATTTGAAGAAGTGTATCAAGAATACAGCCAAAATTGCACAAAATTGTACATAGCTGTGGTGCAAACAAAATTCATCAGATACCAAGGTTCCGAACAGGACAAGAGAGTCCAAGGAGAGCACCAAGGAAGGAAACTGGACCAACTAGGAAGATTAAACACAAATGGACATACTTACAGAAGCAGATAAGGAAACCAGGGTTCATTTCTGTGCTTGCTGTCCCATCCGTTGGATGGGGAAAGTGCTGAACAGACTAACATGTACTAGCGTTTGCGCTAGGGAATGCTAGTAGATGGTAGCCTACCCATGATGCACCTGGACACTTACCTCAGTCCTGTTGCATGCACAGTCCCTGACAGGGCACTGCCATTTTTATCTTGGCACCCTGCGTGACTTTGCCCACACTGTCACTATGGCAACGACACTCTGTGCACACACGGCAAGCTTGTTGGTACCCCAGTTGATCTCTTGCAATGGAAATGGTGCAAATGGTTGTGGCATGGATGACAGAGCTAAGCAGGTCGTCACTGTGCTGATGTGTTATTTCACTCTCAAAGTGGACTGAAGCTAAATTAAAGCTTAGGTGTGAACACAACATTCATTATTGTCTGCAAAATCGATGTATGGTTTGCATCCCAACATATTTTTGAAAAAGATTATTTAGAACAGGAGTTACTTGGTATCTTTCAGATCCTGTGGACTGCAATTCACATCATAGTCAGGAGTCAAGGAAGGTGGGAATTGTAGTCGAAACAGGTGCAGAACACTTGGTTGGTTGCCACTCTTCCTTACTGAAATAAAAAAGATGTCAGAACCTAGAGAAAAAATGAATGTATCTCTTTCTAGTCAAAGCTTGCCTTTCAGGATTCTAGTTCAAGATTGTAGCTACATCCATGCTTATTCATGGTTTATTCTGGAATACCCCAATATAGCAGAATAAGTAACCAACATCTGGATGCAGCTTGTATCGCATGGTATGCATAGGCTCTAGAGTTTCACTTCCAGTTTCATAAACTTTTTATGCCAGTTTTTCTAAAAATATGCAGTGTGTTTGTCAACTATTCTACACTTAAGTTTTAATCCACCTTCAGTCTTTCCCTAGAGTTAAGCTCCATTTCCACTGGTCAAAAAAATCCTGATTTTAACCTGGATATTTTTATTTATTTTTTTTACCAGCACCAAGGGCTCCCTGCAGCCATCCCAAATGTATTGGAGCGCCATTCCCCACCACCACCCCATTCCTCTGTCTTTTGTCATCATCCTGCTGCTTGCCTTCCCCACCGTTCTCCAAAGACGGAGGAAAGGGGCAGGGGGAAAGGTAAGCACCAGGGGAGATGAGGAAAGACAGAGGAAAGGGGCAGGGAGAAGGTAAATGTTGGGTGGCAGTGGAGGAGATCAGCATGGGCAGCGTTCCCATTAATAAATATTCAGATTTTAACATGATTCAGCAGTGAGTCCTGTTAAAATCCGAACAGGGATTCCCCAGATTATTGGACATATAGTCCACAGAAACAGGGAATCCCATCAAAGTGTCGGGACATTGGACTCTCAAGCCAGATTCAGGCTGGACCAAAGGGCTGATGGAAACACACCCTGAAACAATACGGGATGACTTCCATCCACACTATCTATCCTAAAGGTGGGTTTTCTGGGATAGATATTGCAGAAGGAAAACTGCTTGTCATGTTGTTGATGTGGTATCTCAGTTGACCAGAAATGGAATAAAACTTGGGTGGACCCAGCCCATTTGAGCTATCTCAAACACGCAAATGAAGTTATGGGATTAATAAATACTATGCTTGCTCCTAAATTGCATCTTCTGCTTTTTAATGTCGCTGGCTTCTGAGTTTTTAGCCTTTGTTTTCTTTTTTAATAAGCGAGTCATTAGTAAAAAGTAAGGATGTTATAATCTCTCTAGCTTCTTTCCAGCTGTAATGAAGTAATTGCGCCATTTCAAGGGAGCATTGAGGTTTTCACTGGATGCTCTCTCTCCTGTTCATAATCTTTATTATAAGTGGGCTTGCAGCATCCCTCCAACAGCACCATGAGATTCACTAGTGATGTTCTGTAAATGCCAGCCAAAATCTATCTGCAAGAACATCTGCTCAGCAGTGCAAAACGGATGTAATTACCAACCATCATCTTTTATCGTACTTCTGGGGCAACTGCACCAAAGCATGACTTTTTGCCCTGAACTAACAAGGTCCAGAAACTTGCTGTTATGTATAAAACCTGCCAAAAATCCCCAACTCAGGCCCAATACAGATTATAACAGAATATCTCAGCTGCAAAATGTAAGAAATGCCCAGGTGGGACAGATCTTGGCAAAGGAGTCTACACTTTCTACTTCTACCTTCTGTTTTTGAAAGATTTTCTCTTCCTCTTCTGTGTCTTCTTAACACCAGTACAGCATGTGACTGGTACAGCATGTGACAATACAGAATGTCACCATTCTATATAAAACCAAAGTGATATAGAAACTATTGAGAAGAATAAAACATTAAACCACACACAGTAACCCAGTGTGGATGGGCCAGCCAACCACCATGGCTTTTGGCAAAGCAAAGCTTAGCTAGCTTTAGAAGCTGTCAACACAGTAATATGAACTGCATATAACTAATATGGGGGGGGAGTTTCACTGTACTGAAAAAGGTAGCCTTGATTATCTCAGCATGTCTTTACAAAAGGCATATCTCTCTGGTGACTTGCAACATAGCATTGAAAAGGATGGATCGCCTCCTATGATTCTGTCCTCTGTGGCTTGTCAGAACTGGCTTGACACGAGTTTCCAGTCTGAAAGGCGAATTCCTGAATTATCCTTTTCCACAAGCTGAAGGAGACAAGTGTCAACGTGTACCTCATTAAAGTTAATCTGGAACAGCACAGAGGCCAATTGATATGTCAGTATCACACAGACTTGTACAAATTGAATTATGGCTCCACTGGAAATCTTCCCACCATGTGCAATTAACTTACAGAATTTGTGCCCACTACCTCCATTTTACTTGTAAAGACGGAACAAATTCATGGAGGCCTTTGCCAAGCACCTGAAAATAGAGCATGAATGGAAGCAACATCAGAGTTAGATTTTCGCCTTCTGCTTACCTGGTAGATAACATTCCCATTGCTAAAAGGTAGAGACTATACAGACAGAACCAGTTTCCGTTTCTGGAATGGCACCTACAATTACCAAATATGGACTGGAGTGGTTACTTCTTTTTAATCTCTTTCGTGCAAAGGAATATACTCAGGCTCCTTGAGAGGAAGAGTGGTATAGAAATTACCAATCATTCTGACAACTAACTTAGACAGGTGACCATAGCTTCATCCAGAGATCACTTAGCTTATTCTACATTATTTGGAAAATCCAGAATAAAGCATGGATAATCTGGAATAAAATGTGTCTGGATGTGCTTTATTCCGGATTATCTAAATACTACAAAATAAGCAAATTGCTATCTGGATTTAGCCAATGAAGCATTCCATTTTCCATTCCCATTTGTATTTGTATACCGCCTTTCCAAAAAAACTTTTGCTCAAGGCAGTTTACCACAAACAAACAAAAATACCATGAGAATACATCAAAGAAATACAGCAAGTAAATACAACAAGTAAATACAGCAAGTAAAAAAAAAATCAATTTCAATAACTGAAACAACAAATATATTGTTAAGATTTTTAGATCTCTGATAAGATAAAGTCAGAGATACTAGTAGAAAGTTTTAGCAGAGTAGCATAAAGCAACTGCACAGCGAAGCTTGCTCCTGGAATCACTTGCAAGGAAGAGAGAGAGACTAGTATTCATTCCAAAAAGGAAGGTGCTTTAATTTCTCGTGAGTGGGAGTAAGCACTACAAACGCAGAAAAGGAATGGGTGCATGAAAGCATGAAATAAACAACAGTTAACAGCCTACAACTTACAAGCAGCTTACAGGCAGCTTACAGACAGCTTCAACATAGATACAGCGATTCAGCCACGGTTACAGTATACATTCATCAAAGTGTCGCGAAAGCAGCTCTATCGTACTGTAACAAAGACTCAAAGGAAACATAGCCCAAATTATACACACACCACTACATTGTGCAGGTGAACGCAATTAACATTTCAGCTGAGGCTGAGATAAGGCTAGTTAACAAGAAAATGTTAAGGTCCTAAAGAGAGTGGATTTCTGAAAGCACATTTTATTTAAAGCAATCCTGACATATATATCATAAGCAATGTACAAAATTCTAACAATAAGCTATGTAATTTAGAAAAAGCATCAAACAGTACATTGCATATTATGGGTGTTTTTCCACTGCAGCCCTTAGATCTGGATCTACGAAGATCTGGATCTAAGGAATGGGTACATTTCTTAATACGGATCTAGTAGATCCGGATTAAGGGAAGCACCCAATGTGTTTCCACAGGAGGTGTAGCACCTATTAGGAATGGGTGCTAACACCCCTGCTGTGGAAACGGCTTTGCACCCATCTGGGGAAGCTGGATTGACCCATAAAGAGTCGGTCCATTACCCCAGGTGTTTTGGGGGGCGGGGGTGCAGTCTTCGAAGCAACTTCGAAGTGAATGTGAAGTCAACTTCGAAGTGACTTCAAAGTGACTTCAAAGCCAATGTTGGGGGGGGGTCCCAAAGGTGCATCCCCTCCCCCTAGCCTCCTTTGGACCCCGTTTCCTGTTTCCAGTGGAAACAAGCTCCCTTTAATCCAGATTTTCTGGGAGAAAACCCCATTGTAGACCCCTTTAATGGGGTCTACAGAAAATCCGGATTAAAGGCCAAAATGTACCCATTAGATCCGGATTTCCCCAATGGCAGTGGAAACAATCAGGTCCCAAATGGGTGCTGTAGTGGAAATGGGGTCATCCAGCTCACACCCAAATGGGTCCTAAATGGGTGCAAAAATGGGTACTTTTGACAGTGGAAAAACACCCTATAATAACTAATACATTAGGAAATCACAAATGATACATTACATAATGGTAAAAAAAAACTATAAAGAAGGTTTTCTCTATTTTCTTGTTAACTAGCCAACACCAGAGCTTCCCCTTTTGTCCATGTCATTGCTTGGGCTGGGAGCCTCTGGACTTTTATGCTCCTGGCGTGGGTGTGCTGGCCAAACTCCCCTCGCGTCCATGCATCAAAAAAGTGCACAAAGACAATGCTAGCCACAATTAATGATTATTAAATAGCTCTTGGGTACAAGACCCGAGAAATACTTCTGAGATCTTTGCCAGCTGCTACTAACTGGTGCCTATACAGAATTTGACTTACTGAGCTAAGGATTTCAATCAAGGAGGAAAGGAAGAAGGAATGGCTGTGTCCTCGCACCAGTCTTTTGCTCCACAGGAAAGCTGCAGCAGCTGTGTTTGGTTTAAAAAGAATGGAGAACTTTCTGGTTGGTTTCTCCTACCAAGCTACATGTGCCACAGTGCAGGAACTACCAGCTTGTAATGCATATGGATATTCAGAAACCTGCTCCTGTGGTTCAGGTTTGTAGAGATGTAGCATAAGAGTTGCTACATAATAGCCACTTTTATTGTCCTGACCAGGGGTGTACGAGAATATTCAGAGGTATTCGAAATTTGATCAAATTTATCCAAATTTCAACATTCAAATTCAAATCGAATGTCCATAAATTCTAATTTAAAGATTCGAATGGATTTTGAATTCTGGATCTATTCATTCATTTATCCAGACATTCACATTTGTACGGGTTCGTACACAATGCATACTTGCAGATACGTATTTTTCCCGCATCCGTACGCATTCATACGAATCCATATGGGACAAAAACGAGTTGCGGCGGATCGCGTTGCCTTGACTAGACGGCGCGCCAGTAGCAGCCCCAGCCACTCAGGAGGCGCGCAGGACACAGGCGTGCTGCATCCTGGGCGCCGACCCTCAGAATCAGGGCAACGCTGACGAAGTAAGGAGGGGATTCGCTGTGTTCCCCCCAGGGAGGGCTAGGGTGGGCTTTAGGGAAGCTCGCCCTGGCTCCAGAAGCAGCGATCTGCCGCTTCTGGGGCAAGGGCGAGCCGAAAGTTAGCAGTCCCTCAGCTTGCCGGGCTTCGCTCCAACGAGCCAATCATAGCAGGCCAGGGGAGGGCCCTAGGTAGGCACACTTGCATTCTGCAGACACATCCTAAGTGGATGCGCTTTCACAGCGCAAGACCACATAATATGTGGTGTGCCAAAAACACCCATTTAGCACACTTTAAGCACAGATAGGTGCAGACGCACCTACGAGAAGTGTGCTAAATAGACCCCGCAAATGTGGACGCACCGCCAAAAACCACTTTCAAAGTGGTGTTGCTGTGCGGACACACCTCACCGGAAGTGTGCCACACAGCAACGCGTGTGCCGATTAGCCGCAGCGAAAGTGTGCTAAATGGGTGTTAAAGGGCCTGTGCGGAAACACCCTAGAAGAGCTTTGTCAGCCGCTTTGAGTCCCCTTAAATGGGTGAGAAAAGCGGGATAGAAAAGCCAACTCTTCTTCTTCTTCTTCTTCTTCTTCTTCTTCTTCAGTTAGAATCCATGTTTTCATCCTAACATTTATGTAGTTGATCAAAGCATAGTTCATTAAAATCAAAAGCCAGACTTCCAGTTTGGACATGATTCCCATCTCTATTCTGATCTGCAAGCCACAGCTAACTACAGGGTACAGTCTAAAGAGAAGCCACGATCCTTGGTCAATTGTATACCCATGAGACAACAATGGGGAGGATTATCCCTCTAACGATATTGGAGCCAACATGTTTCTTTTTAGAAACCTTGTCACGGCGGTCCAAGGATTTATAATAAAGTTGTGATGGATCTTCCTTTTTTAATGCCAGCATTTTCTTGTTCCTACACAGAATAGTTTTTTTAATACCATCCACTTGCTCATTTGAGGCACTGTGTTATTTGCACACTCTTAATTTAAATCTTTGGAACTGAATTTAAAATTAATTATATCTGCATTGCATACATAATATATACCAAGTATTAAAATTCTGTCTGCAGATCAGATTTATAGAGTCCAATTCCATAATGGTTTATTTCCAAAGCAATAAAAGGATTTGCCAAAACTCATGAAAAACAGCCATATGTTCAAATTTGAATTATGAAAATGTTTAATGAATAATATCCTATTATGAAGTGTACGGTGAAATACAGGACAACTGTGGTTACATATCATTACTAAGTATTTTTAAGAACTTCAGTAGTATTTTAGATAGATCAGATATTTATTTACTAACAGTGCTATCGCATTCATGAGTACTGAAAAGTACATTTCTTAATTTCAGGCAAATGTTATGAGATGAAATGATTTGTGAAAACTCTCAATTTTAGGAAAATATAAGCCTGAGCAAAGTTTATGACACAGCTTTTATTTTGAAAATAATTATTTTAATCAACTTAGAATAGTGAAAATATGGCCTCTACTGGACAGGGCACTTAAGTTGACTTAAGGACCATTCTCTAATGAAAGGCCGTGATCTGGATCAGTGGGCCTTCACCAGTAAGATCCACTGATCTAGATCATGATCTAGCGTGATCTGGAACAGCACCATTTGCACAGTGGTGCTAGTCCAAACCAGCCCCTGCCCCAGCCCAAGTGGTCTAAGTGCTCTGAAGGAGTAAGAACAAAAATTCCTAGCCTTGGAGACTCTGGAGGACCCATTTTGGTGGTGTACTTTGGTGCACTGTTGAAATGGGTTCCGCAGTAGAGGATACACCTTAGCTGTCAAGCAGGAGGAGTGTTTGGAATCTCCAGGAGCAGATCAAATTTGGCTTTTCAGATATGCAAAGGGAGGATACATAAAACAGCAGTCCAGCTGTTCAATGAAGATGGCGAAGTCCTGTTGACTCAGAAAAGGATGAGTAACCCTGTTCCTGATTTAGTAGGATCTGAATGGCATCATAACTCAGCTGTAGGGGCTCAGGATCTACTCAGCCCTGCAGAGTGCATGTCTGCATAGACACACACCCAGCCAGCTTCCATCCTGCCATAAGCACTTGTAACTGGTTAATAGGAGTAAACATTTCCCAAGCACATATTATGCTCTTAAAGTAACTGTACTGTCAGCACACAAACTGTCATCTTGCTGTCTGTGGCCTATGCTTTGAAACCCAGAAAATGTCCCCATGAAAATCCTACAAATGGCAACATCACAGCCAGGATAGAAGAATTCCCCAGCTACGATGGTCACGCAGCCAGGGGCAGTGGCAAGTGTGCGTGCAACACATTGCCACTCCGATGAACATTAACAACTGCAATGCTCTTCTTACTGTAATTCCCATTGGTGCTCCAGTTAAAGTACTGTCAGGAATGGTCCAGTACTGATCTTGCCTTTGTTTGTATCTTCTTCAAATGAAGGACATAGGCTTCATCAGAGGAATGAAAGGAACAGACTGCTGAATCAGGACTATAGTCTGAGATTGACAGGCATTCCGTGAATACTTTTACACTGAGAATGTTTTCAGTTTTACGGAGTTAAGATATTTCATCCTAGGCTCCTGAACGAACTCAGTAACAACCTGTGACTGGTGGAAAGGAAACTACAGTTCACTCTTTTTAACATCAAGACTTGGGAAATTTTTAAAACACATCATAAAGTGATTAATCTACAGGCACCTCAAGAATGCTGAATAAATCCTGTAAATACTAGTGGCTAAAGCATCAGGATAAAACCTTGGGCAAAAGTCACATGGTCCTACAGACAATGTCAGTTGTGTGTGTAGACCGTACGTGAAGTAGTCTGTTCCCAGATGCAAAATCCTGGGATGGCAGGAGCAGCCTAGGTTCATGCTAAAGCCCTTCAACTATTTGATTGGCTCTGTAACATGGCCTACTTCCATGGCCTCTTCCAGGGCTGCAGGGACATGTCTTCAGCCTGTAACCTTTCCATTTCCATTTTTATTTGTATACCACCTTTCGAAAAGGAAATTTTGCCCAAGGCGGTTTACAACAAACAGAAAAAATCCAAAGAATACAACAAATCAATACAACCAGTAAAAAATTAATCCCAATAAATAATCATCCCATCAAAGAATCTAACGATCAATACAACAAGAAGTAAAAAAAAAAATCAGTCTTGGTAAATAAGACATCAAAATATATATCATAAACAATGTCCCCTCTACCCTTTTTAGCTCCCAGGTAGAAAGCATGGCTCAGCTGAACACAGAGGTGGATTAAGTGTCTGTTTTTCTTCATACCAGCCTCTAGGAAGTGAGCACAGGGCAGATGGAATGCCAGGTTGGGAGTAAGCGTCTCTTCCCTCTTTTTATCTCCCCAGAAGAAGGTGTGGCACAGCTGGGATAGGTGCAGGGTAGGTGGAACACCTTGGCAATGGGGAACTTCTGTTCCCCAGTCCTTAAAGTTTGACTAAGGCCAGGGGACATTGCTTTCTCTAGGCCAGGATTGATCTCCACAACATGAACCATCCATGAGTGTGTTAATATTTCTTTAAAATCCTTGGGCCTGAACCCTCCCAGGTCATGAAAGCTCTTGGTGTGTTCTTGGGTTAGTCACTGCCTTTCTGGACAACACCTCAAAGGGTTTCTGTGGAGATAAAATGGAGGAAAGGAGAATATATACTGCCTGGTGGCCTTTGGTTATAGGTATCATTGTCACCCATCACCACATCAGGCCCATAGCCAGTGCCATATATATGAGAGGGAGATCACAAATTTGAGGGGATATCACCAATTGAGGGGGTTGCCACATTTGGTGGATTAAAAGTTTAAAATTTTGAGGGGGACCCAAAACAATTTAGGGGGCCTGCCCCCCCGCCCCCCTTGGCTATGGGCCTGCATCACTACCAATATCTTAAATCTTCACATATTCTTAAGTTGATGTAGGATATGGGGGCACTGGACGCAATTGAACAAAACATTTGACAAAATGTCTATTTTACCAAGCAAATAAAATAAAATGGTATTACTGGTATTGTTCATAATCCAGATATCATTTACTAGAAATGTAAACAAAATTTAAAGTCAAGTTCAATTACAAAACAAAAACAGGCAATTAGACATCTGTTTTAGAAGCCTGGCTTCCTTGCTTCCACTTGGTATTTTTCTATCACTTCTCCTCAGAACAGCCCAAAGAAAAGCCGGGAGAACACGAAAGCTCGCTCGTTATTTTGCAGCACTGTGTTGTTCTTGATGAAGTTACACCACTGGTGTAATAATAAATAATTATATAACAAATTAAATTGCATTTCATGGGCATGATGAATGCAATTTGTTGTTGGACTCATTCCCTGATTACAAAAATGCTACAAAGCACTGGGGAAAAGGCTGCATGCTAGCCTATTTGTGTCTGGGAAATAAGATCTGTTTGGCTAGATCCTGTATTTTTATTTTATTGTGTCTGATCCTTGATGGTGGAATGACTGTAATTCCTCGGTGTTGCCTTTCCTAGCTGTTGGCAATGTATTGTTTCTCTGTCGCGGGACAAGAGGACAACTAGATAGGTGGTTTTCTATTTTATTAATAGATCTGAAGGTCACAGCATCAAAATGGTAATTTCAATCAGGGCTACTCTAGTGGTTCAACAGACTAATGGAGCTACAGTAGGTTTTAGATCTTAATGCACACAGGAGACTGGAGTCTAATTGTAAGTGTTGCTGGTTTGGTCAGATCTGGTTGAGTCAAATCTCAGAGCCCCATGACATCAGGTCACTCCTGAAAGGATGCCGTCCATTTTGAGAGCAGAAAACAAAACACTAGGGGAGGAGGGGGAGCACTGCGTTGCTGAACAAGCAGAAATGTGTGCATTAAGGGTTAGCTCTGTCAGGACTTCGCTGAAGATGGCTCTTGGTTGCTGTTCTCTAATGTAATCTCATCAGACATACTAAATTCAGGGCTGATGGCTTTTTGTGAGTGCCACCAAATGCAAGGGAAAGGCAATCCTTGCAAAGAGATAAAGGTAAACAAGCGAGAGGGAAAAGAAACAGCTGCAATTTCTTGTCTCCACCAGATTTATTTCCTAGTTTCCAAAGATTAAAAGATAAACAGCAGCCAAGGGGGGGGGGGATTGATACTGCTTGCGGGACCAAAATCATATCTTAATAAACACAAATGCATAATGGGATAAAGTGGGGTTTAGATTCTGCTTATAGTCTGTCCCATTCTTAGAGTGATCACTAACATTTTTATTATTATTATTATTATTATTATTATTATTATTATTATTATTATTATTATTATTATTAATTTTATTAATTTTATTAATTTTATTAATTTATTTGTTTATTTATTTATTTATTTATTTATTTATTTATTTATTTATTTATTTATTTATTTATTTATATCCCACCCTTCTCCCAAGATGAGACCCAGAGCGGCTCACAACACTAAAATTCCATTGAAAACAAAAACAAAAACCCACAATACAAAGATCAAAATAAAATTAAGCAGGCGTTCCAGTTATGATCAATATAAACATCAAAACAAAACAGCTAAAAAAAATAATTAGAATTAAATAATAATTAATTAAAAGCCAGCCTAAACAGCACCGTCTCAACCTGCGGACGAAAGAAGAGCAGAGAGGTAGCCGAGTGGACCACTGATGGAAGAGACTTCCACAATTTGGGAGTAGCCACAGAGAAGGCCCTCTCCCCGAGTTCTCACCAACCGAACCTGAGACGGTGGTAGGACTGATAGAAGGCCCTCCCCAGCAGATCTTAAAGCCCACACTAGGATATAGATGGAGATAACGATCCTTCAAATAACCTGGACCCAAGCCATTTATGGCTTTATAGGTCAAAACCTTCACTTTGCATTCTGCCCAAGGACGAATTGGTAGCCAATGCAGCTATTCCAACAGGGGGGTCACATGCTCCCTGCAGCCAACCGCAGTCAAGAGCTTGGCCACAGCATTTTGGACCCGTTGAAGTTTCCAAGTAGTTTCCAAAGGCAACCCCACATAGAGCGCATTACAGTAGTCCAAACAGGATGTAATCAAGGCATGTGTCACCATAGCCAGATCTAACATCTCAACATGGCAGAACCCCCCACAAAAAAGGAACAGAGAGCAGAGTTTGTACATAACTCACACCCTCTAAATTAAATAATGTCTACATTTTAAATAGAAATACATTTCACTTTAGTACAAAAAACTGTGATTAGATGACTTGTAAGTCTGTTCTCCAGGGTAGGGAAAAGAGTAGAAGATTTGTCAGCCACTTTGAGACCCTTAAAAGGGTGAGAAAAGCTATTTAGTGGGGATATAGCAAGCTATGGTACGGTTACCACTGGCACACGTGACAATCCCGCCATAGTCCAGACATAATTCTGCTATATATCCCCTGTCTGGTAGGGCACTGGTTTCTGTGAGTATTTCAATAATTTTTTTAAAGAATTCAGAAGCTTTTTAACTTGACTCTAAACACCAGCTTCCAGAACCATAGAAACTCTTGCAACATGCTGGGTGTCTCTATCTTAAATAAAATAGAATAAAATGTTATTATGCTTTATTTTTAACTAATTCCCTAAAGACAAAAGTATAAGGCCAGTATAATGACAACAATTAACTTTCTTGTCAGCTCTGAAATGAATTCTATTAATTCTGTTGTCATTCTTGCAAAAAACAAAAAACAAAAAAAAAGCCAGCCGATAGATACTGGCATGTGGTAAGATTTCTTAGTTGCTGGCATTTGCTTTTATTAGCTTATAAATGAAAATGTTGACTACAGTTGCCTTGTAAGCCAGCAGCTGCAGGAGAATGCCAACTTCCTTTGATAGGGTCAGGCGTGCTTTCACTGATATAAGTCTCCTCGAAACCCCTTATGGAGTTCAAAGAAAACAGCCAAAAAGGAGCGCGAGGCAGAGAAGAACACATTAAAGCACTGCTAAAAGGGAAGTCACACATCTCTATAACACAATTTATTTAAACAGAGGCCAGTTTGTCATGAAATCCTGCAAACCCTCTATCGCAGTCAGGGAGGAATCGCCATATTTCATGGTCTATGAACATTTTATTCTTAAGTCCACTCCATTCTGTTTTAGCACCAATCTGCTAGCATTTGGTTTTTAAAACGCATATGAATATCTGTATTATTTTCAAATTTATATATGTGCTTAAACTATTTCTCTCACAGTATGCATACAGTTTGCCACTGCTTTGTAGATCCAACACAAAAACATCTGATACATTTATTAACGAATAAATCATAGCAGGACATAAACATGAAATACAATTTTTATTACAGAGGAAAAGTTGGTTTGTAGCAACAAAGTCTGAAAGACTGATAGACTGAGAACTTTGGATCTCAGTAGTTCTGGAGCCCTTTGTACATGTAACAGTGAAATTAAAGCGGGGGTTGCCACTCTGAATATTCTTAACTTAATAGCGTTATTTCAAATTACAGACATCTTAAAAATGCACTTTCTTAATTTTTGAATAGACATATTACAACATTTGTGCAAAATCCAAAAACAATCAACCTTGCATATCAAAACCAGCAAAATATCCTAGATGCTCATATAAAGGATATATAGATTGAGAAAACTTGATATGATCAAGCAACTAATCAATAACGTGTATTCTATTCTATTCTAGATTGAGAGAGCTATACCGGTGAAATATCATTTTTGACCTTCACCTAAACTGCATGACAAGATACTGTCCAACTTCCTTTTGTTACTTTTTATTTAATGTGCTTTAATAGGATGAGGGACTTTAAAGGAGCATCTCTATGTATTCTGATCCAGCTTCTGCATGGTCCATTTGGACTATGCTAACTGCCACCTGGGATTGTGGCAGTCACTGCCACAGCACTCCCCAGAAGGCAACGTCCTGATCACCATCCAGATGTGCACTGACTGTTGCTGAGATTGCCATGGCGATCCAGCCTGCCCTGCCCTGCCCATCCACACTTCAAGTGCTGCTGGCCCAGTAAGAGCTTTTCCAGTGCTTGAAGTGCAGACAGCCACCGCCGCACTGGAACTTTAATGGAACATGTTTCTCACAATCAAACTTACATGTTTTAAGGGTGCATTTAAAACACCCCCAGAGAAAGAGTATTGTGTTGTTGGCCTTTGGTATGAAAAGCAAAACGATCTGACCTATTGTCAAACTGTCTTATCAATATATATGGCCTTTGAATGCGATAGAAAATTCCCTAAATAGTGATCAAGTGTGCTTCACCCCCACTATCTATAATAGCAGCTGGTTTTGCACTTGCTGTGGCCTCAGAATAGATTAAAATCTTTTTTCACTGGGCCTTATTCTGGATTATATGCTGGAATAGGGGCCTCCCATCTACATGATTTTGCAGACTATAGCAGGCCCCTATTTTGGAATATGCACAAATGTATTTTTGTCATTCAAATCCGAGTAGATTCAAATGTCATAAAATTCTATTCAGTTCGGATATTTAAGATTTCAATGTCATAAAATCCGATTCAATTCGGATATTTAAGATCTGAATGTCATAAAATCCAATTCTAATCCGTAACATTCTAATCCATACATTCGAATGTTAGATTTGTATTTAAAGATATGAATGTCAATAACATTCGTATCTGTTATACGTATCTGTACGAATTCCATAAAAATCCATATGCATCCCCTATTATCCCTTATGAATCCCGTATTTTAAGCACAAGATACGTATAATTTTCACGCAGATTCGTATACAACAGATATGAATCTACACATTCGAATTATGCGAAAATCCATACCGGATTTTCAAAAATCCGATTCGAGGTTGAATGTTCAAATTCGGGCTTTTGAAAATCCGATTTGAGTTTGAATGTCAACATTTGACAGATTCGAATTCAGTTTTTGAACATTCGTGCACATCCCTATTCTGGGATACAATCCGGAATTTAGTACAAAAGGATTTAGAAGAGACGTATTCAAAGGAACAAACCGTCTTCTTGAAGGATTAAGTTCATTCTAAAGGCTGAGAATGATAAGGAAGAAGAGCGAGGAGTGTGGCACCTGAATTTGCCAAATGGACACTGGCACTCAAGTTCAATGGTTCTCGCCATTACTTGAACTTGGAATTAGGGTGGCCATTCACATATAGCTAATATATGTGAATATATTTAAGAGCCATGGCTGACGCCTGGTTAACTGTATGGCCACCTCCATAGGCATCTCTTTCCATTTCTCTTTGCTGAAGGGGTTTCCAATTTCCTACTTCCATAGAAAGCCTGGGGATTGAACTGGTAATTCTTTATTATTATGGATTTGAGTCCAAATTTTCATATCCTCATCCCTATCAAAACTTCCAGCATTATTTGCAGAGTCTTTGAGTTTAATGTATAAATGGGTGATACACAATGATCAGACCATGATAGGACAAAGAAGGATCTATAGATGTCCTATCATCCCTTTGGTAATTGGGTAATAGTATCCTCACTATTCCTTGCCATAGTTACAGAAATCCTGGTTATGGCTAAGTGGATTTGTACCAGCTTCATGTTCATCTTTGTGAAGATGAATTAGTTGCATTAAACAAATTAGGCAAATTACACATATTAAGATGAGTTACTTGATCCTGAGCTAAATGAAGGCAAAATCAGTTATTAAAAATTAAGTGATTATGATTAGGGGTATAGGAAAAGTTTGCTTTTCTTTGATTTGCAAAGTGCACCAGCACTTCATTTCTTAACAAAATGGGTCCACCTTCAACAGGCTTTTGTGGAACATTTAGGAACATCTGTGGAACATCACCATATGCTCCAGTAGTGGGGGATCGACCTCTTGTGTTCAGATTACATGCCACTGTTATCTGAGGTATGGAGCCATATTTCTATATTATTCCAAGTATGCTATGGATTCCAATGTGGAGGCAAAAACCTAAAGCTACAATGCCATCCACACTTACCAAGGAACGATCTCCAACGTTTCTAAGGAATGTGTCAGGGGAACATGGCAAAGGTCCTGTCCACACTGGGCCATGGATCAGAATCCCCAAAGCCCTGTCTTCTTATTGTGGAATATTCTAAGTCCTGGACCCCTTTAGTCTGGTTCATCTGCACATATATTGGACTATGGAGGGCATGCAGACAGCATGCCCCAATATGGTAGACTACTATGGGGGACCAGTCTTGGCAACACTCCAGGAAATGCAGCCAGAAGTGCTGCTGGAAATCAGCATGCCAACAAAATGGCCCCTCTTGGCAACTGCAAAGGACAGGAATGAAGGTTCTCAGCCTTCAAAGACTCCAAACTAGTTTCAGGGGCTGGGCACAGCCATTGAAGCTGGCAACCGTGGCTGGGTCGCAAGAATATGGATAGCACTTGGAACAGGTTACAGCTAGACCACTCCAGCTTGGCCCACATAGTGCCAAAATGGTCCAAAGGGTCTTACCTACCATAGTGTCAGAGTAATGGAAAACTTTAGGATCTGAGCAAGTTAAAAGGTGGAGAAGGAATATTTTGTGGACAGGCTATATCCTGGTTCTTGAACCCAGCACCTGCCCATCATTTTTGTTGATGATGATGCTATGTGTTATTATATGAATTACTGTTCGATAGTGGAAATTACCCTACTGTAGGATCAACTGATATAGGGCAGAGTAGACTGAGCAGGCATGGATGGACACAGAAGCCAGTGGAACTTCCTAAAACTGGATTCCACACGGAAAGAGTCAGTGAGCGAGAGCCCCCCCCCCTTCAAGGGAAGGAACAGAACAACTTGGAACCATTGTACTGCATCTTTCCAGGTATTTCCCTCTTATATAAAAGACCAAGAGCCTAGGGTTTGCAAGCTGAAAGCATCACAGACCCAATGGGAAAATATCCAGCATGCTTGGATATTTAAAATAAAGCTCTTTGTTATACTCACTTTTAATTCATTATATAATTTTGTAAATTAAACCTATTATTCCTTGCCCTGCATTTCAAAACAACATGGCCCTCTTCTCTGGGGCATTTCCCTCCCAGATATTTGAAGGCTATTGTCATTTTTTGCTTTTTTCTCTAGCATACCTCCTCATAGAACTTGGTTTCCGAGCTCCTGGTCTTCTTTGTAAGAGGCTTCATCCACCCATCAGTTACTTAATCCACTACATTTGGATATTCCCAGAATAGAGCATGGAATGTATTTCTTCCAAATATATTGGAAGAAATAACTGGTATCTGGATGCAGCCTCAGTTCCAAAGAAATAGTATCGTGTACTGGACACTGTACGGAAAGGAAGTAAGAATGTAAAAAGTGACCTGCTAAAGAGGTGAAATGGCCTATCACAAGATGAGGTCTAATTGGCACAGAATAGAGTAGAAGTAGAATGCACCAATTCCTATTTTTTGCTGCCATATCATATAATCAAGTCAAATAAGATCATGTGGATATTTACAGTCAAGTAAACCACACAGTGTCTTTTGAAATCCATGGTAGATAAATCACAGACACCATGTGAAGTAGGTGGGGTTGTGAGAGCTCAGAAGAGAGCTGTGACTAGCCCAAGGTTACCCAGCTGGCTTCATGTAGGAGTGCAGAATCAAACCCAGTATTCCCAGATAAAAGTCTGGCTTCTTAACCACTAGACCAAACTGAGGAAGTAACGGTGTTGCCATTTCCATGGCAAGACAAGCAAACGCAAATCAGCTTGAAAATTGTTTTCTTTGACACTTCCTCATAATATGTTTTCAGTGTCTGTTGAAGAAATAAAATACACTGCTGGTTCAGAGAACCCCTAGGGAAAACAACATAAAAATCCTCATTTCTAGAAGATACTTTCCATGGCTATTTTGCAACCAATTCTATTTGGATTCCCAATCATCTGTGTTTTTTTTGGAAGCCCAAGGAAAAATTAATTTATCTGCTAATTTATCATTTCCTTTAGACAAATTCAGTTCCATTACCTTTCCTCCATTTCACTTTGCTAGTAATAATGATACAATTAACTTACCTTTCAGACATTCTGCCTCACGGTAGCACCAATTTCAATTTGGGTTAAACTTCAATAGCAAATGCCCAAAGTCTTAATGAGCGTTCAGGATGGCAATAAGAGGATTCAACAGGACATAAGATGGGACATAAGAAACATGTCACCCATAATGCTTGTGTCATAACTCAATTTGATTTCTAAAACAATGGACTAGCAAGATTTGGTCACAGTGTGCAGAACTGTGTGGACTGGGTCACACCTTCATTTTAAACCTTCTTCAGTCCATCTTCTGGTCTGATTGTTCACATCTTTCATTTTGTTTTGTTGTGGACTTTTTTCCACCCTTCATTAGGACTTTCCTAAGTCCAAATAATCACAGGTCTCAAACTGCAACAATAGCTAATCCGTTTTCATTATTAAGGTGTGACCACAGAAGAGGACTAAACAAGGTTGAACCATCCTATAGCGGATGGACACTGCATGATTTTCCCTTCTCTTTGAACCAGTGTGTCGTTGTGTGGATATTATGCAGAGCTGCCACCATCCCATCCCTTACTTGTTGCTTTACAGCACGTCCAACCATATTTCTTCCATACCTAAGCAGTTAGCCTCCAGAGAGAAGCAGTCCTGTGGATGAAGAAGGGGAAATGAACTTCTCATACAGTGCAGTGAGGATACTTGTATCCCAAGACTTCCTCTCACTTTCTTCTTCTGTTCCCCATTACTCCATCAGAATTTTTTTTAAAGGTCAGTTTAGCGCAGAACTGTTTGCATTAATGCAGGGGTGAGAGTGGAGGATAGATTGATCGGTCACTGCACACCTTGTATGTTTCCCTGCTTTGTATGGGCTTCACCCCCCAAGAAGTTTCAGCCCCACCCTTTTATCTCCCAGTGTCTTTGCCCTCTCCCTGTAACTCCAATGCCATTTTCTTTTTCAAAGAAATTAACTATTTAGCACAGAACTGCTTCCATGTTTCAGTGTAGGTGTGGACAGATGGAATAGTGAAATTGCCCTCTAGCACTTTTGTGCAAAACTGGAATTTTCTAAAATAATAGTATTGAAAGGCATCCCAATCTATGAACAGATAAAGCAAGTCACATGCTGATATGTTCAACAAGTGAGGGGAGCAAGATTTTTAGAGAAGACTCTGCACACACCCCTAAGTTGTATGATGTTGAGTCACAGAAATTTATCCTATCAGAGGATATTTTGATAGTGGAGACTGGGTGGAGATCTAAAGGCCCGGTTCCCATTACTAGCTTGAAACGGTTTTGAAATGGTTTCAATCCTTGCAGTCCCCACGCCAGGTTGGCTTAACATGCTTTCCGCGTGTTAAATCACCCCCAAAGCGTTGTAAATGTTAACACTCATTTCAACAGGTCTCACTCCGGTTCGTGCGCTTGAAACATTTTACATTTCTTGCTGTGGGAATGGTACTGTTTTAGTGCGATGAGAATGCATGTTTAGGGTTTCCCTCCCCCAATAGCTTGCTTCCAAAGATAGTGATTTCACTGTAAAAATCCACCCCCTAAGCAGCCCTTACACTGTAGCAATCTACAGTGGACTATTCTGCACAGTCCTAAAAGTTCTGACCTTTAGAAAGGGAAAAGGGAGGAAAGCAGCTGAGGTTTTGGTGAGATGTGTGAATGTTTAAGACTGTGGCTGTGGAGGTAAGCGAGTGAAGGGGGCTTGAGTTGCCGCTCCTGCGTGCCCTGAGCAATGGGGAGAGGAGGGGAAAGAATCGCTGGCTCCCCAGTGCTGTTTTTCATCCATCGAGGCAAACGGCAGCCACCCAGCTAGGCTCCATGAAGAGGCCCGTTATGGGTGGTGCGTTCATGCCAGGCGGAAGACGGCAGGGCAGCCCTGAAAAGCGGCTTTTAGAAAGTAGCCACTTGAGTCCCCCCTTGAGTCACGTATGCCACATACGATCCTCAGAATCCAGATCGAACATGATTAAGTTGAAAGTAATGGGATCAGGCAAATTCGTGTTAGCATCCGGTTCTATTATTTCGGTTTAGGAAAACCATTTTAAGCTTGTAATGGGAACCAGGCCAAAGGGTCTCATAAAGGAGACTCAGGATGGGAAGAGAAAGGTGTAGGTATAGCAATCCAAACTCAGGAAGGACAATCAGATATTGGGTGTGATCAGGGTTAGGGCATTTTGAGTTCAATTAGCCAATAAGACAGACTAGTTTAGTAAGGTTTGACCACAGCCTTTGTTTGTTAAAAGTCTGATAGCCTTTATTTCCAGAAATCATTTATTATTCCTTTTGAAGGAACATATATGGGAAGAATGTGGGTATTCTGTCTTTATTACATCCCATATCCAACTAAAAGCAGCTTCAGAGACAATTTAAGGGTATGATCACACACTTGAAGAGGCACCCTCTGAGCAAATTTGAGCCTCAAGTGACAGATGTTTTTGCAACATTCATTTACTTGTTCTGAAGCCTCAGAAAAGTAATCTCTTTATCATTCAAGGTTTCATAGCACTGAAGTCACCTCTTTCTTCAAGCTGGGTTAGGTGGGAAGTTATATAAGCAAAGAGGAGGGGGGTTCCCACTATGAGAGGACCAGTGGTCAATAGTGGGTAATGCCCATTGTCAGGGGAGATGCTGCCTGTCTTGGACATGAATGTAGTTTGCAACTTGTGGCAAAATGGGCTAGGTTCTCAGCTGCATATTTTTGCATGTGTCTGGAGATGGGATGCTTTTTCCTAAAGGAGCAATTTTTTAAAAAGCCTTTCTGATCACACCATATGTGATAGAAGCAGTAGACAACAAAGTGAGATAAGTAGTAGAAAACAAGATTAAACCTGGCTGAGAACATCGGCTCAAGTCAAAATCACCACCACCATCTACAAATACTTTGAACACAAAAAGAAACAACATCAGGGGACATGATCACAGCTCCTCTTCTGTGACTTATCTAGTTTAATCCTGAGGTTGGAATTGAATTGCTATTTTGGCAAGCACATGCTTCAAGATCAGTGTTACAGAGATAAATCAACAATAGAGGTTACTTGTAGGAAAGCGTCTGCAGGCTAAAACGTTCTTTTGATGTGTCAGGTTCAGGAAAATACTTAATGCGTTTATTGCAAAAAGTATTTAAAAACCTAACCCTAATTGCTTACACCTAATAATGCAGCACCAATACCCAAATACATTACATGCACACACAAAAGGGAAGAGAATTTTAAAAACATGATTAGGGGTGTTTTTCCACTGTCACTAGAAGTACCCATTAAGTACCCATTAATGGGTAAAGAAATGCCATTTAGTACCCATTAATGGGTACTTAATGGGTACTTCTAGTGACAGTGGAAAAACACCCTTGGTGTGATTCACAAAGCAAATAAGAGAGGCAGGGGTACATTTTTCTAGACTTGTAGCAAATAAGGCAGGATAATGAACTTGGTAGAAATTAAAAAAAGAAGGTATGTAAATCTAGACTGTGGTGTTGAGAGGAGTATGACATTGTTACACGTGTTGCTTACCATGCTAATCAGTTTAATCAAGGATGACCCTCTGGTCCAGATCACAGCAAGGCTCCATCTGGAACAGCACCATCTGCCTGACAACGCTGTTCCAGCCCAGCCACCACACCAGCCTTGAAGTTCACATACGCTTTGCAGCTGACTGCCAAGGGTTCTGATGGCCAGGAATGAAAGCCCCTAGCTTCGAAGCCCCCGAGGGACCTATTTTTGGAGCGCAATAAGGTGCGCTGCAAAATGAATCCTCCTGTAAACTGGAACGCAAAGGTGTGAATCTCTGCATGCCTCTATGTTATGGACTAGGCTGGTGGACCAAAATGCATGAGCCCAGACCAAAAGCCTCCTGATCTGGACCATGATCTCTTCTGTGTGGACAGAGTATACTAGTGGTTGATGTGGCCTCTCAAACCTGCACTAACATGTGATCAAAAGAGGCCTATGCAGCACAGTATTATACATGACAGGTAAGTGCAGAAAGGCCCTTTGTTATGCAGTAGCACTAATATAACATATTGCTGCAAAGATTTGGGGGCTCTTTGATACTTGATTAAAAAAAAAACAACTAGTGAACTCCCCATGGAATACAGTTCAGTCTCTTTGGAATTCTGCACATCAATCATTTTCTCTCACACACTCTTTCTCATGTCCCTCCACTTCTTGAATTATCATGGATGGGACCCAGAGTCTTTGGTGTCTTTATCTGGATGAATTGCCCAGCAGCCCTTCAATGAAGAAAGAGTACTAGACAAGCCAGTTCTACTACTAATTTTTCTCACTGTATTCATCTGCTTCTGAAAGACTAAGGCTGAATCCCCAAAAGACTTATTTGCCTCTCTAGTCTCCCTCTACTATCACTGTATTCAAGCAGACTTTAAAAGTGCTCTGCACTTCCAGAATAAACGCACCTTCCATCCCCACAGAAGCGTGTATTCTTTCCCCGCATCTTTTTCTCCCCACCCCCTCTCTTGTTCAAAGGAAAAATAGCCAGATCTCCATCCCCCAAAATGGCTTCCGGTGCCGACAAAGGGAGTGCTCAATCGCTCATTCACTCTCAGCACTTATTTTCACTCGGTTCTCTGTTCAAAATGGCTTGGCTGCAGCCATTGGCCATGGAATCGTGTACTCATTTACTCTTAACACTTTCACAGATCACCCACTTCACACCTGATAACAATGTTGCAATTCTGAGCAATTCTGGCTCTTTGAAAGTTCTGACCTTTATAAAGGAAAGGAAGGGAAGCTGCAGCATTTCTGGGAGATGTATGAATGCTTTATGGTTGTGTGTGCAGGCAGCAAAACCTGCCCCTTTTGCCACAGAGCATCCCCAAGGTAAATGTTGCGAGGAAAACCCGCAACTTCCAGAAAGAGCGATGAAACTCTTCTTTAAAGGGCACATATTTTGTTGCGGGTTTTCCTGCTTTTGTAGTGCTGGAAGCTCGTTAAAAACCCTGGCATGGGGGCGCTCAGAGGCAAAAGAAGATTTTTAGCAGACTTTAAATTGCTTGGGGACAGGCTCCAAGTGAAACAACAAGTTACATTTCCCCCCACTGCAAACACTACTGTTTTAACCAATTTTGCATTGTTTTTATCATGTTGTTTTTTAAATGTCGTATTGGTTACTATTGTTTTGATACAGTTCGATTGTAAAGGTTGTAACCTGCCCGGAGACCTTCGGGTATAGGGCAGGATATAAATATAAATATAAACAAATAAATAAAAATAAAAACATATTCTACTGCTATTAAATGCATGTTACAGTTTCTATGATTCATAAAAAGCAGCAAAAAAGAACTATTAAGCAAAACTGAAATCCAGCTGCCTTCTTGCTTGCAGTAACTTTACACTGTCTACCAGAATGCCCTAGGAATATGTGAATTATCCCCCCCCCCAAGGCGCCACCCAACACTTGCTAGCAATTGACCCAGGCCCCATTACTCATATGTCGTGTCTTGGGCCCCAAATACCTAAAGGATCATAAAGACCAGGACGAACAAAACAGTCTTCAAAGACAGCATGTCAAAAACCTCCATGTCAGGTTTTCAAAAATTATCTTCAAAATCTTCATAAGCAGATGGGGCTGTGGAGTTCTCCTTGTTTCATACGAGGTGTGGAAGTAGTGGTGCCTAGACAGGAACAGAGGACATTGTTAAGGCAAATAAACAGTTGATAAATCAAAGTAAAGCAGGAATGCCATGTTTTTTATATGAGAACCATATTCACAATTCAAGCTCCATGCACTGTCAGTATGACGAAGGGCTCGTCCCCATGGGCTCCATTTATTGCAGTGCTGAATCGGGTCATCCCCAATGTGCATTCTATTTGAATTACCACGTCCCCATGCATTTGAGGAGACCGCGGGTTCAAGCTGAATCCGCCTGTCCCTGTGAAAACCATGGTAAACCCCTGCATTGGGGAACTGCATCCTTTTATCTCCACCCCCTCCCTCCCTCCTGAGAGGAAGCCCGGCTGATGTCACCAGGCCCTGTCCCGCCAGCTGCAGTGATGACAAGGGAAACCCCTCCCAGTTGCACCTCCAAACACACAGCTTAGATAAGATAGAAAATGATAAAAGGGGGCATACTAAGAAGGGAAAGTGGCTGCTTGAAGCCGTGGCTCAGTGCTTCAATCACTTTAGTGAAGCAGCGCTCGTGAGCTAAATCAAGCCCTTTACCCACACATGCGTTGCCAATTGGGAGATCAGGGAAGGGGGGTGTCATGCTTGTAGCTGGAGAGACACTCAGGGTGCTTCTGCACAGGCCCTTTAAAACCCATTAGGCACACTTTTGGAAGCACGCGACCGCACACACATTGCTGTTTGACACACTTCCGGTGAGGTGTGTCCGCACAGCAATGCAGTTTTCAAACCGGTTTTCGGCGGTGCCAGTAGCAGCCCCAGCCACTCAGGAGGCGTGCAGGACGCAGGAGCGCTGCATCCTGGGCACCGACCCTCAGAAACTGGCTGACGCTGACAAGGTAAGGAGGGGATTCGCCGCACTCCCCTCAGGGTGGGCTAGGGTGGGCTTTAGAGAAGCTCGCCCTGGCTCCAGAAGCAGCGATCCGCTGCTTCTGGGGTGAGGGCAATCCGCGGCAGCGAGGTCCCGCAGCTCACCATGCTTGGCTCCGGGGAGCCAATCATGGCGGGCCGTGGGAGGGCCATGGGTCATGGATGGGAGGCAGGTGCTGTGCCTCCACACAGCACCCGCCTCCAATCCAGATCCACGCCGCGTGTGCGGAGGCACGGGGTGAGGGTAGATCCGCATCTCTTAGATGCGGATCTACCCCTTTAATCCGGATCTACTGGGGATCCAGATTTGGTAAAACCGGTTCCCCTGGGAACCGGTTTTACTAAATCTGGGTACAGTAGACCCGGATTAATTAGCTCCTGTGCGGAAGCAGCCTCAGAGAGCCAACTGACACCCCCATCCCTTCTCTTTCAGCTAAATTTCTTTGAAGAAATCCCCCAAGCAGTTGCAAACGCAGCGCACACGGCAGGGACAGCAAGCACAAGCAAAACCCCACCCACTAATGCCCCCAATAACTTGGGAGTGTCCCCATGCCTCCAGGATAATGCGTGACTGCCTCCTAATTCACGGAGAGAACCGTTGGAAAGGGGGTGTAGTTGCCGCAGATTTGTGCAATTTGTCCCACATGTAGCCTGGATTAGAGGCTTTGCTTGGGGATGTTCCGAGGCGAACTCAGGTTCGCTGTGGAGTATATTCAGCATGGGGATGAGGCCCAAAAGTAATTGTGGATACTCCACTTCCTCCTATGTTCACAAGCATGCCCTATTTATTATTTATTTATTATTTGTATTTCTATTCCACCCTACATCTAAAGGTCAAAAGGGGGTTAACATATATCAGACATAGATTAACAGTATAAATGGCAACAGTAGCAGTGTCTGTAAAGTGGGAAGAGACAGTATATTCCCATTTAACCAAAGGCCAGGGCAAAGTGGTGCATCTTCACTGCCTTCCTAGACATATACAGTGAAGGAGCCTGACGCACCGCAAGGGGAAGACTATTCCATAGCCTAGGGGCCACCACTGAGAAGGCCCTCTCCCAGTGCCCACCCCTTTTACTACTGAGGGTGGTAGGACAACCAGAGGGGCCTCCCCTCCAGATCTTAAGGCACAGGCAGGTCAATACGGAAGAAGACGTTCCTTTAGGTATTTGGGGCCCAAGTCATTTAGGGCCTTATAAGTCAAAGTTGACACCTGGAATTGGGCTTGGTAGCAAATCAGCAGCCAATGCAACACTTTTAAGAGCAGTCTGATGTGCCTCCTGTCCTACAAACCATAGATACTATATTTTTCTTTCTTTGTGTTGTAGATGTGCAAGTTCAGAAAATCCTGGGGTTTTCCCCCTCACCATACTTTTTTGAAAAAAAAAGTAAAAAGAGGAAATTGAGGTGGGGTTTCACAAACTTTTCTGTTCTTCTCTGGGTATATGTTGCAGTCTACACATATGTTCCCTGACTTCCAGTATAAGTCATGGAGCAGACTCCATGGGCTTGGAGTGCTTATATTTCCCTCCCTTTTTCATTTCCTTATAATGAGCACAAGCTGAGTTGTACAAAGCATCATAAATCTAACGCCATTTATAATTAGGCCAATTTATACTGTAGTCTCTGGTGCGTGCCCCTATTATATTTATAGCAAAAGACACACATGCAGATGTATTGATAAAGATAACGCAGTCTGGATTATTGATATTCTTGAAATATAATCCAATTTCTGGAAAGCTTTCTTCCTTCCTTTCTTTGCAGAACACATGGCCAAAGCTAGGCAAGGAGAACTTAAGTGTCCGGCTTTTTCTGGCATCTTCATCACTTCCTGCCATATTAGAAGACAATGTTTGGCTCATCCTGTCTTTTGCATATTTACATTATAAAATACTATATGTAGTAGTCGCCTCCCCACAACCCCCAAATATATATATATATTGAAGGAGGCTTTGAAGCAAAATATCACAGGAGTACGGAACAAAAATCAAAATATTTTACTGCAGGATGTCAGCAGATAAATGGATATCAGCCCTATCTGCCTTGTGTGAGGTTTTACTATTTACACAGGCGTTTCAAAAAGTGCTTTGAAAATGACTCTCTTATACATGGTGTCCTTTAACGGTACTGTTTGTCATGATGGAGAGACAGACATGAATCACAGGGGGCACAAAACAGTCCTCAAAACAATCCAGGCCTCTTTTACACAACTTAAAAAATAAAAAAAATGAAAAAAGCCCAGGCATCCACTGTCATACTGATCTGGGTTTAAAAAGAGAGAGAGAGAGAAATATTCTCTTTGTATGTTACCAGAGTTACACTTTTATTCATAAAGAAGAAACGAACAGTCAGAGGGTTTTGCAAAGCAAGCCTAGGGTTACAGATCTTTGCAGAATAGTGTCAGAATGTCTTATTACAGAGAACAGTGGGCGGCCTGGTGGATGAGGTACCAACCCTACGAGGACGGCCGCACTTAAAACGAGATGAAAAAAGTGCTATTTGAAAAGCCCCTCCTGGGTAGCCTTCAAAGGCGCAGGCAGGTTCTGACTGGATTAACATTTATTGACTGTTTTAGGGCTGCTTCCCCCGACCCCCTTTCAGGACGGAGATACATGAGTTTAATTGAGGCAGCTTGTTCGGCCAACTGATCACTGGAGTGGCAACCAAAGCTTCACTAATCGCCTCTTCATTAAAGAAAAGTCTCTATTACAAACAAATTAGGCATGCACTGATCCCCAACCTGCGGGCCCAATGGCATTACAGCAAAGTTAAAGCTGTTAGAGACGCGGTGGGAGGGTGGGGGGGGGGAGAAAACTTATTAAGGTTTTGCGCTGAGGTAGCACTTTTGTATTGATTTTACAATACACAGGTATTATGATTTATGGAGTGCTAGTGTCACTCTAACAAGCTGAAGGACACACAATATCATCTCCAACATCATTAAAATTCAGAAGCCTCTACAACTAACTCATCAGCGGCTGTGCTTTGTCACAGCCTACGGAGCTCTGTTGTAAGTTTTTTGCCATGCCCTCTCTCATTTGGGACGCAGGTTAGTGGCCTGCAGTTGGAAACCGAGAGGCAAACAAAACAAAGCCCTGAACTGAATACAAAATAAATAAATAACAGGGCTAATAAGAACAGTCTATGTCATTTAGCAAAATGTCAGTGAGAGTACTGACCAGCATAATCAACAGACTTCACAAATATACAATCCTTTGTTATCGAGGCAAGATCTGAATATAGACAATGCGGCAGTCAAGGCAATATAATTTTGCTTGCCGGGAGCCTGCTGCTGCTTTCATACTATGAAACTCCTGGGTAGAAGACTGGAAACATCATGTCACTATTATCACATCCAGGGTAACAAATGCACGACTTAAATATTGCAGGCCCCGTTCCTGTAAAAGTCTGCAGTGACTAAAGTGCACTGGAACTAACAGATCTACTTGAGTTTAGCTACGGCTGCATCCAGACGTCAGTTACTTATTTTGGTATATATTTGGATATTCCAGAATAAAGCATGCTTTATTCTGGAATATGCAAATATGGTGGAATAAGTAACTGATGTCTAGATGTAGCTCATAGTAACTCAATTATGCATCATTTTCAGTATTCCAGCTATGAGGGCACTTATGCAGAACGATATTCAGTGGTACTTACTCCCAGTAAAAATATTTGTTGACTTGATACCTCTTGTATCTGTAGCTTGGTATTTGTACGGTTATGAATGCATCAGAGAGAAAAAAGTAACAGCGCCATAGAATGCAGAGATTACATAGTTCCACATCTACTGAGCTTACATCTCACCATAATACTGGTGGAAAACACTATCAGAAGCAATTGACCTATGAAGCCCGAGAAAGGATTTTGACAGCATGTTCCTCAATCTGCCGCTCCACCCCCACTGCCATGTGGACTTAGCTAGAAATCCTTCCTGTAGTCCAAAAACTACGGTGCTGTTCTGGACAGCACAGAAAATGGCCGACTTACACAGCTACTTCCTGTGCTTTCCAGAATAGTCCCCAGCAAAAATGTCAAAGCTGGAGGATGAAGTCTGCACTGCTGCAAGTGGTAGGGAATACGCAGATGGCATGCTTCCCGCTTTTACAGCTGTAGTAAGTGCTCCAGCCTTAGAAGATACAGGAACTGTTGTCACACAGAACTGCCTAAGAGAGGGAAAACACAGAGGTATGTAAGACTACACAGTCTGAAGGAAGTCCTGGTATTTCTAAAGCAACTTTCTTCTAGATAAAGGTGCACAAGGATTTTAGTTTCTGTTATGGAACACTTTCTGCGTTTTTAATTTTAATTTTGTCTCACAAACCTCTCTTAACCAATCAGCAGGGGAAACAAGAAAGTCCTGAACTATTAAACAATGCATTTAGCAGTGGTATTTAAAAATACATACATAAATTGTTCAAATGGTCTCTAAAGCTATGAAAAGATTAGATGAGGATGACAGACAGACGGACGGACGGACGGACAGACAGACAGACAGACAGACAGACAGACAGACAGACAGACAGATAGATAGATAGATAGATAGATAGATAGATAGATAGATAGATAGATAGATAGATAGATAGATAGATAGATAGATAGATAGATAGATAATATACTAATATTCAATTCCTGTGATACATCAGTTCCTGTTGCAACAGATCTATCTCTTGATTTCACTTCAATACAAGTTGCAATCCAGACCTTTGAAAATAACACCATTATGTATGTTGCATCTTTCTAAGGCACCTCCCACACCCTTCCCTTTCCCTCTTTCCCCCTGTTTCTTTTCACAGTTTATACTGTAAATAATCATGAGTGAGTTGTCTATATAAATAGTTCTGTGATACACTGGAGACCCCTATTGGTGAGAATCTGACAGTGAGAACTTATAGGGAGAATACACAGTAGATAGGTTATTTCAAGAACTGTCAGACCACAAGCACTTGATGGTTGTACTTTTCAAAGTGTGCTCTAACTTTAAGTGGAAACTGTTACTGACATCATTTATATAAATTGCACATAACAGCATCTGCAAAATGTATGCATCTTTTCTTCATTTCTTTTGTAACAGTCTGTAACTAAAATTTATCACTCAAAGTGAAACAAAAATGCAATAAACACAAGAGCAGGGGCCTACAGCACCTCAGTTTTAATCTACATGTGATCCATCTTCGGAGTGAGAGAACACATGAACAAAATGACGAACAGTTTTCCTTTCAGGTTATCTTACCCAGGATATTAGATACTGGGGAATGAAAATGGCATGTAATTTTGCTGATGCGCTATTTCATTCTTAAGGTAAACTGCATATGTATTAAACTTAGGGTTAATTGCATATGCATTAAAACTTAGCCTGAGGTCAACAAATATAACTAAAAGGTATGTTAATTACGGTAGCTTTTAAAAAGGTCTGACCCTCAGCGGTTTCTTCTCAATCAGAGTTGTGTCTACACATGCCAACTGATGGTACCTCTGAGTCAGATGTGGTGAGTGCTTGCATGCTGCCAACTTCACCTCGACAGAGGTTCACCTTCTACTTTGCTGAAACCCATTTAAAGACGGTGGGCCCAGTACACTTTCCTCACTGCCAGAACACCCACCTTTAAGTGGTTGGAAGCCTGGGGACACCACTGAGGTCCTGGTCACACAAGTCTAAGACAGGACAGCCTATTCATTAACCTGAACTGAGGTTGTACCAGTGCTGGTCATTATAGGTTGTCCTCAAGTGGGGCCTTGGGCCGCATTGGTCACACCTTTCTTCGAGATCAACCTGAGCTGCTTCTTGGCTCTCTACCTTTCTAATTGGATGCCATTCTGTCATTCAGAGGAAGTGAGGGTGTGTGTTTGTGGTTATTTCTTAAGCCTGGTGCCCCACCTCCACTCCCCCCTTTTTGCTTTTCTTCTCCATGCGATAAATTTTTAAAATAATAATACATTTGCAGAAAAACAGTAGATAAAGGAATCATACACATAAACTGAGGAGAGAAGGGGAGGTGTCTCACTAACTCCACACGTGCCGATTGGCCAAAGGAAAGACTGGACCCCACCCACCATAGCACAGTTCAGCTTCCTTTAGCCCATCCCCCCACTCACACTGAGGAAGAGAAGACGGCCAGGTTTATTAAAATAAAAAGACAAAAATAAGCAAATACATAAAACAGCCAAAAGAATACAATCTAAAAAGGATTCAGGCAAATAAAAAGATCTCTCCAAGTAAAGATATGGGGTACCGAGCCTTAAGTTTCAAAAGCAAAGTTCCATGGCTTTGGCCTTGGTCAGAGTTAACCCTGAATACATCAGAATAGCATCAGGATGAAACAGGATGAAAAACAGAATGAAACAGGATAACTACAGCTAATGCAAAGCAGACTATATCCTACAACAAAACATATCACATGATAAATAACAACCAATGAGATATGTACAAACTGAAAGTGCTTTGTAATGTGTGTGGCTAGGCCTCCATTACAGACCTATGTGGTTGCACATTTGCTTTTGCCAATTAGCACTATCTCAATTTAGGGTGCAACTAGTTCTGCATGGTACAACTCCCAAGGACAACAAGGCCTTCCTCCTTCACAATTTAACACAACAGACTGATTTTTCCCAAGTGAAAGAATTCTCCTTTCAGATGTTAACCCTTTAAGGCCAAGATGGAGGTAGTTAGGCTTTCTAGTTTCAGGTTAAGTTGGGTCTACCGCCACCATATTCATTATACAAGTTGAACACTTACAGCACAGCAGCTCCTATGACAAGAAGGAAGTTAAGCCATTCTTAAGCTGTCTGACTGGCTGCCATCAACAGAAATCAACAGAACGCAGGATAAAAAAATTGATTTTCTTGATTAAAATTTACAAGTTGCTAATAGAGAGGTATAGGCGTACTGCGAAGTAGAGACCAGGGTAAAAGGGAACCAGAGGCTCGGGTTTTTTATTTATTAAAAAGTAAGCCTCTACCTCATCTAGAAGAAAAGTTATGAAGGGAAACGTGCGGGGCTTTTCATTATTCATTTATTCATTCATTCATTCTGTTTACGTGTCACTCACACAGAAAGCTTAGAGCAACACACAAGATATAGAAATAATGCAGCAAAAATATGCTAATCAACAACAAATTGAACCCTAGGAAAAGAGCACTTGAAAAGCAAGCCTTTTCTAGCTGGAAAGAAGATGAGGGAACAAGTTCTAATATCGATGCAGTGTCTGCCTTATTACTTCTTAGATGTGGCCCTCGATTTAGTTAGATTCCTCGCCGCATCAGCAAGAAGATACAAATTCATACAGGACATAATAAACAAGCAAGTGTGGCAGAGATAAGGATGCCATGATCAGAGTCTCAAAAGCAAGATGGTCTCACAAATTATGCCAACATGCTAATTATGTAAATCATGGATTTTGGAAAATTGTCTATAAATCTGCCTTTTACAATTGTAGCAAAGGACATCCTAGCAGGTTTTTTTCACCAGCCACGCTTCAGCTTTCACAACAGGAGTTGCCACCCTTGGATGCTTGTGGGCATATTTAAAATTTTGAGGACACATCATGAGGCGTTTTCGCACATGCCATTTTAGTACGCGCGGAAGACAGCTCCGGACATGGCATACGCATTGGCTCAGCGGGGCTTGCGCTCCGACGTGTCCGGAGCTGTCTTCCGCGCGTTCGAGATGTAGAGCACTTTAAAGTGCTCTACATGCGTTTGGGCGCGCACGAACTGCCTGCAGGCATTCGGGAGGAGAAGCATTTGCGCCTGCTTCTCTCTCCCTAACAGCCGCGGGCTCGCCTCCCACGCCGGCGCAGCTTTGACAATCAGCTGTTTTCAGCCAGCGCCAGCTGCGGGAGCCTCCTCAGCTGTCTCCCCACCCCTTGCCGGCGTTTGCCGGCTAAGACAGCTCACGACGCTTTGAGCATTCGCACACAGGCGCGCCGGAACACATTTACACGCGTTCCTGCGCTCCTGTGTGTGAATGATCAAAGCGTCCTGAAGTGCCTTAGGCTTCCCATTTGGAACGCGTGTAATGCGAAAATGCCTCTGGTCCCCCGCCTTCTAGCTGCCTCTTTTCCCTAGGCAAAGGACAGGGGTTTCAGAAGGGCCTTGTACAGAGAGCTATGTGATTGTGCCGTCAGATGCTATGCTGGTGAGAGCTGCTGAGAATAAACAGACTTTTTAGTTTTATCCATCCATCTCAATTGAATCTCAGGTTTGGATCTGGCACCAAGAGAGTCTCCATGTTCTGAACAGAGGAGGGAAGCACACATCTAGCATATTGGATGCCACAGCTACAAGGCATGTACTTAGTGGTTCTGTGGACAGTCTCCCCCTAACCACTGCCACTAGATTTGTGACCACAGATTGACAGGTATGAATTATGAATCCTCTGATTTTGTTATTATGGTGTAAATATGAAGCCAGGCCATGGATAAGAATGTCCACAAAGTCACTGCCAAATCACATTCATGAGCACGATCTGAATGGTAAAAAAAAAAAAAAAGGTAATTCTGCACTGGCCAGTATACTATACTGGACCAACAAGCATATTAGGAATCTCCCTTCCATATGCTGTTGTGGTCCAAGGAAGGCCCCACCTAGGACGTCTCTTTGACTGCACCAGCATGTAGAATTGAAGTTTATCGTACACTTGCTGGTCCAGTATACCAGCCAGTGCAGAACTGATCTATGAATCTGGCACTTTACAGTACTACCCCATCCTGAAATGGATTCTATGGATTTTACATAAGTAGATTAGTTCCTATTCTGTCAAGTACCATCAGATCACAAATCATATTCGTCTGGGTCATAGAAAGACCAGAAGCTGGGGAGGAGGCATGGTTCTCACCATCTGGGCGAGCAGTGTGGCATATGCTCTTCAGTCCTCTAAGGCAATCACAGGGCATGTTCCCAACCACTGTGAATCCAGATTACTCTGGTCCGGGTTTAGTTGGAGGCCGGGAACAGCACTGAGCGTGCACAGGGCTGTTCCCAAGCCAGAACAGGATGTCACCTGCATGTTGATGACACCCAGCTCTGTTTCTCAGTAACGTCTCAATCTGGGGAGGCCGTGAATGAGTTAAGCAGGTGCCAGAATGCATTGAGGGACTGAATGAGAGCCAATAAACTGAGTCTGATCCTGACAAGACAGAATCTCTGTAGACAGGAGATACCAAGGTTCAGGAACTGGTGATTTTGCCTATTCTAGATGGCATTGCACATCTCAAAAGAAACAAAGACTCAGGCCAGGACTGCCTATTGGCAGCTTTGTCTGGTGTGCCAACTGGGCAGAGATACTCTGGCCACTGTTGTCCAAGGCCTCACATTTAACAACTCTGCACGCTCTGTGTGGAGCTACCCTCTGGAGGGAACAGGCCTCAGATCAGCAAACATGTCCACCCTTTGGTTTGGGCACTGAGAAACAGCACCATCACAGCACAGGAGCAAGCAGTCGAAACTAAGTCAAAAAGACAAGACAAAGCACAAATGTCTGGTTTTTTTGGTGCTGAGCCTGGGAAAGATGGAGCATGGTTGAACATGTTTTTGTTTCTTGATCTTCTACATATTGTTTGGCATGAAAAACAGGAAACTCTGCCTGCTCCCCCTCCCAACTGAATCACTCAGAGGTAACGGAAAGGAGGACTATCAACACCTGATCATAGCCCACTTGCCACAGGCATTAGCAATGCACTTACTGAATCTAAAAGGCAATCAACTAAGAGATTAGGAAACCCAAAAGACAGGAAGAGAAAAGATACAAAGGTGTTCCTTGAAGATGTGTTATTTTTTGGAGCGAAGATCCCATCAGTTTCTTGCTTCCCAATGTATGACTTAGTTGAGCCTTCCAGACCCCCCAGGTCACTTCTTCCCCTATCTATTCCTTTTTCCTGATGTTCCTGCCCTAAGATAGGTGTCAAGATTGTCCACACTGTATGGTCTTGAAGCTCATGCAAGCTTTGAAGCTGTATTCCCACATCTCCAAGGGCTAGGAATGGAAATTCCTAGCCTCAGGGCCCACATATGGTGAGTTTTGGCAGCACACTTCCTGTGTTCAGGTTGCACTTGTCTCTCTGATGGACCCAATTAAATGGATCCACCAGAGAACCAGATTAAGGCCTCCCTTAATCTGGATCTCACTCTGTCTCATGGGAACAGAGAAGACCAGTAGGAGGCACGTCTTCCATGTTCTACATTAATGTGCAGATTCAGAGGTCCAGATTAGGCATGTGTACAGAATAGAACAGAATAAACTTTATTGATTAGTCACTTGACCATATCAAATTTTAGACATACAAAATAAAACCATACAAGAATAAAATAAAATCTGTGTATGTATTGTCATTACTTATCCTCATCACCCTTACAAGGCACTCCATTAAGCTCAATGAATGATTTCCTAAGTCGGGCTACCTTAACCAAATACAAAGCTACCTTGTATGTTACCTGAGCATTCTCTCCCTGCAAGAGGTAAGTCACTTTATGCTCTGTATTCAGCATGTGTACAAATATTCAAACTATTCATTATTTGTACGAATTCGTACGAATTTGGACATTCGTATATGAACTGAATGTCTGAACATTCGGATTTCCAAATTTGAGTGAATATGAATATCTCTAGTTATTCATACGAATAATTGGGACATTCATACTGTACAGTGGTACCTCGACATACAAGTGCCCTGACATACAAGTGTTTTGAGATACAAGCCGCCGAGTGAGTGATATTTTGCTTTGAGATGAGAGCAAGATTTGAGATATGAGTATGTAAATACAGTACAGTACATAACAAAAACAACTGAGGTGGTGTTTTGGGAGCTGGAATGGATTAATGGGAAAATTGCTTTGAGATACGAGCGATTTGACATAAGAGCAAGGTTAGGGAACGAATTAAACTCGTATGTCAAGGTACCACTGTATCTGTATGGGTACATATGCATCTTGTACGTACCTGTATTACCCATACGCATCTATATGGGATAGAGGATGCATACAGGATATGTATGGATGTGCATGGGATGCACATGGGTAAGTATGAGATGCATACTTCATTAACACTTCAGTGACTTGCACACTCAGCTCATTGTACCCAGTGACACTTGCCTTCCAGAAATCTGCATAAGATTAGGCTACAAATTCTGATTTTCTTCTGTATTAAATGAAGGGCTTGTTCACACTTACCTGTTAGTGAGCTCCTGTCCAGTCTCTGGGCAGGTGTGTCTGCATTGTGCCACCACTGTAGCCACCCCAGAGTGATCCAGCTATGGACTGCTAAAAAAACAATCCACACCCTCTTCCAGGTGTGGTGCAATAAGTGGACATGGCTCCATGACTAATGCTGTACAGTCACGTGCAACATCCAAGACTGCTATGGCAATGTCCAAGCATGCACCAGGTGTTGCCTCAGACATTGTCTTGGCATTCCAGCCAGTCCTAGCCTGGACATTTGCACTATGAGCATTACTGGCCAGGTACGGGGCTAGTTTAGCACCTGGCGTGTGAATGGCTGCCGCTTTGCTGGATCCTTACCAGCATGGTATGGTATCACTATACCGTCCCAGACTAGCAAATGTGAATCACCCTAGATAACTAACAGCCAGTCCAGCCCAAGTGTAAGCAGTATGATGCCTTGCCATATAATTCTTGCCTTTTGTACGCTGACTGTGCAAACAGGGCAGATCTCCCAAGGCTCAGTGGTGCAGCTGAATACAAACACTCCTCAGGTCCTGCTGTGACTTGGCATACCCCTTGGACAGCTGGAGGCTGAAGAGGAAAGGAGACACTGCCAGTAATGAGCTACAAGGGATTTTTCAGTGTAAACTCTTCCAGAAAACAGGCAGTTACTAATACGGTTATGTTGCTAGAAGGGGTATTGATATGATGTTTCAGTCATAAACCTGGGTGCACAAACTTGAGTATCATCTACACGTTATGTGGTTTCTGTCTCCACTGAGAGTGAGAAAAATCGGAACAACCCACCCACCACCACCACATCCTTATGCTTTGCCTAATATAATCCTGGAAACCTGCTATTGCTACAAACATCTTTTGATTATGTGCATCTAAAAAAGAAAAGAATGCTTACTAGAGGCTATGAACGTGTGCCTCACACCTCTGCAGCTGTGGTTTACTGTAGATTGATTGCCTACAGTGACGCTTTCATATTCCCCACTCCTCCTCTTCCCCTGGAACCACTTCCAATGAAGTATTACTAGCAGTTGTTTTTTTAAAAAAAAGATTGCTTATTTTACATAGCTTGAATATATAAAGAGTACTTTGATTGCATTCCAGCATAAAGACAATTCAAAAATGTAAATGAAATGGGTTTAAGTCATGGGTGCATTGCTCCATCACAATTAGTCTAACGGAATATCATTTTTTAATGCGAAAGAGAGACGTTTTCTAATTCCGCCTAAAAGCTCTGCCTGCTGCATGAGTTATAACAAATGCATGCTATAAAAGCAGGTACACTTATACCATAAAGCAGCTTATTAACTAGACTGCTAATGCTGCAGAATCTAGCTTCCCGTAAACAATACTGTTTCTGTTAGGATATAATGATGCCTAGTTGATTCACTTTTATATTGTACGCAGCACTCTGGGGCTGCATCCGTTTACCAAAAAATAATGCCAAATTAGTAGTGTAAATATTGAAATCAGACTTTTCAAGCTAACTAGTGGCTTAATTTTCTCTTCAATCTGCTCTTAATCTCAATTCATCAATAACGCTGCCTTATTACGGGGCTCTGACAGCAAGCGAGGGCACTTGATAAATTATACATCTCAAGCCAGATTTAAAATTTGAAGCTCAAGTGCTAATTATCTGTACAGGCCTAGTTAATAACGAGATTCCTTGTTAAGTATCTGATCACAGCATGGACATCATTTGTCAAGAATCTCAAATCTACCTCGGAGACCGGCTCTTCGAATTCTCCCTTGCCTACCATATGTAAAATGGAGATCTTTGTTTCTATAATAACCTTTTATTAGGAAGCTGACATAATGATTAAGTTAACTGTAGACACACACAATGAATTAGACAATTACCCTTGCTGCTTTAAACTACTCAGGCTCCTAGCAAGACAAAATAATTAATATTGAATTTTAATTTGATGTGTTCCACATTTAAACCCCAATTTGCAGAGTACACCTGGAAACCTGCTGCTGTTTCCTTGCAGTTTTGTGCTGATGAAATAAAAGCCCCCGCCGCTCGAATGTAAAAGCACAGAAGGCATGATACACCACAATCACTTCTCAGTGGAGCAAAGAATTTTCAAGCATTAATGGGAAAGGTAATTACCTAGGTCTAACTTTATAGCCTTTTCTCTAATGAAACTATAATCTCCCAGGCCTACGCACTTTAAGCATTTACATGATCTTAACGATTTCAGTGCCATAATGGGTTGTTGCTTAGGCAGAATTTAGAACATGGCGCCTTAAAACAAAGGCACTGGCATTTTTTTAAAAAAAGTTATGTTTCCATACTTATTTGCCTCTTGGAATAAAAACAGCTTGGCAGGAGCAGTTCTTGTCGTGGATTTAAAATGACAAGAGCGTGGAATTCAAATCAAGATGATTTGTTTCCGTTTCCCCTGTCAACAGCAATGATCATTGGTTTATCATTTGCCCATTTCCTATTAGGAACAGCCTCCTTCCTGTGGTTTAAATCATTCTTCAAGTTTTCCTTAAATCTCACAGCCAATGGCAAAGAATTATAGGAACTGTAGTTCAGTCTGCTCTTAACCCACACTCTAGTGACCACTATCCTACATAAAACTCTAGCAGATCACGGGATCATGCAAGGCTGCTTTAACAGAGAGATTTGATCATGAATCCCTGTATAGCCTCTTCTTCTTGGTCATAATAGCTTTCCAGGAAGGTAGAGGTCTTTCCCAATATTTGCTGCTCCTCTTATTATTTAAAAGTGCACTGCTAGCACACTCCATCCACACCAGATGGATCGTAATCCAGACAGGAGGCTCCTGATCTGGATCAATATTGAGGCCTACCAGCATTCTAGCAGAGCCTAATCAGGACATGAAGGCCTCATCCCCACAGGATGCTTTATATCGGTTTCCCAAAACCGAAATAATTGAACCGGGTTGAAACCGTCTCCACGGCTTTCAACTTGATCCAGTTCCGTGAGATCCCAAGGGCATTCCGATTGCAACCTTATCTCGGAATCAATCCTCGGAGTCCGCACAGCAGTCCTGTCCTCCCAGCCCATTGCCACCCCCTGTCCCTGATTGGAGTTCCTCCTGCTGTGAAATGACATTTGCATGGAAGCCCCCTCCCACAAAAGCTTGCGATTTCAAAAAATCCAGCCTTCACAGCAGCGCTACACTGTAGCGAGGGAACCACCCCCGATTAATAATGTTGCAATTTTGCAGAATTGCACAATTCTGCAATTCCGCAATTCTGCTGGAGCAGGAACCAGATGAGCGGCACTCTCCCCACCACCAAGCTGCTTCCCCTCTTTTTCCCAGGCGAGCTAAGCCAGGCATGGAGGAAATGATGACCCACCGGCGCGCCGGCTTCTTCCTCCTCCTCCTCTTCCTCTCCCTAGCAGGACCCTTTGGGGCAGCCGGGGCGGCAGCGGCAGCGGCAGCGGCGGCAAGAACAGCCTGGTGAAGCTGCCCTACTCGAACATCACTCCGCTCACCGCGGTCTGGAGTCGCCCCGGAGCCAGAGCAGGAGCCGGATGAGCGGTGCTCTCCCTAGCCGAGGCCAAGCTGCTTCCCCTCTGTGAAGGCTGGATTTTTTTTGAAATCGCAAGCTTTTGTAGGAGGGAAACCCTAAACATGACCTGCCCAGAATACGGACAGCCATTGGGTACAGTGCGATTGGGGGAGGGAAACCCTGAACACGGAATCTCATCCCTGAAAATGGTACTGTCCACACAGTAAAAAATTAAACACGTATCGAGCGCACGATCCGGAGTGAAACCTGTTGAAATCAGGATTGAGATTCAGAACGGTTTGGCGTGGTTTAACACGGGAAAAGCGTGTTAAGCCAAACTGCCATGTGGACTCCGAGAATTCAAAACACTTTGAATCCGAGATAATGTTGCCGTGAAGACACAGCCGAAGAGAGCGGAAGGTACCCACTTCCATCTTCCGGTTTATAGAGGGATCTATTTTGGTGGCCCCCACAGGGTCTGAGGCCAGCACACGAGCTGGCTCAGAATTGCCCTTGCCATGTAGACTGCATTGTTCCAGCCCAGAATGATCCATCCCAACCTCTGGCTAGATCACTTTATTCTTGACCTACTTTTTCTGGACTACAAGAGATAAGTGTAGAAAGGTCCTTAGTGTAATAATTAGGGTTAGGAACACAGCTAGGGTACAATGGGCCCTTGGCAAATGAATCTATGATGAATACCGAGAGAAATTCATGTATAAAGTGAAATAATAGGTATATGCCAAGCTCAGCAGCCACCCATATGAATACCCACAGGGCAACCACACCCTGGTAACTTCCAGACTAGATTGTTGCAATGTGGGACTACCCTTAAACACAGTTCGGAAGCTGAAGTTGGTGCAGAAAGCAACCTTATGAATGACTGGAACTGCTGCCCAGACATGTATCACACACCCAGTCTTAAAAGAACTTCACTAGCTGCCCAATTCAAGGTGTTTACATTAATCTGGAAGACCCTAAATGGCTTGGACCTCCTCCTATAGAGACCAGTTCATGCCTTAATATCTGTTAGGGAGGCTTTTTTAGCTGAGATACAAAACACAATAAGTTGAAGGGTTAAGAATATGTTAGAGGGCCTTTGGGTGATAGCCTCCAGGCTGTAGAACAGGGTGATGTATAAATGGCAATAAATCAATAAGCCAGTTATAGTGGTTTCTGGTTGCTGAGTTCCTTGCAAAAAAAAATGGCTTTATGTGGCAGTAGTCACAAAACTTCATTGCTTTGCCTTGTCCATTGACTTCCACTGTGCAAACTGGGACCCTTTTCAGTTATTTGACCTTCTCAAGACAAGTCAATGGAAGCAAACTCCACTCAAAGTGCTAGCTCAGCACTCATCTCCCATGGAATTCAATGCCATGTCTCTGGTATGGATTTGACTTGCAACACATCCTTGGCAAGATATCCCATAGAATGTGACACCACACACGATTCATTTGTTGATTTAAATAGCTTCTTCCCATGCTCAAGAGCAACAACCCAAACAAAATACAAAGAAATTATGAAACAAAACACAAAAGCAAATAATATCGTTGTGTGTCAATATGTAATGTGAAATGCAACAACTTTAAATATTAAATCAAAACACGAAGAAATGTCTCAAATGTGAGTGCAGCTGTTCTCCTCTAAAGAGCATCTGGCAGTTCTTAGTCCTGGCTCAGGTCCAGGACTTTCATGCAGAGAAACCTTTACCTACAGGAATGTGGGGGAAGAAGCTCAGGCAGGGCCAAAAAACAGCTCCCCACCAGATCCACTGAGCAGCTCCCCGCCCACCAGCACCCTTGGCCCAGGCAGAGGCCTCGTCTTACAGAAGGGTAGAGATAGAAGCTAGGGCCCAAAAAATGTCCCTGGCTGCATCCACAGAGCAGTATAAAGATGAATGTCTCCTACCTTTGACTGTGTGACTCAGGCCCTAGTCACACAAGTGTAAGACAGGACATCCTATTAATAATTTGAAGTGAGGTCGTACCAGCTCTGTTTACACCTAGATTATCCTCAGGCCATCCCTTTTGCTGCATCAAATCTATCTCCTTATTGGATGCCATTGTGGCACTCAAGGGAAGCAAGGATGTATGTTTGCAGTTCTTTTTTAAGCCTGCTCCCCAACCTCCATGCCCCCTTCCTTTTTTATGTGCTTTTCTTCTCCATGTGATTAATTTTTAAAATAATAATAATAAATGTGCAGAAATACTCTAGATAGAGGAATTATACACATAAAATGAGAAGAGGGGGAGGGGGAGGTGCCTCACAAACTCCACGCATTCACATTGGCTGAAAGGAAAGACTGGACCACACCCACCACAGCATGATTCAGCCTCCTTTAGCCCACCTCCCCACGACCTCTCACTCACACTGAGGAAGAGAAGACAATCTGGCATGCCAGGATGGGTTGAGTCCTGTAAAAATGAGGGCTCCAGTTAAAATGGTCTAACGGGGGTAGGCCAGCTTAGAAAATGAACTAAATAAAAATAGTGCAAGTAACACAACCTGAAGATGACCTCAGGTCATCCTAAACTACTAGTGTGACCAAGGCCTCAGAAGCAGTCCAATTATCTGCATTGTTCAAAAGCATATATAGAACCTCCTTGCTCTCTCTCCATTCATCAAAGGACTTTCTCTGTGTACATAGGCCAGTGGGGAAAATGTCTCCTCAGACAAAATGAAGCTCCCAAGCTGATTGCCTTATCACCAAACTGTATATTACAGAAACTGTATATAAGGAGAGATGTTGCAATCTTCTAACCATGCACGACAAAAACCTTATATAAAGAAACCATGAGAAAGAATAACTATACAGAAGCTGCCCCATTTCCTAGAACTGCTTTAAAAGATGCAAGAGGGTTACACATTGGGCACTTAATAAAATCTGACCTAGCTCTCACTAATCTGAAAAGGGATTTTGGCATAATGATAGACAGCTCAATAAAAGTATTGACCTCCCCCCAAAGTGGGAGCTGATAGTATGTTAAGGGTAATAAGAAAGGGTACTGAACATAAAAGTACCCATACTGTACTGCCCCTGTAACAAAGCATTGGTATGACCCAATGGGATGTACAGTTATGGTTGCCACATCTCAAAAAAGATATAGCAGAATTGTGAAAAGTTCAGAGGAGGGCAACTAAAATGGTAAGGAAACTAGGGGGATTCTCTTACGAAGAAAAATTGAAATGATACCACATAGGCTTTTGAAGGCTAGAAAGGAGATATATAGAAGTGATAAAATCACACAAGATATACACAGAGTGAAAAGAAGTTCCCTTCCCAAAATACCTGAACACTGAAACTAGAGGTCATCCAATGAAACTGAATCTTGAAAAGATAGGATGTTTTTCACAAAATGCATAATAAAACTTTGGAATTCACTACCACAAGATAGAGAAGACACAGACATGAAGGGAATAAGGATGTGCAAAATTTGAGTCACGTACACAAATGCAATTGAATATTTCATATTCACAGATATTCACATCAAAATCAAAATTCACTTTTTCACAGACCCAAAACTTTAATCAAAACAAACTAATCTCCCACTTGCAAAATCAAACAGTTCAAGTGAATACTTATTTCACTTCAGCTTATGTCATGAAAAGGGTTTTTTTTCAGTGGAAAAAATTGTGTGTTTTTTGAGAAAAATGTAGAAACAAATGCAAAAATGTTTTTCAATTAAATCATTCAACAACTTAAGGATTTTCACTTCAAAGGTGAAACAAACATGAGAGAAGGGGAGACTGCAGGCATGGCGGGGGGGGGGGGAATTCAAAGAACCCAAACCCAAAATCAATTGGTGGGCTGCTGTGTGTGAGACAGAATGGATCTTTCTTCCCTGGGCCTTATTCTGGGTTACATCTCAGAACAGAAACCTGCCAGCTGCATCCTAGTGCAGCCTGTAGCATGTTCTGGACAGGGCCTGCCATAGATTTCACTACCATGTGGATGGCAGGTCTGTAGTCTGGGATACAGCTCAAAATAAGGCCTAGTGTAGAAGGACTTGGTGCTGGACTAGACAGTATATGGCCTGATCCAAGGTGGCTCCCCTTATGTTCTTAAAATCATAACAACCAGCCAATTCAATGAGCCAGCTGGCCAGCTCAAGTTTTAGGCCAAACTGATTTTGAGTGTGCTGAGGTTCACTTTGTGTTAAACCAAATGAGGGCAAAATCATTCATGACCAGAGACTTCTGAGACCAGTGGCCTACCGGATGTTAACAAGGTCAAGCTCCCATCAATCTCTTCTCAGCTAGCAAGGCCAAAGATCAGATATGATAGAAATCCATCAGTATCTGGAAGATAAGCATTTATTAGCTGTAGTCTTTTAATACTTTCCAGTGACTTAACCATCTTCCTGGGATTTTTAGAGTTAAGACAACATAATGCTCTACATTTTTAATCCCATTTTATTTATTAGATTTACAGCTCTCTTTAAGATGGGAGGAGAGGTAAGAGAAAGTACATAAAATGCATATGAAAATAAAACAAAAGAAAAATGATCACTCTGTCTTAAAAAACCCACCAAAATAGGAGGACTTTTGCATGTATACATTGTCTTGAACAATGGTTTTCAATACCAGTCAGAACATGACCTCTGACATCATAAAGGTCAAGTCTATTTAGCATTACATTTTCCCAAGCTCCTGCTGTCCTGCATTTTTCTAGAACTTCTACAAGTTCTTAGGTTGAAATGAGTGAGGCACTGTGTTCACTCTGCTGATTTTCTCAAGTATAATCTAATTTCTAATAGTTAGTTTGTTGGCACAGAATTAATCTCCTGGCCTCCAGACATGTAGTATACATCATCTTGCGTGTTTTTAGCAACATAAAGAAAGAATCACAAGACTGTAAGTTAGTTAGCAGAACTGCAGCCTTAATTAGTTATCCAAATTGGATTGGCCTGAGGTACAGGTAGGATTGCCAAGTCAAATCCTAAAGGGGGGTCTTATATTTCTAGGAGTTTATAAGAATGGGAAGGTCTATCAGGCATGGCTTCTCCTATCAATATTGTACATAGAAATTTTACAGTTTTGGTAAATAGAATCCTGCCTAAATTGGAAGGACCTTCAGTGTCTCTTGTCTTACTGTTTTAAACCAAGTTTGCAGCCTTTACGGTTCTAGAGGAGACAGGCTACATACTAAAAGGTAATTGTTTATCAGATTTTTATGACCATATGGTCCTTACCACACTTTTCTTGCTGTGATCTGGGGCCAGTTCACATTTAGGCCCATAGTTCAAGACAGGTGAACAACTGGGCAAGTGCATTTGCATCTGCAGGAGGCACTTAGAACCTGCAAGCGTTCCCTGCCTCCCTAGATGTTCACAAATCATGAACTAGTGGTGGGATTCAATTCGAATTCAATATCTGAAAATTCAAATCAATTCGATTGTTTAAAATTCAAATGTATTCACATTCAATTCAATTCAAATGCATTCAAACCTATTCGTCCAAATTTTGTGTTCGAATTTGCACATACGAATGTCGATAACATTCGTATGTGCCCATACACATCCGTACTCATCCCATACGCATCCTGTATTTATCCCATATCCATCCCGTTTTCGTCCCATATGGACCCATACAAACGTGTACGAATGTGGGAAAGATGTGTGTGGGCAAGTAAGCATCGTGTATGTATCTGTACACATACGAATGTCCGAATAATTCTAATAGTTTCAAAAATTTGAAATTCATTTGAATGTTTAAATTCAAATTTACAGACATTCATTCAAATTTGAATGTACAAATTTGAATGAATTCTATCAAATTTTGAATGTGTTGAATACTCGTGCTCATTCCTAGAAGAAACAGACCAGGGGTGGATCATGTGCTTTGTTGGCACCACCAAATCAGAGCACTGTTCCAGCCCTCACAATGTGAATAGTACCAACTGGGCTAGAAATGGGACAGGCTGCTCTGGTCTAATAGAGCCACTCCAGTAAAGTAAGTGTGGAACTGGCCATAATCTTCAACGTCATTAAGGAAGGATTGCATTAATTCTAGTGAATTTGTACCCAGTACGTGTTTCCAAGCCTAGTTTCACTTGAAATATTTTTGTACCTCACTACTACTTGTACGTAAATCTACCGTATTACCTAAATTACATTCCTACTGATGAATGTTCCTCATATGAAAAAGAAATGGTCCGACTTACTAACTGGGGCTGTAATTAATCGCCGAGAGGTTAGAAGATACAGTAATAAATTGGAAAGGTTACAGAGATGAAATCAAATGAACAAGTTCAGTGTCTTTAATATCTTAACATTTACTCTGCAAGCTATCCAAGTACATCAAGAGATTTAATTAATTCTGAAATCTTCTGATCTGACAAAGAGGAAGGAAAAGACCGAAGTACAGCAAGAGATGCCTAATGCAATTGACCTACATGCAAGATTCTTCACCTATCCAAAGGCTGAAAGCACATGAAACCCAAGATATTAGAGTCATTCTCACTTGTCTCTTACAAAGAGACAGATCTACAAGGCAAATTTCCCACACACGTTTTGTTTGAAGGGCAGTCAATTAAGGCTGAATCTGATATAATAAGTTAGTCCTTTCTTTTTCTTTCTTTCTTTCTTTCGCAAAATCTACTCATGCGTTCAGCTAGTCAGCCTTCTGAAACTGACAAATCCATCTATGTTCTTCTCTATAGGCAGAAGAGGTCCTACTTAAAGGTTTATGGTCCTTCCTAGGGGTATGCACAAATGCAATTTTGGGGATTCAATTTGATTCTAATCGAATATCCAAAAATTGGAATCAATTTTTAAAATTCGAATGCAATCACACTCGATTTGATTCAAATACATTCAAATCTATTCGTGGAAATTTTTTATTCGTAATTGCACATACAAATTTCAACAACATTCATATGTGCCCATACGCATCTGTACGCATCCCATATGCATCCTGTTTTTACCCCAAATTGATCCGTATTAAAACCTACTATACCATCTATCTATCTATCTATCTATCTATCTATCTATCTATCTATCTATCTATCTATCTATCTATCTATCTATCTATCTATCTATCCATCTATCCATCTATCCATCTATCTATCTATCTATCTATCTATCTATCTATCTATTTAAGGGAAGATAAGAAGAGCCTGCTGGATCAGGCCACAGCCCATCTAGTCCAGCATCCTGTCGCCCACAGTGGCCCACCAATTGCCCATGGGCATCTCAAGCAGAGACAAGGACAAACCTTCTCCTGCTCTCGAATCCCAGCAAATGGCCTTAGAAATATCCTGCTTGTCCCCACGGCCTGAAAGAGGTACTCAGGCATCCATTTATATGCATTGTTATCCTGCCCTATACCCAAGGGTCTCAGGGTGGGTTACAACATATTAAATGAACACATTTTTTTAAAGAGCTACTAATAGCTGTTCTACTTATTAGTTGTTCTAAAGAGCAAATATGAAAATAAAATGTTCCCCCTCCAGCACCTTCCAAATTTTCCACTTTTTCTCATGGCAAATGACAGAGAAATCTGCCAAACTGGAAAGAAGAACTCGTTGCTGGAATAATTCCTGAATTCTACCTAAATATCATATTTCTTGCCTTTTAAGACTTGGCAGCTTCATAACATCATGAGGTCCTGCTAAATCATCTTGGGAAGTGTTGGAATGTCAGAATCTTGGCAGCCCTAAAAGGGACAGTCCTAAAAGGCTTTTTTTAATTTGCTCAAGTTAAATTGTTGATAAAAATGTTTATAAAGAATGTACAACAAAATTGAATTCTCTTGCATGTAACAAAACAAAACAACTTGAACCCTCTTGCACGCAACATTGAGTTTGATGATTTCTATTGTACACTCATCAAACGTGCTTAGTACTGTCAGAGTGAATTCCCACTCATGGAATAAAGCAGTTTGCAAACGGTTTGAATCCTCTTCGTCCCCATTCCTAATCAGTTTCAGGGGTATTTGGAGGATTATTTCGCTAAAAAATGGAATAAATAAACACCTGTTTTTTCAGGTGTCTTTTTCGGTTTTTGCTTTTAAAACGCTTCTTCCTTATTGCTGTGGGAACGCTACAGCAGTATTTGGGCAAATACGTCATGAAACGGGTGGGCTTTCACCCTGCACAGGGACCATCCCCTTGCCAGATTTGTTAAAGCACCAGATCCATATTCAGCAGAGAAGTAACAATTCAGCCTTATAAGATGTAGCAACTCACCCACTCCACACTTCACACTGATAACAAAGTTTCATTTTTCACTTCCTCTCACTTTCTCCTTGCTGGGAAGCACACACTAGAGGCTCCCCTTTTGCCTTCCTGAGCCCTGGGAAGGAGAGAAGCACCTCTCCCCCCCATGCGCCACTGGTGACTGAGCGCACACATGTGCAGCCAGCCAGGTGAGCAGGCACACATCTCTCTCTCTGATGCCCCTTTTTTACTTTTCTGCATTTGTGGAAAAGTGAAAAAGCACCAGTTCTGAGTTTGGGGGTAGTCGCAAGCAATCCTATCTCTGAACAACCTGTGCCACCGATTATTAGGAGCCTTCCTTCCTTCTTTCCTTCCTTCCTCCTTTCCTTCCTTCCTTCCTTCCTCCCTCCCTCCCTCCTTCCCTCCTTCCTTCCTTCCTTCCTTCTCTCCCTCCCTGCCTCCCTTCCTTCCTTCCTTTGGATACTCTAACAAATTCCAAAATGTTAGGTATTTAAAACACAGTGAATTTAATAAATTGATAAGGTTCTGCTGCATCAGGTTCTGGTGACAAAAATATAAACAGTTGCTTATTAACAACAACCCTTAGTAATACTTTCGGAATGGAAAAACTAGTACTGTACTGTATTTCTGCTTGCCTGCATTTAAAAACTTGCTCAGTTTCTTTGAAGCACAGCAATACAGAATTAGCATGTTAGCTGAGAACCCAAAATTATTTAGTTTTACATTATCACTACCCTTGCCACCACCATCTTCTAAGTAAATGAAAGTCAGTGCAAGAGAGAGGAAGGCTTCCTGGCATTAAAAATCTTCTGTATCAATTCATCTCCTATTTGGCCACTATTTTCCACGAAAAGTTATAAAATCTCTTTACAGCAGTCAGTGCTTTGCTCCAAATATTTATGCAACTTAAGCAGAGTTGCCAAATCAGTTCAGAATAACTCTGCCAAGTGAAATTTTGCAGCTGTGATGATAAAATGGAAGGGCTTTTTAACTAGGAAGGCACAATCTGTAAGAGATATTGTTGTTGCTGGCACAAATATGGAGTAGTTTTCATGCCACCAACACTCTCTGCTTATTATTCTTTCTATTGCTGAGGATGTCTTTATCATGGACAGTAGTGATCCATGATCAACCATATGCATTTCCCCCCTGCAAAGAAAGCTTGCAGCCAGAGCTAAATTCTTTCAGGCAAAGAGTACGCTTAGGGGAGAGAGTAAAATCTCAACACAGGTAATAGATTTTAAAGCAAGCTTTAAAGCAAGTATTAACTCACTAAGATTGTGTCCTCCAAAGATGATGTTGTGGGGCACCACACTGACTAGGGGAGATGGGAGTTGTAGTTTAAAACATCGTCTGGCAATCAGGAGACTGGGAAAACCCAGGCTAAAAGAAAGGTCCAGTTGTCCAAGCAGCACTTGTCTGAGTGGTATTTTAATAATAAATTTCAGACCTGGATCCTTGATCTATATGAGGGTACTCAAGAGATTTCTGATCCTTCTTGATACATTCCTGGGTCCTAGCTATACATAAGCCTTACCTCCCATCATGTCAAAACAAATTCTGGTTGAAATCCAAATTGGGACAGGACCAGAAATAAAGCACGTAGACTAAGACACCAAATTGTTCCCAACAAGAGATTGCTCTACCCTCAACATACCCTGTCTGAAATCCCCCCCCCCCAATTGTAACTGATTGGTCACCACAGCTCTTTGATCTCTGGTCTATGGTCACACTTAAGGTTTAATCCACTTTCAGAGCGAAAGAACACATCAGCAAAGTGACCAGTAACTTTCTTTCCACATTATCTATCCCAAGGGTGAATTTTCTGAGTTATTTAACACTGAAAGAAAACAACTGGTCACTTTGCCGATGTGTTCTCTCATTCCGAAAGTGGACTGAACTGGATTAGGCTTGGATTGTATCCTGTCTGTTCTGGGAATTGTCTGTTTCCATTCAAATTTTTATTCCCGAACTTTATGATGACTAAATCACCAAAATCCGCAGGAAAAAAACCTAATAAAAACAAGTCTCGGTCTTGTTTTACCGGCTAGCCTGCTTTTTTTTTCTTTTGGGAATAGTACAGGACTATTCAGGGAGGAGGTTGTGCCTTTGGGGCTCCCCCCCCCCCTTAGCCTTCTGGCCAATGTCTGCCATCATAGTGGGGGTACCATTAAATGGGTGGGCTTTCATGCTTGGGTAGGTCTGCCTCCTGTCCTTACCATCCCTGCCATGCTAGAGTTCCCTCGTCTTTTCTGTATGACGATCAAAAAAAGTGTTGGATTTTTGCACATAGATTTCCCCTTTTTGTGAATGCCACTGTAATTACAAGAGATACATTACATTGTAACAGCAGACAGAATCTGACATTCGGCAGAGGGAATCTTTTTTTAGCCCCACTTGGTCCTGAGCAGCTCATTCAAAACAAAGAAGAAGGAAGGAAGAATACACTCTTCTGTCTTTGAACCTGTGCAGGAACCACCATACTCCCTTCTCCTCCCACCCCACTCCCCTCATTCCTTTAGTAAATGGAACAGCCCTGGATGTCTGTTCTTTTGCTCAGCTAATTTTGCCCAAAGCTGCTGCCTTCCCGGTAACATTGTCCCCTTGGAAGAGCTGCCTTGCTGGCAAGATGAATAAATGGCTTTTTCCATTTGCTCCCTTCCCCATAGCTATGGCTATTAATCAGAGGCAGGCTTACAGGGTTTGGATTCCCGCCCCATAAAGACAGGGTATGATGTGAAAGAGAGGGGGGAGGAGTCCCCCCCCATAAATCTGCATAAAAAGCTATAAATGGGAATAGGAAAAAACAGAGCTCAATGCTGATTAAATTAATGTGGATTTAAAACCAGTATTTTTTTTCTTGAATGGGGACACAGCCTTAGTGTACTTTCCCCCAAAGTATTTGGTGGGAAGAAAAAAAAGTCTGAAGGAGCCCTGCATAAAGTCTGCAGGGGTGACAGAAGCCTAAAAGCAATGCTGACAGCATAAATGTTTTGTTGCTGAGATCCTAAAGAGCCCTCCTATATAGTCCCACAAAGTGAGGGGAAAACTCTAAAAATAAAAGGAGAAACTGAGAAGTTGGAGTCCACATGTCAAGGATGACTGTGTCCAGGTTATATAAATCTACATTATGGGCACATCTTCTAAAAATACATTGGAAGAAGGAACATGTTTACCCAGTAAGAAAAGAGCACTCTTTTCCAGCAACATGGATTTGGATGGGAAATAGTGCACATTTGGAACCCAATCTCACATTTTGCTATGATTTCCCCACAGCTGAATCTGATTTAATGTGAGAGAAATTTTCTGTGTACCTATCCCTCTAGTCCAGATCAGGGCCCTCAAAGAGGAAGCTTTTAAGAGAGAAAATGTTTTCAAAACAAGGCTATGCAAAGATTCTGAGTAGATGTACTTTTAATGTTCTTTTCTTTGCAAAAAAAAAATGGACCACAACAAATCTGGTTTAAAAGGTTTCATTCAAATTACACAGATCTCTATAACTTAGTTTTGCAGGTTCAGCTCTGAGGAGTCTATGAAAGCAAAGATTAAAGGTTCTTTTCTTTTCTCAGTACTGTTCTCCCCCCCCCCCCCAACCCCAAGTAGAGAAATAGATTGTCTTGGGCATCTCTCAACACCATCAGGAAAGCTTTTTAAAGTAAAATATTCTCTCTGCTTATTTCTTGCCTTCGTCCATGTGTCTTTTAGTGGCAGAAGAAACAGCACTAGCTCCAAACATTATCTGCTGCTTCAAGATGTTGGTAGAATACTCACTGTCAGTACGAAAGGCTTATTTAATATTTTACAAAGAGTGTTTTTGACAAATACAACTCCAGTTCTAACCGCAGGAGTAATTTTAGCTGCAATAAACTTAATACAAATGTTAATGAATATATGTTAGTGACTGTGAACAGTAAAACTGTAACCAGAAAAATATTGCTTTTGCAGTGCATTAACAGAGGCTAGATTCTGTATCTCACCCTTTTGAAATGAAGTCCATATGCCCAGCAGATGCTAATTATACAGGGCCCAAAGTCATTTCTTTCCTCCATGAAGCAGTAAATGAGGGAAAGAGCCATGGGGTAACCATGGTTCAAATCACAACACAACCAGAGCTACATCCAGATTTCAATTATATATTCTGCTATATTTGGATATTATGAAATATCCAAATAAGGCAGAATAAGTAACTAGGGGTGGGCACGGAATGCAATTTTCAGGATTCAATTAGATTCAAATTGAATATCCAAAGATCCAAATTTATTTGAATGTTTAAAATTCAAATGTATTCACATTTGATTCAAATCAAATACATTCATATCTACTTGTATGAATATTCAATTTGTATTTGAAGATACAAATGTTGACAACATTCGTAGGTGTTCGTACACATCTGTACACATCTGTACGCATCCATACGCATTTGTACACATCCAGTTTTTATCCCATATGCATCCCATTTTCATCCCGTACATATCCATACAAATGCATACAGATATGAATAAGATGTGTACAGATTCATATGAAATGTATACGTATCCAAATAATTCGTACAAATGATCCAAAATATTAAAAAATTCATTCAAATGTTAAAGTCGAACGTATAGACATTCGATTCAAATTCGAATGTCTGAATTCGATCAAATTTAATCAAATTTCGCAAATATATTTTGTTGCTTGACACATACAAAAAATCTGGCCAGTGCAGCTTCCTGTGAATAAATAATATTCTGAACGAGCAATGGAGGTGTGCACATGGAAAAATCGGGAGCTAAAGGAACTAGCAATCACTCTGTCTCTCACTGGATTAAAAACAGAAAAAGGACAGCACTCTGTAGCAGGTGAGCCCAAACAGCCTTCAACACCTTGCTAAAGCTAGACAGAAGTACTCTGAAGCTGATTTCCAGCCAAAATACCATTTAGCTGTGTCATAAGGTACAAAACCTGCACTTGGCGCTAGGAGTGTGCACAGAGCCATTTTTCCACATTCTCTTTGAGTTGAATAGAATGTGGAAAAATTTGGCCCCATCCAAATACCCCACGCACAGGTGTGAGGGTAGTCAGATCCGGGCACAGATATTCTATCTGTGCCCAGAATGAATCCTCACTACCCCTCCTATACAGAATGAGGCTTCTAGTAGCCTTTCTGGTCCAGTATATGAGCCAGTGAAGATTCATGCTCAGATCCTAGAGAATTCTGAATCTAAAGAGAAAGGTGTCTTTCCTAGGGGTGTTACCAAATGCAATTTTCGACATTCTGTTTGATTCCAACCCAATATTTGACTGTCCAAATTTGTAAGAACAGAGAAAAAATGAATGTATTAAAATGTGAACCAATTCTAATACATTCATATCTATTTGTGCTAATATTCGATGTGTATTTGATGATATGAATGTTGGCAACATTCATATGTATCCATAAGCATCCATACGCATCCCATTTTTATCCTGTATACATCCTGTTTTCATCCCGTACATACTCGTACAGATGCGTACAGATACGTATGTAATGCCTACATATCCATGTACACAAAAATGTCTGAATTATTTGTATGAATTATTCAAAATATTCATATTCATTTGAATATTAAAAAATGGAACATCTGGACATTCATTTCAAATTCGAATGTCTGAATTCGGCTGAATTCAATCAAATAATGAATATTTTGAATATTCTTTTATATCCCTAGACTTTGCCTTGCATTTCTAGTTATTGGTAGGTTACTATCTCATTGCTAGCACTGTCCCACAATTTCAGTAACTAAGCTCAATTATTAATTTTTCTGAATGTTTTCAGTAACGTGTAATTGTATGTTTTGCTGCTGTCAGAATAAATTTAATTAAAACTTTCCTTTTCCTTTTCATATTGTTCCATTCAAATTTCAATGAAAGTGCTAAATCCGAAGCTCAAACATTGCTTGGAAATGAAGGCCTCACCTCCACCAATTAAAAAATCATTCTCAACTTTGAGCTCTTTGAAAGACAACCAGTCAATGTGTATTATGGTAATTCATCTGAAAGCTTTTCCCCCATAAGATGAGTTCATTAAACAAAGAGTGTTTCCACATCTGCCACTGAGAAACAGCTCAAGGAAGAGCCATTTCTCGGTGATCCAACCTCCCAGGGTTCCATCTCTATTTTGGGCGGATCCTCGGAAGCCCCAAGCATCCACACACACGCAGGGAGGCCGAACCAGGCAGGCGGATCGCCTGGGTGCTGCGTGGAAGGGCATCTAGCCTCCCACTCCACCAACACTGCCCCCAGAGCTGTGGGACTGGAGCATGCAGCTGCCAGTCACCGCATGTTTCCAGAGGCATGCAGGGGAGGGTGGAAGGAGGCAAACCAGCCTGCTTCTGCCCTCCCCAAGATGGCAGTCGCAGGGACATCTGTCCCTTCGCTTGGCCATGTGCGGAAGCATCCTGCTTCTACACGGATCCAGGCGAAGGGACAGACTGAAGACTTCATTTTTGAAGTCTTCATTTTAATCTGTTTTTCGGTGGCGAGACCCATTTTAGAAATGGATCTCATGCGCTGAAATGCAGAAGCGGCCACCTGGAAGGGTCGCTGAAGAGGTCTCCAGCGCAGAAGGTAAGTACCAAGGGGTCTTAAATGGGGTTTAAATGTGTTATTAATCCAGTTTCTGCAGCCAATGTGGAAACACCCAAAGGTTCTTCTAGCCCCATGTTAACATATTGACCATATTGACTAACCATGAGCATGCAAGAAGCAAGAAATAAAGGTATTTGTACTCCAAAAACACTTTTTGCCCAAGGCAAAAGATAACTCAGTGTTTTACGTAAAGAAGCAGCCTGAACTGCAAAGCTACAGTGCCCTCTGTTCAGGCCTTTCCAAGAGTTTTTGAGGCTAAGGAACCCAAACCAAGCTGGTGGTTCTTATGACTGCTGAACAAATGGTGTAGACTTATTTCATCATGTCTGTTCCATCCTGTTAACAATTAAAAGCAGACCAACATATTGAGCTTAAGGAACATTGTGATTCAGGTAGAGATGAACATCTCCACAGAGAATATGCAAGTTTTTGCTTTGTTCATCTGTGCCACAGAAATTTATTTTTGTAGTCCTAGATGGTCCCCATTCAGTTCTCAGATTTTTATCTACTTTATGCTTCTGCACAAAGAATTCAAGTATGAATTAATTCACAGTGACTACCATATATTGGTTTGCTGAAGGAATATTGTTTAATGATAGCAAAATGCTTGTCTGAAGGTCTGAGAGCTAATAAGCGCATTGTAAGTTAATTTTACACTGTCAGCTTCGTAGCACTGGGCTACTATGGTGTGGAGATTTTCCTTGTGTAAACAGCCTCAGACTGACAGCAGAAAATGCATGAGTATTGATTGACACGGTTAAAGCTAAGCTTCAAGTAAAGGTCAATTTCAATGTGTCATGTAAAGAGTTTTATGGGATTTTGTTTCTAAAAGAGACTACCAAACAGAGCATTCAGTCAGATAAAAAGAATTTTCAGGTAAGTCGTACAAAGCATATTCTGATACAGACATATGATGTTGTCCAGCTCTACAGAATAAAGTCTCCTTGAGGGATATGATAGCCTGAGAATGGCAATGCATGGTCCTCCATATTATGGAATTCTATGTCTTCCAACATCAGTACAGCCACATTTTCTCATGCTGGAGTAGAAATGTGCCAGACTGGTTTAACGCAGTTTGGAGCAAACACAGTGTGTCTGAAGTATACGCTTTTTGAACCAAACACCCCAAAAGTTTGAACTAAGTATTTGATGTTGAAGCAAACAGAGTGTTTATCAGTTCGAAGTGCTATTGCCTTTAAAAAAGGTGTATCTCTGCTCTCAGTCTTCATGCTTTCTCTTCCCCATGGTTGTAGTGAAGAGATTTGGTTATTATTATTATTTTAGGGTGTCTGTTTTTCTGTACTGAATGGCCAGAAAATATCTGCCCTGGAACTTTGAAAATATCCCTTCCTATTTGGCAGCAAGGAGCTCTTGGCAGCAAGACATTTAAATCCAAGACTTGAATCAACCAATTGGAAAAGACAACACAGTAACCAATAGGGGGATGTTTAAATATCTTTTAAAATATATCTTTCAGTTTTGTTTTTAAAGTAGCTTTGAGCTTAAAATGGTTCACAGGCAGGATCAATCACAGGCCAGGATGCCCTTCTCTCCTTTCAGGCTAGAAAGTATGGACTGAGTGAGATGAGGACACGAGGGCCATAATCAAATAACTTTAGCACAGCAGCAATTATATAATCCCACAACATGTGCATCACACCTGTATGCCTGCTCTCCATGGGAGGGGAAAGCGCAAGATTTCACACTCTCAATGCACTCTGCACAGAGTACAGTTACAAAAATCAAGCCCCACAGCATGGAACTGCAGCTCAAATAAAAGGGCCTCCAGACATGGGTAGAAACCGGCAACATACCTTGAACCATACTGGGAGTTCCACACATATCCATGACCATCCCAGTGTCATCCCAGCTTAGTCAAGAAAAAACTACTAACCCACTATAATGGAAAATCCAGCAACGACGCTGGACTTTACATAATGGCAATTGTTTGTCTCTGTCTGGCATTTCTTTGCAGGGTCATTCGTCTTATAAAATGCCCACATGTAGGAAGTGGGTGAAAAATAACAAAGGGAAGTGGGTGAGCATTTCCTTCATATAGATGTCTTGCAAGAGGAACGATCCCACAAAGAAATGGGAGAGAGGTAAGAACCTGGCATTTTGCTGGAATTGCCTCCTGCCACCTGGCAAAGGGATGGCAGGAGGCAACTCCAGTATTTAAAGAAGATCCTGGGTTTTTCTCTCATCATCTGGAAGCATCTGTTTCTACAGCTTTCGTAGCTGAGAAACAACAACTTGAATCTGTCCTCAGCCAGCTCTGTTGCCCTTGTTCTTGCATGGTTCTTGTTCATTTCCATTGTTTTAGATTTACTGGTTTCCTGAGGGCAGCAGACATGAGGACTGCAGTGATGCATTGAGTACACATTCTCCACCTAATCAGGGGTTCTGTTCAACTTTAGTTCAGAGCCAGTTTGGTCTAGTGGTTAAGGAACCGAACTCTTGTCTGGGAATACCGGGTTTGATTCTGCCCTCCCCCATGAAAACCAGCTGGGTGACCTTGGGCTCATCACAGCCCTCTTTTGAGCTCTCACAGCCCCCCTCCCCACCTCACAGGGTGTTCTCCTGTGGGGAGAAGAATAGAAAGCTTTGTCGGCCACTTTGAGTTCCCTTAAATGGGTGAGAAAAGCAGGGTTGAAAAGCCAACTCTTCTTCCTCCTCCTCCATGAAGCCAGCTGGGTAACCTTGGGCTAGCCACAGCTCTCTTCTGAGCTCTCACAGCCCCACCTACCTCACAGGGTGTCTGTTATGGGGAGAAGAACAGAAGCTTTTTCAGCCACTTTGAGTCCCCTTAAATGGGTTAGAAAAGCAGGGTAGGAAAGCCAAGTCTTCTTCTTCGTCGTCATCTTTATTGACTCTTAAAATGGCACTATTTGCCTGTATAGAAGTGTAACCTCCTATAGGCACATAAACTGTTTAATGAATATGGACAAAATTCAGAAGTAGTGGATGTTCATATAACACATTTGGTATCCTCTGTGACTAATATTTCTAAATCAAGCTATTTATTTATTTACATTTCTATCCCGCCCATACCTGAAGGTCTCTGGGCAGGTAACAACGGCTTGCAACAGATTAAAAACAGGATACAAATTAAAACTATCTAGAAACATGATTATAATAAATTCCTTAGTAAGCATTTTGCTACCTGCATCATGCATACTATAGAGCATCTGTGTCCCTTTGGCAATATCTTCCATTTTCCCTTTTTTCTTAGAATCACCTAGAATCTCAGCTTGCAATCTATCTTGCTAATATTAAAGACGGCGTTCATAAAGATGGCTCAGGGCCCTGTGCACATTTTAATTACATTCATTTTATGATAGTATTCTGTAAACATTTTTAATGCATCATCATTAACATGCTAAAGAAATAAATCTATTTCTGTCAGGAAAGAGGAAATAAATCTTCACTATCTCTTTGGTCCACTAGTTTGCATTAAGAAGAAAGCACCTCTCCTGAAAAGCTGTAGGAGACATATGCTCCCATTATTACCTTGCGAGTGATTCATTGCTGACTCTGGAACAAACATTGGAAGAACTTGCTTTCTTCCAATAGCCTTTACAGTCCCAATTAACACTGACACCTCAAGCAATCTGTGCACAGGCGATGGAGTTGTTTTGCCAGTGCCCTTCAATGGGTCTGCCTACTGGAGAGGGGTACCAACTAAAAGAAAGAGGAAATAAAATCACCTGGTCAACACCTCAAGCAGAGAAGAGTGAGAACAGAGCTTGCTAATCTAATTAAGGGGCCAACTCTGCTCGCTGAATGAAATAGGACCCAGTGACAAGTGTTTCAGAGTAGAGGGAAATCAAAGAGGTCCTTAGAGAAACCCTTACAAAACCAGCTTCCAGAATCTTCCTAATTTTCATTAAACCGTCCTCCTCTGGGAACCTTTTAGGGCCTTTTTCCAGTAAGGCTTAGAACCCTTCTAAGACCCCATTAGGACCCGGTTGGTACCTAATTGGTACCAATCAGGAAGGCCCTGTCCCCACCTGGAGCCCATTGAAGGCCCCATCTGCAAGGCCTTGTCCCCACAAGGGCAGGAGAAATTGGATTTAATGGGTCCGGCAGGCCCTTAAGTCTGGATTTCATGTGGACCTGATTAAAGGTGTCCACAATGGGGTCTTCAGGCATCTTCAAGATCCGGATTACCAGGAGGACCCCATCTCAAAGATCTGGATCTTAAAGACCCAGATCTTTGACTGTTCCTGGAAAAAGGGGGTTAAAAACAATAGTTAGGGAAACCAATCCCAAAGGCCCCTGGGATGCTCACTGCCAGTAATTGAAACAATGGTGATTTTATGAACATAAGTACATTTACTTTGAAAATGCAGTTTATCTGGAATTTTAGGTTTTATATGTGGTTTAAATGAAGACAACTTACATCTTTACACATTCCCAGATGGGAAAGCTGTATCCATTCAAATGCGATCCACCGCAGCATCCTTCTGGCAGAAGAGAGGGAAGTCATTTTCACCTGTTCTTTTTCACTTACTGTATACGCCTTGCCACTTATGAAGTTCTGGAGAAGTCTCCAAGGACCCAAAGGAGATTTTTTGTTCCTCCTCATCTAGTTTCACATATTGCAGTATCTCTTGTACGAAACCATGTCAGATAACTCTATGACAACTTACAGATAAAGCACTTTACTACGACAGAAATCCTGGCCATCCATATTTTTTGTGATGTAGAGATCAACCACTTATCCTTATAGGCCTCTTGCTAAGCATCAAAGGAAGTAGGGATTGTCCAACGGTGGTATCACTTCCTGAAGCTGCCATTTCCTCAATCGAAGGCTGAAACACAGTAGGTAACTCAACACAAAGTCTGTGGTCACACCTTCACTTGAAACCTTCTTCAGCCCATCTTCTATCAGTTTTCATTACTATGGGGCTGTCCCCAAGGAATAAAAAGTCTGCCAAGACTCTCCTTTTGCCTCTGAGCGCCCCCAAGCCAGGGTTTTTAACGAGGTTCCAGCGCTACAAAACGTGGAAATCGCGTGACAAAATACATGCACTTTAAACAACTCTTCCAGCGCTCTTTCTGTAAGTCGCGGGTTTTCCTCGCTACATTTACCTTGAGGACGCTCCGTGGCAAAAGGGGCGGGGATTGCCACCTGCACACACAGCAGAAACACAAGCAGCTTCACTTTCTAAAGCTCAGAACTAAAGAGCCAGAATCACACAGAATTGCAACATTGTTGCAATCGCTGTGAGGTGTGAAATGGGTGGATTATTGATAGGGGTGGATTTTAAAGCGATAACAGGGAAAGTGATGAGTGAATGAGCGATCGTGCGCTGAACAGGGTGGATTTTTGAAAGCAAAAACAGGGAAAATGGTGAGAGTGAATGTTTTCCAGCACGAGAAGCCATTTCGGGGGGGGGGGGGGAGATCTGGGAAACGAACAGAGAGCCGATCGCTGTTTCTCCTTTGCACTTGTCAGGGATTGTCTTCCTGGTTGTGGCCAAACCGAGCGCAGTCCCTCCCCATTCCCGCTGGCACCCTATGAACAAGAGCAGGGGCGGGGAGAAAAAGATGCGCGCAAAGAAAACAGGGATCCTATGGGGACAGAAGGTGCGTTAAAAACACGCATTTTCCTGAGCCTCATGCAGACGCTTATTCCTGATTTGCATGGCACTTTTAAAGTCCACTTCAATAGAGTGACAGTAGAGTGACAGTGGAGAAGTAAATAAGTCTTTTGGGGATGCAGCCTATCTGTTTTATTTGTGGACTTTCCACCCTATGTTTGGACTTCCCTGAATGGAAAGCCCAAAAATAAAAGGATAGAAATGGAAAAGTGTGAGCAGTGAGATCTGAAGATGGACTGAAGAAGGTTTTAAAGGTGAAGGCGTGACAACTCCCTTAGCCTTGAACTAAATTCCATAAATGGATACGATAACTGCTATGGGACCGTCAGATAAATATAATTAGTTGATCAGTGAATAAATTAAATGGCAGTATTATCTGAGTACTGTTCCACTGCTTTAATTGAGGGGTGAGCTTAATTCAGTCCAAAAAGCAGTGGGAACTTACAGAGTGGAACCTGTGGGTTATGTCTGTAGGCCCCAACTCGTGCTTCATCTTTGATCTCTCCAAACCACATGATAAAGGGTTTGGGCCTTGGCAAAAAAGGAGAAGGCAAGGCAAGCTCTTTTTATCATTCAGATTAAGACTGTTTCCACATTCTTCACTGGACTACAGGGTGCCCTGGGACAGGTTCTCAGTGAACCTATATTCTGGATAACCCAGCCCAGCTTGGCACAGGCCTGAGTGCTGGCTTCGAAGACTGGGCTCAGAGTTTCTGGCTGGAACCAATCCTGGCAATGCTTCCTGGAACTCCCCAAACAAGTACATCCCATTGTACAGGGTATGTTTTCCACAAGACTTTTGTGGTCTGGGAAATAGATGGAAGTCCAGTTGACAGCTAATTTAAAAAGGTTTATGCTTAGACCAGGATATGGTACCTAATCCCAGTTCATAGCTTCATCCAGTAGAGACATCAGACCAGAACATGGTCCAGTATATGCCCAATGCAGAAAGGACCTAAGACCTAACAACAACCATAGGAAGCAATAATGCTAGCCATGGGAGCCACCCTCAGGCTTCCATCCCTCTCCACACTTCCTAGATCCATTTGATCAGTGGTAGTTGACACCGCTGTGTGTTCTGACTTCCCTGTTCTATCCTTCTTAAATATTCTTTGAAAAGACTAGAAACTGGATTTGTCCTCCATGGGGGTGGTCTACAGTCTGATTACAGCCAGGTTGCTCAAATGCCACCCTCCAGATGTTCTTAGCCAGTATGGTCTTGTGGTTAGGATCACTGCATTTGATTCCGCACTCCCCCATGAAGCCAGCTGGGTGACCTTGGGCTAGTCACAGCATTCTTCTGAGCTCTCAGAGCCCCACTTACCTCACTGGGTGTCTGTTGTGGAGAGAAGAACAGAAGATTTGTCATCTGCTTTGAGCCCCCTTAAATGGGTGAGAAAAGTGGGGTATAAAAGCCAACTCTTCTCCTTCTCCTCCTCCTAGCTATAACACCCAGCATTGAATGCCCAGCATTCCACATATGCCTTCCAGTTCATGAACATCTGGAGCACTGTAGCTGAACAACTTGCCTTAGAAGCCAGCTAACTGAGAAGTATTGTGAAACCTTCCCCAAAGCATTAGCTTTTGTTTTAAAAGCAATGCATTGAACTCTTGTCCTGATGGAGATAAAGGTATAATCATTAGCAGCTCGATGGGAAATCAATTTGTCCTATCTTCTAAGATCTGGCCGAGAAGACTACAGTAAACCCATGCTGAATGATAAATACATCGACAATAACTTGTTTTATTTCTGAGCCGTACATATCCTGAGCAATCAAAGAGAAGATTAAATGATTTCTTTGCTTCTCAGCCTGCACTACTGCCGTCAACTTTAGCTGCTAGATTACTCCAGCTGGTTATGCTACATGTTTCCTCTTCTTCTTCTTCTTCTCCTAGCTTTCTGAGTGGACAGCAGGCATATGGCTACATTTATTTTCCTGGCTAGCACATGGGCATTGACACCGCTGCCTTGTGCGCTAATTTATGAGCGTGACTATTGCTTTCCGTTTTTTCCTTGCTAAAGAACTATTCTTTTTCTTGGTGAAGACTTCTCTTTTTTTGCTTATTTCATTTGTTTTAGTTTAATTTTATTTTAGAAACTTAAGAAATTTGTGATGCATAATCGTATTCATGTTTGAGCAGAATAAACATCAGTGCACCTTATTCCCACGTAAATATGCATAGACTACAACTTGTGAAATATTTCAAAGGTCCTTTATGCACTTACCTTAGTTAATCCAAATTAGCTAGGTCCAGATCAATCACAAGCAGAGGCATCTACATGGACTAAAGAATGCTAAAGATTTAGACCACATTTATTTTGTCTACCACTAGCACTGTTCTGAATCTACTCTACTCCGCACATATGTGTTCTTAGTTTTTTTTAAAAAAGTTATTTACACACAATTCTTTATGTAGCTACTTAAAAATTCATAAATTAATCCACTCTTAATGGTTTTAAATAACCCCTGCCTACAGATGAGGTATAATATAATTGAAGAAGGATATGAAAACCTGTCACAGAAGAAGAGTTGACTACCCTGCTTTTCTCGCCCTTTAAGGGGACTCAGAGCTGCTTACAAAGCGTTCTATTCTTCTCCGCACAACAAACACTCTGTGAGGTAGGTGGGGCTGTGAGAGCTCAGAAGAGAGCTGTGACTAGCCCAGGGCCACCCAGCTGGCTTCATTTATATATATATATGTATTGATTGATTGATTTTAAAAACAATATGACATAAAAAAATAAACAATATCTATCATGCAATTTCTTGTATCTTCTCTTAGTATATATTGCTTTATTATTCTGTATGACTTTCCCCGTTTCTCCGACTTCCCTTCTTAATATCGCTTGTTCCTTTGCTTTTTTTGTCGTTCTTGTCATTTTCCAACTGCCTTCTTCATTTTTAGTCAAAACCTTCTGTCGACACTTGTAGTTCGCGTCGATAGTTAATAAAAGGGTACCAATCTTCTAAGAATTTGTCAGTTGTTCTATCATTTAACAAGTTTGTCAATTTGTCCATTTCTGCCAAATTGACCAGTTTAATTAACCATTCATATTCCATGGGGATCTCCTTCTCCTTCCATTTTTGTGCGTATAGTAATCTTGCTGCCGTCACCATATATGATACCAATACATGAATATTATCCAAGGTGATATCTATTATACCCAACAAAAACAATTCTGGTTTGAATAAAAAATGCTTCTTTAATATTAATTTCATACTCTTATAAATTTGGGCCCAGTATTTCTTTGCTTTTTTACATGTCCACCACTTCCAACATTTGGTTGATATATTTTTGTAAACTTTTCCTAATTTGTGTGGTGTTAGATACCGTCTATACATCATTTTATAAATGTTTTCTTTTAATAATGTACAATTTGTAAATTTCATATTTTTTGTCCACAATTTTGAGTGGGGACAGGGCATGCCTGATCAGTACTGATCGAGTTCTTAAGTGCAAAAACAGCTGATAAATATATGAGTGGAACTTCTACTAATTTAGGAGGCATATACATGCCACTATTTAAATCTTGCTAAGAAATACCAATGCTTATAAAATCCCATCTTTCAAAAAGAGACATTTCCACAGCTTCTCTTTGCCAAACATTGGTACAGGCTGAAGATGGTGGAAATGAGAACTAAGAGTAGTTCACTAAAGCAAACACATTAGTAGTCGTGGATTTTATATATAAATGTCAAAAATTTTCTTGGATTTTCCAGGCAGTTTGCCAAAAAACTTAATGGCCATTATATTAAGTATATCAAGGTTCTGATGTAACAAAACAACTAAAAGCTCAGACCTACGGAAGCAGATGGCACGGACTGAATTTATTAGTTTATGGTTGGTACTATACATGTATTTTTTGTGAATTATTTATTTGTTTAAGAAACATGTTAGTTCCAGATTAGACAACATTGCACAAATCTTTCTTGTTGTTCCAATGTATAGAAATATGATATACAATTACAAATGAGTCCCACAATTATGGAAAAGAGCACTTAGGAAGGGTGATCTTTGGGTGCTTCCACACCTGCCGCCAAGAAATGGATTTAAGAAAATCTGTTTCCTGGCGATCCGACCTCCTGAGGATCCATCTGAAATAGAGATGGATCCTCAGAGGCCCCCCGTGTCCACATGTGTGTTGGGAGGATGGATCGGGCTGGTGGAGGCCGCAGCACCCACTCCAAAGGGGATCTGGCCTCCCACGCTGCCAACACTGCCCCCGGAGCCGCGGGACTGGAGCATGCAGCTGCCAGTCACTGCACGTTTCCGGTGGCACGTGGCACACAGCACGCAAGGGAGAGCAGAAGGAGGCAAACTGGCCTGCTTCCACCCTCCCCAAGATGGCAGCTGCTGGCAAATCTGCCCCCTCACCTCTCCATGTGCAGAAGCATCCTGTTTCCAACCGGATCAAGGTAATGGGCCGAATGGAAGACCTAATTTTTGAGGTCTTCCCAGAAGCTGGATCCTTCAGTGGCAAGACCACATTAAGAATGGGTCTCGCCTGCCAGAGTGCAGAAGCAGCCACGCAAAGAGTCCCGGATCCAGCCTCCTGGGCAGAAGGTAAGTCTTAAGGTGTTCTCTATGTGTCTTGTATGTGTCTTTAAGTGTGCTTTTAGAGCCAGTGTGGAAGCATCCCTAAAATCCTAATTCTAACAGGAAGATGTACTCTTTTATGGTTATACATTTTTTGTGTGGTACTATATTTATTTCAGCAAACAACTGCCAAATTTCAAGTGTATTCAACAAATATTTCTCTATTTACAGGAGGCTCCGTGAGAGCCAGGTAATGGAAAGTATACTTTTTAAATATGTTAAATACATTTAAAAGTGCTGGTCTTGGGGGGGGGGGAGGAAAGTTGTGGGGTCCCACTTGTTACATCTCCCCATTTTGAGAAATGTCCTCTTTGTTCCTATTCCTTAGCCAGTTGTCCTTTTATATCATAACTGTTAAGCTTATGGAGAAGCAATTGTGTCATCCACTCCTGAGGCTTCTGACCTTCCCTGTCACTAGGAAGGTTGAGGGCCTCCTGACCTTGGTGTCTAACAGGGCGTGTGCAAAACTTGTGGTTAGCTAGACTTTGGGTTCTTTAATCAGCTAATTATAACATCTTGCTTGGCTTGAGTATGAGAGGCCCTGGTCACACCTATATAAGACAGGGTGTCCTATTCATAAATCAAACTGAGGTCGTACCAGCTCTCTTTACATGTAGATTGTTATAGGTCATCTTCAGGCTGTCCTTGCTCTGGGCTGTATCATTCACACCTTTCTCCATGATCAGCCTGCGCCTCCTCCATGGACATGCACTCGGACACCAGTATGTCTCCAGGCGTGTGAGGGTGGGTCTACAGTATACTAGCATTCCCAAGTGGGGACATTAGTACATGTTAGTTGCTAACGCACTTTCCCCATCCAACAGAAGGGAAGCGAAATGCAAAAGCGGCCTCTTTGTTTTTTACATAAAACCTGGACAGTTAGTTGTGATGGTTTCGGGGTTCAGGCTGCAAAGGGCAGTAATATCTCTTTACTCCCTTGCAAGCCTCTTTTGCAAACCTTGGCTGCATACAGCAGAAAGGGCAGGAAACATTGCCCAAGTTCTGTTGCATTGATTGGCTGCTGGCAAATTGGAGGGAAAAGCTGCCCAGGGACCTGGAGGCTTGATTGACAAGCAGGAGGAGTTTCCCTCAGTTGCCAGTAGTAACAGCCAATCAGGATGCTAGGAAAGGAAGGGTATAATAGGCAGAGAATGCAGCAGACTTGGTCTTTTCTCTGAATGGGAATTGATCAGACTGGTCTTTGTGTTGGGGGGAAGGTGAAGGAGGCAACCATGAGTGGTTGTTTCTCTGAAGGAACTTTGCCAAGAACTGACCAGAGGCTGGGAACTACAGCCTAGCAAGGAAGGGCTAAGCCTTGCTGAAACCGGGATTTAGTTGTTCTTTAGCTGGGCTTGGGCTTAGGCAGAGCTGGCTAAAGGGGGAGGAAGCTAACTACTGTACAGCATAGTTGCAGCAGGGAGGTTTGGGTTTAAAGGAGCAAGCTATTTTCTCTTTAGCAGAGATTGCTGTTGTTCTAGGAAGCTTGCTATACTAAGAGACTTTTGATCTTTATCCTGCAATATCTAAACTTCCTATTTTTCTCTTTTACCTTTCTAAATGTTATTCTCAATAAACTTGTTTTGGTTTACAGTTTAAACGCTTGATACCAGTTTATTGCATTAGAACTGGAGTACTCACTTGGCCAAGTGCACATTTCCAGAAACCTAAAAGTGCCCAGCTACTTTTTGGAGGGCAGGCACTGGATGGTCTGCTAGAAGTCGTGACAGGAGTTGATTATCCCACAATAATGTTATTGTTGGATATCACCCCAATATCCAAGGGCTGTACTGGGATTGCCACAGACATGTTGCAGTTCCAACTAGGGAAGTGCACAAATTTATTTTTTGTATTCAATTTGTATCAATTCAAATGCAAGAAAATTTGTATTCATTCCAATATATCCCCTTCAAATGTTGTAGGATTTGTATTCAGTACAAATGTTCAATCCCATACGAATCCATATGAATCCCATGCAAAGCTTCATATGAATGCATCAAAACATTCCATTCAAATTTGCATGTCAGTCTTCGAATGTGCCAACATTCAATTCGAATTCAAATGAATTTTGAATGTTACGAATATTCATTTACATCCCTGGTCCCAACAGGTGGCAAAACCAACAGCCCAACATTGCCCTGGGATAATTCCGGGTTTTTACACACTGTCTGGAAGCTGTCTTAGTCAATCGTTCTACTTTTTAAATCCAGCAGTATTCACAGGCAGACAGGCAGGCAGGCAGGCAGGCAGGCAGGCAGACAGACAGACAGACAGACAGACAGACAGACAGACATGCAGTGCATTCTGTTAATCCAGACTGATGATCACCAAGGCAGGGAGAAGTGGAAGGCAGATAATTACAGTATAGGCAGTCTCATTAGTGAAATAATTATGAAAAACTAAAAAGTACTATCGTCATTTGAACAAAATCATTGCAGAAGCTTAGCTCTCAACATAGCCTTTTTTAGGAGACATACAAATCTGAGAGGTGAACAAAATTGGTGCTGCACACCAAGAATAATGTATCTTCATGCACCATCTAGCATCCAGCACAAGCAAAGTTTTGCAGCACTGCTCATGCGTTTTGTTTTGTTTTCTCTCTACATTTCCCCTTTTACCAAACAGCAGCTTTCTTTTTATTTTAATTTTGGTCCTTTTCGCACATTGGCGAAAAGGCTGGTCTGGGAATGCTCTAGCATGTGCGCTTTGCTGAGCCACCTCTGGACCGTTCCTCGGCCAGACAGCAGTGGAGCACTAGCCACACTTGGGACATGGCAAATATGCTCCGGCACACGTCCTTCACACAGGATGGAGGGTGTGTGGGGCAGGGCAGTATAGGCACCACATCACCCAGATGCCACAGCAAAGATCAGGGTGCGGTGGGTGTCTGTTGCCACATTGAGACAATAGCTGCTAATACAGCACATAGTGAAATGCTGGGTAAATTTGGGATGGATTGGCATTCTAAAGTGTGGATGTCCAAATTATCCCACATCTTAATTTTGCTGGGCTGACGAGGGGAAGTATTTCTTCACCCAGAGGGTCATCGGTTTATGGAATGTGCTGCCGGAAGAGGTGGTGACAGCTACCAGTCTAGATGGATTTAAGGTAGGGTTAGACAAATTTATGGATGACAGATGTATCAATGGCTACTAGAACGAATGCCTAGATGCATCTTTCAGGCTGGGGGGGGGAGGAACTGGGGCGCTTCTAAGGCCATCTGCTGGGACTCGAGAGCAGGAGAAGGTTTGTCCTTGTCTCTGCTTGAGATGCCCATGAGCATTTGGTGGGCCACTGTGTGCGACAGGATGCTGGACTAGATGGGCTGTGGCCTGATCCAGCAAGGCTTCTCTTATGTTCTTATGGTCTTATATGCATCTTGTGTATATCCATACAGACACCTACTGGATGAAAATGGGATGCATATGGCAAAAAACCAGGATGTATCCAGATGCATACAGATGTGTACAGATGCGTATGGGATCGTATCAGTTCAACTGTCCAGACATTAGTTTTTCTTTATTTGTACAAATTCGTCAACAACTGCATTCTTGCACACCCCTAACACGCCCACTTTCTTTTTTCTGCCTCCACTTGGTTAGCCTCAGGGTATTTAGAACAGGAACACTGATGGAGATGAGCCATCGCTGTTACAGGATTTGCCATAATAGCGATGTTTAAGGATATCACCTTGATATCCTGGAACAGTGTTGAGAATGCCACAGATATGTGTGGCAGTTCCAATACAATCCTGGAAGAATCGTGGGTTTTAACCCCCATAGATTAATATAATATTGTAACCCGCCCTGAGACTTTCGGGTATAGGGCGGGATAGAAATACAAATAAATAAATAAATAAATAAATAAATAAATAAATAAATAAATAAATAAATAAATAAATAAATAAATAAATAAATAAATAAATAAATAAATAGACAACTGATTGGAAACTGGAGAATGAACCAAATTCAGGACCTAGTAGGCAAAGTGGCAACCCAGCCCTTGGGCAGGGCAAAGCTCAAGAAAGCTGGAGTATTCATAGAGAACATGTCTCTCTTCTCTCTTCCCTGCCTCTAGTCCTTATAATGTCACATGTTCAAATGTCCAGCTGCTGTTTCCCTGTGCATAATCAAAACATCACAAATGTGTTCATTGTAGCTTAACCTGGAAGGATCCCCAGAGGAAGCACCCTTTAGCCACCTCCCTCCATTTTTTACCCGCCGGGCAGGTGACAGCGCCAAGCTCAGCACTGTTATGTGTATTTTCATTCCACAGCTTCCACTAAGGTCTTTGAACAATGATATTAAATATTAATTCTGCCTAGGCAGAATCCCTAATGGGAGCAGCAGCCTTAAGGTTAATAGTCCTTTTAATTAAGGGATAAGTCAGTTATTGAACAGAGAAGCTAATCACAAAAGGATTACCACTGAAAATGAACATAGTCTGTGCAATTAGTCTGATAATTAAGACTTAAGTACTGGATGGAGATCAAAGTGCTGGTAATCTGCAATAAAGTTCCTCGAGTTGTAAGGATTTTCAAAATGTTAGCTCATGCTTTATTACACCTTCCATTTACGGTGTGCCCAGGATAGCGGCAAACATGTGTCCCCAGTGGATGTCAGCATGTATAACGGCAACAGCTGTTACCACATAAGCCTGGTGTTTCTCACAATATGATTACCCTGTCAACGACCACCATAAAAGGTGGCATCTGTATTCATCAAACAGAGTTATCAATAAATGTAAAGCTATACAACAATTAGAGATCTCCAAGGAAGAACAAATCCAACTGGAAAAAAATTAGCCAACTACAGTATTTAATTACTAAGATTGTTAATCAATGAAATGCCTTCATAACTTTTAATTAAAATTTTTAATTTGGACAGAATATTTAGACAATCCAACACAGAGTTTTCATTCCAGATTCCCCCCCCCCTTTCTTTTCTCTCTCTCTCTCTCTCTTTAAAAACAGCTGAACTGCCAGAGAACCAGCCGTGGCATCTGCAAACAGCCGCCCACCCAGGGGACCCCTTCGTATCTGTAATTGCATTTTGTCACCTACAGAGGGTGTTCAGAAACCTTGTTAAAAGTAAAGGAAATAGTTAGGAGAATCTCACTGTAGCCATTACTATTGTGCAAATTACCGGGTAGAGCAATCCTGAAGCTGTCAGAAAAGGTTAGTGAGAAAGAGTATCAGGAAATCAACCATTCAGCAATTCATCATGGCCTAAACACCAGCTCCAAAATGAACAACCCTCCTCCGGCTTCTTCTTTTTTTAAAGGACCCTGTTTTATGAAGTCAGCTAGAGCCTTTCTTTCCTTCTTTATTATTATTTTTAGAGGAGTGAACAGAGATAACAAGGAGAGTGGCTCTCTTATAAAAGACCTAAAAGGGCATAATAATGAAAACCACAGATAATTCTATCACTCTGGGCTTTGCCAGCTAATGTGTAATGGAACTGCATTTGCTCAGAATGAAAGGTGCTTCCATAATGATGGTGGCTTAGCTTGTAGTTTCGATTCCCAAGTCCTGAAGGGGAGCTAAGCATCATTCCGCTAGGCCCACTGCAAACGTCTAACATCTCCCTTCCATATACAGTGGAAGCAGGAGGAGCTCTGCTCATGGTAACTCTTGGTCACCTGCATCAATACTAGGATGAAGCTCTTCATGAAGCAAGTAACCTGCTGAAATGTGACTGTGCCTGCATGGAGTATCATGTCACAGTGGCAATGGCACATGCGCCATCACACCAGGCTCCGCACGGAAGATGCTGACACCTGGACACATGCCTGGACCCAGGTAAATCTCCAGACATGTGGGGCTTAGTTTGCTGTGCACTAGCATTCACAAGTGTGAATTCTAGTGCACGCTCGTGGGGAATGCACTTTTTCCATCCAGCAGATGGGAAGCTAAGGACTGGCAGGAGGAAGAGCCCAGTCATGACCTGAGTCAACTGTATCAGTTTGAAGGTACATGACTTACTCATTTTGGGTTCATGACAGTAATTCTTTCCGGTATGACTTTAAAAAAAAAATTGCAGTTCTAAACTTTTACTTGTGTGATCAAATGGAATCCTAACAGGTTTTTGAATGTAGCACAATGAACAGCTTCTGTGTAGTTGAATTCTCACTTCTAGAACCACATTATTGTACTGGGTAGATTAGCTTGTAAGTAAGTTCTGCTGATATGAAGCTCTAATTAAAAAAAAGCACAGACCAATCATATATCCTAGCCCTACGGAGGGCTACTTGTTTCTGCTTTGCTTTTATGTAAAGTTACCTGTAGATGCAAGATGCGCTAGCAATGCAAAAGTGAAGTTTCTCATCTCCCTATTCTGCATTGACTCCTGCCAGGATTTAAAACCAGGAGCGCCACTTAGGCTGCAGCAGAGAAGCCTGTATGTACCTTTGAACGATTCTGAGGCACTGATTTCCCTTATTTGTCAGATGTAAGAGAGTTCTCAAAGCTGAAAGGTACTCCATCTTAAAAGTAAGAGCAGCTTGGAAGAGAAGGGCTTCAGAGTCTCCAAGGAGACAGACTGGCTCAGGGAATTAGTGCTGGATAAGGTGTGTTTTTGTTTGTAAGCCATGTGATCAAATCCAGCTGTGTTTTCTTGAAAGCAAATGTCTATACCATCAGATTGCCTTCAGGGAAGAAGAAATCTTGCTCGCTGTCTGCCAGACAAGCCCACAAAGCTGATTTAGCTACCCAGCCTAATTTCATTTTGTTATTTCTTTAATTTTCATTTTAAGGCCCCAGGACAAATGACACTCTACTGGAATATCTTCACAACAGTCAAGCCATTCAGCCTACTAAAACAGAACATCTGCGTGACTATAAAAGTAGGACCAAAGGCAAATGAGTTAGGCTACGTTTCCACTGGTAAAAAAAGGCAGGTTTTAACCAAGATTTTTTTTTTGACCAGCACCAAGAGCTCCCTGCATTGGGGCACCATTCCCCACCCCACCCCATTCCTCCGTCTTTCATTGTCATCCCGCTGCTTGACTTCCCCACCATTCTCCAACAGACGAAGGAAAGGGGCGGAGGGGGGGAAGGGAAGCATTGGGGGAGATGAGGAAAGATGGAGGAAAGGGGGAGAGAGAAGGTAAATGGCGGGTGGCAGTGGAGGAGATCGGCACAGGCAGCGTTCCCATTAATAAATATTCAGATTTTAACAGGATTCTGCAGTGAGTCCTGTTAAAATCCAAACAAGAGGGATTTTCGTAGGACGGGAAGCCTAAGACAGCTCACGACGCTTTGACCATTCACACACAGGAGCGCAGGAGAGCGTGTAAATGCGTTCCGGCGCGCCTGTGTGTGAATGCTCAAAGCATCGTGAGCTGTCTTAGCCGGCAAACGCCGGCAAATGCCGGGGAGACAGCTGAGGTGGCTCCCTCAGCCGGCGCTGGCTGAAAACAGCTGATTGTCAAAGCCGCGCCGGCGTCGGAGGCGAGCCCGCAGCTGTTAGGGAGAGAGAAGCAGGCGCGAATGCTTCTCCTCCCGAATGCCTGCGGGCAGTTCGTGCGCGTCCGAACGCATGTAGAGCACTTTAAAGTGCTCTACATCTCGAACGCGCCGAAGACAGCTCCGGACACGTCGGAGCGCAAGCCCCGCAGAGCCAATGTGTATGCCGTGTCCGGAGCTGTCTTCCACACGTACTAAAATGGCGTGTGCGAAAACACCTAAGGATTCCACAGATTATCAGACATAGTCCACGGAAACTGGGAATCTTGTCAAAGTGTCGGGATGTTGGACCCTCGAGCTGGATTCAGGCCGGACTAAAGGGCTGGTGGAAACACAACCTTAGAGGAGTATGCACTGAGAGAATGGGTAAGAAATCTTTGAAGGGGGAACCAATGAGTACTCCATCTATTCAAATAGGTTATGATCACACCTTCATTTTAATTTTTCCTCAGTCCATCTTTGGACCACACCATTCACAGCTATTTAGCCCAATCTGTTTTATTTGTAGACTTTCCTCTCTTCATTCACACATTCTGCTATAGAGTGTCAATCCATTTTAATTTATTGGGTGTGATCAGGTGTGGCACTGCCCATCCCCCCCGGCACGAGCTGTCTTACACTTTTTACCCCTGTCTTTTATTCCTGTAAGGGGCTTTTATAATTTTAAAATCCTGGTAGCATGTTTTAATATTTCTGATAGTGTGTTTTATATATCTGGTAGTGTGTTGTGGTTTGCTCAAGCCCCGCGCCCGCAAGCGAACACCAGCAATGCTTAATTGGTTCACTCCACCTGCCTGACACTAAAAACTCTTATCACCAGCCTAATGGCTGCTTATTTTCTTTAGCCTCAGCTTCCTTGGTTTATGAAGAGAGAGAATTTTGTAACTGTAACAACCTTCTGGGTTAGACTATAGAGAAGCTGGCAAAGTCTCTTCACAGAAACAAAATAAAAAGCTTTATTCTTTACAACTGGAACAGGTATGGAAGCAAATTAAGACCACATCCCCATTACAAGCTTATTTTGGATTCAAACCGTTTCCAATCCTCTCAGACCCCACGTCAGTTTAGCTTAACATGCTTTCCGTGTGTTAAATCGCCCCAAAGCGTTGTAAATGTTAACCCTCATTTCAACAGGTCTCACTCCGGATCGTGCGCTTGATACGTGTTACATTTTTTACTGTGGGGACCCTACCATTTTAAGGGATGAGAAGCCATGTTAGGGTTTCCCTCTCCCAATAGCTTGCTTCCAAAGACAGTGATTTCAGTGTAAAAATCCAACCTTCACAGCTGCTACACTGTAGCAATCTAGCCACTTCGCACCTTATAACAATGTTGCAATTTTGCACAATTCTAGCTCTTTGGAGTTCTGACCTTTAAAGGGGAAAGGAAAGCAGGGGCAGATTCTGGGAGACGTGTGAATGTTTAAAGCCACCTTGCTTGAGTTGCCGCTGCTGCTATGTGCCCTGGGCAATGGGGAGAAGAAGGGAAAGAATCGCTGGCTGCCCGCTGCCGGTTTTCCTCCATCCAGGCAAGCGGCAGCCACCCAGCCAGGCTCGGTGAAGGGGTCCATTATGGGTGGCGCATTCACACCAGGAGGAAGAGGGCAGGGCAGCCCTGAAAAGCGGCTTTTAAAAAATAGCTACTTGAGTCACGTATGCCACGTACAATCCTCAGAATCTGGATCTAACGAGATTAAGTTTAAAGTAATGGGAACAGGCAAATTCTCGTTTGCATCCGGTTCTATTATTTCGGTTTAGGGAAACCGAATTAAGCTTATAATGGGGATGCGGCCCCTCTGAGGTAGGTGCAGCTGTGAGAGCTCAGAAGAGAGCTGTGACTAGCCCAAGGTCACCCAGCTGGCTTCATGGGGGAGCGTGGAATCAAACCCAGTATCCCCAGATAAGAGTCTGGCTCCCTAACAGCTAGACCAAACTGGCTCACAGTTAAGAGGAAACCCAAATGGCAGAAGATAATCCTGAGGCAATCCCAGGCTTTTACCTTTTCTACTCTGTACTTGCAAAAGTACCTGCATGTAGGGAGCGCCAAGCCAGCTCCTTTTGACTTTTTGTGCACTTCCTGCACTCATGTGCTTTTACAAAAACAGCAATGAGTGTTGATCTTTCTGCAGTAAGGTAAATTCAAAGTAGCGGCGGCATAATGTGCCACCATGGTGCAGGATCGGGCGCCAAGTGTGATGCTGCCACCTCAGTTGCGCATTCCAATACGCAGCTTTCTTAAGTCTGGACAAACCCCATGTGGCATTGGCCAGAAGTGGAACACAGCCTTTTGAAATGTACGAAATCAGTTACAGATACATTTGTAATCTAGATATGCTTCCATTTTAATTCTCAACCCATTTACACTATGGCAATATTACTGCGTTCAGTATGGGATTGCTCTGGAATAATTGCTTTGAGACTTGGGGTCCTCATTGCTTATTTGCTCTGTTGAAAGGTACCCAGTACCATTGATTTGATGGAATTGGGATGCACCGCTTTTCCGAGGAAGATAGTAATATAAATCACATTTATGATTAAATTTCAAGCATGTAGGAAAATCTAGGCAGCCACTTCCAAAGCAGAACTTTTAAAAATGGTTTCCAAAATTGTATCTACATATTTTTTAATCCTCAGGAGGATAGATTAACAAAAAGCTACCTCCATGACATTCAGGATGAAAATCTATCTTGTGGAAAAGCTAAAAATTCTCAATCCATCAATTAAATGTGGATTCAGGGCACCGTCTCATATTTCCTTGTCAAATAAATTATGTCTTACATCAAAGACCACACAGATTCCTGCTTAACAAAACAGGGAAATGTCTGAATGCATCATAACTGTGAAATATGAAAGAAGACAAAATTAGACAGCCAATAAAACTGAAGATTTGTTAGTCAGCTAAAAGCTACCTTAGAAATGATACTAGTGGCAATCAGGACTTATGATTAAAGGGATGTTCTTTAATCTCCCACAGTTTTGCTGTTTGCTGAGCTACAGTTTTGAAAAGAGGAAAATGACAAAGCCAAACCAAATGAATGAAAAGATTACTGGATGAAAAAGGACTGTCTCTGGGTACTATTAACCTGAAGCCAAGGATCTGATGTGTTGTTTCAAATCAAGGCACACTTGGTCTTTATATCACCTCTGTGATTCAAGACTTTTTGCTTGCATGTAGTTTTGCTTGTTGTATCTCATCTAATCTTCATCAGTTCCTCTTTTTGGAACTGACGGGCCACATCCCCATGCACATTTGGTATGTTCCAAACGTGAGATCAGCAAGGGGCGTCCCCATGCATTTTGGATTTGGTCCACGGAAAGCAGACCAAGTCCACCCAAACAATGCCAGACCAGGACCAAATTTCGTACCTGAAAAAACAATTCTCAGCGCGGTTTGGGGTACCGGCACGCATTGGTTAGCGAGCCGATCCCACACATGGGGACAATCACAGGCTATCTGGGGAAGAGATTGGCACTCACGTCATTAGGAGGTGGGGTGTGCTTGCTGTTCCTACCTTGTGCATTGGAGATCACAGCCACTGACATTTTAAAATCCCAATCGCCAAGGCAGGCAGAATACTGGCTTAGATTTTGTGCATTTTCCATGGAAATATTTCCACCCCTGTTTTCCAATTGCCAAGACAGGCAGGATAATGGCTTGATTTTTGTTCCAATTCCAAAAATTTTCAACCACCATTTCCTGATCGCCAAGACGATCACGAAATAAAGCCTTGATTTTCTCCCTTTTAAACCTGGTGAGCATTTTTGTGGTTTCCGGTGGAGCGGAGGTGCACAAAAACGCTCAAGCACCTAACTACCGCTAAACCTCGTAGTGGCTTTCGGTCTTTCAAAATTATTTATAAATTTATTATTATGAAGTAAGCTTTATTTTAACTTTTTTCTCCATGCCTCCCAGCCCAGTCCTGGCTTTCAGTGCTGTTAAGGGAGGGGGGTTGCTGCACAGGGCAGGGCTGACATCAACCCATCTTCCAATGAGCAGAGAGGGGGCAGAGAGGAGGGGGCACTGCTCCCCCATGCCAGGGTTTGGCGCAGTTTGCATGGGGACACCTCCATCCGTGCCCAGCCTGCATCTAGCCCATGTTGCCAGGAATGGCATGGGGATGGGCTGGGAGTGAACTCGGACCCGCTCCCGGTCCCATGCATTCTGATCCCTCTCCAAATGGCTTGCATGGGGACATGGCCATGGTCTGTACTTTCTTTTTCACTTAGTTCCAGGTCACTTGCTTTCTGCATGAACTCTACTGCTCCATCTCCAGTTCCCCAGCTGCCTAGCAGCCTGCTCACCTTTCTATTCCTTCCTTCCTTCTCTATTCATTTGCATCACATTGATATAATTCCTAAGTCCTTAATTTCTGAGAACATGACTTCTTTGCCTGCTCCATTTTGCAATATGGGAAGGAAGGAAGGAAGGAAGGAAGGAAGGAAGGAAGGAAGGAAGGAAGGAAGGAAGGAAGGAAGGAAGGAAGGAAGGAAGGAAGGAAGGAAGGAAGGAAGGATACAGTTGTGCACTCTGTAAGATGGAAGGAAATATCATTTTTATTCTGGCCACTGGAGAGAGAGTAATTTTTCTATGAACTCCAAACTGGTCCCCCATATCAATACCCATGGCTAGGATATGGATATGGTCTCTTTTTCCCATAGATTGGGGTTTGAGCAAAGCAATAGTGACAAGGGTTCAAATAACACATTGCTTTGGCCACTTACTTGGTCTCCCATCACTATAAGTGCTAGAGCTTCATTGGGTAGGTGTTCCATACTGCTGAATGTGATCTGACGGCCTTTGTCTGATGGACCATGGCTTGTTTCTCAAGGTAAGTTGGGTAGATATCAGCCACATCTCCCACAGCCACCAATCCCAACCAGCTCTGCAGTTCCAGGACTTCCTCCAGTGCTTTGATTTGGGACCAGCAAAACTTCAGCAACTGGCATTATTTGGCCAGCTTCGGTCCATCTTCAGGTCTGACTGCTCACACTTTTTCATTTCCATGCACACTTTCTCATTTCTACTGTTCACACCTTTTCATTTCCTGCTCACAACTTCTCATTTCTACAGAAATGAAAAGGCGTGAGCAGTCAGACCTGAAGATGGACTGAAGAAGGTGTATTTTCCTGTCATGATAGCAAATTTCCTTATTGAAAATGGAAATCTGTCTTTTCATATATGCTTACAAACGTCACTTGAGCAGTGGTTCTCAACCTTCCTAATGCCGCCACCCTTTAATTACAGTTCCTCATGTTGTGGTGACCCCCAACCTAACCCTAACCCTAAGCCCCAACCATAAAATTATTTTCGTTGCTACTTCATAACTGTAATTTTGCTACTGTTAATGAATCATAATGTAAATATCTGATATGCAGGATGTATTTTCATTGTTACAAACTGAACATATTTAAAGCACAGTATTCATATCAACCACAGGTGAATATAAAAGTGCCACTTTACCTCCAATACTCCTGCTTTCTACACAGTAGCTGCTCTCTACTGTATTTGTATGGGGTGTATGTGATGGGGTTGGCGTGATGATGTCATCACACCAGGTCCTCGTATGTGGGCGTATCTGCATGTGGGTGGACCTGCCTGGACACGGAGAGAGGAGAGGTGTCGGTTCCTATGTGTTTTCCGATGGTCTCAGACGACCCCTGTGAAAGAATAGATCGACCCCCCAAAGGGGCCGCAACCCACAGCTTGAGAATCACTGCACTTGAGGTTTCAACTAATGGCAAAAATGGGGTGATCTGGCCCATCACAGACACAGGTGAACAGCTGACTATTTTTCCTACACAACAGGTCCTTTACCCAAGAATCACAATGATGTTTTAAGAAAACTAGATTCTTTTATATTTAGGCATCTCTTTTTAAAAAAGATTTTTCTGCAAGAGGCCATCAAACCCATCATAATTAGGACTCCTGCCTGAGGTGAAAAGCTATTGGCCCATGAAACTATTTTCCAATCACCATTTTTCCAGCTGAGCTGGACTAGTAGAACAATAAACTGGCAATTAAAAGCCTCAACTTTAAAACAGACATCCAGTTTCCCCTTAGTTCTCCAGTGGCAAAGGTTAAGTGAATTATGTGGAGATAATTCACTCAGCTACAGGCCAAAGCCACTGGCTGCCTTGCTGTCCGTTAGCTGCCACTATCTTTGCTCTATCCAAACTGATATCTTTCAGATGGGAGCAGAACAGTACAGAGATACTGTGGACAGATTTCAGATGGTGGGGTGTATTGGAAGGGATAGTTTTTCTAGGTCATATATTTTATTTCCCATGTCCGAAATTAATATGCTGCATAGACACTTCTCCATGTCTAGTTTGGCTGTACATAATTCTGAGGTCTGTATTGGAAGGAGAGTTATGATTATAATATAAACATTTGCACGCTGCCATCAATAGAAAAGTAAATTGGATTGCAGTAGGGTTTTTAAAAAGTCAATTTTTCTTTTATATTTATATTTTGTTTTCGCCATTCTTACTGCTCTGCAGTCAACAAAATTAGAACCACCACCTATAGCACCTCTATTTGTGTGGCAACACCTACATAATGTTTCCAATTAACTTTGTACATTTTTAATCAGTGACAAATGCTTTGGGTTTTGTTTTGTGTTGTGTTGTTTTTTGAGGGGAGCAGTAAATTCAATTTATCTTTTACTGCAATGCCCATAAAAAGTCTTACAACGTTCCGGAACTTTTCGACGGTTTTACTTGCTACTGACATAAGGCAGCTGCTGGACCTACAACAAAGACTCTAGTTTATGAGCAGCCTGAATTAGGATGTAGGTTAATCAATTAATGTCCAAGAAGAGAAGGAAAAGATCTTCCAACCCACCACCAGCTCTACTGCATAAACTTGCCAACACGTAAAATTGTCCCTCCGCTGCACAGGGAGAGATGTTAAATATTAAAATGTTTAGGAGCAGAAAGATAGCAACTGTTTATTCCAAAATCCTCTAAGCAACAGTCAGGTAAGTGAAAAGGTCACGCATATTTCATTAATAAATCTCCACAGCTATTTGTTTTTCTTTTTAATGAAATTCAAATGCATCCCAGTTCAAGAACCAAGTGATTAGATCATAAATCTGGATGTCCTTGAAGATGATGAAAGAAATACTCATCTGTAAAGCAATCATCAGCTGCCAAATCTATCATCTACACATTTTTTCAGGTGCTAGGAAAACAGCTTAATTGCAAGCCACTTTCTTGATTTCCCTGGGAATTTATACAAAATAACTTTTCCATACTTATTGAAGAAAGATAAAAGAAAGGAATTTGGATTTGAGAATAACACATGTTCCATTATATCCTTAAAGAGACGATATGGTTGGATCCAGGCTATGTTAGCTGCACTTAATTCTCTTTGAAATCAATGGGACGTGTCATGACTAATTGGTTCCACTGATTTCAACTGGACATAAGGTCAAGCAACTTAGTCTGAATCCAACCACATAGGTCTACAGATTAATTAGAGAAAATTAATCCATGAACAGCTGGATCAGAATGTTTTAACAAGTGAATTTATATGGGGCGGGACCAGAGCTGTGAGCCATGAAAGTGATGCAAACCATGTACAGCAAGGTATACTAAACGACAGGTCAGCAGAAGACACTTGGGCTGTGATCAGATATGGCCAAAAAAAAAGCATCTCTGAGGCTCCACAGAGAAGGCTTCAGGGTGAGATTGTATTAAACATTATGTGCTAGAAAAAGTGGATTAGAGAAGATTTGGGAACATGAGAACCACATTGTCTCTTCGAGGTGCCTCTGAAGAGCCCCGTTTGTTATGTCTGAGCACAGCCTCAGCCTGACATATTCTAGACAGAACTTTTAATATCATGCTAACTTCTCCCTCCTCACATTTCTAATGTACTTCAATTATGTCTAATAATCATACTATTCACCATTAGAGGCTATTTCTTCTATCAGGGATAAGGAATCTATAAACCTGTAGATATAATTGGACACCGTGGCAGCCTCAGCCACCAAGTTCAGTCGTCAAAGGAGTTAGCTTATTTATTTATTTATTTATCTTATATACTGCAAATTTCATTGAGATTTTACATGGTGTACAAAAGAAAAGGAATACAAACCAGTAAACCAAACTAAGGAATAGTTGTAACTTGTTATGGTTATTCCATTAATCATCACCAAAGGCTTAGATGAAAATATATTTTAAGGGTTTTAAAACATCAGCAGTGACAAAGATGCCTGCATCTCAAATGGAAGTGAGTTTAAGAGATCAGGGACCAGAACTGTGAAGGTGCCTTTTCTGGCCTTGTCTTACATCCTGTTGATTCAGGAAAGCCAGGAAATATAAGGTCTAATAAATGAGAAGACACAGAATGTGTGCTAACTGTGTGGGCACAATGAGCTTGGATATATCCAGTGAAACCTACAGGGCTTTACAGGTAAGGACCAATACTTTAAATGGGGCTTAGAAGCAGACCAGGAACCAGCGGAACCAGTGAAACTGGAAGGTTGCCCTGTCATGTTCTCTATTATTTGTTAACACTGAGACTGCAGTGTTTTGGGCCAACTGAAGTTTCCAAGTTTCCTTAAAAGTAGCCACAGACAGACTTTGCTACAGTAATCTAATCACAAGATAGCCAGAGCCTCAGCAACTGAAGGGAACACCTGCTGGTCAGGATACAGTTAGAGATGTTGCACCAAAGGCTCTCCTGACAAGCAGGAGGAGGAGATCACTAAGGACTCCCCAAGTCAGGTACCTCATCCTAGTAAGAAACAACTGTCCTTCCAAGATGAATCTCGGAGCCTTCCTATAGGCAGGACGGCACATGTAGCCATCATGACTCAGGCCACATCCAGACGTCGTCCGAAATCCCAAAGCAAAGTTCCTCCAGAATAACAGCATGGAACAAGCACAGGCACTTACCTCTTATGGTGCTTGCTTTCATGATGGCATGACATCTCCAGAAATACCCAGAAATGTGCAGTCACCACCACATGCACATTTTGAGGTCCTGCCCATGTCTGGTGACCATTTTCAAGATGGCAGCTCCTGTGACTCCCTCAGTAGAAGGAGGCAAAGAAATAAGAACTGACTCCAGCTTCCCACTGTAATTATTCCAGCTTTCCTGGTCCCTTAGCTACATCATTGACAGGTGCCCCAGAAAGAATGACTTCCAGATAACGGGAACCAGCTACTCATGTTCCAGTGGATCCGTTTAGCTTTGCAAGAAAATAGTGATTTCAACAGAAGTCGTTGGTTTCTTTGATGGTGGTAAATAGCAAGCAAACTAGTTGGCAATGGGAGAGAATCTGAACTTTTTATATTGTGCCATCACTGCTGTTTGTGGGGTTGAGCAAAGAGCAAAAAAACTATTGGCATGAGGTGAGGGATATTTTTCAATGGACTTGTTAACATAATCACTCATCTGGGCTGGCTTGGCACCCCACCCAGTATGCCATTAATCCCATCAATCCAGGCTTCACAGACAATGAGTAGCAGTTTGCCCAGTCACAATGCTATGTAGGGTCAGATAGTGGCTTACACCTTTCCTGTGCATAGTGGGATGAAGGAAGAAATGTGAACACTTATCAAGAGTGGATTTCCCACCACAGTCCTTCTGTTACTTCTAGTCTTAGGCCACGGTTACACCTTTATTTTAATCCTTCTTTCAGCCCAAAATTCTAGCCAATTTGCTTACATTTTAAAATGCCAATCCGTTTTTGTTTTGTTTTTTTTTCCTGGATTTTCCTTCCTCTATTCAGGTTTTCCTTCATTTGGGCCAACACAGCATTAAAGTTTTAATGCCCTTCCAGGAGGACACTGTTCCATCTCCCTGGCTGCCCAGAAAATGATACTCGTTTGTATTTTTATCCTACCCTATACATAGAGATCTCAAGGCGGGTAACAGCAGTTGGGTTGGGATTTTTAGGGTTGCTGGCTGAGATTCGCTCTGCCCATTGAAAACTCTGATGTCAACAACCTTATGGAACAACCCTATGGAACAGTTTCCCCTCCATATGACACTCAAGCTTCCTGGGTGTTTAATTCACTTGTTCAAAATGTATATCTTTGGCCTTTCACATAAATTGCTTTCTTAATGGTAAAACAAATATTCTCTCCTGTGATTGTAGTTTAATACAATTAACAGAAACAAAACAATCATGCTAAATGAAAACACAGTGCATGAGATAAAGAAGAAAAATGAAACTTCATTGACTCTGAAAAGGACTGTATATTATTGCTATCCTAAACATCTCACTACCTCAGAATAAGGTGGTGACCCCTTAAAAACTTTCTTCTGAGAAGATGCAGTATTTATAAAATTATATTTTGCAATCCCAGACATGCATCCTCATGAATTAGCAACACTGAATTCAGTGGGATCTTCTCCCCTGAAACTGTATATGGAACTGCAGCCTTAATTAAGCCAATTTTATTGACCTTTTTAATTGCCTTTTTTTGTCACTAGATTTTCCTTCCGCTGCTATGCATTATCTGATTTGTTTTACTTAGCATACATCTAATTTTTGACCTAACAACAATATGATCATTAACTGTTAATAACACTCCTATTGTTAATAACAGTGAAGGAATCCAATGAAATAATACAGTACAATGTTATTGTATAGGTTATTCTGCATTTCCAAAGAGCCTTCCCAGCACAACACCATCTAGGCATTTATACTTAATTACAGTATTTCCTCAGTAAAGTAACGTGGCGTAATTATGGAGTGGCCATTAGAATCTTCTGCGGCTGGAATGCCCATGACACATAAAGCACTGGGTTTTAATAGCAAAAGCAGGAATATATGCAGCATGTTTTGGAAAAAGTCATACCGTAGTCTATTAGTCCCTCCCTCTCTGTGATTAGAGTTAATAAACGTGGCTTTTATTTGTCTTGCCATAGACTGCGTAGCTTTTTTTACCCATAAACACAAATATTAACCATAAATTGTTCAAGGAGCCATTTGGGAAGTGCACATGGAGAAGATGAAAAGGAACAATTCAGAGCTCTCTCCAGGGAAAGATCAAATGGCTGGTTACTTAAGTAAATGCGACCTAAATGGGCAGCTCTTAGCCTGAGGGAAAGTTGAAGATTGGGACACCAACGTTATATTTAACACCTCAAGAGTTGCGCTCTGAAACATTTCAAACACATTTTTCTGCCATTATGAGGTGAAGAAAACACAAATTAGCAGCTGCTGGGTTCTAAATCCTTGGGAAAAGAGAAAGAAAGTGAGCTGTATCATAATTAATGCAAGCATTTCGGAACTGTGCTTAAAAAACAAGCAGCGGGGCAAAATCATTCAGCTGGGAAAGTTCATGTACTGATCTGAAAGCTAATGCAGTCTAGTTAAGCCCCTTTCTTCACATTTAGGCCCATTTAGGCATTTTAGACCTCTTCTAATTACTTTTGAATAGCTTAAGGGGCTATATTAACAGCACAAAATAATTGAAGTGTACGATAATGTTTAAGGATTCAACAGCACAACATTCTTTTACAAGCGGAAGATAACATCCAGTCCTCATCCCATGAGGCAATATAAGTGTATCTCTAGAAACTAGAAATCCAATAGACTTCTTATTCTGCACTTGCCTTGCTACTAATTCTCCTTTATTCTGCCTGCCCAATCCACCTGTAAACTGGGGGGTGCCTCAGAGAGGTGCCGCTGAGAACTCTCAGGCCAGGGTCCCACTAGGCAATTTAATACAGGTTTAAACCAGGCTTTTTTAAAACAACAGTGAGGTCTGGTGTTTTGTGTTCCCTCTAATGTGGACTCACTCTCCATTCTTCCATGCCTGGCAGGGGAGGAACCCCCCCCTCCCCATGGAGTCAGCAATTGGACACGTCATACCCTGACTTCATTGGGATGGGCAATTCAAACCCCACCCCCTATATAAGCCCGCTCCCAGAGATCACAGAGCCTTTGTTCACCGCTTCACCAACTGCTGTAGCACAGCCTCTTCCTCATGTTAAAAAGGCAGTAGAAGATTAAAGATCACTTTCCCTTTGTTTCGTGTGTGAGCGCTAGGTCAGAACAGCACAAAAAGGCAAGGGGTGAGGCAAAAGGGGATGACTGAAGAAGTTATGCTGGAAGGGACAGATCAGTCAGGCTTTTACACAAGAGCCGACAGCTTTGTGTATTTCATGGTTGCTTGCAGATCTGTTTGTAAAATCAGACACTTCACCCAATACATCTGATCTCTTGTTACACCTCACTCCTGGATACATGTATCTTTTTGTTTGCTGCTGCAGGCTCTTCATTCTCCCCCTCCTCCACCCCACCTCCCTTTCAGGCAACCCGATCCCCTTAGCATGTAATGGTGGACAGCCCAGGGAAGAGGGGTTGAGGGCAGGGGAAATCATGGTTTCTCATTGGCCAAGAGGAAACTGAGAACGTCCCTAAAGCATGGCTCCCTCCCCCAAAAAACTGCTTGTGTTCCCATTGCTAAATAGGATTATTTCTAAATCCTTTTAATCTGAATAGGGATTCTCCACATTTTGGGATCTTTAATCTGTAGAAACAGGAGATCCCTTGCAAACTTTTGGAATGGGGGGCACTTGAGCCAGCTTCAAGCCTGACTAATCCTGTGTCAAAACGGGGCCTCGGTCGCTCAGCCCCATGTCTAGAAACCAGCATAATTGGCAAATGCTGAATTGGCTAAATTTTTGAAGAGTTTTGTATGAATGTCTTTTCAGAAGACTATAGCCTGTCTACCAAAATGCAACATTTGCATATGTTATCAATTTTTCACACAGCTCTTAGGGGAAAATCTTCTCACAAATACATGCTGCTCATACAAGGAGTTTCAATTTAATGAGGAATGGTTACCTTAGGCTGTATTCACATGCAGCTAAACAAACAAACAAACAAAAACACCTCTGAGGCGACTGCTTAGAATTCATTTTGTTTGTGGGTGGGATTAATTTGCATACCAATCTGCCCCTCCCCATCACATGAATATTCTAAACTGGATTGTAAAGGCAACAGGAACATTGCTGCCACATGCTACTGTCTCTAAGACACTTTGGAGATGCTTGTTTTCGTACACGCGGATGCAACCTTAGTTCAAATTCCATTTTATTTTTTAAAAACAATAATGCTAGCTAATAATATTTAGGATCTGACCTAACTCCGATCTGCCTGGGTTTTCAAAAATAGATTTTTGAACAATTAAATCTCCAGAGCTCCCTCTACTGTTAGTGAGAGGGAAAGGTGGCACTGAAAGCTTTGCACTGTATCTCCTGCTTTTCTTCAGAGCTAGATTAAGGCAAGAACAGCCATCAGTCCCAAAACAGAGATCATGAGATCCTTGACCCCAAAGCAAATTCAAAAACTCAATACCAGGACCAGCCTAAAATATTTTGATACTTAGGAAGAAGGCAAGACGGTCCCCGTTCATACTGTACAACAAAGTAAATTACACATGGAAGCCTCTACTCAACTAGTTTTCATCTCACTTGTTACAGTTTGTGGGTTGCTATGCCATGTTCCATGTTCTCTTTTGAACTTAAGCTTCCGTGGCTACAATATTTATCATCAAAGGATATGAGTCTTCTAGCACAGTTTGGCTGGGAGCAGCCAGTGAATTCCCGGTCAGCGGTGTTCTCACCCTCTCTGAGGTGTGACACTGCAAATGGGTGTGGCAGTGTGCGACTGCAGCCATGGGGATGCCACCACAATCATTGGCCATGGCAATCTGGCCCGCCTGAACTGGGCCATCTGCACTTCAAGTGCTAGTGGTCTGATTGAGGACTAAACCAGCACGTAAAGCGTGAATGGTTTCCTCTACACATGCATGTGGTCTTGGCAGGTTCATTAGGGGAGGTCTGGAAAGACTGCAGGGACCAAGAATGGCTCCAGCCCATTGGATCTATGCTCGCGTTGTAAAAGCAGGAGGTGAGACTTAGGTTTTCAGGGTGGCGACTAGGGGTGTGCATGAAAATGCAGTTTCCAGGATTCGATTTGAATTGAATATCCAAAAATTTGAATTGATTTGAATGTTTAAAATTTGAATGCATTCACATTCAATTCAGTTTGAATACATTCGAATCTATTTGTATGAATGTTTGATCTCTGTTTGCTCATCCGTATGGATTCCCGCTGTTATCCCATATGCATCCCATTTTCGTCCAGTACATATACGTACAAGTGCAAACGGATACGAATAAGATGCATATAGATACGTATGGAATGCGTACATATCCGTACACATACGAACGGTCTGAATAATTTGAATGTGTAGATATTTGGTTCGAATTTGAATGTCCAAATTCGAATGAATCTGAACGAATTTGAACGAATTCCTAATCTTATTCACACATGAGCATGCTGATTGGTGGGGAAGGTGACACAGCCATCAGGGCCACGCTAGTGAGTCATCCAATCACAGGAGTCCAAGCCTGCAGCACCATAAGTCAATCACATACCTGCAGCCAGCCCACACAGTGGCCCACCAATTGCTCATGGGCATCTCAAGCAGAGACAAGGGCAAAACCTTCACGTGGAGGACTGAAACTATGGCCAGAATTCCTCTCCTAGCACAATTGTAGTCAGTGAGTCACCTCCTCAATCTTCCATGCATCCACATGGACATGAAGAGATGAGTCTGCCAACAAATAGTTTTTCCCATAGTTTCTCTGTGGTAATTTTCACAGTGAACTGGGAATGCTTGGGGGGCAAACTGGAGTGGAAGCGTTTGGCTACTCCATCCCATTTCAAGCATCCAGAGGACCAACCATTCACCATTGTGGATTCAGCCAGCTCAAGGTCTCCAAATGGGCTTCAGAACTGAGTAGGAACTGAATTTGCCTACTCATAAATATAGGCTCTGTGTTTTTACTTGTTCTGTATTGACAGGACACTTATGGATTGGAGGAAAACTGTACTGAGACCATAACCCCTCTTCAGATGACACATGGTGACATGAGAACATAAGAGAAGCCCTGCTGGATCAAGCCACAGTCCATCTCATCCAGCACCCTGTCTCATCCAGTGACCCATGAGTCTACATCTTGCTGTGTGCCATATACATAAATGCAGTATTTGGTGAGACTCAGCAAGCATCCACTAACACTCTTCGGCAGATGTGAATTTTAATATTGCATTCTTGGCAATAGGAAGGGAGAAGCTAGTATTAGTGAAGAAAAATGAGGGGTGTGTGAGCAGCACATGGGAGTAACAACCCATTCATTGTCCCTTCATCTTCTTCATCCCTACCACATGCAAACCCTTCCCTATATCACTGGTTCCAGTGAAGAGATTAAACTAATTTTCTTGCCATCATATACAGCAACACTAGTTTTTGCTTTTAAAATGTGATTCCCAGTGACAAAAGCATCCCAGCCCTCTCCGCTGCAAAAGGAGCAGACAGAACACTTCTGCTACGTGTGTCTAAAATACTAATGGGGGGGGGGGAGTTGAAATGAAGGTAATAAAAACTAATCCTGAGCACTTTTTTTTCAGTGGCACTGCCGGCAAATGCCTTCTACCATGCAGCCGCCTCAACCAAATATTATGATTCCTTCTGAAGTGCCAAAATTAACCTTAGCACATTTGAGACTGACAAGGGCTCTGTAAAGTGACACGCCAGTTTAGAACATGCACTGACCTTCGTTCTTAACAGCTTGCATAAATAACGTTTGGAGAAGAAACATTTGAAAACCAGATTGTTTTTGTTTTACATCCGAGGAGCAAAAGGTGAAATAGGTGGAGGGGGTGAAAGAGAGGGAAACATTTCATTAATATTCTTATTTGTTGTACGGATCACTTTCAGCTAGACAGAGACTCAATCGTGTGGAATGCTGATTCCTTATTCTTTCTTTCTTTCTTTCTCCCCCCCTCCCTTTCTCTTTTTCTTTTTAATGTAACATCAACAAAATGGCAATGAAGCGAAGCACTGGATGGGGAAAGAGGGCATTGCCTTGAATCAATGAGTTTTAAAACACTGAACACTCCTGAAACAATTTCCCCCCTGAGGAATGAATCTTCAGACTGAAAATTTTTAAAAGCTGATATACTTAAAAGACCATGGCACCTCGAGACTTCACCGTCTGAGGAGACTGTGTGTACCTCTCCCATAGTTCCTGCAGAGCTTCCTCTTCTCCCGGAGTTTGCACAATAGTTCACAAATTCATCCATCCCAGAAGCAGCCCACAGGAAGAAAATTTTTAAAAATTGCATCACGTGTTTCGCAGTCTGGTAAAATATAGCAGGACACTGGTGTAATTTTATACTATTCATAGTAAGCGCATAGAGCACCTTAAAAGCAACGTCTAGAAGCATTCATATAGGGCAGCCAAACCTAAAAGCAAATCTATAATTAAATGCCTAGGTAACTATAGCAAGTATTAAGGTGAGTTTGTTGAACTTTATGCTTCACCAAAACCCCCCCAAAAGTTTGAGGTTTGAGTAGTAATAGTATGCACAGACTTTCAGGAACAATCTACACTTGCCGGTATTCCTTATCAACAAGGGTGCATTGAAAGGCTTCCCTTCCACATGTTAGTGCAGAATAAGGAAGACCCTGCTTACCACGAGTATTCTACATCCACACAGACCAGAGCACAATCCAGGGGCCTTTTCACACTTGCCTGATTAGGCTGCCGTGAACTAGGGCTGGTAAACTTCAGGTAAAGGTGGACCATTTGGACTTGTCATGAGGAAAGCTTCCCCAAAGCATCCATTACCCACCAGAAGTGCAAATGGTCCTCCCATTTACCAGCCCATGCCGTTGTGTCTGAAGCTGGAAGTTCCACCTTCTTGCTACCATGATTGGCCGTTACGTGACATGCTAAGATGCCTTTATAAGGGAGGCATGTTCAAACACAGGGACGTATTGCGGCCTATCATGTCAGTGCCCATGAACAAATGCCCCTCTCACAACTCTATGACCGGATGCTACTCCCACCACGGCTGGGGTCAGTCTCAGGAATTGGAGGTCTGGTCATGTCAGAGGTCAGTAATCAATCATGGCTGCCACCATGCCTGCACCTGCAGCGATGCCGCCTTCCTCACCCACCAACCGCAGGGAACCGGGAGAAGAGCGAATGGTCATGCCACTGGACGCTTGAGGTAAGCTTTTGGTCAACGTTGGTAAAGGTGTGGAGCACAATCTAATCAAGAGTTAGTGAACTTCTGGGGAGGTAGGGCATGCTCTGAGGCCGTAACATTTGGTTTCGATTCAGATTTAAACTTGGCATGGGAAGGAACCCAAAGAATGCCAGACAGATCAATCAGCAAACAGAATGAACAACAAACTGAGAAGATGTATCTTAACAAACCAGTGGTCCAGGTAAAAAAAGGGATATACACTAGTACAGGGTCTTTTCAAATTTTCTTGAGGTAGTATTTGCCATATAGATATATCCCTTTATGTTGTTGTTGGGAGCAGGTAAGCGCCATGAAAACTCCGTAGGCCATGCAACCTGCTATTATCTCTGGGCTTTTCGATGAGGTCACATTACATTTGCACATAACATCATCACGCAAGTGCAGAGAGCCCCAACACACCTGAGTGATGCCATTGTGCGTGACATGGCAGCAGTCCCGCATAACTTAAAAAGAAATTCCTTTGTGCTCACTGGATTTATCCTCAGCTAACTGCATAAAGGATTTCAATGCTACATTTGTAACGGGTAATGATATATATTTGAGGCATTTATTAGAATGATAAAAATCTAATAGGTATAGTGGTAAAAAAAATGGTCGTGGTGGAGGAGGAAAATAAAACAGAAACATATCAATTCTTCTTTTTCATTTTTGCCAACAAAATTCAAGCAGTAGATTTTCCCCTTCTCAATAGCTTCAGTGACTGGGTTGTGACACATTTAAGTCACACTGAAAACAATGAGCTGGACAGCAACTCTAATCTTTATGCCGCTGTCATGGACCCTGGTATGTCACCAATATTTTCTGTAGCAAGCAACCATGTAACACCTGAAAAACAGATTGCATCTTAAAAATTTCTTCCACACATATACTATATCTATGAGTGCTTTTCAAGAGGGAAAAACAAAACAAAACTTTTTTTAAAAAAATGCTACTTTTGGGAAGATGCTTTATTTTGTTGTTTAATGTGGACATTTGATGTTTTCTTTGGCTGTTTCTCCATTTGCTGGTAGACCAGAGCAGGAAGGGACCTATGGTAGGGATGTGCATGAAATTTGAAATATTTGTTACTCTGACAAATTTGGATATTCATATACAAATCAAATGTCCAGACATTCAGAATTCCAAATTTGAACGAATACGAATATCTTGAGTTATTCATACGAATAATTTGGACATTCATATCTGTACAGGTACATATGCATCCGTACAGGAGGCGCACGGATGCGTACAAGATGCGTATGTACCCCTATACGAATATCTGAATTATTTGTACAAATACATATGAATATATTTGTAATTGAATCAAATGTCCGGACATTCATTTTTCCGTTATTCGGATACACTCGGATTTTCAAATATTTGAATCATTATGAATCAAATTTGAAAATTGCATTTGTGCACACCCCTAATCTATGGGTCTTCCTTGCACATGCTGGTGCTGTTTAAAGGAGGCCCCACGCACTCCTGTCCACACAGTACTGAGCACAGACAAGACTAGGGCCATGGTCACACATAGGTAAAATAGGATGAACTATCAAGAGTTCGATCTCCAGATGTACTAATGTTGTTCACACACAATTAATGATAGGTCGTCCTCAGCTGGTACCCAGCCTTGGCCACCATGCCCACGCGATTAAGTTATTGCGCCAAGCCTCCTGTAAGCAGCACTTGAATTCTCCGCCCTTCTTGACTGCATCAAGACTGCCTGCACTCTGATAGGATGAAATCAAGTCAATAAAAATTCAATCGAATTTGATCAAATGTGGACATTCAAATTCGAATAGAATGTCCACACATTCGAATTTAAACATTCGAACAAATGTTGAATGTTCCAAAGCATTTGTTCGATGTACAGATACGTATGTATTACATATGTATCTGAATGAATCTCATATATACCTGTACCCATTTGTGCTGCTGACAGTACGGGATGAAAACAGGATACATATGGGATAAAACGAGATCCATACGAAATGCATACAGATACATATAACACATACGAATGTTGTCGACATTTATATCTTCAGATTTGAATCCAACATTTGAACGAATAGATTCAAACGTATTCTATTCGAATCGGATTCTGTTGCATTTGGGTTTGAAACATTCAAATTGAATGAAATGTTTGGGTATTCAATTCGACCCAAATTCGAATGCAAAAAAAAAAACCCATCCGTGCACATCCCCACCTTACAATGCACAATCCTTATCTGAAATACTATATCATTTTAATCTTACTTCTCAGTGCATATCCAGAAAGGACCACACTGTAATTTATCTGATTGGTTTTCCTGTTCTGTTCCCAAGAAATGAAACACAACTTCTTTTCATGGTGGACTCAAATCTGGCAGTACCTTAGATTTTAATATCACTGAACACTCATATAGCTCATTGCACAAAGTGCTATGTTTGTTCTACAGGCTGAATGGGAGAACAAAGCTAAGCTACACCTTTACTTTAATTCTTCTTCAGCCCAAATTCCAGCCCGACAGCCCTGCCCCTTCCACATCATCACAGTCTCCCTCCCTCTTGCCTTGTTTTCCTTTCCCTATCCCTGGATCTCCCTCCCCCCACTCCTCTTGCCTTAATTTCCTTTCCCTGTCACCGCTGCAATCACAATGATCTCCCTCTACCTGCCCCAATCTTCCCACCCCTCCCTCTTGTCCTGACTTTCTCTCCCCACCCCATTGCTGCTGCTCCCACCTCCCTCCTCCACCCCCCACCTGTCACCTCACCCACCCTTTACCCTCACAGAATGCCTCCCCGCTAAGCACAGCATCTCCTCGCTCCCTTGCCAGCTGAGGATTCCCAGCTACATCAGCAGGAAGGTGTAGCCAAGCCATTCCAGGCTGCCTTCCTGATGCAGATTTGAATGGTAAGGTGTAACCACGGCCTGAGAGACCATCAATAGCTGCTGATACGATATCTATGGAGCTGGAATGAGCTACCAGCATCCAAAGAAGTGATGACTAACAGATCTCCCTGATTCCCAAATCTTTGTTTGATCCACAGCAGATCAAAATACAGTTTGGGGAGATCCTGATCCATGGACCATCATAGATCCAGTGCACCTCAGCATTTGCTTTGACTATAACCTCACTGGATTCTTCCTGATGCCTCTGGCATTCCAATTGTCCATTCCAGCATACCAGCTGCACCTGGAAAAAATGGCATTACTTTCTAACCATAGTGAACTTGTGGGGACAAGATTTGAATTCAGAACAACATTTCTTTGCCATATGGCACACTAGCTCTACAGTTGGTGCTTTTGACTGCCAATATGAACAACATTTTAGGTTTGTTGTTATCATTGCTCCAGCTAGTTTCTCCATCTCTAATTAAGACTCCACGCATAAGCCAAAAACATAGAGCAAATATCTTTAGAGGGTGATAGCTTGGACAGTTGTCCAAATGAACAGTAAGTCAGAGGGATAAAGACCTTCCAATTTGCATTCATCCCAGCTGTTTATCTTGCCTCTTCCTGGTTTTAAAGAACAAAAACAGAGAGAGAATTAAAGTGGAGCCAAACATGTTATTTGCAAAGTTTCCCATTTGTCCAAGTTCTGGGGTGACTGTGGACACGACAAGGAAATCCTCCACATTTGGAATATTGTCTATATGTACCTAATGTGGAATTCACATATATGGCAGCATCCAGTCTACCCAGAACCTCATAAAAAGGATTTATGGATCACTACAAAGAAACACACTACACTACCAAGACCTTGGAAGTATTAACTGCAGTGTAAGGCCATGGAAGAAGAAGAAGAAGAAGAAGAAGAAGAAGAAGAAGAAGAAGAAGAAGAAGAAGAAGAAGAAGAAGAAGAAGAAGAAGAAGAAGAAGAAGAAGAAGAAGAAGAAGAAGAGTCCATTTAAGGGGACTCAGTGGCTGACAAAGCTTACTATTCTTCTTCCCACACAGAGACATCTTGTGAGGTGAGTGGGTCTGTGAGAGCTCTGTCACCCAGCTGGCTTCATGGGGGAGGGTGGAATCAAACCCAGTGTTCTCAGATAAGAGTCTGGCTTCCTAACCACTAGGGTGTTTCCGCACTAGCTGTGGAAACCGGTTTAAACCCCCCCCCCCCTTTAAGTAAGATTTAAAACACTTACCTTAAACAGCTTCCGTACTGCAGACCTGACTGGAGACTCTTTGCAGATGCCACTTTGCTTCTGCATTTCGTCATGCAAGACTGGTTTTTAAAACTGGTTTTGCTGCCAAAATCCGGATTAAATGTAAGACCTGATCTTTCAGACCTGATCCGTCTCTTCACCTGGATCTCCCTCCGGCCATCATGTTGGGAAGGGCGGAAGCAGGACTGCCTGCTTCTGAAGCCCCTCCCCTGCACGCTGGGCGCCACTGGAAACATACACTGACTGGCAGCTCACTCCTCCAGTCCCGCGTCTCCGGGAGCAGCATCAGCGGCGCACGAGCCGGAGGACTTTTGGAATGGGTGCTGATGCATCCGCATAGCACCCACTCCATCCGTTCTCCAGAATGTGGCCTCCCCCTGCGTTTGTGGATGCGCAAGGGCCCCTTGGATCTGTCACTCTTTGTGGCGGATCCTCGGGAGGTCGGATCGCTGAAAAACGGATCATTTTAGATCCGTTTTTTGGCGGCCAATGCAGAAGCACCCCTAGATCAAACTGGCTAGACCACTTCCGCATCTCTAACTCATGATTGCTTCCTAAATACCGAACAAATGAATAGATTTCTTTAAAGGATTGTTGAAGAATAGGATATCTATTTTTTCTTTCTGATCTACTTCAGGATCTATACATTTATAGCACATTTTGGATGTGACATGATTTCTCTTTTTATTCAGTTATATCCATTACATGTGGAAGATTTGCCATTGGAGTGTCTCTCACCATTGCACGTCTTTAAAGTTAGAAGGAAAAGGAGCAATAAAAATAAGACTCATCTCCTTCACAAACAGAAGACCATCTAATACGGGACCCCCACCTTCCTGCTCTCCCCATTTGTCCTTACATAATAAACCTTTTACACCATTTTTGTTTCTAGCTTCCTCCACCCACCCCCATTCCCCAGAACACCCACAACTTCATCTTGGGACTTTGCCTTTTGCAAAGGCCATCAACTTTGCTGCAAAAGGAGACAGAGAAGAATTTGGAGAAAAAGAGGGCAGGGATGTGCATGAATATTTAAAATATTCGTTATTTGTAAAAATTCATACAAATTCTGACATTCATAGACGAACTGAACATTTGGACTTTCGGATTTCTGAATTTGAATGAATGCAAATATCTTGAGTTATTTGTACAAATAATTCAGACATTCGTATCAGTACAGGTACATACACATCTTGTACGTAACCGTACCCATCCCATACACAGCTGGGCACATCTGGACGGGATGAAAACGGGATGGATGTGGGATGCGTATGGATGCATATGGGTGCATACGGCATGTGACTCAAATGTCTGGACCTTCATTTTTTCATTATTTGGATACATTTGAATTTTCAAATATTCGATTCATTATGAATCAAATTCGAAAATTGCATTCACGCATCCTCCTAGAAGAGAGAGATGGAGGGAATCTAGAATACCTCCTTTTTCTAGTTCCCAGTCCTTTTAAAATGAGCTTCACAGCCTCCCCAAACTGTTAATAATCCCCCCCCCACTCTATCCCAATACCCCATCACTGTGGCTACAGCAGGGGCAGCAGACTCTTTCAGCAGGTGGGGTGGGAAGGCTGCTAGCATGAGCAACCACATGGGTTCCTCAGGTTGAAAACCAAGAAGTGATGGCGGGAGCAAAATATATCATCACTATGGCAAATATGCCGGCAGAGTATTTCGTAGAAGAGGGGAAAACACTCCACTGTGTCAAGAAATTCTGAGCGTGGAAAATGCAAACTTGCAATAGGCTGATTTTGCTCTTGATGCTTTTATCTGTATTTATTGACGGATTTATCTTCCTAATAGAGAGCAGAGAAGGGCTGCCAGCGGACAACAAGAGGAAACTGTGGGATCCTATTAGATCCTACAGTTGCCCTTCAGCATCCCTGCCAAACATCAGTGCAAAATAATGGGTCAAGTGCATGCCCTTAACTGGTCTGTGTACAATGACAAATCCCCATGATGACAAATTCCCCCTGCTGAGACTCCCTCTGCCCTGCTGCCACTCCAGTCCCCCCACTGAGACTCCCTCTGCCCCGCCACCACCTCGATCGCCCCACCAAGACTCCCTTTCCCCACCATTGCCGCCCCACCCCAGTTGCCTCTGCCATCTCTGTCAAATGGCTGTGCACAATCACCAGGCAAGTGCAGACCCTTAACCTGTCTGGGTGCTTGCTCCCACGACGACAGGGTGCATATTTCCAGGTATGTTGGGCCATTTTCTGCAATGGATTCTGGGAATAAGCATCCAGACAGGTAAACCCATATTATTCTGGGGAAAACCTAGGTTGGATTTTCCCAGCATAGCAATAATGTGGAATTACACTCCATATTCTGAGGTTATACAGGGATTACTCAGAGACATGTGTGGCCAGCCCAGCATTACCCTGGAACAATCTCACATTTTAAATCCTATCTAGATGCAGCCATGTAGTAAAGGGTTTTGTGCCTCCCATGAATGCATTTAATACAAATTTAACATGATGATAAATTTAGGATCTGCACGCGGATTGTTCATTCTCTTTCCGGCCATTAACATCTCGACAACACAAAACCCACACATCTGAAGACTTCTGCAATCAAGAAAACAAGCCAGCAGGATGCTCTTAACATCTCAAGTGCAAACAGGAATCTAAATATCTCCACTACTAGCTTTCTATTAATATTACGATATGGATGTGAAATTTGGAATAATGTTGGTGGTCCTTTCATGTTTCGTGAATAGTTAACAGTTTACTAAGCAAATACATGTGATGGTTTAAAAGAAGAAAGGGGACTCTTTTTACAAAAGCCATTAAACTTTAACTGCCATCTGGTAGGGAATGATTAGAGGAGATGAAAATTAAGGCAGTCAACACAAATACTCGGTGGATACCTTAGGGAATTGAAAGGAGTGGAGAAGGTGAGCTTATAGTTCTGGCAAGAGACAGGCCTAAGAGGATGGGGGAAACACATCCTTTATGACTCCTTTTCTAATGGTCACATTCATGACCGAAGGAACGGAGGAAGGGAGAGCAGAAACATCTGGGAATAATCAGACACTTGCCACTGTCATTAAAATAATAAAAAGAAAAGTTATAGCATTATACAAGAGCAACACTGTTTCTTGCGCTACAAGCCAGGAAGGAAAGGTTTATTGCTGAGGTGTGTTAAACTTGGCAGGTAGTTAATATTCAAATCAGCCTCCTATCTTTAAAGTAAGGGAGTTTAAAAGGAAAGAGGGGGTGTCCATTACACATTTTTGGCACTAAACGATCTTCGAGAACACAAATCAATAAGTAATTGAACTGCTGCTCCATCCCAGACGTTGAAATATTGCTCTCAATACAGTAGTAAGCGGGAGTGAGGCTGCCTCCAGATGACAGCCTGATATAGAGATAGAAAGCAATAATGTGGGGTGTTGCTCCCCCATTCTTATTGCTTCCTATCTAGACAGCGCTGCCCCCAGCATTGTTGCTGCCCCCAGATTGTGACACACAATCAAGGCAATGCGGCTGACATCCAGTTCCCGGATGTGCATGTGACCACCTCCACGCAGGTGTGGTCGGCTGTTTCAGCCTTCATGCATGGCTACTGGATGGAGGTCCAATTGCAACTCTGTCCTAAAAGATGAGTCCGTCTCTAAAAAGCACTAAAGGTGGGAAACAATAGTTAAAAGCACTGATTAGGGACAAAAAAACAGGGCTATGGTGGGGTTGCCCACGATACATGAGGAGACCCCGCCATAGCAGTGCCATACCCGCCTAGAGACCTCTGGGTATGGGGTGCGATATAAATGTAAATAAATAAATACATAAATAAATAAATAAATAAATAAATAAATAAATAAATAAATAAATAAATGCCACTATTTTCATCCCACCTGGATGCTCCCTGCGTCTTCTTTTGGAGCAAGCTAAATAAGCTTTAGTTCCAGGTCAAAATCTGAAATGTGACATATCTGCAAAAAATAATCAGTAATCTTTCTTTCTTTCTCTCTCTCTCTTTTGTTCCACAAGCTCAAATAAGACGTGGCAAATAATATATTTAAAAATATTAAAGTCAATAACGTATTAATGTTCTGCATCTCCTTTCAACTGGGTTAGTTGCACTGAGAGCAGGGAGAGAGATGCCGATATCATGACATAATTCTGCGACACTTTGGCTCTTTCTGCACCAGATTTTATTCCAAATTATGGCCATTTCTGCATGGACCCTTAATCCAGATTAAGGGCTCATGTTGTATTCATTCTGGACTGCCCATCTAAACTTTAATGTGGATTATGCCCCCCTCCCAACCCACTGGTCCAGCTCCATCTGCATTAGACAGACCCTAATCAGGATTAGGAGACCCTTAATCCAGATCTGTGGAAGTACCAGGGTTGTTGTTTTTCAGCGACATGTCTTAGGGGCCATCCACATGCTAAAAATAATCCAAAAGGATTCCGTGTCAGCCTCAGGAGCGTCCGCATACAAAGCCCTAATACGTGGCACACGGGAGTCAATACGTGTTTTAAAAAGCCCACTTGCATGCAAAACAAGGGGCTAACACGTATTGTTCTGGTGCCATGTGGACGCTCCCGGAAGGGATGAATGGGAAAATAACCTCGCTTGCTCGCTCGCTCTGCTGGTAACGTTACCTCCATTTACATTGTTGGGAAGGCAACAAGTTTGCACTGAAGCAGATGAACTGTCCTACCTGCCTACGTGCGAATGGGGAAACCATCCCAGACTGTCTTAGCCTGGAAAGGCTGGACAGGACTGGCACACTCCTCCCAGGCCTGCCCGCCATTGGGTGAGAACACCCAGGGGCGGGCAGAAATGGCAGGAGCCTTTCCTTGCTTCCTGCACATTGTAGGGGACCCAAGCGGGTCCCCTACAGCTGGCAGGAACCCACCCAGGCACACACACACCCCGGGGTCCAGGGAGGAGCGCGCGTGTGTGTACTTACCTGCTACCTGCGCTGGATCCAAATGACCTGGCTCAGGCGGTGCCGCATGGCCTCTGATTAACCAGCCAGCCCATGATGGGCCAGCAATGTGCTCCAATGTGTCGGGGAATGTGGGACCCATCAGTAGACCGAAACTACGTGGTCCCGGTCTACCGATGGGTCCTACATCCCCTGGCCCATAGACAGCCAGCAGTTCAACCTCCCCCGCCCTTGAAAGGGGTGAGAGGAGGCCGAACTGGGTGTCTTCCCCTCTGCTTCAGTCCCAATGGGACTGAAGCAGCTGGGACCGAGCCACCCTCCCCCCCCCCCATGCACGATCACTTACCTTGCCGGCTCCGGGGTCACCATCTGCAGCGGTTTGCACAGGTGCACACACTCCCGGTAGACAGGACCCACACGGTCAGGCTGGGTCCCATCTACCAGAGTCCACGCACCTGCGCAGACCACAGCAGATGGCAACCGTGGAGCCAGCAAGATAAGTGACTGTGCGGCCCCACCACCTGTTCGGCTGATTTTTGGCCAATTGTGGTGGGGGGCATGTCCCGCAGCTGTCAGAGAGGGAAGCGTGTGCAAACGCTTTCCTCCCTGGACATCTGGGGACGGTTCGAATGCGGAAAGACACGTGTAGAGCAGTTTTTACTTCTCTACATTTCGAACACATCTAGGACACGCCGGGACGCTTGGGGCAGTCGAGAATGGATCTGGCCACCCCAAGCATGCGAATGCAGCGTCCCGGCGTGTCCTAGACACGTTTGAGACCCCCTCGTGCAAAAAGGTCTCAGACGAATGCAGCTGTATTCCCTGGCACTAGAAATGAAGCACATGTCCACGAATTTGAATGGAGCCAGTGAAAGTGAATTTTGCTGAAAACTGGGGAAACAGACCCCATCCTGACGTAGAACGCAACAACGCAAAATGATGGAAGATAGTTTTTACATTCAAAGGAGGGTGATGTATGGAGCTGACCTTGGGAAACCTGCTGTTGCTTTTGCACAGAACAGCGTTGGAAAAAAAGTGCATCACTACATTTTGGAAAAGTTTCCTCAACCTGTTTTTTTTTTTAAGCAGTAAATCTCCTATGGTTCTTATCCCAGTAGCCTCTGTCAGGCTGTGTCTGATAAATGGAATTGTAATAGTACAAAGAAACTTACCCAAACCTGGTAAGAGTTCAAGAAGCACATTCACGTGTTTATTTTTATGCAATCATAACATGCAGAACTGTTACAAGAATACTCTGGTTAATTTGACCCTTGGATAACTTTTACCAGAGAAGACAGCTGCAACACATCCCAACCACCAGAGGGAGAACTAATCATTCATCACAAAGGAAAACATTCATACTTCTCTTCAGAAAGATCATTTTATGAAACCTCTTCCCTTCCTTCAAAACACCTATGGTATAATCCTCAAATACCTTTGAGTTGCTGTGGCTCTTTGCAAGATAGGGCTATTAGAAGCATGCAACAGGGCACTGAAACAGTTTGGGTTAATTGTCCATAAATGCTGAACATGTTTAATTCCCCAGATAATTTTCAGTTTGGATCAGGGCCAGTTACTGGTGCATATAATAGCTGGCATTGTCTATCTGTTTCAAACTGGCTTGCTTGCTTGCTTGCTTGCTTGCTTGATTGATTGATTGATTGATTGATTGATTGATTGATAGGGGATGTGATTGTGGTAATGATTATCATGATGGCAGAGGAAACAGAAGTGTTTGTGGGTCTTTCTGTTCTAAGGCTGTGGTCACATTTAAGGTTTAATCCAGCTTCAGTCCACCTTCAGAGCGAGAGAACACATCAGCAAAGTGACCAGTAACTTTCTTTCCACATTATCTATCCCAAAGGTGAATTTTCTGAGTTATTCAGCGCTGAAAGAAAACAGCCTGTCGCTTTGCTGATGTGTTCTCTCACTCTGAAAGTGGACTGAAGCTGGATTAAACCTTCAATGTGACCACAGCCTAAGAGTCTGAATAAAATGGCTGACTTTGGGTATTATGCACCTTGATTTGAGAGAAGAGGCATTCTTGCTTCAGACAGCAAAGCGCCTGGTATCAGAATTGGTTTGGGTTACCAGACTTTTTAAGGCAATAAGGGGTGTCTCAATGGCACCCTCAGGCAGAAGTGTGATCCTCACGTTCTCAATCCTTCTCTAATCTACCTTTTCTACCACAGAAAATGTTCAGGAGAGAAGGAGAGGCAGAATGATATGTGAGCAATCCCACCTCAAAATAAGTCACCTCAGAGGGTTTTTTGTTTTGTTTTGTTTTGTTTTGCTGTGTTTGATTACAGCCTACGTATAATGTCTTTTGAGGTAGGCAAATGTATCAGATCAATGTAGTTTACTTTGATCAATGATTAGATATAAAATTTAAAAAGTAAAAACTGCAGTTAAATGCCAGCAACAAAACAATAAAAGTCTACATTAGAATTGCAATACAAGACCCTTTAGTATCAGTAAAATATTTAGTCCAAAGACATAACTAAAACCAGTAATTTAACTAAAATGATAAATAAAATAGTCAAATCTAGCAACAGTGGTGACCTCTTAAACAGCACGAAATGCTCTGATCCAAAATAGCCGTTATCTGTTTACTGATTTTAATAACTGTCATGAAGAATCGTGTGACACTATACGCAATATGGGGCTTTTTAACTTGCAAGGGAAATTTAAAACTGACAGATCTCTCGGAGGGAGTAACAAAGCATTCTTTTGAAGACTGTTTCAGACTTCATTCATGCTCCAGCACAAATTCTCACAGCTAAAGAAGACTGAGAACTAACCTATCTCTTGAGTTTTACTTACAGCATTTAGAGCAAGAAGGGGATTTAAACGCAGTGATGTTTTTTGGCTAGGTCACATCAGGTCATCAAACTGAAACATTTTGAATTTTTGCACTTCCCTGTGAAGAAATAAGCAGCTACATCCAGAAGTCACTAATTTATTCCACTATTTTTGGATATTCCAGAATAAAGCCCTTGCAGGAGTGCTTTATTCTGGAATATCCAAAAATGGCAGCTGGATATCCTAGTAGCTAGACAGTGGTGTGACTGGCAGTCCTGAATGTCCAGTTGTGCACATCAGGACCCCCAAGCATGCATGCACGCCTGTTGTGGCCTCCATAAATGTGTGGTAGATAGAGCTATGATAGCTCAGTCCAGAGGGTAAATTAAAAATGCCATTGCTGGAAAAACTGCAATCAGCACTTTTTATGGCCTAAATAGTGGGATTATGGTGGTGTTCCCTCAGTTTGGTCTAGTGGTTAGGGAACCGGACTCTCGTCTGTGAATACCAGGTTTGATTCTGATCTCTCCCATGTAGCCAGCTGGGTGACCTTGGGCTAGTTACAGCTCTCTTCTGAGCTCTCACAGTCCCATCCACCTCACAAGGTGTTCTGTTGTTGGGAGAACAGAAAGCTTTGTCAGCCACTTTGAGTCCCCTTAAATGGGTAAGAAAAGCAGGGTAAAAAAGCCAACTCTTCTTACTACTACTACTACTACTACTACTACTACTACTACTACTGTGAGTCAGTTTGGTCTAGTGGTAAGGGAGCCAGACGCTTATCTGAGAATACGGGGTTCGGTTCCGCCCACCCCCACGAAGCCAGCTGGGTGACCTTGGCTAGTCACAGCTCTCTTCTGACCTCTCACAACCCCACCTACCTCACAGGGTGTCTGTTGTGGGGAGAAGAACAGAAGCTTTGTCAGCCGCTTTGAGTCCTCTTAAAATGGGTGAGAAAAGCGGGGTAGAAAAGCCAACTCTTCTTCTTCTTCTTCTTCTTCTTCTACTACTACTACTACTAGGATGTGGCCTACCTAACCGACATCTGACCTGGTATTTTTTTTTTTAAGTTTCAAAATGTATGTATGCATGGTTGATGAGTGAACAGACCATGAATAATACATCGATATGGCCAATAAGCAAAAGATGCTTTTTGTGATGCTCTTTATCTTTTTATCATTTTCTAGTTTTATGGATATTTTATAAATGGCACAGGTCTCTCTCTTAATTTGGCTTAGCCACTACAGTACATTTAACTGTAATTTAGGAACAATGATGACCTACCTTGTACAGTTATGATAGCAGAAAGCACAATGATGACTGGGCAAGGTCTGAAAATTAAAAGCGCTATGATAAAAAAAGATATAAATTTCCTAGAAGAAATAAATGAAAGCCATCAAATACAGCAGACATATGCTTCATTTCTCTGCCTACAGTCATGAGGTTCCTGGCAATGCCCTTGTTCAAAAACCAAACCACAGTTCTAGAGAAGGGAGGGAGGGAAAGGAAAGGAAAAAAGAAAGGAAGGAAGGACAATCTCTGGGAAAATTTAATAATAAAAAAATTCAAGTAAATAAAATTCTTAATTCAAATAACTTTCCAAAATTTACATAGACTGCTGGTAATATTTTTAAAACCACATATTTATAACCAGGTTTAACAATGTATACCAGATCTGTAAGAAAATGGCATATCTTTGGCCTTCTTGGCCAAGGTATGTTTCTAGAGGAAACAATGATGAATTGTTATCCTTCTCCACCAAAGTCTATAAAGCTGTTGAGGCAATTAAAATCCACAAACACATGCAAACTCCAAAGGTTTCCAAAATTGAAGTAGGGATCTGTCAAAATGTTTGAGTATATAAAACCTCTTGTTTCCAGATTCTTTCCCATGCACTAATCCAAGAGCCAAACTAGGCTGCAAAAGAACTCCAGTAGGCATTTGTGGCTTTTATGATGCCTGCAAGCACCTCCAGATGTGATCTCATGTAATGAAGCATGTGGCCCTAAACTAGAATTATTTGCAAACAGCAGGATCTCCTGGCAGTAGAACTGGTGCTTGCTGTGTTATGAAGGCCTCCCTCTAAAACCATGCTTGGTTAACACCTATGCCCTGTTGAAATTGGCACTACAAATTTTTAACAGGAACGATGCCAAACAAACAGATGGAAATGACTCCAGCCATGCCAGGGAACAAGTATGTTCATCAAATTAAAACATTACGGATAGGTTCCCTTCCAAGAATGCAAAGTGGCAAGCAATACAGAAGGGCTTTAAAATAAATCTTGGGTTAAAAGAGTGTGCCGTCCTTTTTAATACATTACAAAATTAAGGACAGCTTAACAACATGTATGATATTATGAGTCAGGTGATTTAAAATACTTGGGATAGCACCTTCCTTCTATATCAAAGGGATGGGGCATTTTCAGGGTCTTCCCTTGAATCCTGTTCTCAGACAAGGCAGCATCAGAGACCTGAAAGCATCGCTGATGACAGGGGTCCTGATTGGAGGCCAATGTCTTCCATCTGCTGGTCCTCATGAACTGAATGCTGGCCACACATATGCAAATGTCCATCTTTTAAACTGGGCCGTTATGTTTGCAACAAATGATATGCTATTATGTTTTTATCCCATTATCCTTTTTTATTCTTTCAACAGTCCCACGAGGTTGATCAGGATGTGAGATAGAACACATTTAAAGTCCAGTCTTTCCTAGAGATGTGCATAGAATGGATTTAGAGTTTCCTATGAGATTGAAACAGAACTAAAAACCAGTCTGCCTACTCCCAGTGTCCATCAGAACATCCAGACAGCCTGCCGAAGATGAGGCTGTTCTGTGTTTTACCATGAGGAACAGAAGAGGAAGGAAGGAAGGAAGGAAGGAAGGAAGGAAGGAAGGAAGGAAGGAAGGAAGGAAGGAAGGAAGGAAGGAAGGAAGGAAGTTTAAAAAAAACATTTTATTCACATTTTCACATACATTATCACATAGATTAACACAGAAATACAAACCAAGAATACAAACGGGTTAATACTATTTACATTAATATACCATTCTCATGATCAATGTATCCTGGTGTTTATTTACACATTATTACATCCACCACCACCCTTCCACCCCCCTTGGATAGATGGTACCATTATATCTATTTTCTCATTGTCTTAATAGCAATTTTATAACTTTTAATAGTTCATGCCCCCACACCTGTATTGTTGAATGTATATTATCAATTTAGACCATTTGCCCATCCAGCTATCCCTATTGTCTTTAATTACGCTCTCGTTACTATCCAAATACTCAGTAATCATTTGATCCAATAAATAATGCTGCCAATTGCCAATCTGCCATTTACTTTTATCTTACCATCCCAAGACTATAACAGCCTGAACTGCCATAATCATCTGTTGGAATAAATATTTGTCCGTACTTATATTTAATTGTGAATCTATGTCTTGGGTTATACATATTTCTTTTGTTTTGTTTACTCTATATCCCAATATTCTTTCTATCCATCCCCAAGCTTCATTCCAAAATTTTTGTATTTCTGGGCATTCCCATATCATATGCAATAACGTACCCTGTTGTCCACATCCATGCCAACTTAATGGTGATACATTGGGGATAAATTTAGCAATGATTTTTGGTGTTCTGTACCAACGCATCATCACTTTCATTTGAAGTTCCTTCACCCTTGTATTTTTTATCTTCGGAATATTTTCCCGAAAGAAAGAGCAGGCTTTCTCATCAATTTAAGGGGATTCAGAGTGGCTGACAAACCTTCTGTTCTTCTCCCCACTACAGAACACCCTGTAAGGTAGGTGGAGCTGTGAGAGCTCAAAAGAGAGCAGTGACTAGCCCAAGGTCACCCAGCTGGCTTCATGGGGGAGGGCGGAATCGAACCCGGTATTCCCAGATAAGAGTCTGACTCCCTAATCACTAGCCCAAACAGCTCTCTTTCTGAGCTCTCACAGCCCCACCCACCTCACAGGGTGTTCTGTTGTGAGAAGATCAGGAGGTTTGTCAGCCACTTTGAGTCCCCTTAAAATGGGTAAGAAAAGCAGGGTAGAAAAGCCAACTCATCATCATCACCACCTGACCCAGTGGATGATATTCTGGATATTCTGGCAGACTATGATCAAGTAAGGCCAGGGCTGTGGCTTTATAAAGCCATATTGATATCCTATTTGGTAGGAAAACTGCACCATCAACAGGCAGAAGTTTCCTGCCCCAACAGGAGGATACTAGTGACAAACCCTTCTCCTATTTGTACATTTAAATATTTGAATTTCCTTCTTTCCAAAACTGTGGAATCTGCAATTCCTTGTTCTTGGCATGCAGGAGGAAGAGAAGCAACTCTTGTTGCTGTGGAATTCATTCCTCCCTCCTAAGTAGCTTCAAGAATGGAAAGTGGAAGGACGAGGAATGGCACAGGCAAGCTAAATGAGGACGACAAGAGGCGTGGAAGAAAGTTTGGATTCCTTTTATCAGGGCTGTGAAAAATAATAGTACACCTGATGAAGCTCATTTCTTGAGAATTGTAAACTAAAATTGTACTTTAAGGCTGCATCCCAACTCAGATATTTAAACCAAATTTAAATCAGTTTTTTTTAAAAAAAACCAGCACTGAATTTGGATTTTCTGAGTTTCCATTGTTAACTTAAAATGCGGATTCACTCTCCATTCTTCAGTGTCTGACCAGGAGAGAAACCCCCTCCCCTATCCCTTCTCTCATCAGAAACCCCTCCCTAAACACACATACATATATAAAGCCTTTATTTTGAGGTTTTGAATCTGGGCTAGCCGAGGTGGAGCTAGCCCAGATTCATGCATGCATACATACATACAAAAACGAAGATGCGCAGCTGAGACTAGAGAAGGGGGTCTGCACAGCCGTCTGGGCACATCATGCGATGTATTTCCACCAGAAGCCTTGCAGAAAGTCACACAACAGCCTCCTTTTTGTGTGTGTTTTTAACCCTGTCAGGGGTTTTGTGCTGCTCTTAGCTACGTATCAGCCTGGCCCCGGGCGCGCGACCCTTTCCCCAGGCACCCTGACTGCATTGCAGGGAAAACAGACGGGCATCCCTTGCGTCCCTGCCTCTCTCACGCTGCTGCTGTTCGAAGGCGAACTACGATCCTGGTCGGGAAAAAAGCGAACTATTCGCAAGCGCGTCCTTTACAAGGCCACTCCGTTCAGGTCCCTCGACGGCTATTCCAAGGGACTCGGTCGCCTGGTCGATTCCTTCCGTGCCGTCCCAATAGCGACCACCCCTTCGGAGGAGGGCTCTCTCGCACCCTCCGCCCGGTCTCCCCCGGTTCTTAGAGCTGCTACTACAACCCTATGGAGTGGTTGGAAACGACCTTCGTTTCCTGTCCGCCCCCTCCAATAAGATCTACGCCCCTTTCTGCCCTCTCTCTCTCTCAATCACTCTCACCCCCCTCCCCCGGTCGCCGCATCCGGGTCCTCTCGCGGCGGCGTGTCTGCGCCTGCGCGGGGAGCTTGCCGAGTGAGTCAGACAGCGAGTCCGCCCCGTCGACCTTAACTGCAAAGAGCCAGCCGGCCCGGAGGAGCCACTGCCGCCGCCGCCGCCGCCGCCGGGTAAGGTAAGCTGGGACCTCCCTCCGCATCCGTCTCCATCGGGGAGCTCGGCCCTCCGTCCGGCGTGGAGGCACCGTCCGCGGGGGCCCCTAACGACGCTCTTTCTCTTCCGCAGCGAGCCTTGGGACCCCCCCCCCGCGTAGCCCGCCCTTGGCTCCACCGCTGGCCTGTCGTCCGGCCCGTCCATCAAGCAGCAAGAGCAGCCGCAGCCATGTTCGCCTGTGTCAAGCTCGTCTCCAGCTCCCCGGCGTTGGTGAGTGGCCGTGGCTGCGGCCTGTCCTGCAGGGGCGCTTTAGAAGGTCGCCCCCTCCCTCCCTCCTTCCTTCCCTCCCTCCCTCCTGCGCCCTCCCAGTGGGTCGCAGCCCCGTCTTTGCAAGGAGGTTCCCGGGTGGGTTGGAGGTGGCGGCGCCTGGCAGCTGGAGAGGAAGCAGGCGGCGAGCAGGTGCCCTTTGCCAGCTTGCTGTAGGTCATTCCCTGCCTGGTGCACGTCCAGCCATGTGCAAGGAGAGGCCTCCTCCTCCTTCCCCCCATGGTTTTTCATTGGGGATCGCGGAAAGGCTCGACTTGCCAACGGCTGACAGCCGGAAAGACACGAATCTGGAGATCCCTCTTTGACCTTAGTGCGTTGGTGATCCAAGGACAAGAACAGGCCGCGCACAGGCCGCCTGCCTGCCTGCCTGCCTGCCTGCATTCATTCATTGGGCCTCTAGCACGCTTTCTCTCCACCGCAAGCGCCGTGACCCTTTCTGCGCCGAGCTTTATTCCTGATTGCGTCCCGGCCTAGGGACGTGCCATCTGCGTGCGGATGGTAGCCCCTTATTCTGGAATATAATCCAGAATAAGGCCCAGTGCAGAAAGGGCCTGTGCCGCTGGCCGAAATGACCGATCGAGTCAAGGTGATTGCAACCGGGAGGGGGTACCTTTCGGATAATTTTGAGTGGCTCGGGGTTGGGAGGGGCCCTGATCTGTTTCCCGTCAGCGGTCTGGCCGAAATGTGTGCGTTGCTTTCAAGTGGACATTTTAAATGCTTGGACTGATCCGATCTAAGGAGATTTCTTTTGTGAGTCAGCCTGTTTAACGCCACTTAAATCAGAATGCCTTTTATAAAAGTGTAGGACAAAGGCTGCAGTGAAGGTCATCGTCTGCAACAAGCCCGTTTTATTCAGCGGCTGCCTTAATACACAGCCTTTAATGTTCAAAGTGCAGCGCGCCATAAGTACACAGCATGTTTGTGAATGCAAAACTGAATGTTACAGGAAATGCTTGAAAATGTATATTTTCTACGGGTCTGACAGAGAAACACCTTTGCTGTTCTAGGCCGAAAGAGATCTTTTTTTCCCCCCCGAGAAAGAAAGCTGTATTACTTTTTAGCATAAATCTTATTACATATTAAGTCATCACTTTGGCGGACTGGTCTTTCACAAGGCCATAAGCTAGCACACAACCATACATTTACCCCAGGAAAGAGACTTCTTTCTGCATTTAGTATTAGGGTTCACGTTAAAAACTGTAGGGTGAACATTGTACAAACAAGGGCACCACCTTCAGAAAACCATCTTCCTTACTGTTCTGCCTTCTGTCCATTTACTGAATGGTAGTTTTCCGGAAATCATGTCCGTCTTTTTGGGGTCACTCTTACCTATCTTCACAAAATGAACATCAGACATCGTGAATGTCTTCCTCCTTCACAAGAACCAGCTTACTATCCATACTGCAATCAGAAAAGTTGATAAATTTGCCCCTAAGTCGGTCTGCTCAACCTCCCTCCACAAAATATTTTAAAAGTGCCAGGCTTTTTTGTGAGCAGTGTTCTCCAACTTGTGCTTGCCAGGACTTTGAAAGCAGCTGTGTTTTGAAGCTGAGACGGGAGACATCGTGATCTAGATATGAAAATGAGAAGTCTTCAGATACTGAAGGCTTACACTGGTCATGAGTTTTTGTGGGGCTTTGTGGTAGCTTCCGTAACCACTTACCCTGGCCCAAGATGGGCAACTGAAGGCAGGAAGGGAGCTGTATCACAGGGAAGGATATGCCAGTGGCTTTCCTTATAACAGCCCCATCTTGGCCTGTCTTTGGAACAAGGGAATGAAAGTTCCCCTACTTGAAAGTTTCAGGCAGGAGAATGTGTGCAGCACACTTGGAAAAGGCCCCCAAATTGAGCTGTTCCTGGAATCTGGGAAAATGTCACTAAGTTCTAGAACAGCAGTTCTCAACCTTCCTAATGCCGTGACCCCTTAATGGAGTTCCTCATGTTGTGGAGACCCCCAACCATGGGGGTGGAGCAGCTGGGAGGTGGGAGGGAAGGGCGGCGGGAGACTCATCGCAACCCCTCTGAAAGGGTAATTCGACTCCCAAAGGGGTCCTGACCCCCAGGTTGAGAACCACTGTTCCAGAGCACCTTGTGGCCCTAGCTGAAATTTACAGTGCCTGTGAATACTGGGAAGACCAGTTTAAAGTGGTCTCCTTCTGGACCGCTCCCAGACTCAGTCTTCACACTTGGGAGCAATCCGGACAAGAGACTTATGTAGCTGATGTGTTCCAGGGAAGCCACGATTCCCAGGGTTCACACTAGTGTGCAGATCCAGCATTTCAGACATGCATCTGGCATGATCCGAAAGTACCATACAGATGTTGTCTGCATCTTATAAATGTTGCTGAGGACAATCCCAGCATACCCCCATATCCTTGGGGGATATGTACCTCTTTCTACCATGGTTAAAGGAAACCTCAGATACAGGAAACATTGGGAAATCTCATGGGATTCCCCATGATTCCTTGCAAATCTTGCATGATTTCCACATGATTTCTTGCACATCATAAAAGACTTCTCATGATTGCCATGAAATCCCACAGGATTTGCAAGGAATCATGGGAAATTCTGCAAGATTTTGCACAATTTCCAGGCCTCTGGGAAGCCTCCAGGAGGCCTAAAGGTACCGTTCGCAGAGCGGGGAGGCTGATCCAGTCAGCCATGAGATGAGCTAATCCACAGTTACTGGATCAGCAGATACAGGGCACACCTGTATTTGTGTGATTTTGGGAGGGGCTTGTTTAAACTTTTCCTTTTCTCCTTCAGATGCGTACTGGGTCAAGAATCATATTATACAGACCAATTTCTGCAACAGTGTTGTCTAGGCCAGAACTCAAGACTGGAGAGGTACCTTAAACAATTCTGTAGCTTCCTAAACTATCTGGTGAGCCCATGTGTTCTTGTCCTCATATTCATAACTTGAGACCAAGTATCAAACTGTAGTTTTGGTGGAGACATGTTGCCTTGTGTTTACTGCCTTCCAGTAATACTTTGTATAAACTTACTCTAGGCAACTTGTGTTGTCAAAATAATCTTGGAAAGGAATTTTCTTGCAATGGAGCAAGAATGGAGACAGATATGCATCTGTTATATTATCCAACAAGACTGCCTACATTTCACGCCCAGATTTCCTGTGTAGGCAAGCCTCTGGACCAGAAATTCACTTGGGTTCACATCTATAAATCTTTTAGTTGCTTGGGTTAAAATCTGTAAATCTTTTAGCTGTTTAGCAGCCTTTCATCTGCAGTTGGAGTGCAGCAAGGAAACATCAGGTCAGGGATACCGAAATGTAACACATTCTTGGCTGGCTGTGATGTCAACCCAAAAATTGATTGTACCCAATAGCTAAAAACTGCCACCTAAATCTTTACAGTGACTCTTTTTAAGACTTCACTTTAGGCAGCCTTTGATGGCTCCTTTAATTCAGAAAAATCTGACACTTTTCAGTGAAACACCACCCAAAGAAGAACTGAGAAATTTTGTGCCAATACTCTTATCGGGTGAATAAAAAATGCTCAAAACTCCATGTAAGCTTTTCAGTTCATCAAAACTCTATATAGCACATGCGGGGATGAAAGTTTTTTTGATTGGCATGTCTGCCTTTAGGGTATACGAAGCAACAGATATCCAAAGGCCACGACTCTTTATCTTTATTTCTTGTCAAGAAGTAAATGACATGGCTAGCCCAAGCCAGAAGCCAAACCTGTGAAGGGGCTCTGGCAATCTTCATAGGTTCTGCAAATGGCAGAAATGTTTGATGATGTACCAAGAGCCACTGAAGCATCGGAGCTTAAACCTGCCCATGATTTTCTTCATTCCTCCTAGGAAGCCACAGTGCAGTTCTATAACTGCATGGCAGATAGAACAATCTAATTTGAAAGCCTCGTAACTTGCTACAATCCAAACACAGACGGTATGAACACGAGTAAACAGGTTCATTTTCACCCCTTGCATTTTTCTGCTGCCTGGCCAAATTAAAGAGTTTTGGGAAACCAAACATACAATTCTGTTCAAGTTTGGTTGGTTGTGTGTGAACAAGACTGTCAGCCTAATAATGGATTTGTATTTGTCCACAATAATATATTTTAACACTTCCTTAGAATACATTGCTTTCAATATGTATCATACACAAATGTAGCTAATTTTTCCAGGAAACGTAATAGTTGGGCTTTTCTTCTTCCTTTTTCTAGGGCAACACAACCTTGCTTAATGGGGCTCAGGACACTGGCAGCCAGCTAGCACTAAGGGAGTTTCAAACTAGTGCAGTCAGCAGAGATGTTGACACAGCTGCCAAATTTATTGGTGCTGGTGCTGCAACAGTAGGAGTAGCCGGTTCTGGTGCTGGTATTGGAACAGTCTTCGGGAGCCTAATCATTGGTTATGCCAGGTAACTGTTTGATATTCAAGCTTCCACCTTTTCAAGAATAAATTTTGCCGTGTTTAAAACAATTACCAAACTTTGCCCCTCAGACATAGGGCCTTTCTGCACTTGGTTTTATTCTGGAATATATCCCAAAATAAGGACCTGCTATCTGCATGCTAGTGCAGACTATGGAAGGACCCAAGTGAGGCCTGCCACAGTCTGCATTAGCTTGTGGCTAGCATACTGCTATCCCGAGATACATTCCAGAATAAGGCCAAGTGCAGATAGGGCCATAGTCAATATGCTGCCCTCCAGATGTTGCATCTCAAATCATATCATCCCGCTGTACTTAGAAGTGATAAAGTATACCTAATTCTTATGAGCTACTACTAGGTGGCAAGACATAAAAGACCTGGAAGCTCAACTCATATCTAACCTCCTTTTTCCACACATAGTCAAAGATTGGGATCTTTCAGATGGGGTCCTCCTGGCGATCTGGATCTTGAAGATGCCTGAAGACCCCATTGTGGACACCTATAATCAGGTCCACATGAACTCTGGATTTAAGGGTCTGAAGCACCCATTAAATCTAGATCTCCCCAGCCCTGGTGGGGACAGGGCCTTGCAGATGGGGCCTTCAGTAGGGTCCGGGTGAGGACAGGGCCTTCCTGATTGGTACCAATCAGGTTCCTAATGGGGTCTTAGAAGGATTCTAAGCCCTAGTGGAAAAATGCCCTTACTTCAGCATCACCACTAATTTATGAGGCATTCTTGTTTCTGAGATTCACATTGAGAAAGCACAACCCATGTAGTACCATTTCAAAGCTTAGTGTCTGTCATTACATCCATGTATGAAGACAACTGAAATTCCTTCCCCTTGGCATAAGGCTTGAGCAGGAGTAGTCTTCTGTTTTCAGAGCCTTTTGAGTGCCTTTATATGGAGCTTCCCCAAGCTTAAACTTGACTTGGTCTTGTGTTTCAACCGCTAAGCAGCAGTGCTTTAAGCAGTTATTACATGGTTTGCCAGGTGAACCATAAGTGCAGTACCTGGCCAAAAGAGACGTGCTTAGAATTTGGAGATGTCAATATATTTTGTCTACTTTTATAATTATTTTATTGTGACCCACCCTGAGACTTTCAGGTATAAGGTGGGATAGAAGTATGTATAAATAAACCAGTTTGGTCTTGTGGTTAGGGTGCTGGACTCTTATCTGGGAATACCAGGTTTGACTCCACTCCATGAAGACATCTGGGCGACCTTGGGCTAGTCGCAGCTCTTTTCTGAGCTCTCGCAGCCCCACCTACCTCCCAGGGTATCTGTTGTGGGGAGAAGAATACAAAGCTTTGTCAGTTACTCTGAGTCCCCTTGAATGGGTGAGAAAAGCAGGGTATAAAAGCCAACTCCTCTTCTTCCAAATGTGCAAGAACTGATTCTGTACAATTTGGGTTGATGTGAACCAAACCTTGGAACCAGTTTTGCCTCAAATGTGAGCTGAGAGCTTTTTGCTCAGATTCATCCACCCTCCCTCCCTCCCATCTGTGGCTTCTCCCCTTACCTCACCTACCTGCCAGCTCACTGCACTGTTTTTCCAAGAAGAAGAGTTGGCTTTCCTACCCCCCCTTTTCTCATCCATTTAAGGGGACTCAGAGTGGCTGACAAATCTTTCTGTTCTCTGCACACCAGACACCCTGTGAGGTAGGTGGGGCTGTGAGAGCTCATAAGAGAGCTGTGATTAGGCCAAGGTCACCCAGCTGGCTTCATGAAGGAGTGCGGAATCAAACCCGGCACTCCCAGATAAGAGTCCGACTCCTTAACCAATAGACAAAACTGGCTCAAACCAAACTGACCAAACTACCAAGGTCAAACTGCTGCACCTCAGGCTGACTTAGGCCTTCTTGAGTGGAGGACTGTGGGTCATCCCAGCAAGGCCATACATACCTCCACTTCCTGGGAGGCTTTGAATGCAGTTGGTCGTGTTCAAGACCTTCCTGAAAATCTTTAAGTCAAGCATTTGCACACCAGGCCTTCTGGGAGGATCTGGGGGAGAAGAGAGACCATGGTCCATGAGGAGAAAAGAGGCACACTTAACAGTTCCTCTCAGCCCGTTCACTGTCAAAGCCAACAAAGTTAAAAAAGGTTCATTTTACTGGTGAGCTTCCTATATATAGGACATTCATAACAAACCCAGTTTGATAAGTCCCTGGCTTAGCATTGTGTAAGCTTATCAGTTGGTTGCAACATAACTGGCCTTTTAAAAATCTAGCTTCATCCTGACAGCGCTTACTTATTCTGCATTGTTTGGATAATCCAAAATAAAGCCCACCCAGGCACATTTTAATCTGCATTATCTCTGCTTTATTCTGGATCATCCAAATAATGCACAATAAGTGAATGATATTTGGATGAAGCTTCTGTTGTATTATCAACCGACTTTTTTTTATTGAGAGTTCAATATTGCTGCCTGTCGGTTTGTACAAAAGCAAATTGTCTTCTTCTCTTAACTTCTAGAAACCCTTCTCTGAAGCAGCAGCTGTTTTCCTATGCTATTCTGGGATTTGCCCTATCTGAAGCCATGGGTCTCTTCTGTCTGATGGTTGCTTTCTTGATTCTGTTTGCCATGTGAAGATACCCAGTTGTAACACTGGCATTAATGAACTACAATGTGATCTTGTGAACTTGGAATCGGGGGAAAAAAGTTTATCATGGAACGTACACTATTTGCAAAATAGTCTAATTAAAGATGGTAACAAGTTGAAATACTGTCTCTGTCATTTTTCATTTTTAAAATCTTATCTTAAACGTCTGGCCAGGCACTTCATTTATCTCTTGGAAGCTTACATAAGGAAATCTAGATTGCGGAAACTGATGGAGTAACTCAGCTGAACAGTGCTGTGGAAACCAACAACTTCGTACCACTTTCACATTGGCTTAGTGGTGCTATTATAATTAATAGTAGCTTGTACCATTGATAAGAGCTTGATTTAAAGAGAAGAGGAGCCAGTTTGGATATTTTGCCACAACAAGGTGGCTACTTTAAGGAGGGGATTGGCTATGTGCAAGCTTTTTAAATTTTTTTTTATTAATTCAGTGTTTCACTTATATTCCACTTTATTATCCTTAATTAACTCTGATATCTTTATTATAGTTGTTGAAGTAAAAAAAATCATTCATTCATTCATTAGAAAATGTACCCTAATTTACTGATGCAGCACAGAAATTACCAGACTAAGCTGCCTCTCTCAAAAAAGACAACCCAGTTCTTTATTTAGGGATAACAGTGAAAGTGATAGCATAAAATAAAATGTAATTTGCATTAATATATACTGCTATTTATACATGATCAGTTCAATAATCCCCACATTTAGAGCTGTGAAATCTTTACCATTTTAAAAATCTAAGCTATATATGGCACCTCTAGAAAATGATATATATGCTGCATGTTTGACTATTTCTTTCTGCAGATAACTTCCCCTAAATGGCTTTAAGGAAGGGTTAGACAAATTTATGGATGACAGATGCATCAATGGCTACTAAAATGGATGTCTAAGTACATCCTTCAGGCTGTGGGGACAAGCAGGATGCTTCTAAGGCCATTTGCTGGGTGGGATTCAGGAGTAAGAGAAGGTTTGAATCTTGTCTCTGCATGAGATGCCCATGGTCAATTGGTGGGCTACTGCGTTCGACAGGATGCTGGACTAGATGGGTTGTGGCCTGATCCAGCAGGTCTCTTATGTTCTTAATACAGAATATCATACTACACCAGGCTAAGAAATACTACTTTTCTATTACTGTACAGTTTCTTGTCATTGCATTTTTAATCATACATCTTTTAAAAGGTTAAACATTTGAGCATTCATGAAATATACTATGCACAGAAAAGTCTTAAATGTAAGCTATATGCAAAGGAATTTCATAACAATACTACACGTGTACATCCAATGAAACTGAATTAATAAATTTAGTCATATGAGTTCTTTGCCTGCATCTTAGAAATGTTGCTATAATTTGATGTAACTTATGAATCTTCATATAACATAATAGATGATTTAGCAAGTACATGTAGTTTGAACTGACCTTTTTCTAAGAAAAATATGGTAGTGCATCATAGCTTTAAAAAGTTTAAAAGCTCCTTATCAAGAATTCCATTGACGATTGAATACTTAACTCTGTGTTTGGTTTGGGTTTAGCATCCAGATCAGAAGTTGACTACTATTAGATACATTAATCTAAAAATATGGCATGCTAATAGTCTGGAAGCACTGGCTGAGTTTTCTGCCACGCAACCTCCTAAAGTCTTGCATTTAAGGTGTGGTGGTTTGCTGCAGATGGCCACTAGAGCATGCCATGTTGTCTTCAGATCATAAGTCATGAATCATGTAGGCGCTCTCCACAAATGATATGCAACCACTGAGGATAACAGTTCTGTAATTAGGAGAGAAGAGCTTATCAAGGTAAACGGCTGTAAGGCATGCCTTTTGTGCTTCAGTAGATACACATTTACAAGAAAAGGCCTATGGATACAATACTTGAGGGTCACATGAAATTCTACAGCTATGTCATTAAAATCAATACAGCTCTTACAAACATTCCACGTGTTTCTCACCAATAACCAAAAAGTGGTAGATAACAATATTGCTTACAGTGCTGCCAACAGATATAAGTACCACCAGTTGTACAGGTCTCGGCACAGCCCACAGCCAGTACTCTGGAAGACTGAACTGGATTTACTAGAAATGTATGTCAAGGATTTCTATGCTGCTCTATTGCACAGCAATTCATATTGCAAGTGCCTCAAGGCAGTGAACACAGGGCATTTTTGCATTTTCACTTCTCTGGGACAGCATCCCAGGGAAGTGGAGATGTGGGATAGATTCAACATGCCAGATCTATCCTAAATCTTGCCACTGCTTCCCTAAGCACCGACTAGATGCAAATCTCTACAAGCACCTGTGCTAGAGGCAATCACATCACCATGGTAATGGCACCAATGAGCATGGACGGGGAACGGTCGGAAGGCGGAGGAGCAGCCGCGGCCGCGGCCGAAGCCGGCGAGCAGGATCCTTCCCTCCTTCCCTCCCTCCGTCCCTGCGGCCATCGCGGAGCCGTCCGCCCGTCGGCGCCATGGGGAACATCTCCTCCAACATTGCCAGGGTGATAGGGCACGCAACCTTTCAAACTCCTTTCAATCGAAAGAAGTACAAATAGAACTGCACTGGGCTGGGACAGCCCGGCAGTTAGGATAGATGCAGAATGGTTAAAACTGCTCTACTGCTATACCCATGAGGGATTTCTGCACTTGTGGAGCCATTTCTGGTGAAGAAGCCAATCCATACTTTGTGGAAGCCCCATGAGCATCCCCCTCATGGGTATAGCTATAGAGCAGTTTTAACCACTCTGCATCTATCCTAATTGCTGGGCTGTCCCAGCCCAATGCAGTTCTATTCACACTTCTTTTGACTGAAAGGGGTCTGATTGCGTGTCCTGTCACCATGGCAATGGCACTGTGCATGCTCACTGGTGCCGTTACCACAGTGACGGGATCTCAGTTCACCAGCATGCATAGTGCAGAAAGGCTCAGAGAAAAGAGAAATTCATTAAACCATGAAAACATACGTAGGTTCGGGACAATACCCCTAAACAGCAAATTGTAAAAATATTCCCTATGGAGTTTTTGGAAAACATCTAAAGTAGGCGCTTGGTGTTACTTCCAGCGGAAGACAGTTTTACCGCCTGGAGGCCACCACTGAAAAAGTCATCTCTTTAATAGCCAACCCCATGGATTTCCTACTTTCTTTGGCTTTACAAGTATCAGTTTTCCTTATGCTCCAGCTATCACAGTCATAGGTTACTACTGGGAAAACTATAGCTTTGACCATATGGACCTTTGTGGGCAAAGTGATAACTCGAACACATATTGATGTTTTCGCATCTCCATGCAACACTTTAAAATGTTGGTGCAGAAACTAAAAATTCGGGATAGTCTTAGTAAGAAAGCTATAAATATTTCAAAGTAAACAGTTATGTCTCTTTTTAAGTAAAACATTTAAATAGCGTTTGGTTTAAAAATTCCCAAAACGGTTTGCAGCGTTTCTCTTGACAGTGAACACTAAACATTTATATCCTGCCTTTCTTAAGAACTCAAGGCTTTCTTAACAGTCTTTTCCTCCCCTTCATTTCCGCTTACAACAAGCTTGTGAGGTACAATAGAATGAACATCAATGGTAACTGAAGGGCACAATTTTTCTGGTCAATGGAGATACATTTTCCCTTTCCATTTGCAGGCATTGTTGTTTTAATATATACTGTTATTGTTTTAATATGTTGATTTTAAATGTTGTTACCCGTCCTGAGACCTTTAGGTATAGGAGTGGGATAGAAATACAAATAAATACAAATAAATCCATAAAAAAGAGGGTGTCCCAGTCCAACATTGTAGCTGTTATATCAAATGGAGTGTTCAGTGCAAATTACTTTACTAGTGATGCTTTGCTTACTAGTTAATACAGAATGTATATAGGATAGTGTGAATGGCTTTAACTCACTAGTAGAGCAAACTGCCTGGAAAGAGGAGGGCTACCGGTTCCATAAATCCCCAGCCTCTCCCCTGAAGTAGGTAATGGCAAACCACTTCTGTATCCCTGTCAAGAAAACTGCATAGAGACTGACACCCCCCAAAGTCCCCGTACAGCCAACTCAGGACAGTATGCGGCAACAACTTGTAGGATAGCAGCAGAATTGCATTGACTGCCAATCCACTACCGGGCCCAATTCAAGGTGTTAACTCTGACTTATAAGGCCGTAAATGACTTGGGCCCCAAATATCTAAAGGAACGCCTTCTCCCATACCGACATTGTATCCTGTTTTTTAATCCATTGTTACCCGCCCAGAGACCTTCAGGTATGGGGCGGGATAGAAATGTAAGTAAGTAAGTAAGTAAATAATAATTTATAACCTGTCCTCTTACCCAGGAACACAGTTGAGGTAAATGGCAATTCACACACAGCAGCATGACCCTAAGAGCCCGCGAATTAAAAAAACCCTCCCTTTCTCAAAGCGCATCTGTTGGGGCCAGAAGACTACTGGAACGGGAAGGGATTCTGGACCTGCAGACCCACATGCTGTCCAATAACAGGCATGTTGTTGTCCCCCCACCCCAAATGAGGCTGCCTGTGCTCGTCGCTCGCGCAGCCGCGTTGACAGCCAGAGTGAGACAACCGGAAATGGGGGTAACAACCATCTGGAGACCCACACCAGTCACCTCCGCTGCTTCCGGCCACCCAGGCAGCGGCGGCGGCGGCGGCAAAGCGGGGACACAGCGCCCCCTCCCTCACAGCGTCCCCAACCACGTGCCACTCGGGCAGGGAGGGCGCTGCGCCTGCGCGTCACTCTCCCTTCCTGGCGTACCTCCCCGACGCCTGTTCTCCTCGTGTCACGTGACACGTCTCTTCTAGGGGAGGAGGGGGAGGAGGGGGGCACATCCGAAGGCGAACTGAGGAGAGAGAGGAGGGGGGAGCCGGAGGAGTGATCGCGGAGGGGAGAGCGAGCGAGGTGTCAGTGAGTTCCCGCGAGATGTGACTGACGGACAGGCTGTGTGTGTGTGTGTGTGTGTGTGAGAAGGAGGAGGACCCGGGCTCGGATGTGCGGCTGGGCCGGCGGCCGCGAGGGGGTGAGTTTGTGAGGGTTCGCCCTCCGCCCTTCCCTATGGTAAACAGCGGAGGTGGAGAAGTCGGGCCCTTCCGCTGGTGCGCAGCCCTCGGGGTGTGGCTCCGGCCTTCCCGGGCGCGTGTGGGCTGCTCGCCTGGGTGGAAGTCGCCGCCGACGCCGCCCTGAGAGGGGAGAAGCGGGGGAGCTTGGGAGGCTGGAACATGGCGTCGCCGCTGCTCTGAGGGGAGGGAAGGCGGGCTCCGTCGTCGTCCTCCCCCGCTGCCCAACGGGCGTCTCTGGCCGGCACCACATCGCGGTCGAGGGGGAGACCGACTCTGGCCCCCCGAGTCCCTGCGCCCTTCCCGCCGTGTCCTTGGCTCCCCCGCCCTTGCACGGGCTACCTGGGAGGCACCTCGCTTGCCCAGGTGAATGGGCACCCGGGTCAGGATTGGGCAAGGGGGGTGCAGCGAGGCGCTTTGTCTGTGGAGAAGGCAAGAGAGAAGTATACGTGTGTGTCTACACACGAACATATACATACATGTGTATGTATGCATGTCCATACATACCCATATGCGTACATGTATATGTATGCATGTCCATATACATACATGCATATGTATGCATATCCGTACATGTACATGTGTGTATGTATGCATATCCATACATGTCCATACATGTGTATGTATGCATGTCCATACATGTCCATATACATACGTGCATGTATGCATGTCCATACATGTCCATATACATACACGTGCATTTATGCATGTCCATACATGTCCATATGCATACATGTGCATGTATGCATGTCCATATACATACATATGTATGTATGTATGCCCATACATGTCCATATACATACGTGTACGTATGCATGTCCATAGCACGGTACTTATTATCAATTGGTGGGGGAAGTGAGGCCTGTCCCCAACGCTTTTTGAAACAAAATTTTCCTTTTCCCTTTCGCCTTCTATGATCCTTGGGTCTGGGAAAGCCCTTGTGATCTTCTGTAGATGCTGAAAAAATTGCACTTATCACTGAGCTGTCCTGAGTGAAAATAGGGTTCAGTCTTTCCTGTCCTGTTTGCTGCAGGGAAATGCATACATGAGACCAGCTACACCAGACTGTTATGAAACCACAAGATGGTTTCTGTGTTTTGAAAAGCGAAGAAGGGAGAGAGGAAAAACTCGATGTGAGCATAGTTCCAGGACAAAAAAGCTGCTTCCCATTTAGCTGCTGAGAGGATTATGTGTGAGAAGTCCGCTGGAGGTATTTGCAAAGGCTCTTGATTATTGTAGCACAAATATTAATTTTGCCAAGTTGTGTATTCTTTGTTCTTCATTTTACTTCTCGTATAGGTAGTATTTGAACGAAAATAAAACCTTGTTTATGGAAGAATCAGCTTTTAGTTGTATTAAGCCTGTATACGTTACAGTTGATTAAAATTTTATGGTGTTAGGTAAGATGAACTGCCACAAAATTTAGTGGGAGTTTTGACTTCCACTGATGACCCAGACAGACTCATATAAATTTCTGACAGGAGTGCTTTTGTACCATTTTCCACAGTATTTTTCAGATACACAGGCCATTCAACAAGCACCTGATAGTCACATATTGTTGCTCCCCTCCCCCCAAGTAGTAATAACACCTGACATCTGACTTAGCATTTGAGATCAGATTGGTGTGAAGTAGCTTTACCATAAAGGCTTAAAAGTCTTAAAAAATTAAATGGAAATAGTGATCTTTGAGTCAGTAACAATAGTTAAAAATACAGGCAGGGATACTACCTGTTGGGTAAGTGATATGACAGAAAAAGTCTGTGTGCAGCTAGCTGCAAGGCGATAGTCCAATTTGTGGTATCTAGAACAGGATCACTGCTGCCCAGTGATCATAGTGATCTTACAAATCTTTTAACAGAGGGAAAAAATCTGCTAGATAACTTTGTTCTAAGTTGTGTGGAGCCTCATATGAGCAATATAAGCCTGGATCTGACATGCTAGCTCATTGGCAACAGATGGAGTTGTTTAAGCTCAAATGAAATATGGGCATGGTGAAGTCCCCCATTCAGCAGCCTAGCACATTTGTGCAAGGTGTAACTTCTGAGCAAGTTCGACTTCACATAGAACTGTTATCAGAGTATAAGGTTACCAGTGAATAGACAGCAACAGTCACTCTATTCAGGAAGGGAAACAGTTGTATACTAGCTGAAGCAAGTAATAAGGCACTTAAAACTCCAAAGGTCTCTGGTGCTCAAGAGACAATGATTATTATGCTGCTGGATTTGCTTTCTTAATATACGGAGCTCTGATAAAATTTCATACATTCTTGTGAGAATGTAGTGAAATGGGGAATCCTGTTTTCTATTTTGTCATCTGGTTAACCTTTGATTTGGCTCCACCTTATTTTTCCCATTGGTGTATGGTGATCAGTGTTATTTGATTGTATTTCCAAAACTGTTTTCTTAGCAGCAGTGTAAACCTATTGTGGCAAAGGGGACTGAATGCTTACATATTATATAAAATGTAATGTATTTTCAGAGCAGAAGCAATGCATGGGCAGCTTTGGGATGTTAAAGGTACAACTTCCCCTTCCATCCTGAGCTGCAAAGTATATTTTGGTATTGACCATCTGGACTGTTGAAAAAGAGTATTTGCTGCTTGGGTTAACAAAACTTTCCTATTCCAAGGCCAAACTTGTATGTTACTCCAGTTATCTTTTGATTTTCTGCTTTAGCATTCTGGTCCCGTATGATAAAAATGACATATTTTTTAGTGTTATTCTAGAAGTTAACTCATTCCAGTCCATTCACCCATTCCAGTCCATTTTAGTTCACTGACTCCCAAGATGTCAATGTTTAATCTTGCCATCTCATGTTTGACCACATCCAGCTTACCTTGATTCATAGAGTTGGAAGGGACCTCCAGGGTCATTGAGTCCAAACTCCTGCTCAATGCAGGATTTCTTAAACCATCCCAGACAGGTGTAGGTCCAGCCTCTGCTTGAAGATCTCCAGTGAAGGAGAACTCACTACCTCCCCTGTGGCAACCTATTCCATTGACTGACTACCTTTACTGTCAGGAAGTTTTTCCTAATATCTAATCTTTGTTGACTCCCTTGAAGTTTCATACCATTGTTTCTAATCCTCAGCGGCTCAAGCTGGTAAACAGGAGGACCATTCACACTACTGGCCAAATGAATGCTTTGGGGAAGATTTAATTGTGACAAGTGCAAATGATCCACCTTTACCAGAAGTTAACCAATCCTAGTTTAAGGCAGCCTAATTAGGTAAATGTGAAAATGCCTCAGGATAATTGAAGTCTCACATGTTAATATTATAAGCTTTTTTGAGGCTCTGCAATCTATTCTTAGAAGACTTTGCTGGGTCCTTCCTGATCAAATTAACCACAAAAAATATTTGTAACCTGACCATTTTTATTTGAAACATACTGTGATAATAACATACTATAGACCTAATTAAACATGTTTTAAAGAGTCTTTTTTATTAAAAGTTAAGAGTAATAAAATTCTAAAAATTGTAAGAATTTGCTGAGCACCCTGAAAGTTTCATTCAGGGTTCACTATGGAGTCATAAATTAATTCTAACTAATTAAGTGCAACCAATAGCAAAGGTAAACAATTGTCCTGTTATTAGGAGCAGTGTACTGGACTATACTGGGATGTGGAGAAAGCTCTGCCAAGACACCAAATGTGCAGGATTATGTAGGCTGTAGGCATTAAAGATGGATAATTAACCAAAGTGAAACCTAAATAACAAGCAGGTGCAAAAAGAGACTAAAAAATCTTGAATTTATTCATTTTTCTGCACAGTTTCAGTCCTGTTCTTGTGTAGACTACATTCTGTTCTCTCCTATACTTGCTCAGGTTATTTCTTCTGCATCTATTTGAGAAAAAAAGAGTTACACCTACAAGCTTACACATGTGGTATAACTTCATCTCATCCTGAACCCATCCATAATATTATGCTTTCCTACTATAATGATCCCTGTTCTTCTAATACATCACTTGGTCACACTGAATATCTAAGCAGATAGCTGGCTGGAAGAAAAATGCCTTTCGTTAACCAGCTGTATTAAAGCCAATAAAGTGAAAACTCCCAGGCTTCACTACTTATTTTATACCTTACCAGTTTTTATATCTGCCAAAATCCAGAGCAAATGACAAAACATATTGTCTAAATTCACCTTCCAAAATAAGCAAGTCCATTTAGGCAAATTTATTTTATGGACTCACACCCTTCTCGTTCACATTAGTTTGATTCCTCTCAGTTGGCACAGATCTTTGCTATTTTGCAACCATTATCTCCAAGATGGGTTGAGTTCAAACTTCAGGAATATCCTTTATTCTTGAAGCAGCTATGCATATTCCTTTTCTTCTCGGTTTTGTACAGGTCTGGAGAAAATCCCACAATTTTTTAGCCCCTCCTTAATTAAGGGCCTGTCTTATGCTCCAACTCATGTGTCAAAGTCCTGCTGGAAATCTCTTCAATTTGCTGGTTTTCACACACTGTGAGTTGCAGTGTCTAATCACCTTGATTTCTGAACTGTCCCTGAAATCATCAGTTTGGTCTTGTGGTTAGAGTGCCAGACTCATACTTCGTTTGATTCCACGCTTCTCCATGAAGCCAGTTGGGTGACCTTGGGCTAGTTACAGCTCTCTTTCTAAGCTCTTACAGCTCCGTCTACCTCACCGGGTGTCTTTTGTGCTTGGAAGAACAGCAATCATTGTCAGCCACTTTGAGCCCCTTTAAATGGGTGAGAAAAGTGAGGTAGAAAAGCTAGCTCTTCTACTACTATCAGTATTAAGACCTTTGCCTTGTAACTTCACTCTGATCAGTTGGGTCTTTGCCTTCTCATCCCTTTTGAATCTCTTCTACTCAACCTTCCTTTCTCTTCTGCTGGTTTATCCTCATGTCTATACCCTATCCTTGTCGATACCCTTGCTATGTCTTCTTCTGGCTTCCGCTCAATCTGAGAGGCTGAGATTGGTGAAGTTGTTGCACGTCAAGTGTGGCAAGACTTTGTGTTGCTCACAAAACTTTAAATCTGATGAGCTTACACAGAAATTCTGTTTCATTGGTACTACAGTCCCCTCCTCCTTTTGTCAGCCATGACAAAATCTGAAGTGGCACATTGGGAGACTGTTACAAGTCTTGGTCAACTCACAACTATGTTCTCACTGATCTGGTGAAATGCCAGTAGTTGCAGACATTAGCCTTTCCTCTAGTTCTTGATTTTAAGGGTTGCTGGTCCCTGTGGATAAGAACATAAGAGAAGCCTTACTGGATCAGGCCACAGCCCATCTAGTCCAGCATCCTGTCGCACACAGTGGCCCACCAAATGCTTATGGGCATCTCAAGCAGAGACGAGGACAAACCTCCTGCTCTCGGATCCCAGCAGATGGCCTTAGAAGCACCCTGGTCCCCCCCCCACCTGAAAGATGCACCTAGGCATTCATTCTAGTAGCCATTGATACATCTGTCGTGCAGCCTAATCAGAACTGGCCCTTTGTCCAGCTTCACCCTTCCTCTTTTCTCTCCTCAACCCCCGAATAACTAAGTATTTCCCTAACTTGGTACTTTTCGTTGATGGCATCCCAGTGCGCTGTGTTCCCGCAACATCTGCTGCAAACTGTTGATCTCGTTTTTTAATTTGCTTTACTTGTGGTAATGTAATTTGTATTGTTGCGATTTTTCATGTTGTCTTGTAAAATAATGTTGTTAAATAAAGCTTTTAAAATGAAAAGGAAACTATTAAACTCAGCAAAAAAAGAAATGGCAATGATCAGTGCAATTGGTCAGATAGCACATTCAGGCAAATCTATAATAATTGATGAGAGCAAAGGAAAAGGAAGCGATTTCAGTTCAAAACTAAGTGTGTGGAAGTGTCTTGGAATCCTAGCACTAAAGGAGAAAATAACAAGCAGGTGACAAAAGTGGCTGAGTGTGATGTCTTCTTCAGGCAGATCTTTACCAGGGTAAAAAGGAAAATGTGTGTAGGGGGGAGAAGGATTCTCATGCTCAGCAGGTGCAGGGACCACCCCTTTTTCAGGTGGCAGGGCTCAGGGGTTCAAGCTAATCATGGAACCAAAGCAGCAGGAAGAGGAGAGGAGTAGGTCTCCTCTTCCCAAGTGAAATAAGGTCAAAGGGAGAAAGCAGTCTTCTTGAGAAGCAGAACTTTTCTCTTTTGCAGTAGGAGGCAAGGAGAAGGAGATGAGGATAGGTGAGCTCTTCTTTATTGCGCAGTACATTCAGCTCGTGTGATGAGGTGGGGGTAACCATACAGAATGAAAAACTGGACTGTGTAAGTTTTTCCATGTAAAAGGGGGCAGGCTAGCTTATTAGATGAAAAATTGATTGAAATGCTGAACCTACTGGATGAAAGCAGGATACAGAAACACAAACTGACTGGTTGAAAATATAGGGGTTTGATTATAAGAGGTGGACTACTGCAAAACTAGAATGCAGATCAAGGGACAGAGTGGGTCACAGAAATAGAACTATAAACAGCAATCCTTAGTTAAGACAATAAACTACACCCCGATGGCCTGGCGAATAAAGGCAATTGAGTACAGAAGCCCATTGAACAACATTCCTCGTAGTGACATTCAAGTCTTTGTACCTGGATCTGAACACGCAATAAGGTTGTACAAGATGAATACAAGAGTATTTCAGTCAGATAATTGTTATCATTCAAATCTGTAAAGAGAGAATGCCAGAAGCACTAGTTCTGTAACATCTTGGATTGTTAAACAGACAGCTTGATGAGTTCCTGCGCCAGATCCTGACTTTTGTTTTCAGTCAGACAGGAGGGGGAGCAACAGAAACAGTTTCACAGTTTGGCTTTTTATTTTGAGGCTTGCGTTTTCTGGAATGGCATCTACAAGATTGCAAGATTTAAGGATGCTCTGGTCCAAGCCTTGAGCCTGCATACAGTGGCACACCCTCACACTTGCACACAGTTGTACATCCTCACACAAGGCTACCTTTTGCCTTAGTTCATGCAGAAATTCACATTTTTTTCTGAGTAATTCACATAACACTATTTTCTATCAAATGTTTTAATCAGACATCGTATCAAAACAGTTTGTTTAACATCTAAATTAAAATTGCATAAATGAAGTACAGAAGCCACCATTAAAATATGTGAAGAATACTGAAAGCTAACCCGAATCCCGTAACAACCATCATCACCTACACACTTGACTCTTTTGACTCTGATGTGTCTGAAGGACCTATTTACATTGGGCATTGGTCGCTACATCTATTTGGCTGGTGGACTAGATATTACTCCCTGGCAGTTGAACGTAGCTGAAATCAAGCAGAAGGTAGCTTATATTTAACTTCTCTGGAGTACCACAGATGGCAAAATTTCATCATATCAATTTAATCAAAGCACAGTTAAGTAAATAGTTCGTGAAGCTTCATGGATATAAATGATACTCCTAACTTTACTTGCTGTGAAGTCTTCCCAGTCATGAAATATGTTCTGGGTCATCTTGGGCCACAATATCCATAGCCCTTTGTTTTAAGGATTTTCTTAGCATTCTTCTACAGGCAACCCAGGACTTATAGAGACCAGGGCTCTTTCTGTATGCTAGCACACAGAGCGTGCTGTGCCTCTGCCATCAGAGCGGTAGCTGAAGGAGCAGAGGCCCTGCCCCACCCCCCATTAGAGTCACCTGCTTTCATTGACTAGGCTACAGAGCAGGATATGGTGCCCAAACAGGACCATATCCTGAGCTCACTGGTAGATCTATTAATAGTAGTCCAGAAGTGGACTACTCTTGGTATCTCAGTCCATGAAGGACATGCAGACGCACACATCATGTACAGTATTAGTATACCAGGCCCAACCTTTTTTCAAGCAGGCACCCAAAAACTGCTGGAATTGCACCACTCCTGGGAGCACCAATGAAGAGGCACCATCTGGGAACTGTGAGGGCCAGAAACCTTTGGGCCCTGTACAGATTGTCTGGGGCAGCATCACCTGTTCCACCTTGGGACAGGCTAGTCGTAATCTGGGGAACCAGATTTTATGCCAGTAGTTGCATTGGCTGGACGCAGCAAAACACAGCTGGGGGGTGGGATGACAAATTTTTATGCACCCAAGCTGTTACATGAAAAATATGGCTAGAAAGTTTTCATCCTCTGAATATTGGGGCGGGGGGGGGGGGAGACTTATTTTCACCATGCATGGTATTGGTATTGCTTTAGCCTTGATTGTCCTATTAAAACATAATTATGTTAGCTAAATCTATTTAGCTAATTATGCTGATTTCTAAATATGCACATTAAAATTCACAATAATAATATGTTGCATATAATCAGTTGTTACAATTCAGTTACAGTAAGAACAGCTATGTTATTTTCCATCATTTATAAATTAATATAACTGATTTTTGTTTTAACTCTTCTCTTCTGAAGTGGTATTTATTTGTACAACTGGCACAAAGCCATATTGTAGGAATGACCATTTACCTCCTCCTTGAATATTCACATGCTAGTTGCAGCTATTTAAATGTGCTATTGTTAGACCATTTTATTTGACTTGAACATGATCTTAGTGTTCCCAATACTTGGTCTTTCTCTCTCGAAAGAACATTTTCAAAGTGCTTCCTCCTAAAGTAACAAAAGTAAGATAAGAAATAATTGATAAAACAATTAGTGTTTTTATTTCTTAGATGTACTGTTAATTAGATGTCAAATCATGTTAGATACTGATATTGTATACCAGGGATTGTTTTTGTTTTTAGTCCTTTTCCCTCTCTCTTCTTTCTCCTCTTGAGACCTTCTAGTCTAGGGCAGGAGAGAAATATAAATAAATAAGTTCCTATTTAAAGACCTTCCATCTTCCTGTCTCTTCCTCCTCAAAATGAAAGGCCCTGCATGTTCTCGTTTTCACCTTCTAATTTTAAAGTGTTCTGTTTCTGCTTTCATTGATCTAGTTTGGTATAATGGTTAGGGAGCCAGACTCTTATCTGGGAATACCAGGTTTGATTCCACACTCCTCCATGATGTCAGCTGGTTCACCTTGGGCTAGTCACAGCTCTTTTCTGAGCTCTCTCATCCCCACTCACCTCACAGGGTGTTCTGTTGTGGAGAGAAGAATAGAAAGGTTTGTCAGCCACTTTGAGTCTCCTTAAATGTTTGAGAAAAGCCTTCTTTTTCTTCTTCTTCGTGGTATATTCATTGATATATTTACTCAGAAGTAAACTTCACTGCAGTCAGGAAATAAATGCTAATAATCTGTCACAAATTGTGCATTTAAAAAATGTATTTTCCATTGATCCCCAGTTCATAGGCATTAGCATAGGTGTGATTTTTTTTTCTCTACTCTCTCCATTTAAAAGGGTTTGATGCATTACAGCCACATTTGGACAGATTTTTAATTTCCCACAACCAATCACAAATTTCCTCTTAGCCTCTTTGATTTCAGGAGAGGGGAGAAAAAAGCATCTATTTCTGTGCTTAGACCTATGTAAGGATGGAAAAAATCCTACAGTAAAGATGTGCATGCATGGTTTTTTAAATTCAAATTGAATTTGTTCAAATAGATCCCCTTCAGATGTGCTAGGATTCGATACGAATGTTCAGTATGAATTCGGTACAAATGTTGGATACAAATCCCATACGTATCCGCTACATATGTGCTCTGAACGTGTCAAATCCACCCTGATTCCACTTTGAATCTTCTCTCAATCCACTTCAGATTCACTCTGAATCCATTGCAGATGTGACTGGGGCAGCCACTGTCCCACCTCCCCAGGTTCACAAATGTAACAAAGCATTTGATTCAAATTAATGTGCCAACATTCAATTTGAATGTCCAAATTCATACAAATTTGTACAAATTTTGAATGTTACAAATATTTGTGCACACCCCTATCCTACAGTTAACATACAACAGGAACATACCATGCTGTTCAGAGTTTCAGAAAGGTGAACTTTTTTTTTCTGGGGCAACCAAAGTATTTGTCAAGCTGCTGAATTTTAAAAATTTCGAAGCCTCTCAGATTTTACCAGTATCTTCAGCAATCCTTTGAACAAACAGAATTATGTTTCACAAGCAGATCTTGAGATTTATTTTTCTTTTTGTGCTAGAGATGTATTGGCGTTAATGTGAATTGCTTTATTCTTCCATGGCAATGTTTTCATTCCATTTCATTAATCAATCCATACTTAATAAACAACAGCAAGTGGACAGTAGTTGTAAAATACAATAGCAGGTTATCCTGGCAATTTCAAACTTCTTGTTTGCAGGTGATTATTGTCCCTGGCAGAAACTTTTAAGTTCATAATTTTTTTCACATTCTAGCAGGAATGTTAACAAATTGCATTGTCCTAGTTAATATTTATCTCATTGTGAATAAATGGAGCTATCAAATAGTGACTGTGAAGCTGAAGGCATTCATCAAAAAGAGGAATGAACTGTAATCATAAATTGTAATTTGGGTTTCTCAGAGTTATTAATCTGAAAACAATTTGGGGAGGCTTTATTTAAACCATTTTTGAGAAGAATCTGATGTCTTTAAATATTTATATTCTAATTTTTAAAATTTGTAGAATATAATGGCACTTGAGTCATGCTGACTGTGTTATGGAGATGCGGTGGTAGGTGCAGATAGGAAGAAACTGGAAGCCTTACTTTTTCCTGCTTAATCCATATCTTGTTCAGTGCGCATGAAGCAGTAGTTCTTGTGGGTCAAGGTAAAGCTTCCAGCTGCAGCCCTGATCTTCCACTGTCCAGCCTCCACTAAAACAAAAGACCCCTGGGATGACTTCCGTTCCACGTAAATAATTTCAGATCTGACACTTCAGGCTTTATGGAGAGAGTGGGAGAGAATATCTCTCTATATATATAAATATATATTTTTAAAAACTTTGCTTACTAGACATAAGTAAAATAATCATGCTATATTACTGTGCGCTCTATGCAAATTTTTGTAGGAAAAAAAACCACTTCATTGTAATTTAGGTAAAGATATGTGACCCATTCCAAGTCTTGCGGTTGGGATAGGAAGGAAATAATTTAATATATGACTCTCCCTCTTAATTTGCAGAACCACTGTCATGAAAAGGACACTATAAATTGATTTGCCGTATGAAATTTAGCTTACATATGTGATCTGCCAGGTATATATGCGCATGTTTTAATAATTTATATTGCTATATTGTTTTATTAATGAAGGTCAGTATCTATATTTTGCAAAAACGTTTCCCAGTTTGATAGGTATCTGTGCTGATTTCACCTGTGAGAGACACAAATTATTAAGTTACTGGTGTTCTTGGCTTTTCTCAAACTATTTTGGTAATGTAGCTTCAAAGTTCAATGCACGCACTGAAATATTGTTCATTTTAACGTTTTATCATATAGAGATGGTTATATAATGGGAAGTAAGACTGTGGAGTCGGAAGCAGTTATTGGGCTTCTGGAGTCAGAGTCCGTAAAAATGTACCTGCTCTGACTTAATGGAAATTATAATATAGTGCATTAAAAATTTTCCCCTAGGATGATGCTCTTATCAGTTGATGTATCTAGAGGAAATGACACCCCTTGGGTTCTGAGTTAAAAGTTGCTTGGAAGCATGTGCATCCCTTTACTATTAATCTAATTACAAATAGAGGATTAAGAGTCTGAGGTACTGTAAATTGAGGAGTCGGAGTAGAAGATTTTGTGTCCCAACGCTATAGCCCTGTGGGTAATGTGTATTTCATTTCTTTTAGCGATTTGGCACAATATTAATTACAGTAGTTTTGACAATTGCTTTGACTCATTACATATGTTTGTGATTCTAATGTAGGTAGTACAAGGACCTGTGGAATATGAGTGATGATAAGCCCTTTTTATGCACTGCCCCTGGATGTGGACAGGTAATATATCTAAGATCCATCTGTGTCAGTAAACAAACGCATTTGTTACCAGAAACAAATTTGTTAACTTAAGCATCCTGAAACAATTTTGCTCATTATTTAATGTAGCTTAAGAGGTAATTACACTAATCCACCAATGCATGCACGTTTGCTAAACATGCTTAACTGCTTGTCAAGATGATGAGTACCATCTATTCTTGATAGTCAAAACTGGACAGCAGAAAATGCCTCCTTCAAACAACTGATGGGTTTCATTAATACTGACATTATTGACTACCCTAAACTATAATCATAACCTCAAATTATGTGTAGCTTGGAACAAAATACATTAGCACCTGTTTTTGTGATGCCTCTTGATCTAGGGGGAAATCTCTGTGAAGAAGCTGGATGGATCAGTAAGGGCAACTTTTATAGCAAATAAAAACAACTTTGTTTTTAGAACTGCTAACCAGTCAGAATGGAATGGACTAAACAAAGCAGGTGTGGTATTTCAATGACAAATGTATCTTCTTTAATTTAAATATCTAAAATTCACACTGAATTTAGAAGAACTAGTATATAACCATATATTCCAGTCAAAATATATTCCAGTTGCAAAATGGCATGCTGAGTTTTCTTTGTAATAAAATAATTAAGTATTTTGCCTTGCCTGGGCTGGTGTCATCCTTTATATACCGGTAAACAGGGTTTTACTTTTTTCCTGTATTCCTTTCAGCTTATTTGTGTGGGTTATTTTAAGAGAAAAGTTGTTTTCCATATCAGCCTTCCCTATTGGCATGTTTGTAAAAGTGGTAGTTATCTTTGATCTAATTATTTTCCATGGTAAATAGAATTTCTTAAACTTTCAGATTGATCCAGCAACTTCTCACCCAGCCCTGAAGTCACTTAAGAGCCGTGCTAATGTTATTCTTATAGCTGTTTTGTTGTATCTGTGTAAATTGTTTCCACCAGGTTCTATATCTGAAACATATTGGAAAACAGAGATTACAAAGAAAATAATGTATGTCCATACTGATGAGTGCATCCTGGTTGGAGTTAAGTGGAATGCAAAATAGTAGATGAAGTTCTGTCAGCACAGCTTATAAAGTTTTATCAGCTTAGGCTGACTAGGGCAGAATGGAACATGAGATTTTCTTAGTTTTGTCACATAGAATACAGTGTAAGATGAATTTTGTATGGCAGCCATTATTTGGCGCGTTATTAGGACCATTCCTGGGATCTTCCCAGGCCTAGAAAGCTCCATTCAGGACCTGGGGCTTGCTGTCATCACAGGTAACAGTACTGACATTGGAGCTGTACTCATAGAACTGCTACCATGCCCAGCACTGATGCTTTTCTTTCCAGCCAGACCCTGCTTCCTTTTGGCAGCAGAGAAAAAGAACAAAGTTGGTCTGTGGCATAGATCTACAATGATTGCAAAGGGACTTAACCTAAAGTATAGAAAATGAAAAATGTTTTACAAAACTTGAGTTGTCTTGCGCACAAAAATCTTAAATACTAAATACATTGAAGTCCAGTCTTAACAAGACAGCTTTTGCTAAACGGCTAGAAGACAGTTTAGCTAATCTATAGCTGGGGGGGATAGAAGTTGATTGCAACAGCACTGTTAATCTAAGCCAAATTTGGAAATCAGAAGTTTCTCCTATCAATTGCCACAAAGAGACACTCATAGGATCCACAGGTTTCAAGATCCTATGTAAAAACCAGGCAGCTGAACCTATAAGTCAGAATGCCTGACGTTTGCTTTAAGCCTTCTAATGGCCATAAATGGCAAAGCTGACTCTACTACCATTGTAAATTAGCCAGTGCCATGAAGGAGAAGCAAGGCATACAAGGGAGAGTTTACAGTCTAGAAGTTGCACCTGAAGAAATTCTTCGGAGGGGTTTTGTAGACCAGAGGAACTACCTTTCTTACCCTTTCCACTCTAACGCCATTCTGCAATTAATGGATTATCTTTATAAATAATCAAATTCCACTACAAGACTCTTATGTACTGGAGTAGCTACAATGTTGAAGTCATTGTGCAGCTGCTCACCAAAAATAGATCCTATGCAGAATGAGATCCTTGGAAAAATTCATTGTGGGTCTCTTAATATTTATGGTGATGCTATTTAAATGTTGAGTACGTTTCGAGGACTTAAAAAAAAGACTTTTGACCAGTGAATGCTACTATTTTCTTCCTGCACCATTGACATTTTAATTTTTTAAAAAATCAGCTGTTAACTTATTGCTAATGGCTTTTTGATCTGTTATTAAAATTATTCTCCTTGTTGTGATCACTTTAATCAGAATTCATATTTATAACTATATTTTAAAACTTTTTGCCACAGCGTTTTACCAACGAGGATCATTTGGCAGTCCATAAACATAAACATGAGATGACACTGAAATTTGGTCCAGCTCGTAATGACAGTGTCATTGTAGCTGGTTAGTATATATTTTTATTAATCCATCTTTATTTTGGAATGTGCACATATTTTGTGTATTTTCTGTATATAACTCCAATTTTGTAGGCTAATCAGAAGTAAACTCAAAGGATTCCTTTCCTAATAAAATGAGTAGTAACTGTTGTTGTCTTTTACTTCTAGATCTAGTTTTTCTGTACAGGCTTTGTCTTTTAAATAATGAACTTTATGCCCAATTACACACCTCAACTTTGTAGGATTTCTTTTGCAAAATCACACTTGGCATTTAGACTAAGAAACTGATCATAGAAGAGTACCAAATACACTCTCTTATGTAAATCAGTCATGTACTCTTAAATGGTTGTGAGATAAAGGTAGGTTCACAAATTTCTTAAAGATCTTTCAGCCAAAATATCTGTTGGACATTTCTCTGATTATTTTCAGTTGTCTGCTTCTGTATATTGTCTTACCTGAAAAAAATGCCTTAAACCATGCATCCCTGTTCATAACCATAGATCAGCCAGTGAACCCCTGCTTTCTGTGGCCTAACTGATTGATTAGCCTCTCCAGAGAGATGTCCCTGGAGCCAACCTTGTATGCCTTTAGGTGCCAAGTGAAGGTCTTTTTATTTATTCAGACATTTGAGACATCTGCCTGTTATTTTCAGAAGTATATTACATTGTTTATAGATATTCTGGTTTTGTGTGTGTTGGGGGAGGTAAATGTTAATGTATTTCTGTTGTGAGCCTCCCAGAGACCATTTAATTAATGAACGGCTGTAGAAATTTAGTAACTAACTAAATAAAATGCAATTATTTTTGCCTTTGTGTTAAAAAATATCCTTGCAAGCATGTAAATGCAATTCTTGCAATTCTTTTAAATCAGACTATTACTTGAATCAGGGTGAACCACTTGAGATAAGGGCCCTGTGACAGTGATAGGCATGGCCAGTTATTCTTCTACTTTTTCATATTAATATACTGAATACACATGTAGGCTAGCTGAGGAATGGTGCAACTTTGCCTTAAATGAATTATATGAGAACCATGGAAGAGGCAGTATACATCTCTATCAAGGTACTGGACCAAAAGTTTCAGCTGGATACTTACTATGAACATTCTCAGTGAACTATGCTGAAAGATTCCAAGCATAAATACGTTAATTCCACCCTAGGATTTCTGGGAGAGGAGATGGAGTGAAGCCTTAAATGGCGCCTTAATCCCTATTGGCTTCCAGTTTCAATGATTCAGCCCCAGATTTTGTAGGTAGAAAAATGAGACCAATATCACAAAAACCTAATGAGTTACCAAATACCAACTTATCACTGAAGATGGCCTACCTGGACAGAAGCAACTATTATCACAAGACAAAACAAAAATAGTCTTTTCATGGAATTCTGTCTTCCCATCACCCACCACCCCTGTTAAGAGAAGAAGAGGAATGGCATGTTTCAGCACAGTCCCTTGAGAAACAATGGGAAACAGCTTGATCTCTCACAGTATCTTAAGAAAGATGTCCACTTAAGGCATTAGATCCTATAGGGTCCAAAACACAAATTGTGCTTGAGACCAGAAAACAAGCCATTCTGTAAGGAGCACCACTCCAAGGGCAGAGAGCACCTTTATCTAGGTCTGCTTTCTTCCATTTGCACCAGTAAAGAATCTCCAAATAAGCATTGTAAATGTGGGCTGTGCAGGGGCTCCAGAAGGGCATCCATTGTTCTTAAATCATATCCTTATCTCAGCATCTGGTCACATTCAATGCCTAGATAGTCATGATAGTGCAGACTGTTCTGTTGAGAAAGTAGACCCTCCACTTGAGGAAAGTACCAAGGCATAAAGGATGATGCATCTGTTAGTTCTAAGAAACTGAGCTGGCGGAGGCCAAATGGAGAAATTAGTATTACCTGAGTCTCATCCCTTCTTGTTCTCTAGACTAATGTGGGAATCATCAGCATGGGATGTTGGGCATGAAACAGACTTTGAAGCCATAGATGTGATGGGATCTGCCTTACATGTGTCCCTCAACTTGGATTGGAAAAAAAAAGTCAGGTTGTCCATTGAGGGGAGCAGATCTTTCACTAGAGTCTCCCACATTTGCTGGGTCTGGTTAAAAGCAGCCCTTTCCCTGGTGTCATTCTCTCCCTACTAAGGGAATTGGCTGTAATATTGTTGACCCTTCTAATATGAAGCGCTATGGTGGAGACTGAACATCTCTGTGCCCAGGAAAAGGAAGGAAGAACAAACTCTGGAGCAAGTTCAGCCTTGTTCCTCCCTGTCAACATGAACCTTAGCTGGATCCAGGCTAAATAGCATCATACAAGTGTTTGTTCCTCAGTTAGTAGTGGTATATACAGCAGCTGGCCCTCTGCATGGGTTGTGTGTAGTTGGCAAATAATTCTCCCTTATTTCATTCACTGTTGATTTTTCCCTGGTGATACCCTTTGTTTCGTGATAACTTTCTATTGAGTTGCTGTGTCGTATTTTCCCCTGAAGGTCTTTTTTATTTTTGTTAAGCAGGAGTTGTAATTCTTCTTAGCCATTTGGGTTTTGAACAACTTCCTCTGCATTTTAGTGTTGGTAGAGAGTAGGGAGATTAAATGAGACTTAAAAGATTACTTATTTTATTTGTCTGATATTTTTATACTGCCCTACGGTTAGCCCAAGAACAGTGAACAGAAATCATAATGAAAGGAACAAACAATAAAAAATACATGTTGAGTGGTCCATAGATGGGGTCTATATCAAAGAGTCGGTTGATAACTAATTTATCTGAATGCCTAGAAATTCTCTTGCTTTCTTTGATTTGGCTTATTCTAGTACTTCTTTTTTCCTCAATGAAATTTACAGTTATTTTCATCTGAGTATAGGGCAACTGTTTTTCATCGTGTTTGTTAGGTAGTTGATCTTCATAGATGCATTCTGGTAGTCTTTTGCTGGCTTGCCCTACGTGATGGTTTTCATTGTCTTGATGTTTTGTTTTATAGACATCTCCAGTTTTCTATTCTTTGGGTACTAGGTCTTTACTCTTGCTTAATATGTTTTGAAGAAATTTGTTCGCTTTGTGTGCCAAAGATATATCAAGGGACTGTGATAGTGTATTGGTGGTTTCTGAGACATGTTTAATGTAAGGAAGAGTTAATTCTTTTTTGGGGGGGTTGTTGCTACAGATGATATATATAAGCACTTTCTAAAGTAATTGTACAGATACTGGTTTTGCTGGAAGATTTTTTTATAAATAATCTGTTTCTGCCTTCAGGAGTTCTAGGCTTTTGCGGTACATTTTAGGTCATCTGAATAATTTACATTGCTCTTTTTGTACACAGTGAAATTGTTGTGAGCACTGAGGGCTACCCAGACAAACTGAGTCATCAATTACAACATCAACTATCACTCATGCTTGGAGTCCTCTAGCATCTATTGTCTGAGATGAGAAGGGCCTGAACCCTAATTTAACAAATGATTGAGAGATTGAAACGTTCTTTCTTGGTTCCTCTAAAAGAATATTATGATGTATTTTATGGACTATCCTATCAGACTTGCATATTACTAGTAGTTTATTGCTTATTTTTCCCTTACGTGAGAATAATTCCCAATGCAGAAATAGATTCCTTGAAAAGATTCATGGCAGGATCAAAGTGGCATCTAAATTTTGGATCCATCCGAATTTTACCATCCCATCTTTTTGCTGTAATTCGAAATAATCCTTCTGCTGTCAAGCACATTTTTGAAGCTCTAAGCTTCAAAGTCTTCTTGTGCACTTTAATTCCCACTTTAATTCCTTTGATTCTAGTGTTTATTCATCAAAAAAAGAAAGGAAAATAGTAGATTGCATGAGTTGTCCTATCCTGAATTTAGTTACGGGACATTTTATACCAGTCTCCTGTACCCTATGTTGTTCGTAACTTTATTCTTGACTAGTAACTAGTATGAAAGGCTTGATTTGTTCTGTTTGTGCACACAACTTTACGCTTTGGTTATGTAAAGTTGTGCGAGGTCACATTTTCTCCATCGTCTTCCTTTTTATTTAAAAGTTTTATATAGTGATGATCACTGTAACTCCTTTGCTGATTCCAAATGCAAGTTAACTGTGTTGGAATATTTTTCTTATACTCACTGGGCAAAAATGGTTAAAGCTAGGGTTATTTTACATTAGCATCTTTCAAAGTCAGTATGTTCTTCACTTGTTGATCAAGTCTCATTTGAGTAAATGGAAATTATTTCCTAGCAAATCCTGAAAAATTACAGCTAACATGCAATGCTAACTTATTTACAGATAAGTTTTATGTTAAAGTTTTTAGCTTCCTCTGTTTAATTCATAGACTTAGAGATTAAAAAAATAACATCCAAGGTGGAACTGGTAAGGGCTCTTGGATTTCCTATATGCTTAGAAGGACAAGAGCTTCTTTTACAGTCACATACAATTTAAAACACCTTAGTTTTGAATATCTGCTACAATGTATCACTTCCTCTGGTACCCATAGGCAGACTGATGGATAAGCAGATGGTTAATAGCCAAAAGTGCAAATCTTTGGTAACAGTAACACCTGCAAAAATGGGAAAGAAGCAAGAAAGTATCCTGGGTTTTTAGAAGTACAGTTTCCTGTTAGCTGGTTTGTAATGTGTCTTAAACCTTTACAAATAAAAATAATTGTGTCTGCAATTATGTTTTGACAATATTTTGTTTTAAAAGAATTGGCTGGGCTTGTTACAAATTATCGTTACTTCATTACTTTTATCAATGAAGATATAATCAGCACAATTTTAAAGTCCTTATATTGCTATTTGTAAGCCAAGATAAACAAGAAGAAGTATTCTTTCACCCAGCAGATGGTTGATCTGTGGAACTGCCTACCAGAAGAGGTGATGATAGCAACTAGCTTTGGATAGCTTTAAGAAGGGGTTAGATACATTTATGGAGGTATCAGTGGCTACTCGAGGTGATGCCTTGGTACTGTCTCCAGGTTGGAGAGCCGGGCAGGATGCCTCTAAAGGCCATTTGTAGGAAGCCAAGCGTAGATTAAAGTACAGTATTACATTTTTAACTGAATAGCCCGAGAAGCTGTTGGTAGGGCACTGTGTGAGAGAGGATGCAAGACTAGCTGGACTGTGGCCTGATCCAACAGAGCTGCTCTTATGTTTTTAATATGCATTGGTATGAAGGACACATATTTTTTCCCATAAATAAATAAGATATTTTGTGTATCATGTATTATATAGAAAATTATTTTAAAGAAAATAAAAATAAGGCATATTCTTCTTTTTTTATTTTAGATCAAACCCCAACACCAACTCGATTCCTGAAGAATTGCGAAGAAGTTGGCTTATTCAATGAGCTGGCAAGTCCTTTTGAAAATGAGTTCAAAAAAGCTTCTGAAGATGACATTAAAAAAGTATGTTGGCATGGCACCACTTTCTGTTGCACTGATTTCCTAAATTGTCTTTATTTCTAGGAGTTTTTCATCAGTAGAAAAGGGCAATATTAGTGTGTATTAATCTTGATGCTCACAACTATAGAAGTGTTGTAGATACCATATCACTTTGCAGAAAGTCCCTGCATAAGTAGTTATGTGCTTATATTTGATAAATGCTTTATAGCTCGCTTACTATGAGTAAGTTAAATGATTCCAACTTTTCCTTTAAATTTTCCTTTTCATTTGGGGATATCTGGCAGTCCACTATAATTTTCTTTCTTTAAATATCTGATTACTGTATGAACAATGACACTTCTAGCTGGGACATGGAGTTCACTCTAAATTGTCTACCATTTGAATAACTATAGGGTTTTTTCCCACTAGCACTAAGTTCCCATTAAGTACCCATTAGGGACCCATTAGGCTCAGAGGAGGAAGACCCCATTTCCACTGCAGACCACATCAGAGCCACATTTGTTTCCACCAGTTCTAGGGAAATCCAGATTGAATAGGTCCTTCAGGACCTATAATCCAGATTTCCTGTAAACCCCATTAAAGGGCTCTACAATGGCATCTTCAGACATCAAATCCAGATTTTACGGAGCGTGTTTCCACCACGATCGGGCAATGGGGTCTGGAGGGGTCTCCAGGGGGGGCACACCCATGGGGGGGTACCCCGAAACCCAAAGCTCCAAAGCTTGTGCACAGTCTCCAAAGCTGGCTCCGAAGAATAGCACAGGCACTAAAGAGGACCCCACGCAAGAGCAATGCCAATCCTGTGGACCTTTGTCAAAGAATCTTTGAAGTTTGCGGCAGATCACTCTGGAGAATCTCCAGAGCTTTAACGACAAAGCTCTGGAGCCTGTCCCCTAAAAACCTGGGGCGATGGGCAGGCCCCACATGGGTCGATCTGGATTCGCCACATGGGTGCTCTGGCGTTTCCACTGTGGGCAGGCCAGCACCCATTGCTATTGGGTCCTGCACCACCCATGGGGACCCCTCAGGTACCTCCCTTTTCCAGGAGTTGGGTTCTGACATTTTGATTTAGGTATTTCAGATACATGTTATAAACAACTGAAAGTCCATAGCATTATTTGGCAATAACCTTTTTTTGGGGGGGGGCAGGTCTCTATGAAATTTTTAGATGTTATTTCACCTAACCTCTGTTTTCCTGTAGGTATTGTTTAATAGTTGCAAATTGGAAATTCACAAGGTTGTAGAAATCTAGTCATAGCAAATAATAAGGATCTACAATACTGAACCGTTATAAACAGTAATACAAGAAATTCCTTCCCATAATTTTTCTTCTAGATGCCTCTAGATTTATCACCCCTTGCAACACCTATTATAAGAAACAAGCTTGAAGAGCCTTCAGTTGTTGAGACTACACATCAAGATAGTCCTTTACCTCATCCAGAATCCACAACCAGTGACGAAAAGGTCAGTAAATTCTTATAGGTTGAATATATGGTCTGTAGATGCATTTTGTCAAAAGATTGTAGAAGGCTATTAGATGACAAATAGCCAAGATAGAAACCAGCTGATTAAAAGGTGTCCATGCTTACCTGAAGAACAGTGCTTTAATTCTGATGTTTATAGCGGAGTACATTGTTTTGTATAACATGATGGTTCATTTCTAATAAAACGCCACACTAAGCAAGTTGCTTAAGAAATCTGGAATACTGTCGTAGATTCCCTTACAGCCACTTTCCATTTACCAGCAGCGACCTTTGTAGTGCAAATTCATATAGCATGATTTTGCACTATACAAAACGGGTCTTATTTTAGCTATGGTATATAAGCAAAACTACATTTTGCAAAATTACATTAAACAAGGAATAACAGTTGTGAAATCTGTAATGATGGGGGGGGGAGTCAAAATCATGCTCCTTTGCTTCTTCCTCTTACCTTTAAACCAAAATCAAGCAGACTCACAAGCTATGCACCACAGTGAAGATTATATAGATGTCCACCTGAAAAAGTCTATTGAGGCAGTGACAGAGATGGAGAAACTCGTTTTTATCCATTGAAAATAACATGAAGGATTTCCATCAGTGTTTCGTCCATTGAATTGAGGCAGAAAAACATCTATGTAGATGCATTAGGTTTTGATTAAAATCTCTTAAGATTTTAATGTTTATACAACAATTAACTAATTCTAAATGCAGGGTAGTCTCAGATCCTGAAAGAACCTTCGGAGAGTCACACCTGTAATGACAGGTTTTTATGTTTCTTATAGGAGACGTCCCTGCAGCAGAGTGCACAGCCTACATCTACAATTGTTCGGCCGGCTTCTCTACAGGTTCCAAATGTGTTGCTTGCAAGTTCTGACTCAAGTGTCATTATTCAGCAGGCTATACCTTCACCAACGTCTAGCACTGTCATAACCCAGGCGCCATCCTCCAATAGGCCAATAGTGTGAGTGTTAATACTTCAGTGTTTAAGTTTTATAACCTAAGAAAACTTTAATAAAAGGCAGTTCAAATAAATAAATAAACTGAAGCTGTGATAATCATAAGCTTCTCAAGTTGAAGTAAATTTTATATGAAAATACATGTGAGAACTCTGAGTTCCGGTGGAAACAAGGGGAGCAGGCAGTAGTGGTATTTCTCAAACAATTTAAATTATGTTTTTATAAAACTACTATGATTTTTATTCTTTATATGCTGTTCCAATATTATATTTGATATAGTTATTTTTATCATTATCATTATTACTGTTCTGCAAGGTAAATGAGGAATAGATAAAAATTGATGGCCCTTCAGTGTAAACGTTCCTTGGATTGCAATCCAGCATGTGAAACCTCTGAGTCCAACCACCTGTCTCTTTGATTTCAGATAGGCCTATAAGTAACATTTGCACTGCGTAGGAATATTCAATAATTATCGTAGTGCACAATGTACTTTGTACAATAAGTCCTTTTTTTCTAATTGTTTTTTTTAGACCGGTGCCAGGTCCTTTTCCTCTTCTGTTGCATCTTCCTAATGGACAAACCATGCCTGTTGCTATTCCTGCCTCGATCACAAATTCTAATGTGCATGTCCCAACTGCAGTTCCAGTAAGTGCAAATGATTGAGTGAAGCTGATCAGGAGAATACAAGAAGGACATAAGACTATATCATGCCTAATAGACTGAGGGCAATTCTGCACCGGTTGATATACTGGACCAGAAAGGATATTAGAAGCCCACCTTCCACCTGGGGTCTCCCTTAGACTACACCAGCACATAGAAGGGAGGCTCCTAATATAACTGTTCTGGTACATCTTGGGGACTCCTTGTCAGGCGCATCTCTGAAGGAGGAAGAGAGTGGATCTCAGATCAGCTATTGAGGACAAAATAGGAAAAGGAGCCACAACAGGGTTTAGATTCAAAGAGCAAGAATGGGCCACAAACTGCTGATCAGTACAGGAGTCCGTCCATGGGCCACCCCAGCCAAGCATTCACATGTCTTAGGATATGGGCCGGGATATAAATATTTTAATAAATAAATAAAATAAATCCCACAGATCAAGAGAGGAATTTCTATAGTCAAACTTCTCTAACTATAATAATGTTTTTCCTGAAATTTAGCTGGAGTTAATAACAACAACAACTTTATAACTTAAGCTCATTATAGGATTCTTAAATCTTGTTACTTAAGCTGACAATGAAATAGAACAGACTGTGATGATCTTTTCTGTGGCATTGTTTTATGTATTTAAGGAGTATTTGTGATATTTTGAGGCTCTTACACTCACTTTTCCTAGTCTTTCCTCATTTCTAGTTTTCTGACAGTTTTCATTATCCTTCTCTGAACATGTTCCATTTTCCATTCAAATTTCTAAACAAAGAAATTAGTCTTTTTCTCTATTAAATTTCATGTTCGTTTTTTCCAACCTTCTTTGAAGTTTATTTTTGTGAGGAGTAGATATTCCATTCAGTTTTGTGTATTTTGCTTTCTTTCTCATTCAGATATTGATAAAAATCCTGAAGGATGTTGGGTTTTGCCCATCTAAGCCTTCCTGCCAACTTTTGAGCATCAGATCAGATGTAGATCTATTGTATGTAGTAATAGTGACATTCAGCTCATATTTAAACAATTTACTAGTCAGAATGCCACAAGGTGCTTATCAAGTGTTCTCCTACAGTATCAAGGTATTTTTTGCACTTAACTTCAGGGATGGTGGCCAGCATCCACACTGTGAGCACCAGCACCATCCCTAGTTTCCTTCCTGATCTTTTAGTAAAGGTGGTCTGCTCCGGACTGTCCACATCACTATAGCAACAACCACAGCAACTTCTGGCACACACTGGGCTGTTGCTATGGCAATCATAACATGGTATGCTACTGCACAGCTGCAATGCCCCCCACCCCCCCACAGTGTTTGTACCAGGAAGTAGTGCAAACATTGCATTTGAGAACTTTCCAGGAACAACGTAAATATTCCCAGTAAAGCTATGGAGCAGTTTTTACTGCTCCACAGCTATGGAGAATCAGGATGATCTTGCATGTTCTGTGACACTCTGGGATGGAAGTGGTGGCAAGGCACGCAAATAGATCTTCCCAGTGTGTGCGAGGCTGTTCTGATCAGATAAGTGCAAAAAGGCCCTTAGCCTGCTCAGTAAATACTCAGAATTAGCTTGTAAGGTTAGCTTGTTAGAACTTGTTCTTAAGACCTTTATGTGGGCTTCTACCATTCACTGCCTTGTTTTCAAAGGCTTGCAGATTAACTGATTCATGATCCATTTTGATATAGTCATTAGATTGTTGCGAAACCAATGCTAAAGTCTTCAGTGGTTAGCATTGGAGCATCCATACTCTCTCATCCTAACCTTTGCCTATCATCATAGTCATCAGGATAAGACGGAAAGTGAAATGATGTTTGCTACCGTGAGTTCTTAGGAAAGAAAGGTGGGGTCTTAGTTGGCTCACTAACGTCTGCTTTATACAAAAGCCAGACTTCCTGTGCAGCCATTAGTTCAGCCATGAAGAGTCTGGATGGGTCGGCTCAGGAGCTAACTAAAAATAATTTACTCTGATATATACATTTAATAAAGGCAGTGTGCAGATAGTTTGCCATCACTAAGAAGACCCACTTGATGGGCACTGTCCATTTATTTTTGAATGAAGACATCCAAATAACGGTCTCTGAAATGTAATTAATGGATTTTGTGGCAGTAACCACAAGCCTAGCATGTGTAGTTCACCTAGTATGTTTTCCCTGCTAGACAGTTCTAGTTGTTTATACACTGTATGAGAACATACTTTTTAAGTTCTAACTCTGATTTTCTTGAATAGCTTGTCAGACCTGTTACCATGGTGCCTAGTATTCCAGGAATTCCAGGGCCCTCTTCACCACAGCCAGTGCAGTCAGAGGCAAAATTGGTAAGTGTTCCATGGTTCTTCAGTGCAGTGAATTTGCACACATTTTAGTATAAAGAATCCTCATATTTGCTTAGTCTTGTTTCTCTGCAAATGAGGAAATGAGATCTTGCCATATCATTTTGGTTAGCTGCAGATTCTAACATGTAACCAATTTTGAGAGAGAGGTTTTTGTGAAAGAGGGTTAAAAACCAGTCTCCTTATGAACAGACCCAGGATTGTATGGTTCACTACTGGACTGACATCACTTAGATTTTTAGTTTTGGTCAGAGAGCTTGAATGAGTCAGTGGGTGGGGATCAAAGCAAACAGTTTGTTTGCTTCAGTTTCCCCATTTCCTCTTGTACCATGGCCTTCCCATCTGCTTGGTCACTGCCACTGGTCACCTGGTTCTTCCAGTCAGCATGCTTTGTTTGACCGTCAAAGTTTTTCAGAGTCTTTTCAGCAGGCCATGCACACCTCCACTTCCGGGAAAGTCTCAAATGTGACTGATCATATTCAAGGCCTTCCAGAAGATGGAGGTTCTCAAGCTTCCTGAGCAGACCTGTGGTCCTCCACTCTGGAGGGCCTACTAGGCAAAAGGAAAATTGTGCTGCCCAGCATTTGGAAAAATTGCCCAATCAGTGCCAGCAGTCCAGCTTGACCTGCAGATAGGTGAGGTATGGATGTGGGGGAGCAAGTGAGGAGATGGTTGACAACCCAAACTATCCTGCTAGTTTTAATTTGGGGGACAAACAGTTCACTCGATGCCTAATTTGGGTCAGTTACAGACTGGATTGGGCTACTAACATTCTTTTTCTCCTTACTGTATTAGTGTATCAGATGAACTCTGCTGGTGACTTATAGTTTCTTTTCTCAACTTATGTTTTCTCCAGCTACTGGAATATTCATTGATTACAGCAAATAAATGAACTGACAGAAGTTGCTCAGTGGCCAGTTGGCTGTGTACAAACTTCACATAAGCTGCAGTGAGATCTTGCAGGCAGATCTGGTTTCCTCTCGCAGAAGTTTGCATCCAGATCCTAACCTTCTCAGGAAAATGGATTCTGCTTCTTTTCAATTAGAGGAAGATCCTTAGAACCCAAAACTTTTTCAGACTAATTCCTAACAATCTGCGATTTGGTGTACTGACAAAGCACCCTCTTTTATTTCCAATACTGCACCCCCTTCAGGGCCCTCTTCTGCAGCCCCTCAAAGCTCCTAGAAAGCTACTTGGGTTGGATAACTTCCACTGTCCATGGGATGGCAAATGGGGATATGCACTTTGTTATGCTATTTGCAGCAAACAAACTGTCAGCGAGGGCCAAGAATGCAAGATCTAACATCTTGTAAACCCAGCCCTCTATGAACTGAAGGGTAGGTGAGGGCTCACTGATAAAAAATAGAATTCCCTCCTTCCCCTCCCAGTAAGCTTTGCAGCTGAGAGGAGAAGGGCCATGTGGTAAAGTTAGTATCTCAGGTTTAAATTCAAAATTTTACAGATAACATTATGGGTTGAAAGTTCCTGCTTCTATGCATATTAAGATTTACACAATTGCTGCAACTGTTAAAATTACCAATCAGCTTCTCATAAATCAGATAAAATAGGTAATAATAAACCAAAAGAAGGAATGCTGAAGTAGGTTTGGAATGTGATTTTGTTTGGTTGTGCGTTGGTTAATGATGTGTTTCCATCAGAAATTGAACTTGCAGATTAACTGGATATGCTGTAAAGTATGAATAGATAAATAAACAAAACTTATTGCGGAGATTTTTAAAACAGTTCTCTTAAGGCTGCAAATAATTATCCTAACTAGTATTGATGCTCTCTTGAGCTTGTAAACGATTGAATTAATACTGTTCAACAACTTTTAGAGTATTGACTTTATGTTATGTTTGAGAATGAAATGAAACAAGCTAACAAGCTCATGCAGAGAGGTGTCAGTTAGAATTATGATAACATCAAACAAATTCAGTACATGATAATAAGGTTTTTCCAGTAAAATAATTTTAATGCACAACTGTAAAGTTAGTTAAATATGTAGTACTTAATACAGAGAAATAAATGTATTCTGTTTCACTTGCGTTCTGTGATGGACTTGGTAAATAAACGATCATCATGTGGAGGCACATTTCAGCCTGTCCCCAAATTCTCACGATCTTTCTACCCTCTCCTGTTAAGGGGCTAGACTGCAAGCACCCTTCTGTCACCCCGTATTGAATTGTATATTGCAAACTAATGAGGAAATGTACCTTTTCTCATGGACTTTGTAAATTACCATGCATGCTAGTGGTTCTAGGTGGTCAGATATATATACTCAGATTCACCCAAACAGATAGGAAGGAATTCATTTGATAATCTGAATTAGTTTTAGGTGGCATGAAAAACCACTTGGTTCCATACATACCTCTTTATTGCCTAAGAAGCAACTGCCCATCTTAGTGCTGGGCAGTTGAAGTAAAACAGGGAAAAGGTGACCCCTAGATTCTGAAATTGCCTTTGCAGTGTCATTATATGCTCTTAGATGCCATGTTTAAACCCTTTTATTCAACCATACATTTCAAGAAATGCCAGTGCTCATTTAAAAAAAAATTAAAAATCATTCTTTAACTTTATTGATATATTTAGCATTGGTTTTAATTTATGTTACGGTATGTTTTGTACCATCCTTGTTGTGTAACCCACCCAGAAAATCTTATTCGTGAGAAGCCGCCCTACTATAGTAATAAATGAAATATAAATAAATCTTCCTGATTTGCTTCCGGCAACATTTCAGATATCGTAGTCATGACAAGTAAAGGGTTAAGTAGTTGTTGCTGGAGGAAAGCAAAATAAAACCTTTTGAATTAGCACAGCCTTGCTTTATAAAAGAAATTAAGTAGCTCTCTTTGAAATGCTCATGCATATTTTTTGACAAACTGAGAAATACTTGAAGCATAGTGAGTAACCAGTCGGTTTTCTGCAGGGGTTTCTGCTGAGAGTTGACAGAGGGCAGCTTGGCAAACGTTCAGAAATTCGCATTAACTTTGTTGAGCTCGGCATGGGACCTTGGTGTTCGGCAGAATTCTCCTGACCTGCCTCTCTGCGTGCTGAGCTAATCAGCCAACACCTAATGAGCCTGCTCTAAAGAAACAGACCCTCTCCCAACCCACTTCATTTTCATAAATTCTCCAGGGGGGAGGAGAGAGACAGGACTTCATGAGGACTGATGAGGCTGCGAAGACCACAATAATGATAATTAACTTGCTGAATTTAGAAGATTATGCTGTTAATTAGTTGCAAAATAAAGATAAGTAATAGAGCAGCAGATGGTAAGATAACACCCAGGAGAAGGAGGGTTATTACTCTGATGAGGTTTTGTGGCAGATATGAAATATGGATCTGACTCTTCCATAAATTGTTTCCACAGTATATTCTCTTGTTTCTGTATACTCATGATGGAGTGATCTGTTCCCACCATTTCTGACAGATGTGATAGAGATTTATGTTTAAGTGTATACAGGTTTTTAAAAATATCTTTTTTCGATATTCAAATGTATTTACAGCTTTGGCAATAGTTTAATACTAACTGAATGAATATCAGTGCAGTTTAAACAATTCTAATTATACCTTAAATGTATATTATATCACACAACAGAGTACTAGGAATCGGTAGCAGTAGGGTTCAGTGGATGGAGCCTAGCTATGTGGTGAATTGTGAGGCTTTTGAACAAGTTATTTTCCAGCCTAAGTTGCTTCCTTGACTAACTGGGTGTTAGGGTATATGCAGGTTTTCCTGGAGGAAAAACGTACCTGTAATGAATCTGATTAATTTACCAGATTTTAATAATTTAACCTATGATTGATAAAGCATTATATAATAAAATGTTACAGACTTTTTAGGATCTCTGGGGAGATAGCTGTGCTACTTCTGCAAAAAGATCCAAAAAAGGCTTGCAGCAAAAGATTAATTGATAAAATGGATGCCATAATAAATATTTTAGTCATTGAAGTGGTAATGACTCCTCAAGATTTTGAAATAGCTCTTCAGACTTGTTAGATAGACTTTATTTGGCATTCTGAAGGACATCTTTTCGGTTGCCTCCCGTAGCCTCTGCCCCTTCTCCACAGCTGAACTTTCCAACTTCATCATCCTTTTCTGCCACATGCTTGCCAGGTATCTTGTGGAGTCTTACATGTTTCTGACCTGACAAAGCTTTATATTTTAAGGATATTGTAGGAATATTTTATGCATTATTAATGTTGTTGTGAACTGCCCCAGGTGAAGAGTAGGGAAATAAATAAATATAAATAAATAAGTAAATAAGTAGGAAGAAAGAGGATGGAATTTTGAATATCTAAGGCTCAGGAGTCAGGAAATCGTCAAAAAGCTGAAGGGCTAGTTGACTCTGCTACTATCATTCCTATTAAACGTGTGTAATTAATATTCTAATTTTCCGTGGAATCTTTGAACCAACCTAGGCGTGTGTGTGTGTGTACACACACACACAGTTGCTGCAGTTATTTCCTTTTTTAAAGAACACGTACAGACTTTAGCTGTATTACTGATAGACAGCTTGAAAAGGCTGGCTATTTTCTAGCATCACTCCAACTGTGGAATCAAATTTCAGGTCACTTTTTTCCCCAAAAGCTTTTGTAAGGTATACATAGTAAGATGGTCACTTCTAATTTTACCATAAGTAGTGCTCCATATTACTGCAATAGCTAAGTAGAGAGCACTAAAGTAATCCAACCTACATATCACTACTATAGTGATTTCTGAGGTGAGGCCCACTCCCTCCAGATGGGGGCATGACCAGCATTTCAGCTTGATTCGGTAAAGGCAGCATAGTTTGTTGTTAGGTCAGTGAGGAAGAAGAAAACAGCTGGTAGTGCCTGACCAGGAGCCATTCTGCGCATTGCTTTCGACGTATCTACAAAGACTGATAAATTGTTAGATGTTAATTTGAGAAATTGATTTGTTGTTATCCTTTGGCCTTTTTCGGTAATTTAAGGGGTCTGGTGTGCGGATGCCAGAAGGCATTTCTTGTGGTCTCAAACTTGATTGTGCAATACAAATCATTTGTGCTTGTGTGTGCGTGTTGTTGTTTTACCCACTCAAGTTTATTAAACACATAAAATGTACTAAATGTGTTTAATGCACTTTAAATGTGGCAGTACTTATTCATTCTTTGCTTAAGCTAATAATATTCAACCTTTAAAATACTTCAGACAGATACGTTGTCCACCAGTATACACAGAATAATCTTTTTAGATATACTGTATAATTTGAAACCATAACAAGCAGAATTTTGTCAGCTTCAACGGAAAAACACATTAAAGGCACAGTAATCCTTATGCTAAAGAACAAAGGAAATAAATGGGTTGCGGCTAATGCTGCTTGTGCAGAAAGCTTTCTGTTCTTCTCACCGGTCAGTGTCCCCACCTCCAGTGTCCAGAAACCCTCTACTAGAACTAGAGAGATCCTCCTGAGAGGGCCTGAAAGCAGAAGTGTGGGATGTTTCCAAAAGGAGCTGGCACAAGATCTTTGAGGCCACTAAGCCGCTTAGCAAGTTGAGAATTTCAGAGAATGTTGATCATAGACGAAAGTGGGTTCTTTTTGTTTTTTCAGAGACTAAAAGCTGCCTTGACACAACAGCATTCTCAGGTAACAAATGGAGATACTGCAAAGGGACAGACAAGCGGACTGGGTAGAACTCAGTCAGAGGAAACACGACCCCAGTCACTCCAACAGCCTGCTACATCTACTACTGAAACACCGGTATGAAGTTGTTCTTCCAGTTCTGTTTACTATCATGTAAACGTCCTATGGTATTTCCATGCCCGTTATTTGACAGAGCTCTGAAGAATTATTGGGAAGAGAAGCAAAGATTACATTGAATAACGGAAGAGAATGGGAACCAAAAGACTCAGTTTGGGTGCACGGTGTCTTCCATTGTAAGTGAGCACGACATGTAAGGCTGTAGAGCACAGAAACGACAATGGATGACTGTCAATCACCTATGTCAGGCGGCCCAGTTTGCACCATTTGTTAGTGTTACACCACTGTGAGCCTTAGTAAGCCAAAGTAAAGCATCGGACTTACAGTGCTATTTCCCTTCCTCCTTCTGAATCACTAGGGGAAGACATGTTTTGTCAGTTTTACCTTTGATGACACAGAATTCTAGGCGAAGAATTGTAGCTTACCAAAATTTGTGGTTAGTTGCTGAAAATTCAGCTTCATAACCCACAATGGAATTGTTTAGCAACTAACCACTCCTCAAGCTCATACACTTTGTGCTAAGCCTTGGTGCATTTTTTCTTTAAATTGCCTCGCTTTTGTTTTTGTTTTGTTTTTCAAAGGAAATTTGCTGAATAATATGAACTGTTTGGAGTGAAGGCAAAGAAAATGATTAAATCTAGCTACATTCTGAATTAATAATGCGGTATCCAGTGACTGCCAAAGTGAAAAGTAGTTTATGTAACTTTTCTTCTCAAGGTTTTGAGTTGATGGCATCTACTGAAAGTCACCAGGGCCGAAATCTGATAAACATAACATAGAAGGTTGCAGTGGTGGGTAAGGGACATGTGAACAAAACATAGAACTTTTGTTTATTTAAATTGTACAGTTGCAAATTTCTTCCGTGGCATCATACAGCCAATTTGCTGTAATCAGCATTTTATCACTACATTCTGTTTAATTAATTTATGTCCTATGCTAAATGAAATGTTATGTTCTATGCTTTATGGTGTATAGTAACTTGATCTATGATAATTCCAGCCCTTGAGCTGCAATTCGAAGTTTCACGACTATGAATTGTTCCCTATATCTTAAAACAGGCCTCTCCAGCTCCCCTTGCACCCCAGACTCCCAATACAGGAGGTCGCCGACGAAGGGCAGCAAATGAAGATCCTGATGAGAAAAGGCGGAAATTCCTGGAACGAAATAGGGCAGCTGCCTCAAGGTGCAGACAAAAAAGAAAAGTTTGGGTGCAGTCTTTGGAAAAAAAGGCAGAGGATTTGAGCTCTTTGAATGGTCAATTACAGGTACTTCGTTTTTCTTATTTGTAAGTTTAAGAACATGAAAACTGCTTCACTGCATTTTCACAGTGGCTAGCCTGCTGTCCACAGAAAGCTCACAAGCAGAATATGAGCCCACGGATGCTCTTGTTACTCCAGTTTCCCTAGCAGTTTTGTTTGAGAGTGATGTTGCCTCCAGTCTGATAATTCTGCCATCAGAACTAATTACGGTTGATAGCCCTTCGCTTCATGAACATGCCCAGTCGTTTTGTAAAGCCATCTGTAGTGATATGCGTCACATCTTATGATGCTGCTAGGTGGGGTTCAAGTCAATTTGTGTGCTGCCAAACCAACATGCATGCCTACACGGAGATCCTTTGAGTCTTTGTGGGATTCTGTCTTAGGGACGTGCATGAATATTCATAACATTTAAAATTTGTCCGAATTCGGACGTTGGAACTCGAATCGAATGTTACGATATTCGTATGCTAACATTTGAATGAATACCAATGTTTCCGGACATTCATATGAATAGTTCGGACATTTGTTAAACTTGGCAAGCGTATTGGATACGTATCTATTCGTATCAGGTACATATTCATTCCTACCTGATACATATCGAATGTTCGTACAAAGACTTACGAATAGATTCGTATCGAATAAAATTTTACCACATTCGAATATGATCTATTAGTACGAATACGGATTTTTGAACATTTGATTCATTTCGAATCGAATGCCAAAATACCATTTGTGCACATCCCTGTTCTGTATATCTAAAACACCTGCTGATGGTGATGGCGATGGCGATCCAAAACCATATTTGGATAAGCCAATTTTTGTCCAACAGAATAAAAATTTTAGGAGTTGGGTTAGTGGCAAGCCATAAGACAATTGTCCCAAAACAGGGTAATACAAACATTGACTTGACCTGTTGGATTACAACTAATCTGACAATTCTAAATATCCAGTACTCGCATTCTTAGAGCTACGTTTAGATATTTAGTGACCATTTTTACACTGTTAAGATGAGGGTTGTTTTGCTGTGAAAAAGTATTCTTGCTACAGGCCTAGCCCAGCTTGCTCTCTGCATTGCTGTAAGCCTCCACTTCACTGTCTTCTGCTTCTTACAGCACAGAGGTTTATTTCACCCACACACAATAGATTTCCATCCTCCCTGAAAGAGATAAGGAAGGGTCACAAGCAGTATAAGTTGCTGCAAAGAGCTGGCAGAGAAGCTGCCTTTAAAAGCAGTTTGGAAACTGCAGCTCCAGATTAGGAAGTAAAGTTGCATGTTTGGAGTGAATGATTTGAATAATTGCCACGAATATCTTACCAATTGTACTGGGTACGCTTAAAGTACCAGTTTTAAATTTTGAAATCTTAAATGACTTGGGGCCAAGTTACATGATTTCTGATTTATTGTTTATTTAGATTTTTTAAAAACACTCTTCACCATGGTACAAACCAAAATCATAAAAATTGAGAGTTAAAGAACCTTAAAACACTCATAACCAGAGGTCTTTTGCAGAAACCCTGCTTTGAATGTTTCCACCAAGGTGAAGCGGGCAGATTCAGGGTTTTGTTTCAGAGGTAGCACCCGGACTATAGAACAGTCTTACCAGACAGATCTGTGTAGCATCTCTAGTTTGGTGAAGACCTTTGCATTTACTTAGGTCTTTCAAATCAAGTAGATTAAGGGTGTTTTTCCACTGTCACTAGAAGTACCCATTAATGGGTACTTAATGGGTACTTCTAGTGACAGTGGAAAAACACCCTAAGATGTTATAACAGTGGAACATTCAGTGATCCCCATATTGACTGATTAAATATATGCTAAAACTGCAACAGATAGGTAAGATTCGTGTATATTCTTATATGCATTCAGCTTCTCTAGTTCAGGGGTCAGCAAACTCTTTAGTCAAAAGAGCCAAATATCAACAGTAGAATGACTGAAATTTCCTTTGAGAGCCAAATTTTTAAAACTTAAACCAGTGATGGCTAACCTATGACACGCGTGTCACAGGTGACACACCAAGCCCTTTTGGGTGACACACATGGTCACTCTGGCACCTGGGCATGTAGTGCTTGCTTGTTCTTGAAGTGTACAAAATACCAACTTTCAATTAAAGATTTAGCAAACGAAATTCAGCAACATAGTGGCCCCCAGGCTATGGAATGGTCTCCCCTTGGAGGTGCGTCAGGCCCCTTCTTTGTTTACATTCAGAAAGGCGGTAAAGACGCACCTCTTCACTCAGGCCTTTGGCTAAATGCTCTTTATTCTTCCCTCCTTCCAAACACCACTGTTTTAAACTGTTTTTGTATTATTTTTATTCTTATTCTTATTATCATGTTGGTTTCTAAATCTTACGCTGGTTTTATTATTGTGTGATACAATTTTGAGTGTGCTTGTTCTTAATTGTTGAAAGCCGCCCAGAGACCCTCAGGTATATCCCTCAGGCGGGATATAAATATAAATAAATAAATAAATAATAAACATAAGTCACTAATGTAAAGAATTATCTGTTTTTGCTTTTAATAAAATACATATATCAAAAATACAACTTTTACTAGAGCTACAAATATCACAAAATTATGGATATTTCTACATGTGACACCGCACCCAAGTTAAGCTAGGTTTTCTTGCGAATTTTGACACACTGAGCTCAAAAGGTTCGCCGTCACTGACTTAAACTATATAGGTAGGTACACTGTTATTAACTTAATTAGGGTACTCCTAAGCTGGAAGAGGCACACTCAAGGGGCCAAAGAGCCGCATGTGGCTCCCGAGCCGTGGTTTGCCTACCCCTGCTCTAGTTGAAAGGAGCAACTGTCCTTCCCAGGCTGGGAATGAGGGGAAGTCAGTGAAAGAGCTGAACACAGGCCGAGGTAGAAGAGCCCAGAGTGACCATATGAAGTTCTGTTATGTTCCTTTGAGGTCTGGCACATGGGGCACACGGAGTCACCTGTCAGCTTTCTCCCCTCCTCCCCCAGCAGCACATCCTAGGCTGCCAAGGGCAGCAAGTTTTTCTTTGATCTGACTCTGAGTTCTAGATGTATCTGCTTCCCCCCACCCCCCACCCCCCATCTAAACAGGTCATAACAGTATAAATCCTTAAACAACTTGGAACCATGGTACCTTAAAAATTCCTCCCCTGTTATAACCTTGGAAGAACCCTGATATCATCTAAAGATATCTTACTGTTGGTTCCACATAATACAGAATGCCATTTAAGATCGGTCACAGGTCTTCCCAGTGGTTGCACCTTTCCTCTGAAATGCCCTCCCCTCTACTTTCTACAAGGCTTCTACGCTTAACCGCTTACAGATGCCTATTAAAATGGTAGAACATATTCATCTTTTTATGCAAGCATTCCCTATGTGAAGATTTGTTTGTCCCCTGGCTGACTTAAGTTTTTAATGTGTTTTAACTGCTGTTTTTATTCTTTTCTTACCGTTGTTTTTAATGTTTTGTTGATCACCTTGAGATTTTTTTAAAAAAAAATTAAAAATCAGTCTAAAATTTTCTTGAATAAAATAAATAAATGAGATACAGTGACATTCATATTGCAGGATTCTTCAAGAGAGTACTATAGCATAGGGAGATTTATCTTTAGTAGAAACAGTTTATGTTATGTTGTGGAAAGCTGCAAAACTCCCATTGTGTTCTCTTGCTACAAAGCTGCTAGGGGAGAGGTGATAGCAACCGGCCCGGATAACTTTAAGAAAGGGTTGGACAAATTCATGAAACGTAGTTGTATCAGTGGCTACTAGAATGGATGCCTAGGTCTTGCCTCCAGATTGAGGAAACAGGTAAGATGCCTCTAAAGGCTGTTTACAGTGAGTCAAGAACAGGTGAAGTTTTGCCTTTTATCTGCCAGAAGCAATTGGTGGGCTACTGTGTGAATGAGGATACTGGCCTAGATGAGTTGCTGCCTGACCCAGCAGGGCTCCTCTTATATTCTTACGAGATCAACCAGGAATTTGAATTGGTGGAGCTCTGTTCCATGATTCATTTTTCAGGTATACCCCTCCAGTTGTATGCTGTTCCTCTCCCACAGCCTTTGCCCTTTCCTTATAGATGATACCGTATAGTCGTTCAAACTGGGGTCCCCTGTGGTTTCTCAGGAAAATGTTCTGTGTGGTTTTGTATGTCCTTACTCTTTATGTTTTCTTCTAGTACGAAAAACGTAAATGTTGAGTTGATTATCCAAAGCTTCTGCAGTTTGCTGAAGCTAACATTACATAGAATTCTGTGCATTGTGCCTTTTTATTTGTCTTTACAAAACCTAGTAAAGCTCCGTCTGAAGTGTATGTAACTTGATCCCAGTTAACATAACTTTTTTTTCTCTTTTTTTAGAATGAAGTCACCCTGCTGAGAAACGAAGTGGCACAGCTGAAACAGCTTCTTCTGGCTCATAAAGATTGCCCTGTAACAGCCATGCAGAAGAAATCTGGCTATCATAGTGAGTAATGTTCCATTACCTATAGCCTTAGGCTGTACAAGTGAAGAACTGCCAAAACAAACAAGAGAAAACATTACAACTGAGAATATGATGCTCAGATACTTCACTTTAAATACAACTGCTCCTACAGGCTATCTCAAGACAAATGCAATGCCAGATGGGAGCTCTTGATTGTTAGAAATTTTATAGGCTGTTCTTCACCGTTTCTATATATTGGAGATATATACGGTATGTGTATAGATTAAAGGACTATCACCTATTTGAATATTGATAGTACCTTTTGTAAAAGAAATCTAGTTATTTTAATCTAGCTATTGGGTAATGGTTATGAGCTGGAAGTTCCTTATGCTCTATAACATTCTTTTCATATAATAATTGACTAAAGATACATATTACTGCAATAACTTCATTTTTGGAGGGGGAAAACAAGTTTCAGTATTTATGGCTATAGTCATAAGATTTTTTGAAAATTAACCATAAAAGTAAGCTGTTCACTTTTTTGCTTTCCCAGCATTTTAAAGGTTAATTGTGTGTTTCTTATTTGTTACTTTTTTTGGGGGGGGGGAATATAATACACAGCAGCAGAACCAGCTGCTGCTGTAAGAATAAATGGCCAATTTTGTCCATTGTATTGTACACAAATTTGTAACAAATAACTGAGCTGGGAATGCATTAGGCAGCATTCATAATATATAACCCACAGCTTTCATTTTTATGATTTAGTGATATTTCAGGATATTTGTAAATGTGAAGATTGTTCCTGCCATATGTAGCCACTTCATTTTAATTTGCCAGTGTCAGTAATTTAGGAGGATAAAAGAACATTTTGTATTGCATGCCAACAGTTCCTCAGGTGCTTGCGATAAAACTTAATGGCCACCATCTTTACTTGTAGTCATTGTAAGCAGTTTCATCAGAACGGGCAATATTTTTTAATTTAAGAGATTCGGGAGATTTAGCAACTCTCTGCACCTATATATATTTAGAGCTCTGATTTTTGTCAGTTTTGAGCTTATAAATCTCCATCTTTTTGATCTCAAGTCATTTTGACAGCCGAAGATGTGGTATCGTGGAGCAAATTGAAACTGTGTAGAACTATGTTTTGAATTTATATTAACAATGATTGTTGCAAGGATGAGGCCATTATGGCTCCCATCTGACAGACCAAAAATATTTCGTATAGATGCTCCTATAGGATAAATAGTACCCGTGCATAATTTTCTGAACTTGCTTTAAGTATCTTGAATGTTGATGTTATGAAATAGGGCTGTCTGTCTGTCTGTTCACTTAGTATTTACAAGTTAAAAGTACGAACAAAGAGAGAGCTCACTCCAAAAGCAGCAATACGGGTGCAAGCTGATTTTGTTTTGTGTAAGAAATGGGTAGTAAAGTAGCATTAAACATTGCCACTTACCAGATTATGGTCTGCATGAACAGCTATACTTAATTGCTTACAGTAAATAGGCTATAAAAATGCAGCGAGTTACACTGCATCACATTCGCAGTCTGTGTAACCTGGAGCTGTCTGTCTTTAACAAGGCAGGGTAGTTGCATTATAGAAATTTTGTGTAGCAGGTCCTCTGTGTAAAGAGAAAGGAACAGCAAGCAGGCAGTGCTAATAAAAAAAGAGAAAGAGAAATTGTTTCGTTTTGGTTTGATCCAGTAACTCTTTACCAGGGCTGTCTAGCCTAGGAAACCCTGCAGCCTTCCTCCCTCAGCTGATACTCCATGTTGATCCTTTGAGTCCAGTGGGCATATTTTCTAATCATCCGTCTAATCTACGTGCCTCAAACCATACACCGCCACGTTTGAAGCGAAATGACAGGGTTTCTTGAAGCCAAATTTTATATGTTAAAATAGAGCTGTGTGAGTTTCATTTAGTGAACTCCACTTCCGTTTTTGTCCATTCACGTTTTTTTGTTTTGTTTGTTTGTTTGTTTGTTTTAAGGAGAGCCTTAATAAGCATCTGGCAGGCTTTTTATGTTCAGCTACAGTTGCAGGGCAGTTTTATTTCTGTCGTAAGAAGATTTCATAATTAAGCTCTCTAGAGTGAAAACGGGTTGGGAGAAGCTCTGGTCGCACTGAACTTTTTATCATACATAAGCCAGGCAGTTTGCGTATATTTTTCTTCATCTCTTTTTTTAAAAACTTGTTTTATTATCTTGATGGCATATTTTGCAAAACCACCCTTGATGCTAGCCTAACGGTTTATTGGGAATAAAGAGCCACATTGACATGGGGAAAATTAAGCGGGGTGGGGTAGGGGGCTTTTTAAAGAGTTCTTAGCCACAGGTTTAGTTTCAGATTACAGACACCATAAGATTTTATGTTCAATTTGCAAGATTAAAAATACTGAGAATGCTTTAAATAATAGTAAAAGCCATGTGTGTTACATATTTCCTTTAAAATATCAAACCACGGCTGAGGGAAGCTGGAAAGATGTCCCTGGATTCACTGCAGGATTCGTTTTGCTTCATTTTAACTATGAATAAGAAAACTGTTCAGAAGAGCCAAGTGTTTATTCATACTGCCAAGTTCTTTTGACAGTTTGCCAGAGTTTTCAAAATATTGAATTAGATTCAACTGTAGAAAACACTTGCACTTAATCTAGGAGTATCCAGTTTGTCATAAGTTTACTTTGTCAGCTTTCCGCATCACATACCCACTTCTGGAAGAGTTCCTTCTCCAGTTCTTGCTGGAGAAAGCAGTACAGTAAAGTCATCTACTTTAGTACGCAAATGCATCACTGCAGCTGATGTATGCTTACGCTACAGTTTAGAGATATGCATTAATGTTTTTTTGACATTCTTTCGAATCGAATCCCCCCAAATCCAATTCGCGTCTTTTACATTTGAAATTAACAGGGTTTGATTCGAATTCGTTAAATTTGAATCTGTTCATTCGAATTTTTTATTTGGATCTGCGTATACGAATGTCAACAACATTCATATGTGCACATATGCATCTTCCCCACATCCGTACGCATCTGTACACGTCCGTATGCATCCCGTAGTTATCCCGTATGCAACCCGTTTTCATCCCATATGGATCCGTACAAATGCGTACAGGTGTGAGAAAGATGCAGATCTTCAAATATGCATCGTGTACAAACCTGTGCACATACAAATGTCCGAATAATTAGAACAAATACATTCAAAATTTGATTTGAATGTTTACATTCAAGTTTCGGGACATTCTATTCACGTTTGAATGTCGAAATTCAGCACATTCGATCGGATTTTGAATCCCTACTACAGTTCGTCCATAGTCTTCATTCCATAAAGATCTTGTGTACTGTATATACGTAACAGCTTCATTCCATAAAAAATATGTGTGTGTGTATATGCACTATAGCTTGAAACTACTCCAGTTGCCATTAGGAACCTTCTGGAAGAGACTCAATAGCCACTCGCAGGGAAATACCAGAATTGTTATAAGAAAGGTGCTAAAGGATGATTCACCCAGCACATTTGATGATGTGAACTTGCGTCTCGACTCCAATATCTCTGGGTCAGTGGCAGAAAAGCTCAGCTCCTTTGCAGAAGTTTGGCAAATCCAGATTCCTCAGCAGAGGGCTGTTTGGAATACTGTCCTATCTTATCACAGCCTAAAATAACTTGGAGCCTGTTCACACTTGGCCATATTCTAGAATATATCTCCGGATAAGGGTCTGTTGTCCACATGCTAATGCAGCCTCATGCAGGCCTCACTTGGGAGCCTGCTGTAGCCTGTACTAGCATGTGGACAGCAGGCCACTGTTCCGAGATGTATTCCAGAATAAAGCCAAGTGCAAGCAGGCCATTGTTCTAACTCTTGTTGATGCCTTTCATTTGCTGGGAAGGTTTTATTTGTGTTTTATTGTGATCTTTAAACTGATAAGCACTTTTTAAAAATGGCTTTCCATATTGTGGATCAGAAAGCTCTTGACGTTGAGGAGGTGCAGTCATTGATGAGTATTCTTCTGACGAGCCGCACTTTTTCTTCTTTTCAGCTACAGACAAAGACGATAGCTCTGAAGATATTTCCGTGCCAAGTAGTCCTCATACAGAAGCTATTCAACACAGTTCAGTCAGCACTTCCAATGGCGTGAGCTCAACCTCCAAGGCAGAAGCTGTGGCCACATCTGTTCTCACCCAGATGGCAGACCAGAGTACGGAGCCGGTTCTCTCACAGATGGTCATGGCTCCTCCGTCCCAGTCGCAGCCTTCAGGAAGTTGATTAAAATTTTGCATTGTTTTTAGATATTCCTTAGCAACTTCAAAGGGAAACCAAGGAAAGCAGCCTTCATCTAGGAGAAACCTGTAGCTCAAAAATTCATCTGTAAAATTCAAACTTGAATTTGGCTTTGAAAGTTGGCAAACAGGAATTGCACAACTGGGTCTAGTCTGTGAATAAGACACCTAGGTTCATTTTTTTTTCTTTTTGTCTCGTTATTTTCAGTGCTCGTCATATAAAAAAGTGTTGGTACAGTTGAAATGTACTTACTTTTTCTTTTAATTTGCTGGTAATCCAAGAAACATTGAGAGCAGTCGCTCTGAATGCCCCCCTCCCCTCCCAAACACACACACACACACAAAGAACTGTGATAGAAATCTTGTAACATTTTATACCAAAGTTCTGCATAGAATCCTCTTGACTTGTAAAGTCTACAAGGTCAGAAAGCACTAGGCAAGAGAAAAAAAGACAGGAACAGTAAATTTGCTTTTAGTCTTTTTGCCTTTATATTGTTTTGCACATTAAGAGAGGAAAAGCGTTGGGAGAATACGTTTATAATGTGTAGCTTTTTCTTTGGCTTTTTAACACTTTGGGTGTTTTTAAATTTTTTGTTCAGCAGGGCCAGTACAATATATGATATACAGTACCTTTTTATGCACATATGTAATCTTGATCAGGGTCATTACTAGCTAGATTTTCCTTTTTTTTTTTAACAAGATGTCAGCATCACTAGCACTTCCATTTTTATCTGGAGCTTCATTTCAGCGGCAACAAAAGCAGCGTGCGTCTACCCTCTTACAAAAGTAACAAGGAACGGCAGAAAGATACTGAACAGGGTTGTGCGAAAGATGGAATACTTTTTCAAAGCTAACTTGATATTTTGTGGTTTCTTGGGTCTTAAACGTGAGGTGCTTTTTCATTCTTCATTATGGCACAAATGCCAAGAATACTTAAAATTCCCTCATCAAACAACTGAAGAAGGCTTTTGTTGATCATTGTACACGCAAGGTAACTTGTATCCTATTCTTGTGTAAGCACTGTCATCTTTTAGTAGCAAATTTTGATACCTTTCTTGTGGGGAGGGAGGGGGGAAATCTCTACCATACCATGAAAACAACGTCATTACAGTGTGATATGTGTGTGTATGAGAGAGAGGATGCAAGAAAGAGTGGTTCAGTAGCGATGCCAGCAATATGTGCTTGAATGTTTAAAGATGCCTTCAGTGTGATGCTGGCTTTATAGCTGATTGCAGTTTTGAAATGTTATTTACTGTGTGAACTCAGATAACTAACATTCCATAATGTAGTTTGTTTCTGATGAGATGATTGTAGGTACACTTTTTTTCTCATTATCCAATCATTTGTAGGATACTGAGTTTTTTTAATGTGCCATTATCTATTTTAATTCTGTACTCATGTTAAAAAGGTATAATATTTTATGAGTAAGTTGTAAAAGCGCAAAAACTAGGTATGTGCTTTCAGATCAGAAAAAAAAAACGTATTAACAGTGGTGGAAATTGCCTAGTAGCAACATCTGGCAGTAAAAAAAAAAGAAAATAATTCCATTATGTATATATCAAACATTTAATGCATTTACTGTGGGTTGTGTGATTCATTTGTTCTATGCTCTGCTTTAACATAGGGTGCCATCAATGTATGAAGTGCAACTTTCAGTTTTAAATCATTGGACTATAATTGGTGGCAGTGACAGAGAACAACTCTAATTTATATGATGTACAACCAAACTAGAATGGAAGCTGAACAAAGTCATTAAATTATGTATATACCATTTCAGTGCTTTAAGTCTGAAAATAAGAATTTAAATATTTTGTGTATTAAAAGTGGAAACAGGTTTTTGCGTAGTCTGCAGAAAGTCTTCTAAATGCATTCATTTTATCGGGTTTTTTAAAAAGGAATTTAATTTTAAAAATAAGCTTTTGAAGTTAAACAGAACAACACAACAAACCCCACAAGTGTAGCATTACAAACCTCTGGCACAAAATGTGAATTCTGCAAGGAACCTCTACAGATAATCATCCTGATCCAACTCTTAGTTTTAGCAAGAGGAGGAGGCGCATCCAATGGAAATCAGTGCAGTGCAAGGGCTTATATGAACACTTGAGGTGTTCCCATGATTCCTGGTCTCACACATTTATATGCGCCTCCTTACTAAGGTTGGGGTGATTGGAATGGATGAACTAGATAGGCCAATTGGGTTACGTTTCAACCTCTAAATATGATGGGCTAAAATCTGTCAGGCACTGCTCTGCCACCGCCCTTCATTTCTGTTTTCAAGCAACTCAGTGAAATGAATGGTGTTTGTGCAATAGTAGTGCCTGATGCTCGTAAGGCAATCCTGTTTTAAATCCTATTTAATTTTTTTTTTTTTAGTAATAAGCTGTTGCTGTTGTAAAATTTAAATATGTGTGAGGAGAAATGTAAATGATTTTAATGGAGGGGTTATTGGAATTCCTATCTGTGTTCAAGAAACAGATCAGTTGTATAACCATAGATTCTGTTTGAAAATGTATGTCACACTACTTCTGTACTTTGAATTTGAGATCCTTGCATTTAACATGTTTCACAAACTGTACTGTTTTCTTCAGTGTGCAGTTTGCATGAGTCGGTCATCAGAGAATAAAAATCTATCTTTAAATTGTACCTGCATTGAAAATTAACTTTTGGAAAGCAAAGAAGGCATCAGAACTTTTTCCTTTGGGGATTCTTCCTACTGTCTTTATAGAATAGGGCATACAACAGGACAAAAGCCCCAAGCTTGCTCTGCTAGCAGTCTCCCAAAAGAAATATTTGGTGTTGCTCATGGTGGTGTTGCTTTCAATGGTACCTGACTCCTGGTTGACTGCATGGGTGCCCCATGCAGTTTTCTTGGCCAAGATACAGAATGGTTTGCCATTGCTGTTTCTGAGAAGAGGCTGGAAACCGAATCGCAACACTGCTTTCCAGGCTGCTTGCTTTGCTTTCAGTACTGGTACTCTAATGACATAATTCGGCTATTACAAAGTAAATTCCACCGAGTTAAACAAGGTGGATTTTCAGGACTATTCCCTTAGAAAAGTCCTGTACAAGTAATCTAAACTGTATACCAAATTAATCATAATTTGTCATGTTCTACAATAGGAATGAAGAATCTGTAGGTCTCTGCGCCACAGCTACCATGATCAATAGTCAGAGATAATCAGATCTTAAAATGTCTGGAAAAACCTGGTCTTCCTTAGCAGCTGGTTGGACGTTGTGAGAACAGACTGCTGGCTCATGGGTTTGATCCAGTGGGGCATTCTTGTTACGTTCTCACAAAGAGAAGAACTTGAAATAAAACAATGTATTGACCACTCTGGAGGAATAGTCACGTGCATATTTACAGCTCCCTGATATATTGTATTGTGCAGACTAACAGATGAATTACTGCGTACTCCGTCAAACTTTGTGCAATAAACTTTCCCCCCTATCAGATGTTAAGGGGGAAAGGTAGAGCTGTAGAGCAGTGAAAGGCAGAAGTCTGTTTTGCTAGTGATCTTGACCTTGTTGAATTATTTTCCTTTAAGCTTTGTACAAAGCAATGAAGTCATGTCATCTGTAGCTCCTTTAAACGTTGAAGCAGGTGGCCATCACACGTGGTCAGTAATACAAGATTGAAGGACCAGTGAACAGTTTCAAAGAAAGATGGATATGATCGGCATATCTGATCTACGTGTAAAATTCCTTTTAACTCCAACCAAAACTTAAATTACCTCAAAATATGATCAATTCTGTATTTGCTTTCTTTCTCTTGCACATTTTTAAGGAATACTTGTGGAGATACATACTTCATGTGATGTAATCAACTTACTGCACTTGGAAGTTTTCCCCACTTTGAACAATGTATGGGTGTGAAGTTAAATACAGAATTATCAAACACTGACTTTAAGGAACTACACAGTATTATACATATATGGGGCTCTGGATGGTAGAAATGCCCTATAAATCTTCCTAGCAGTATCATTTCAGAAGGGCTTCACGTGTGTTTCACAAGGCCTCTGCTAAGAAAGTTGTTCTCTGTAAGCATTCCTTATTTTTGAGTTCATCTCAAAATAAGGTAGAGAGTTCTCCTTCCCTGGAGGTCTTCAACAGAGACTGGACCTACATCTGTCTGGGATGGTTTAGGTAATCCTGCACTGAGCAGGGGGTTGGACTTCATAGCCCTAGAGATCCCTTCCAATTCTATGATTCGGGAAGTGTGGTTAAGCCTCATGGCAACAATTGTATTAATGGTGAAGCTACTGAGCTTTGTACTTAGAATAATGAAGATAAAATGGATGAATGGAAGAAGTGCAGACTGTCCCAGCCTTCCTGCTTGATGTGAACGCATAGAATGTGTCGTGAAACATTCTCCTCTCTTTCCAGAAGAGGGAGAGATTGCTGTTGAGGGATTGGGTGCCAGCTAGTTGGAAAGTGGCACACAGTTGTGAGTTAAAAGGTAAGCAATGCTTTATTCTTTGCACATGAGGCATTTTTTCTCTTCTAAAATCCTTCATCTAATGGTATTTCTGAAAACAGCCTATAGGGACAATGCCACAGTTAAGACTTAAATGACACTGAAAGCTTGAATGATTCCTACAGTTTCTTAATTCGGCATCTTCCCTTGTGAGAAACTGGTGATTGCTTCTGTCTCTGCCTAGATAATGAGTTTTGATTACAGTGTGTTTAAGCTGATGTCAAGGACAAATCACATTTCTGTAATCCTAACTGCTTTATCTAAAAACTGAATTGTGAGTGTTATTGCTTTTGCATATCATGGCGCTTTGACGGAACCGTTGACACACAACTCTTTGAAGGTCTCATCTCAAAATATAAGTGAAAATGAAACACACAAAGATACAGTGAAGAGAGAATGCAAGATAATGTCAATCTATGGGTCATTACAGATGTGGAGGATGCTGAAAAGAAGAATCTAATAGTCTATCCTATTAGGTCACCAAGTTGTGAGTTAAAAGGTAATACTACAGTCTGAAAAATCTTTGAGTGTGGGGGCTCAGGCATCTTGGCTGGCATCTGAGTTGTGCAGGTTTCAGGATTGACATTCATATGTTCTGGCATTGTCTCCATGGTAGATCCTCTTTTTGATGGCTCTGTGATTCTCTTTTCAGAGAAGGTTCCCTGTCCTAATCAATTGACTTGCACTAGCAACCCAACGGTCAACAAGGCTAGTCATATCAATCCAATGTAAGTCAATGGAGACCTTTGCTGCCATTTCTCTAACCCCCAGATTTTGACTGAAACCCTTGAATTAGTCAAAGTTCTTCTGTATTCCAGTCTCCTCCTTGGTGGTCTACAGTACATAGCAATGCTTGGTCCTTTTGGCCCTAACTGTTCCAGTCTAGTATTAGAAGGCGCTATCTATATAAAAGTTAATAGCAGGACTATAATTATTTTATTTTTAAAAACCCTCATCATTTTTCATAGGGTGGCAATGACAAAAATGAATAAAAACAAACTAAAACAAGTGTCAACACTTGCATGCCTATACCAAATAAAGCTTCAGACATTACTGGAAGTGCTAAAGTGAAGTTTTGTCCCCTTGTAATCCAGCTAGAAATAAGGGCTCAGTAACCGGAGTGTGGTAGGTTAATGTATGAACTAGAGTAGACTGTTTGGTGATCCAACTCCCCTTGTCTCCAAAGACAGATTACATACACACACAAAAGAAACTGTTTTGCAGACTCCAAGGAGACCAGTCACTCAAAGTACTGCATCTCTGGCTTTTAGAAATCAAATAATGCTCCTCCAGTAAATCACAGAGTAACAACCGAGGAGAACCTGAGAACAGTTTGATCCAGTTCAACTATCGTAAGTGCCGGTGGTTCAGTTTAAATTAAACCAGCCCTTTCAAATGGTTGATTTGATTCCATTCAAACCAGGATGAACTGAATGGTTTGATTCTCTGTCTTGTCATACTGCACTTAGGTTTGTACCACAGGTTTTAAAGAATGTACATTGTTTTTAATAATGGTTTTAAATTGTTTTAGTTTGTTTTTATTCATTTTTGTCATTGCCACCCTATGAAAAATGATGAGGGTTTTAAAAAATAAAATAATTATAGTCCTGCTATTAACTTTTATATAGATAGCGCCTTCTAATACTAGACTGGAACAGTTAGGGCCAAAAGGACCAAGCATTGCTATGTACTGTAGACCACCAAGGAGGATTAATGTAGAGGAGACTGGAATACAGAAGAACTTTGACTAATTCAAGGGTTTCAGTCAAAATCTGGGGGTTAGAGAAATGGCAGCAAAGGTCTCCATTGACTTACATTGGATTGATATGACTAGCCTTGTTGACCATTGGGTTGCTAGTGCAAGTCAATTGATTAGGACAGGGAACCTTCTCTGAAAAGAGAATCACAGAGCCATCAAAAAGAGGATCTACCATGGAGACAATGCCAGAACATATGAATGTCAATCCTGAAACCTGCACAACTCAGATGCCAGCCAAGATGCCTGAGCCCCCACACTCAAAGATTTTTCAGACTGTAGCATTGAACACAAATATGCCAGGCAAGATGCCAACCCCTACATAGACACAAGGGCCTTTCACAACCTACAATAGTGTAACAATCTGATGCCACACAAGATACCAAGCCTCTCCACATACAGAAAATGATTTTCACAGGCTGCAATGGTGAACACACAGATGCCATGTAAGGTGCTAGCTTAGGCAACTCAACACAGATACTTAGACAATGTAGTGGTAAAATACACCTCTTCCATGTAAAGGCACAGGCTTTTTACTAGCAGCACTGCTGAAACATTCACATCCCAAGCAATCTGCCTAGCTGCTTCATGCATACCCAGATAGAGGTCCAATGCAAAAAATCAATAGCATAAATACCATCTCCATCATCTGCATAATGCACACACAAACTAAAATCACTCTGCACTCACTCAAGAACTCAATCACCAACTGTACTCCAGATACACTACAGGGCTTAAACAAAAGCACTCAAAGCAAAGAAATGCACTCTTAAAAAGTACTTAAAAAGCAATAAAAACAGCAAGTAGAATACACACACTAATGACACTATACACTCCACACCCATCCACAGTCAAAAGCATTCTAAGGCACAGAAAAAGCAATCTTAAACACTCAAAAGTCACCAAAACACACATTCAGAACTCATCATAAAACTGCCATACCACTTTGGCAGCAAAATGTGCTATAGCGAGACACAAAATTGCCTTTAAAAAGGTGTTGTTGCAATTAGTGAAAAGTGTCGTAATGAAAATGTGCTGTATGAGCTGAGGTTATCCACAGTTGCAATGTGCCTTCTCTGTGGTAGCCCCTGGACTTTGGAATAGCCTCCCTCCTGAGGTTCAACCAGGCTTTTGCCATTTAAATAGCTTCCTCGGGGTCCTGTCCTGTTAGGGAGGGAGGGAAGGAGGAGTGATATATATGTTTTATTCTTATTCTAATTTGACCTGGGACCATTTGGTGAAGGGTAGGATATAAATTACTTCAATAAATAAAATAAGGAGGTAAGACAGTGTAAGATGCAATTCTATGTGAATGCACATGGAAACCGGCAGGATTATTGCCACACTAGTAAACCCTGAACTCATACATGCATGAAGGAGAGGGGAAAAATGGATCCAAGCTATACACGGAAAGCAGTTCACATCTTGGTCTTAAGGTCCCTGCCCAATATATTTCCACAGATAGAACAAGGCAGTACAAGGGAGACTGTTTAGTCATTTTTAGTATGGTCCCCCCAACCATAGTGAATGATACCCCTTTCCTTTAGCTTTCAGCCATTGCTGCAGCCAGAAAATGAATGATGAAAACGTAAAGAGAGATTACTACATACTTATAACTGCTGCAAATCTTGTTCCGCCCAGAAAAGTTACAAAATGTAAAGTAGTGCTCCAAGGTATTTGACATTTCATTTGAGGCAACATAATCTGTCCTCTGAGAGTTTATGCTTTAAAGGAAATATAGTGAGACTGTGTGAGAGCACTTTTGAAATTGCTAGGTAATAAGCTTTTCTAAATAGTTCTCATTTAGAACAAGAAATCAATAGCACTAGTTTCACCCACCACTGGAAGTGCCTGGACAGAAGCCAATTTCATGCAGTTCTAGCAAGTGGAGCAAAATGTGTTTCAGCTCTTGAAGTTTTAGTTCAAGTAGGCGGAGCTTTCTAGGATGCCTCCATCCAGGCGGTGCCTTCTGGATGTTCAGGAGTACACCATCCTTTGACTACAGCCAGCACCAATGCCCTTGTGTGGCCAAGACTGTACAAGGGGCTAGTATGTAATGGGATCTCATCATGACTTGGGACCCAGCATCGTCAAAGTTTTAATCCAGTGGTTCTCAACCTTCCTAATGCCGCGATTCTTTAATACAGTTCCTCATGTTGTGGTGACCCCCAACCTAACCCTAACCCTAAGTCCCAACCATAAAATTATTTTTGTTGCTACTTCCTAATGCCCCCTATGAAAAGAGTAGATCGACCCTCAAAGGGGTCGCGACCCACAGGTTGAGAACAACTGTTTTAATCCATATTCTGTCCACCTTTCATAGTATACGAACCCATCAACAAAGCAACAGTTTGACTTTCATATTACCTAACCCAGAAAATGTCTCTATTTTGGATAGATAAAGTGAAAAGAATATCGTTTTGCTCATGTCTTCTCTTACTCTGAAGGTAGACTGAATGTGGATAAAACTTTAGGTTTAGCTGGCCTTTGATGCTGAATTGAGCTGAAAATATATTAAACCAACAGTTCTATCCTACGTTCTTTTCTGTTAACGTCAAACCCGGGGATGCTTTCATAGCTTCAGAATTTGCTTTTGAATCTGATTCAGATTCTTTTAACCTGATACTTTTTGCAATTTATGGGAACAGATTACCAAGTGCAATCATAGAAAGTGTGAGAAAAGGAAATGTGATAAAAGATGTCTGTCCGTCCATCCCACCCTTTACTCAAAAGTCTCAGGGCGGGTTCCACCAAAGCCAGATCAGATGAACACATTCCTTTGCTTTTCACTGTTGGTTGTCTAGCTTCCTTCCCAAAGGCTGGATCTGTTTTTGTTTTTTACTTTTTCATCATATTAAGAAATACAACACCATCTAGTGGCAAATCAGGCTATTTCACTGAAATGCATTTCAGGTTACAATGCTGAGCTATTTTCCCACCTTAACACTAAGGGCTATCGAAACACCTTCAATGCTGTCTAGATTAAGAACCAAAAAAATCAGTAAAAGCAGTTACACAAAAGCAATTTGATTAACAAAGTTTGATTCTAAGAACTTGTGATACACATGAGTTTAGTTAATCGCATCCTCCAACATTTAAATATCGGAAATGGTGACAATGTAAAATACAAGCGTGATGTTGTGCCAGGTGCATTAGGCTCTCTCTGCCTATGTGGCATTGCCATGTTTGTGTGCAGTGCAGTCCCACCCACAGAGAGAAGGATAAGGGTGGCAGCTGTATTTAACAGAGAGGTGAGTTTGCTGCCCTTTTTGCAGGCACCTCACTTATTCCAGAGGAGGCACAGGTTCCTGATTTTGGGACTATTTTTAAACATTACAAACAAGGCTTTTAAATCCACACACACACACGTGCAAACCCTGCCTGCAATAAAAGCAGAAAAGTGGATGTTTTTTTTTAAAAGAACCACACAAACCCTGCCTGCAATAAAAGCAGCAAACGCGAAGGAAAGGGACTTCAAACGCGAACGGAATTACTTTCCTTTTTCACACTTCTCCCTTTTGCGATTACAAATGGATCAATTCTAGCATTTCTAAGCTTCTGTCCTTTTCAAAAGATACATGTTTCAAAAGATACATGTTCCCAGCAAAAATCTCTTAAAAGCATTTTTCTAGTTCTCCAAGTGGAACTTCCCAATGGAAGCCAGATGCCTTGAGGACCTGATGAAAGTGTCTTTACCGTGCAATGAGGACACAGCATGATCTTTCAGGACCAGTATGATGCCTATCTAGGAAGAGGCTCCTGCCAACAGTCCAGCTGTTGTCTTTTGCAGTAGATCCAGCTTTGGGGCAGCCCTAACTAGAGCTTCAGGTCAGCATACAGAACTGGAAGGACTTTTGGTCTTAAGTTGGCAGTAACACAAGAGGAACCAGCTGTAAGTGGTTCCAGTGTGCATTACCTCTGCAGCAATAATTCTTCATCAATTTTATCTTACTGTAATGTACTGTAATGTTGTCCTAAGTGGATCTGACAGAACAAAAGCATGCCTTTCCTTGTCATTCTTCTCTGAAGAATCAAAGAATGAGGCTTTAATCATCCAGCAGTCCTAGTTTATAAATTATCATTTGTTAATTGCTCACAATTTGCATCTGAACAAATAGTTCATTCTTCTATTATAATAACTTGCTTATGCCCCTTAATTGTGTTGTGATGCATGTTCCCCTATTATTTGGATTTATTTTTGTTTTGCCATTTGAGGGGATAATTCTAGATAGGAAGCCCTCAAGCAACCATTTCCTTCCAATGTACAAAGGGCTTTTTGTCAAGAGAACATCCACGAGGACTTTCTGCATGAAAGTGCTGAAAAGACATGTCCATTGAGAAAATCTACTTTCCACTAAAACTATATTGTGTACAATTCTGGTCACCATACCTCAAAAAGGATATTGTGGAACTAGAGAAGGTGCAGAAAAGGGCAACCAGAATGATTAAGGGTCTGGAACACCTCCCTTACGAAACCAGGCTGCAACGTCTAGGCCTCTAGGTCTATGGAGGGGACCTGATTGAAGTATAAAAAATTATGCATGGTATAGAAAAGGTGGATAGAGAAAATTTCTTTTCCCTATCACACAATACTAGTACCAGGGTGCGCTCTATGAAGCTGATGGGTAGGAGAGTCAGGTCTGATAGTCAGTGGGTTATTGTACCCTTCTAGTAATTATATTGGCTTCTCTGCGTTTGAATTCAGTTATTTCTTTACATATTTGCTTTTGTATTATATTTGTTAAAAGGGACTTATTTTACCCTGTTTATGACTTATTTATACTTTTTGGCAGACCCCTTTTTTGTTTGGTTTTCCATACACATCTGTACGCATTTGTACACATCTCATTTTTATCCTGTATGCAACCCATTTCCATTCCGTACTATCTATACAAATGTGTACGGATATGTACAGTATGTAATATGTACATATCCGTACACATACAAATGTCTGAATAATTAGTACAAATGATTTGAAAGATCTGATAATTCAAACAAATAGATCTAAAATTCAAAATCTGTTCAAATTTTAGTTTGCATTTATGGACTTTTGATTCGGATTCAGATTCAAATGTTGAAATTCAGACAAATTCAATCAAATTGTGAATACCTTCGAATATTTGTGCACACCCCTATTACAGAGATTTCCATCAATTCCTTTTTTCTCTCTCTCTCACATAGCCTTTGTTTTGTTCTGGAAGGCTTCCCAGTTCTGTAAGGTGGCTCTACAGAGGACACACTAGGGCTACAAGGCAATGGGTGTAAAATACGGCTGTGCACGGGGGTGGGTGGGTGGGTGGTTGTATTCAATTCATATTGAACAGAATGCAAGAAAATTCATTTTTGTCCAAATAGATGTAGCAGGATTCAAATTCGAGACGAATGTTCAATCCCATATGAATCCCGTACGAATCCCATATGAAGCTTCATACAAATGTATCACAATATTCAGTTTGAATTCGAATGTCAATCTTCCAATGTGCCAACATTCGATTCAAATTCAAATGTCCGAATTCGGTTGAATTCATACCAATTTTAAATGTTACGAATATTCATGCACATCCCTAGTGTAAAAGTTACCTTTACCCTTCTTTCAACAGTACGCCACATACAGAATTCTGCTTACAGGTATTCTGAACCTAACATTTCAACTAACACAGTAAGACATAAGAATTAAGTTGGACCAGATGCCAGACCCATTTTCCACTGAACCAGCGAACAATACTCTTAATATAGTTTCTCGCTGATAATAGCTCAATTTATTCATGCCCATTTTAATTAACATGTTCACAAGATGGAAACTTGCCCTTGAGAATCTTACCTTCGTAACAGTCGATAATTAAATTTAAGAGTTTTATTACCTCTGGCTTTGTTCACATAATTTATATAGAATTTAAAAAGTAATAGAATGCATTTTAAAACTGGCTCATAAACTGAACAGAGACGTAAAAGAAACTGCTCAAACTAGAATCATGAGCAAGGATTTTCTAACAGGAAAAGGAAAGGAGATTTTAATGCTTAACTAGTTTACGTGGACCTCATTTTTGAAAAGGTACATAGCAGGATCTTGATTCATTTGGAAGCAATCAATGCAGATTATTTTTTAAAATGAAGTGTATTTTAATATTGGAGAATTCAACTAGTGAGTCAACTTTAATCTATAATAGGCTGACAACATTTATAAAGCTTGAAGATAAGCGTTAAGCAAATGCAAATAAGGGCTGTCAGGGAATGTGGGAACTGCATGCTTGAGCAGTTCCCAAGAGGCCACACTTCCCATGGAACACTTTGGCAGCTTCCAGATTAGCGGATTAAATCCGCAGTTATATTAAAATCCACAGCTAACCTTCTGCGGAGCAATGACTCCTTGTCCCCACTCCAAAAGGAGGTCTGCAACTTCCTCCTTGGCAGTTGCAAGACTTCAGTGGTGTGCAAAGTGAGGCACACATCACATGGGAAGGGCTGTCCTGTCTGGACTGGTGGAAACATTCAAATCTACCTTATACTGCAGCATGAGTGCTGATCGTTCCACAGTAGGTAAATTCAAAGTAGCAGCAGTGCATTATGTGATACCTGTGCCTCGGCTGTACATTCTGCTGTGCAGCTTTCCTAAGTCTGGACACACCAACACTGGCAGTTGGTCCACTCCCTGGCACACCCAGGGACTCCACCAATGGGAGACCACATTAAACACTGCCATGCAGACACATGGACAGGACCAATCAGTGCATAGAACGTAGCACCATTTTGCCAAGCCCCATGGAAAGGTCCCCACAAATGAGCTGTTCATGGCGTGGCTGGGGGGAACTTTCATTCCTGGCTTCGGGAGCTACACCAGGACTGGAAGCCATTATGCACATGGCTTCTGGTGCAGTCCTTGCCAGCTCTATGTGCCTGATCATATCACTATGATTCAGAGCAGATCAATATTCCATGTTTTACACTGGAGTGCAGAATGGAGAAACAGACAAGATGTATATAGTGCGTAGTTTTGGGAGGGAATAAGCAGTTCTGAAATTGTCTATCATACACTCATGTTGGTCTGTTTTAAAAAAAACTTGACAGTTGTGTGGTACCTTAAATAAAGAACTACAGTGCTATGAACTACAGTGCTTTGCATCAGTTCCATTAAGTGTCATCCTAAGCTATAAGCAGAGGTATGCTAGTGTATGATTATAGAATTGGTTCAGTGTAGGAATGTAAATAGTTCAGAGGAAAATTAAATGCAGAAAAATACAATGATAACTAAGTTACAGCAATAGTATGTAGGTGTTAGTTGCACATAGGTCTGGTGTTTTTTAAAATATTAGCGAGAAGCCACAATACGCTTATAAGATAGGGCATAAGCCTTTGAAAAACTGTCTTTAATAGCTTTTCAAACATCATGAAATTCCCTTTTAAATGAATATGTTCAACTTCCAACCTTATGCTGATCATGCTTATTGAGATTTAGGGGATAGTGAAGAATGTAACTGAAGAGGAAAATTAAAAGCAATAGCAGTGCTTCCTTTTTAACATATTTAGCAGCTCTCCCTTCCCACTGCAGCTAATATAATCATTACTTGCCCCTTCTCTACCCAGATTGCTGTATGGATAAAACTGTAATAAAGGCTGCGTCCAGATAACAGCGTTCAATCTGACAGACACATTTAATGTTTTTCTGCTGTAGTTGTCCATTATATACCTGATACCTCAGATTTTAAAAATAGTGCTTTTGAGCACTTTTGCCGCAGAATATCATGTTGCTCCATGTTTTTCAACTGTGTGGGCAAACTGCATGAGAACTAACGAGAACTTGCCTTCATCCAAGAACCTGTAGACCCATCAGACAGAACTTACTTCATGTTGAGCACACAGTGAGGGTCTGAGCACTTGAACAGAAGAATCTCTCCACGGCAACATCACAAAAAAGGTAAAATGTGGAGTATTACCTTATGTGTGGATTAACCACTCTCCCTCCGAAATTTTTGGTAAAATCCAGGTTTTGAAAGTAATGTCTGGAGGCAGCCAAAATAACCTTGCACAGACTAGTTTCCAGAACAGCAATATACAGCAATAAGATCTCCTCATTGACGTCACAAAAGAATTAGAGATACAATCTTATCTAGAAATCAAAAGCATTTTTAATTTTTTTATCTGTGTACTTGGATTGCACTGCCTAAAAGTGTATTCCATCTGTGACTGAGCCTAATTGAACTTTTTAACATTGATTTATACAGCCCTAAAAAACTTGCTCCCAAATATCTAAAGAAACATGTCCTCATCCTCCAGTGTGGTCTAGAGGCTAGGGAGCCACACTCTTATCTGGGGATACCAGGTTTGATTCTGCTCTCCTTCACGAAGCCAGCTGGGTGACCTTGGGCAAGTCATAGCTCTGTTTCTGAGCTCTCACAGCCCCACCCACCTCACAAGTGTTCTGTTGTGAGGAGAAGCGTAGAAAGCTTTGTCAGTCGCTTTGAGTCTCCTTTAATGGGTGGGCCACTGTGTTCGATGCTGGGCTAGAAGCTGGGAATAATTAGAAGGGAATAGAAAACAAGTCAGCAAGTGTCATTTTGCCTCTCTATAAATCTATGCTGAGGACACATTTGGAATATTGTGTACAGTTCTGGTCACCACACCTCAAAAAGGATATTGTGGAACTAGAGAAGGTGCAGAAAAGGGCAACAAGAATGATTAAGGGTCTGGAACACCTCCCTTACGAAACCAGACTGCAATGTCTAGGCCTCTGCAGTCTGGAAAGACAGCGATTAAGAGGGGACCTGACTGAAGTATATAAAATCATGCACAATATAGAAAAAGTGGATAGAGAAAAATCCATTCTCTATCACGCAACACTAGAACCAGGGGGCACTCTATGAAGCTGATGGGTAGTAGCGTCAGATCAGACAAGAGGAAGTATTTCTTTCCCCAGAGGGTCATCAGTTTATGATATTTGCTGCGGGAAGAGGTGGTAACAGCTACCAGCCTAGATGGCTTTAAGGAAGGGTTAGACAAGCTTATGGACCACAGATGTATCAATGGCTACTAGAGTGGATGTCTAAAGTACATCTTTCAGGCTGGGGGGACAAGCAGGAAGCTTCTGAGGCCATTTGCTGAGATTCGAGAGCAGGAGGAGATTTGCCCTTGCCTCTGCTTGAGATGCCCATGTGCAATTTGTGGGGCTCCTCTTACGTTCTTAAGGGCTGCGGCCTGATGCAGCAGGGCTCCTCTTATGTTCTGTGGTCTGATGCAGCAGGGCTCCTCTTATGTTCTGTGGTCTGATCCTGCAGGGCTCCTCTTATGTTCCTATGGGCTGTGCCTGATCCAGCAGGGCTCCTCTTATGTTCTTATGGGTTGTGGCCTGATCCCGCAGGGCTCCTCTTATGTTCCTATGGGCTGTGCCTGATCCAGCAGGGCTCCTCTTATGTTCTTATGGTCTGTGGCCTGATGCAGCAGGGCTCCTCTTATGTTCTTATGGTCTGTGGCCTGATGCAGCAAGGCTCCTCTTATGTTCTGTGGTCTGATCCTGCAGGGCTCCTCTTATGTTCCTATGGGCTGTGGCCTGATCCAGCAGGGCTCCTCTTATGTTCTTATGGGTTGTGGCCTGATCCCGCAGGGCTCCTCTTATGTTCCTATGGGCTGTGCCTGATCCAGCAGGGCTCCTCTTATGTTCTTATGGTCTGTGGCCTGATGCAGCAAGGCTCCTCTTATGTTCTTATGGGTTGTGGCCTGATCCAGCAGGGCTCCTCTTATGTTCTTATGGGTTGTGGCCTGATCCCGCAGGGCTCCTCTTATGTTCCTATGGGCTGTGCCTGATCCAGCAGGGCTCCTCTTATGTTCTTATGGTCTGTGGCCTGATCCAGCAGGGCTCCTCTTATGTTCTTATGGGTTGTGGCCTGATCCAGCAGGGCTCCACTTATGTTCTGTGGTCTGATCCTGCAGGGCTCCTCTTATGTTCCTATGGGCTGTGGCCTGATCCAGCAGGGCTCCTCTTATGTTCTTATGGGTTGTGGCCTGATCCCGCAGGGCTCCTCTTATGTTCCTATGGGCTGTGCCTGATCCAGCAGGGCTCCTCTTATGTTCTTATGGTCTGTGGCCTGATGCAGCAAGGCTCCTCTTATGTTCTGTGGCCTGATCCAGCAGGGCTCCTCTTATGTTCTTATGGGTTGTGGCCTGATCCAGCAGGGCTCCACTTATGTTCTGTGGTCTGATCCTGCAGGGCTCCTCTTATGTTCCTATGGGCTGTGGCCTGATCCAGCAGGGCTCCTCTTATGTTCTTATGGGTTGTGGCCTGATCCAGCAGGGCTCCACTTATGTTCTGTGGTCTGATCCTGCAGGGCTCCTCTTATGTTCCTATGGGCTGTGGCCTGATCCAGCAGGGCTCCTCTTATGTTCTTATGGGTTGTGGCCTGATCCCGCAGGGCTCCTCTTATGTTCCTATGGGCTGTGCCTGATCCAGCAGGGCTCCTCTTATGTTCTTATGGTCTGTGGCCTGATGCAGCAAGGCTCCTCTTATGTTCTGTGGCCTGATCCCGCAGGGCTCCTCTTATGTTCTTATGGGTTGTGGCCTGATCCAGCAGGGCTCCACTTATGTTCTGTGGTCTGATCCTGCAGGGCTCCTCTTATGTTCCTATGGGCTGTGGCCTGATCCAGCAGGGCTCCTCTTATGTTCTTATGGGTTGTGGCCTGATCCAGCAGGGCTTCTCTTATGTTCCTATGGGCTGTGGCCTGATCCAGCAGGGCTCCACTTATGTTCTTATGTAAGGTTGAGTACAGGAGTCCCCAACTTTGTGCCTTTGGGACTTGTGGCACAAAAAGAGAAAGAAAAGCAACCCCTGTCACAGAACTCCCTTAACCCCTGGTGGCCACTGCCACGAGAAGGCTTACGCGCCTTGTCATTTACAACGCAAAGGCTAAATGAAAAACGCACAACGCCATCTAACTGGTGGCTGCCTGGCGAGCCGTCGCTTCCAAAGCGGAAACCCAAGAGCCCCGAAGGACGCCCCCACGAAGCAACTCCCGCGGGTCTCCGTCCCTTGAAAAGGCCACCTGAGGGCCAGCGGGGTGATGAAGGGCAGCCGGTGGCCAACGGATTTCCGTTGCTATGGAAACTCACGCCCGAAAGTGCCGGCGGCCAGCACGGGAGGGAAGAGGAGGAGGACGCGGCGGCGGTCATGTGGGCAGGCAAGATGGCTGCCAGAGCCTGAAGGCTGCAGCTGGAGCCGGAGTGCCGTGAGGGGAGCGGGGAGCCTTTTCATGGACGGAATCGTCTGCCCTGGTGCTCTTTAACTTCCCTTCCTCCGAGGGTCCCTAATTTCGGACCTAGTGGCGCCCCTACCCACCCCACGCCTTCCCCCTTCCTTGGCAAGCAGCAGCAGCCGCCGCTTCCCAGCCCGCCCAGCCCAGGGCAACCGCGTCGTGACCTCCCACCATGTGTCCCGTCGTCGCCCCCCCTACGCAGCAGCAAGTGCCTCCCCTCCCGTCACTGTCGCGGTAGTAGCAGTAGCTGCTGCTGCTGCTGCTCGTTTGGTCCTGGCTGGTTTCCCTCCCCTCCCTGCCTGCCCTGTGCGCATCGGTGCGCGCCCCGAGGGGGAAGCCGCGGCGGACGGAGGAGCCAATGTCCAGCCAAGCCCGCCTGACTCTGAGTAGCCCCGACGTGATCCTGCGACCTGCTGCTGCGCCTTTGCAATGGCTCTTACCTTGTTTGGTGAGTAAAAACAACACCCCCTCTCCTCCAGCTTGCAGCTCATTCTTCCCTCCTTCCTTCCTCCTCCCAGCCCACCAGTCCCCCTCCAGCCCACCCATCCTCACCCATCCTAAGGGCTGTAAGTCAGCGCCTCTTGCCTTACTAGTCACATTGTTGCTCGCTTCTGCCCATCGCCCATTGTTTCAGCTCGAAGCAGAGCTGTGCTGCTACTATGGGCGTGTGCTCTCTACTTCGGTTCGGCAGATTTCCAAGAGGGATCGCTTGCCTTAAGTTCCAGGCTCCCCAGATGAATGTTGCCCTTTAACTCTTTACTCACTCAGTAACTGGATTTCGCTTTGGAAATCCAGAGCCTTTATTCGCTCTTTAAATAATCTCAGGCGATCTGCCCTGACATAGCAGCTCTTCTCTTTTAAAACTCACACAAAAGGTAAAGGTGACCAAGAGAATAATATCCAGAATCCATGGGGATGAATGGGTTAGGTGAACCATTGAGCCTCACTGATAAAGGATTGCATTGTAATGCTTGTGTCTTGGGAATTTTCCCGTTCCCTCTGTCTGGCATCAGAAGGAAGTTTGCGTGTGAAAGGCATAACTTGTTTTGCTTTAATAATAGAAAGCTGACTGGAGCAAAATATATCACATCTCATTCGAAAGGCGATGTGTGTGTGTGTATAACTTAATAATCTGTTTTAGAAGGCTGCACATCTAAGAAATGGAATGTTGTTTCTTTTTAAATAATTTGTATTTGATGTTTGTTTTCAGCAGTGAGCAATGTTTCTGGTAAATAAAATATACCAAAGTGCAGTATTCTAAATATGCTGGCATATTAATATATTTTAACTGATTATTAAACTTAATAGTGCAGATTTCTAATTTAGCAATTAAAAGCCAGTTGGTTACAGTAAAGTGAAGCAAAAGATAATCTTAATATTAACACATCATTTGTGGAAGCAGATTTTTATTACACAAATAACTCATGACTGCTTCCTAACTCAAGATGTGCTTTCTAGTGAGTAATTTTGCATAATGATAATTTATGTATAATGTGTTCCCATATAATGTTGTAATTTTGCTGAGTGTCTTGACATTTGTAATACACTTTCATAAAACACAGAATGCTTTTTTTAGTGTTTCTCTTTGTATTATGATTGCTTCAGGACTTTTGTCCTCATTATGACTGCTTAATCTTACTATTTTAAATTTCAAGAACTCTTCAAGTGGATTCCTAATAAGCCAACAATCCTGTTTTTTAAAACTATGCATTCAGTTACTTGACTTGGCTTCTTTTGAAATCACAGTGGAGAACTATGTCATGTTATTGCTTTTATTTAGTTCTCTGTGTGTTGCTCTGTAAACTGTTCCAGCATCTACAATGATTTATTGTGTGAGATAACTTGTGGCTGGAGAATAGTCATTCTTATTTAATAAGATATGTAGGCCCTGATGCTGCCACCTTTCTCTAGAACCCTACCATATTTATAACGTAGTGAGAATCCTAAGAAAATACAAAGAAATTGAATGTTTTATTTTATATTGACTCTTTGGATTTTCTACTCTTCAGCAGGACTCTGTAAATAAACCATATAAAATAGCTTTATTTAAGCTTTTTTGTGTGTGAAAAAAAAATTGGAGGGTAGTTTTACAGAGCATAAGCTTGGAACTTTTAAAAAACAACAACAGAATACATACATATAGTCTCACTAAAAAACCTAGTCTCTTGAAGCTGTTCTTTTGAATCCTGGCAGTCATCTGTTGAGTACCTTGATCATTATCATAAAATGAGCAAACAAAAAAATCTACGTATACTCCTGCAGTTTTGTGAGTTTAGGAGAACCTGCTTTTCTTGGACTTGTTATAAATAATTTGAAAACTGAATGATAGTACTGTTAAGTGTAAATGAAAGATGACTGAACTGGAAAGGAAAATGCAATTTTAGATGAAAGCAGGACAAATTTTATTTTGTGATCTACTTTTTCTAGTAGTGTTCTTTGGTATTTCTCCCAGTCATGAAGGAGAACATGACATGCATATCGGTCACCTTTAAGGTTCTGAGCATTCTAGATGCAGATATAGAAAGCTGCCTTATTATAGCAAACTGTTGCATAGCTCCCCCTGTGTTTGTAGTACTGTATTTGCAAAGTGCATAGTATTCATAGTGATGGGGAGAAGAAACAACCTTCTGGAATTGGGGAGATTCTCTTAGTAACTTCAGCATATTTGTTTATTATTTCTTTGGTGCATTTATATCCTGCCTTCCCCCAAAGGGCCTGAAGCACTGGACAGCAACCCTCTGAAGAACATTATGCTGAAAAGCCTGCCCAGGGTTACGGAGTCTGCTTTTATAGTTGATAGGTTTTGAAGCAAGGTATTCCTAGGTTCTAGCTTAGCATTTTAGCAGCTATGCTACACCAGATCTTCCTAGATAGATTTAATTTTGGTCAAAGTAATCAACTTAGGTTACATATAGATCAGGCTGCATTTTGTACGAGACTGTCTTTTTAAGCAGGCTTGATTGCGTTCTATAGTTTAAAGCAGTGAATGGCTCATAGGGTGATTGCACTTACATTAGTCCATTGAGGTCAGCTCCATAACATTCACTGATTAGTTACTGCCACTCTGCAATGCTTACCTTGTGTGCGGTTTTGCAGACAACTGCAAAAGCACATTTGCATCTTATGGCATCATTGCATGCTTTTGTGCAAAGGTGCATTTCGTGCAAAATTGCATGTGTGTTGTGTTTTTCTTCAGTAATTTCATATTTGAGGGCAGTCGTGAAAGAACAGTGTGAAAGCCAAGTTTTGCTACTCTCATAGGCCGTTTCCGCACTTACCTCATTTATTCCAGATTAAGGAGATCCAGCTTTTTGGGATCTGGTCCTCTGGGAATCCAGTCCATATAGTTCTGCATCATAATGAGGACTTCATATATCTGCACAGGGCGTTTAGCACCCGATGGCAGTGAGCACCGAAGCACCCATCCTGAGGCTCTAATTAGACACTATGAAGCTTGTGCTCAGCTTTGTAGACTGCTACCAAGAACGTGTAGGCCTATGTAAAGTGTGTTGAGGGGTAGAGCTGGAGCCATTGGCCTGTTATACATGCGGAAGCACACTCTGTGAGCCAGTCTTAATGGGCACAAGACCAGATTGAAGACACCATTAAAGGGGTCTAGTGCATTAAACCTGGAATTTGACGGTGCTCATGCGGACAACACGTTCTGAATGGGGTGCTAATGGGTCGTGTGTGCAGAAGGTATGTAGAGGATCCGTACCAAATGTGTTCCTCTTGGGTTCCTAATGGGGTCTTTAGGACCTGTGCAGAAATGGCCATAGGGTGACAAAAATGACCACTGGTATTTTGACCCAGCCTTTTCCTTATAACTGTGATCTGACTAACAGCATTTTTCCCCCCTCCAAATTTCTCACAAATTCCTTTTGCTGCTGTGCAGCTCGGCTTCTCACTTTATATGAAAAAAGGAATTGAGAGCAATATATATTGAGATCACAGCTAGAGTACTTTATAAGTGGAAATCTCTGCATAAACAATACTGCAAGGTTTTCAGCTCCATGCGAGCATGCCCCTTCCTTGCTGCTCTTGATTGGACCAGAAGAGAAAAAGGACCCATCTTCTGATCCTTCCCCAGACTGTACTAGCAAGCAGGCAATTGTGTACAGACCAAAAAATGTGTACAGATTGGTCAAAAGCTGAACCTGCGTATTTCAAAATGAAAAAAAAAGGAAAACAAGAATGGAATTTTAAAAAATCTCTCCCTATGAAAATTATAGCAAAAATTATTCTACTACGTTTATCTGTTTAGGTAGGCTCTGTTTAGAACAAGATTATTTGGAAGCTTACCTACACCTGTGGGACTGTTCCAGTTCTAAGGGCATTTCTGCACTTCCATGACAAGATCCAGTCCTTGTAGCCTGGGTCAGGAGATAGTCCCATGGCTGGGATGAACTACAGTGATGTAACAGTGATGACTGAACACTGATGGCATGTTTCTGAGTAGCCTCTGCCCTGGCTGGCTTCCATGAGCTCCAATGTGCAGGACCCCCTGGGGGAACCCATTTCAGTGGCGCAATAATGTGTACCACCAGTATCTCCCCCATGTAAACAAAAACACAAGGCGTGCACTTTTTGCATCCCTTTGTGATGCATATTTACTTGTATGCTAGTAGACCTTGATATTATAGCAATAAAACTTTGTTGGATATCCATGTATAATTCTGATCAGCTCAGCTGTCAGAGTTAGCAGTACTGCTAGTTTTGTAGGTGAGGAATATCTGTAGACCCATGTGTTAACCTCTGCTATAAGGCAAGCATTTTTATTTTTATTTTTTTAAAAATGCATAGACCTTTGCACTTATAATCAGTACAGTTAATATTGCTGGAATTTTGTTTGGCAAGCTGTCTTCAAATGAGTGGCTGCCATGTTGAGGTTAAAATTGAATAAGAAAGAGGAAGAGGCAGGTGTAATCTTTGATCACCTCTTTCCATCTCTCGTCCTTCATTACTCTTAGAATCTAGCAAGGTCTAATAAACCCCACGTTCTCCACTGCTGCAGGAAAACATTCCATGTCCCACTCTGCTTCTTAAGTGAACCATACCATTGTGATTTCTTTAGACTCCATGTATCTAGTTATTATAAATGGAAGGATCCTTTGTTAATTGCTGAAAAGAATTTTCATCTACTTTTCACCCATGTTACTTCTTAGAGAATTGCATACAAACAGAGTGAAAGAAGTAATGCAGACAGACTCTTATCAGGGAAGACCCTCTCCTCCATGGAGCCAGCTCCATCACCACCCCATTAGTACCACATGGAGGTCTTCAAGCAGAGACTGGACGGCCATCTGTCTGAGATGGTTTAGGAGATCCTGCCTTGAGCAGGGGGTTGGACTCGATGACCCAGGAGGTCCCCTCCAACTCTACCATTCTATGATTCTATGATTCATTGGCATGATTCAGGAAATCACTGTCACTAGTAGTAATTTGCTCCTCCCCAGCACTTAAGAGATGCGCTGGGGAGGTTGGGAGAAAAACGGCATCCATAAATGTGGACACCGAAACTACCGCCTGTGTTTGCTTCCTGAGGAAGGCTCAGAAAAGATAATAGGGTAATATAGCCACTGCTGTTATGCAGCCCTTTGTGGGCAGCTAAGAAAGTTCAACTTAGCCTTTCAACTTAGTCTTTCTCCGTGGCATTGACTTTGCTGAAATCAGCCTTCTGGGAGAAAAAAAGTGTACTTTGTGTTCGTATCTTACCTGTGGAATTAATAGCAGTTTTGGGTATGAGGAATGAAGTATGGACTAAGAACTGCCTAATCTTTAAATGTTCAGAAGTAACAGCCTAACTAGGTTACTAGAAAAGGAGGAAAAGTAAAAGGCAAGCCCTTTTATTCCTTCTATAATCATATTGATACTCTCATTGCTTGCATTTAAGAAATCTAAAGGCTTATTTCTATACAGTTAAAGATTTTAGAAGGCAAGCACCCTCTGGTAGGGATGTCCATGGGGTTTTTTTTTGTATTCGATCCATATTGAATTGAATGCAAGATTATTCATATTTGTCTGAATAGATCCCCTTCAAATGCAGTTGGATTCGAATTCGATTCGAATGTTCAGTCCCATACGAATCCTACACGAATCCAATACGAAGATTCATACAAATGTATTGAAACAGTCAATCTGAATTTGAATGTCAGTCTTAGAGTGTGCCAACATTAGAGTGCGAACGTCCAAATTCAGCCAAATCCATACGAATTTTGAATGTTATGAATATTTGTGCAAGTTCCTACTCTCTGGATTTCAGTCTTTCTCAATGCCCAGCTTTCACAGCCATGCATACAACAGGAAAGGATGTTGCTTTAATGATTCTGATTTTTGTTGGCTAGAAAATGCTATACCTTGGCTATATTTTTTCATTGTCTTGTTCTCTAGGATTAATTTCTTCCCCAGCAAACTGTCCACCTTTGCCTTCAGGAAGTAAAACTATCCTTGATTTTCTTGATATTTAGCTTTGTTCTAGATTTTGCAGTTTCTATTCACACTACCGTAAGTTCTAAGTGTCTTTTATTTTCTGCTAACAGAGATGCATTGTCTTCAAATCTTAGATATCTCTTCCAAATTTGGCATCTCTTCCAATCCTGCTTCTTTATAGTATATTTGATGTATAAACAAATTGTGTGCACCCTTATCTACCTCCCTTCTTTATTCTGATCCGTTCTGCCTTCTCAAATTCAGTTCTTACCATTCATCCAAAAGATCGTTCAGTGGAATAATCACGTATTTTCACACACATATTAGCCTTAATGTATTCCACCTTTCTGTGTGTTTTGGCTGTCAGAAAGCCTTCTCTTGCTCTCTTCACTGCCCATTTTATGTTACCTGCCTCATTTCGTGTCACCCTGCCTTTTAAAACAACAGCAATTTCTGCAGTGCTGTCTGCAGCACTAGGAATAATGAAATAGTTCAGCAATTTGAAAATTCTCCAATATACATATAGGTACGTACAATGATCTTTTGTTATCTCTAGGCCACAATATCCTCTTCCATGTTTCTTCACATAGAGATGTTTGAACTTTAACCGACCCTACTCTCAAATAGTTCAATAATTACTGGATCAGCGCTTGGCATTTTCCTCTCCTGTTTTTACTTTCTATTTGGACGGGTTCCTGGCTATATGTGTTCCTTCTCTCTGCAAATGTTTCTGGACTTCCATTCTTCTTCTGAAAGGTTTCAGCACCATCTTTGCAAGTTTCTTTGATCTCCATTAGATCTCTTCCATGTTTATTCTTGAGTAATCCTACCTTAGTTGATTTTCACTGTAATTTATGTGATTTTCATAAGAAGGCCCTTCATTTATCCTTTCTTCATTTTCTGTACAGTATTTGCAAACACTTCAGACTGAGCTATAATTCCTTGTCTTTGTTTCTCTCTTAATGTTGGAAGGGTATGTTCTGCCTGCTGCCCAAACCTTCCTCTTCCTTTCTTCTCTGACTGTCAGATAGCATCTTCTGAAAGCTCTTTGGATCTCTTTCTTTTGAGATTTTAGGAATAATTTGCTTTGGTTCATTTTTCAGTATTTTATCTTCCCATAACTCCTCAGGTTTTTTTCCTGTGGGGAAAGAGTAGTAACAAATTTGGTGAACTCCACGGCCTGTAGTAATATATTTTTAAATAGAAGGAATACCGTGAGATGAATCCTAAAACAACTTTTTGAAGACTGAGCATTTTCAGTGCATGTAAAAAGCTAATTATTGAGAGAGGAAGCGAAACAGGGAAGATGAATCTAATGGAGTGTCCTGGAAGGAAAAGTGGCTGTCATTTGAACTTTGTAACAAGAGCACTCTGCACTGCAGTGTTGGGGGGGGGGGGCAGGCACTACTCCCAGAATGCACAGAGATAGAGATAGAAGCAATGTCTAAAAGCAGATGTGTTACTTTTGTGTATATGATGAAGTGCTCTTTAATGTGAGACAGTATTAAAAAATGTTGCCTGTTGAGATATAGTCCACATCTCATTGGAGGATTTTTCCCCCTCATTCTGCTGCCTGAAAGATGAGACATAGGGTGTTTTCCCACTAGCACTAAGTACCCATTGAAGTGCCCATTAAGGACCCATTGGGCTCAGAGTAGGATGCCCCCATTTCCACTACAGACCCCATTAGAGCCACATTTGTTTCCACCAGAGCTAAGGAAATCTGGATCATATGGGTCCTTCAGGATCTGTAATCCAGATTTCTTGTAGACCCCATTAAAGGGGTCTACAATGGGGTCTTGAGGCACCAAATCCGGATTACAGGGAGCCCATTTCCACTACAATTGGCCATTGGGGAGTAGGGGAGGCTCAGGGGGGAGGGCACCAAACTCAAAACTTTGAAGTCCTTCCAAAGCCGGCTCCGGAGTCCCTCCAAAGTCCCTCCAAAGTTGCCTTTGGAGATTAGCAAAGGCTCTGAAGAGAACCCCTTGCCGGAGCAATGCCATTGTCAAGGGCTCTGGAGGATCTTCGAAGTTAGTGGCAGATTGCTCCGGAGTAGGTCTGGCGTTTCCACAGCAGGCAGGCCACCACCCATTGTTATTGGGTGGTTGACCACCCATGGAAACACATTGGGTACTTCCCTTAATCCAGATCTACCATTCCTTGGATCGGATCTTCTTAGATCCGGATTAAAGGAGCTCAGTGGAAAAACACCCATAGTCATAAATTAATTGTTAGGCTAATTTGTTGCGGAACTGGGTGATGAAGCCCCTGGGTTGACCATTTCAGGTTGCAAGGTGTCATTTTTAAAACAGGTTTATTTTATTTTTATTTATTGTTTACATTTATTTATTGTTTACATCAACAAAGTCAGATATTCTCTTGGGAATGTAAAGGCTTCATGAAATTAGTATTATGCCCAATGTGCATATTTCAACCCACCACAAGTTTTGGAGGATTTTGTTGGGGTGGTTCCTTCTACAACTTTGAAACCTCATTGGATGTTAAAATTGACAAACAGGTCCAGTAAGTCCATTTGGCTTCAAAAATATCAACTTACAGAAACTAACACTAGCGAGAAGAAAGCTGAAAGGGAGGGTCAGGAAGACAAATTCTTCCCAGAGACCTTGGATTTTGTTTAAAGCCCACAATACACTATAATTGATGCCTTCTTACCGTGTATTCCGAAGACTCAGAAAAAAGCTACTAAAGTCAAGAAGAGGCCAAAAATGGTCAAGTAGCGTTGTTAGGGAAGCTTTTGGAGATAAGAGTACATTCCTTCAGAAAATGGAAGACCTTTTCTAATAAAGAAAAAGCATTGTGTGGCAAAATAAGTACACACAATAAGAGATGGAAGAATGATTTTGAGGCATTTAGTGCCAGAACTGTTTAAATACATTAGAATCAGGAAACTACTAGAGGGGCCATCAATCCCTAGAAAGATGAGGGAGCTGAAGACATGCTAAAAGGCAGAAAATAAAAGTTGAGAAAACTGAATGAATTCTTTCTATCTGTCTCCGTAGCAGGGAAGTTGGGGCAGGAAGGTAGTTTGACTGATGTAATAGTGTTGATGAGAATTAAAAGTGGTAGGCCGTATTAACATATTAAATATTAAAGGTCAACAGATCACCAGGTGCAGATGTCAGCAATTCAAGAGCGAAAATGATTGATTGTGGACTTCTTAACAAAAATAAGCAATTAGTCGCTAACTATTCTTAGCTTTTGTTAACTCAGGGCTGGAAGGTGGCGGGTTTAACCCCCTTTTTTTTTACAAGTGTTAAGGCTGGGGAAATTAAAGGCATTTCAGATTTATATCTGTTTGGGGAAGAAGATCTTGGCCATTTTTTACTTCCTTCTCTCCTTCCCCCTTTCCTCTGTTTCAAAATATCAGTGGGTAAAGGTGATGCAGCATAATAATATCTGTTTGCATAACTTAACTGTAGAGTGTTGACCATCTTGGAAATCACATCCTGTCAGCCCTCAACATAACTCTGCCTGATGCTGCAGATTTCAGTATCTTCAAAGTTTGCATCAATAAAATGGGATCTGCTCACATTTAAAATAAAGATTTGCACATTTAATGCTGCCAGATAGGCACACCAAAACATTCTTTGCTCTTCAAGAAATGCCTCCAGTCCATTTTGTTGTAATGATGATCGAAGAATCAAGATGATAGGGTTAATGACGGGTACCACCAACCTGAGATATATCTGGCAGTGCATCATTTTTTGAATAAAATACCTGGACACATCTTGCACCCTGCTTCCTCAGGTGCCCAGAACCAATCAGTCCTCAAATTACTGTACCCTTTCTAGATTCAAGCAGATTCTGCAGAAAACCTTATATAAGTAGGAAAATGGAGGAAGGTCTGGAGAGAAATTCCTTTACTCATAGTGGTTTTCCATCCAAACTCTTGTCGGATTGAGCCTTGACCTCACTTCCTGCTCCCTCCCTCTCAGATTGTCCACTTCACCTTCCATTTGCTGTATAAAGCCTGCAGGCCTCTATAAAAATCCATAATCCATAAGGATAGGTAAATAGTATTTCTGAAATGTTCTGCAAATTGCAGTAACTCTTATAGGATACTTATTTCCTATTTATATGTGCGTGTGTGCGGGCATGCATGTGTGTGTGTCTGCCTGCACATGTGTTTCTTCTGATTTACCCCTCATGCTTCCCAAAACCATCCCTGTGACTATTGCTTGGGAGCATATTTTTATTTGTTTCTGTGTTTTGATTCCTGAGTAAAACCTCTCAGAACGCGACAAAACCAAAATGAAAGATCCTTTGTCCCTGAGCATGTATAGAGAGCCAGAGCATATGTCGTAACACATGAACACGGTTACTATCTTTTCAGCAGTAGATTCTTGTTTGTAGAATTCTCTCCCAGGGAAAATCATTTGCTACTAGTTCTAATAACTCTCAAATGCCATATGAAGACCTATCTCATGTTCCAGATAGCTAATGGTGTAATCTGGCAGCTAATACTTGGACCGGAGAGTTTTGGATTAATTAATTTTAATATTGTATTTTTTTTTAAGTTATTTTCTTTCAAGTGGCATTTATTTTAAATTGCTTTTAAGGCATTTTTTTTTCCGGAAAGGCAGTTAATATATTTAGATAATGATGGTTTAAACACTAATATGAACATACCTGTAATTAAGAGTGACTTTTTTTTCTATGCTTGAGCTCTAAGAGAGATAATCCAACTGAAGAGGTTATTTGCATGTATAGCGGTTTTGGTATCTGATAAAGCACATTAAGCTTTAGAAGTTACTTAGGAGAAGGAGAAGGAGAAGGAGAAGGAGGAGGAGGAGGAGGAGGAGAAGAAGAAGGAGTTGGCTTTTCTACCCTGCTTTTCTCACGCATTTAAGGGGACTCAAAGCGGCTGACAAAGCTTCTATTCTTCTCTCCACAACAGAAGACCCTGTGAGGTGTGTGGGGCTGTGAGAGCTCAGAAGAGAGCTGTGACTAGCCCAAGGTCACCCAGCTGGCTTCGTGGGGGAGGGCGGAATCGAACCCGGTATTCCCAGATAAGAGTCCTGCTATTCCAAGTAGCTTTTATAAAATTAAAGTAGCCTCTAGTACAATTAGAGGTTACTGTGCAAGGTTAGCTATGACTAGAATGAAGGTGGGAAAAAGTCAATACATGCTGTTCATATATTACTACCTAGAGATAATTTCTCTAGAATTATTTTTGAGAAATGTAATAGAACTTTTATGTAAGATATATTGTTTCCATTTTTCCCTATATTTGTTTCTTTCCATTACTCAAATACCCCTGGTTTATGGCTTCAAAATGTCCAGAAAGTTTACATCTATTTGTAGGCTAATGATTTGCCGAAGTACAAAGGTCAAGACAGTTATAGATATGTGTAGCTGTAGCCAACAGCCTTTTCTGATGAGAAGAATCTGCCTCTTGAGAAAACCTTTGAGAATGTGGAAGATATCATGAGCTTTGTTCTATATTCCTGTTTTAAATTGCCGCCCCAAGGGGGCTTCAAGAACACATCCTTGATTTCAAACATACTTCCCTTAATTTAACCTGTGGTTTGGCTTGGAATGGGGAAGAAGTACAGTTTTGAAAGCTGTTGGTTGTGTTGTACATTGAATCTATTTGCATTTCAGATATTGCAAGCAGATGTATAGAGGTTGCGGGGGGGGGGGGGAGTCATGTAATTAGATGCAGCAATTAGTGTTTAGAACAGGTGTCTAGTAGATCATGCCTGCCTAACATGCAGCCCTGGAGCACATGGCTGTGTCTTGAAAGCTGTAGAAAGGCAGAAGGAAAGGGTTATCTCATGGCGGACAGATGAAACAGCTGCAGTTTGTGTGAACTTGTTTGTAGAGTATTGTCACGTCCCTTCCTGTTTGAGCTGCAGAGATCAGGAAAATCTGAATTAACTGTCTGTTTCTACTGACGGAGGTGACTGTAGGTTCTAGGAAACTGAGTGAAACAGGTGCAACCCCTAGCAACTCCCGAAGAAGGTGTGGAAACCATTTACTTGCAATTGGCCAAGCCTTGGCTATGAGAATAGCTGAAATTCCCACTTCTATTTATCTAGGCTGTGGTCACACTTAAGGTTTAATCCAGCTTCAGTGCACTTTCAGAGAGAATACATCAGCAAAGCGACAAGCTTATTTATTTCAGTGTTACTGGACACATTTCAGGGGGTCAAAAGTTATATTTCCTGTAACTGGTCTGGATGTAGAAACCCAGGCTACAATTGATTTTAATCATCGTATACTTGCAACTAATGGGAGTTAATCAAAAGAGCACCTGGCTCTGCCACCTTCTCCACCTCCTTGTCCTTTGGTTTGCATCCAGTGGGAGCTGCCGACCACTTCAGTCCCTTGAAAGGTCACTAGATGTCATTGAGGTGAACCTGATTGACTTTACATGATGATTAATAAAGCCATAAAATTATTCATATCAGATCTGCGTGCAGTGTTAGCATCTGTACCTAATCCTCATAAATTATTTAGGAATATTGCTTTTCCAATGCTTATATTAATGGTCTAATGGTTTTTCTCTGTTCTATAATAAAGCTTTAATTTTCAGAAACACCTTTTTATGTCTCTTTTTTTTTTACTTCCATTAATAAGTTGATATTTTCTCCTGTTTTTCAAAACTTCCACAAGATGATATTTGCAAAGGACATTGCCCCAGCATCACAGAACAACTATTTAGCAAATTGTATGAGTTGACTGAGCATAAAATCTGTAATAATATGAACAATACATATGAAATCAGAACAATACTGTAAAATGTGTTCAATAGAAATTTAGCACAAGTCTTCTAATTGTGTTAGCAAAAAAAGTCATAAAATCCTAGCCTAAAATTTTACATTTTAATGAATCAGAAATAAAGGCCATGAATCCACATGTTACAGCAGAATTAGTTACGGTAAAAAAAGGTATCATTTTAAAATTGGGCTTCAAACTCTCCTTCTCCTGTTACCTTAAGCTGCATATGAAAAAGGAAACAGCAACCGGCAAAAAAGATAGCACTTCAAGGCATGTACAACAATAAGTGAAGTTATTCTAGGGCAAGACTAGATTGGCAGACTTGATTCACTTTTTGAATGAGCTCAGACACCTTATAGCAATGTAAATGCAGGAGACATTTAGTTCACACCCTTAGGTTAAATGTACAACATCCATATTGTTTGAGGTGAACATTGCAATTCTTAGTATTGTTCCAGCTCTCTCTTTCTGCCTCCTTGATTAGCATAATTGGTTAACAAGTTGGCATGATCCCTGCCTAGGATCACATCCCCAGCACCTAAGTGTCAGATGCACCTTTGGGTGCCTTGTGAAGATGGTACTGAGTGCAAAGCTCCAGAGCACTAAAGAGGGCACTTGTCTGTTTGAGTTTCAGCCCTTAGCCAGTCACTTTCTAGCATCTTGCCACCACAAACCCAGAAAAGTATTAAAAACCCAGTGTTAATCCCATTTCTACTGGTGTTTTTTCTCATTGCTGGTGCTGAAAAATCTCACAAGATGCGATCTGCTTCCTCAGATACGTTGAAATTCAGTTTATTTGTTGAACATCAATTCTCTGAAGAACACCGCAAAATCATCAGTCCCAACCCTTTTTCTCTGCTGAGACTGTGAACTATTGGATGACACCTGCCCCCTGCCATTGCTGCATTACCCGGAGTCAAGTGGAATCTCTTCCTTGCTCTTGCGTCAAGCTGGTGGTGGTCTGAGTTCTGGAGACTTGAAGAACCTCTTGCTCCAATGTCCTTGCCTCTTGCTGAAGCCAAACTGAGAAGCTTAATTTCTCAGAATTTCACTTTTGTGCTGCTTTGCGGCTTCTTTTTTATTGAAATCACCCTGGAAGATGGCTGTCCCTCATCACCTTCAGTTGGTCCCTGTTCGGAGCCTCTGTGCTCTCAGCCACCCAGCAAAAAAAATAGTTTCTTCCAGGAAGTGAGGATCATAGAGCGTTGTACTTTTCCTGCCCTAGGACAAATCAGACTTCACTATTCCTCTAGAGTACTGTGTCCATTTCTGGGCACCCCAATTTAAAAAAGACATTGACAAACTAGCAAGTCCAAAGGAAGGCTACCAAAATGGTTAGTGATCTGGAAAACCACGTTCTGCGAGGAAAGGTTGAAGGATCTAGGAATGTTTAGCCTACAGAAGAGAAGACTGAAAGGAGACAGGATAGCGGTCTTCAAGTATCTGAAGGGCTGTCACAGTGCAGAGGGATTGTCCCTATTCTCACTTGCACAAGATGGGAGGTCTAGAAAAAAAACACTATGAAACTCCAAGGGAGTCAATACAGATTAGATATTAGGAAAAACTTCTTGACAATGAGGACAATCAGTCAATGGAATAGGGAGTGAGTTCTCCTTCACTGGAGGTCGTCAAGCAGAGGCCGGACCTACATCTATTTGGGATGGTTTAGGGAATCCCGTATTGAGCAGGGGGTTGGACACGATAGCCCTGGAGGTCCCTTCTAACTCTGTGATTCTATAACTACCTTCTCATGTCTCCTGCTTGGCTTCTGAGCCTCTTCCTGCTAAAGCTTGCTGCCTCCCTCTCTCTGCAAAACTTTGCCTTTCTGTTTTGGACTCTGCATAGCCAGGGATTTATCAGAGAACCCTCTCCACTCACCCTTTCCCCCTTTCAACCTGGTGAAGACTTTAACAACAACAACAAAACCCTTCCAGAATGAGAAATTCTTTCCATTGTCCATTTCCCTGGAAGGATACATAGTCCAGGTGGGGCAAAGGACTTCAACAACTGGGAACCAGATGTTGCCTCTATTCTTAAGTTTGGTCTAGTGGTTAGGGAGCCGGACTCTTATCTGAGAATAATGGATTTAATTCCGCTCTCCTCCTTGAAGCCAGCTGGGGGGCCCTGGGCTAGTCACAGCTCTCTTCTGAGCTCTCACAGTCCCACCCACCTCACATAGTGTTCTGTTGTGGGGAGAAGAACAGAAAGCTTTGTCAGATGCTTTGAGTCCCCTTAGATGGGTTAGAAATGCTGGGTAGAAAAGCCAGCTCTTCTTCTTAAGTGCTGCACATTCAAAAGACAAATGCTTGGTATAGCCTGCTATTGAAGACAGATTTTGCTTTTTAAAAGCGCTCTTTTATTTTTGTTCTGATTTAGTATTGTCAAATTTGCATTATACCAGCCTGTAGAACTCCGTCTCTGACACGTATCACTCTATCCCAACCAAATGCGCTCTGCTTTTCGTAGTTTGTGAAACCAACCTGTTAAAACTTCAGGTTTTCAGAGGTAGCTGGAACTGAGCAATTCCCCCACAAACCAGTTCATTTCTTTACACACTGATGTTAATGAAGGTGCCTCGATTGTCACAGTCTCATCATAGGCTGACCAGCACACATTCCCTGTTCCACTGCTGCTGGGCCAAACTGTGTTCGGAAGCGTCTGCATCTTCTCCTTGGCCACCATGTATATCCACAGCAGCCCCTTAACTCATACCGGTGAGCTGTGGTGAAGTAGTGGCTGCATCAGGGTGCCAGATAGCCATTTGCGATTCACTGTCTCAGTTCACTGATTTTAGATGCCTTTATCAGGCTCTTTGATCCCTAACACCTCCCCCCAGATGTTTTGGCAAAGGGAGGAATGGAGATTGGCCATCCTGTCCTTTGCTGCAAATTGGAGATGTGGCTAGAGCTAAACCAAAACGGTCTTTCATGGGATATAGGCACGCATAGACAGATTCTGGTTATTTTTTTGAAGCTGGCTTCTTTGAAAATATTTGCCAGCCTTCCATAGAGCAATAAGTTTGTTTCTTTTAAATATGGAACCCTATAATGCTCACTTCTGCAGCACATACACTAAAATTGGATGGATACAGAGAAGATTAGCTTGGGGCCCTGTGAAAGCAATGAAATTTGTTAATGCACCTGCTCCATCTTGTGGCTGTTTATCTTATAGCAGTTACATTGAATAGAGCAGTTCTTGAACTCTTGGGGAGACTAAACATTGAGGGAATTTTCATCTTGCTAAAACACCAGAAATCAAGGATCACCCTACTAAGCCAAGTATTTAGGCAACATAAAATATATGATTTTGATTTGAGGGAAGGTTTTTTTGCCCCCAGCTTATCATTTAACTTTGGAAGATGTATTAATACTGCAAAATGCAGCGATAGTGATAGCAATCTCGAAATATGTGGAAGGGGATTAGAAAGTAGCTACAATGAAATAGCTATCAAGGGTGATAAAATATTATTGTTGTGTATTAGATCCATTCTTGGAAGACAGCATCCAGATAAAAAGTGTGGTGTTGTTTTCCAAGTCCAGCTGGTACAGTTCTAAGAGTTTATGCAGCCCTATGGAAACTTCTAGTGTATGTATTCTCCATTGTAGAACACATACCTTGATTTAGATAGAATTGCCTAATGAACTTTACTGTGTTTTTTAAAAATAAAATTTTGTTTTAAACCCAGTTAACCATTCAAAACTTCCTGTACTTGTTTTGCTGATTTTATTGTTAGTTTAAGAAGAAAATGAACCAGAAAGAGCAAGCTATTAGTGCAGTATAAAAGCCTGTTTGACACGACAAAAATACCACAATCAATTGAGCAGTGAGAGCTTTTTCATCTTCTGTCCTTAATTAACTCACAAGTATATATGTTCCTTAGAGCTAAAATGATCAGATCGTCATCCAATTTTTTAAAAAATGAAAATCGACCTGAAAATTATTTAGGATAATTGCTTACATCCCTGAATACATATCTAGATAATAATACAGGTTAGGTAAACATGATTGCTAGTCTTCCTCACTAGTGTTTTAAGGGCTTTTCACAGTTAATTTCCGTGGGGCAGTTTCCCACAGAAGTTAAGATCAAGGATGGTGGCCCCATCCCAAACCAAACTGAAACCTACCTTGCATCAGTTGAAGTGCAAACAGTGATGTCCAGCACCATCTGCCTCACTGTAGCAACTGTTCCACGGCTTGCATTGACCAGGGTGGCTTTCAGTCGCTCTGGAACGGAGGCAGCAACGCAGGGTCATGTATTCCATCTCAGAGTATATCTGGCCATCCTGATTGCCTTAGTGCAAATAGGCCCTAAGTTATTAAAACTGAGTCTTTCAGAGAAGTGAGTTAAATAATAATTTCAGTTAATTTGGTTTAAATCAAATCTGCCTTAAACAAGGGGTATTGGGAGATGGAAAAACCATAAAGATAGTTTCGTTCTGGGACTGCGTTTGTTTTTGGGTATAGAGATGCTGTAGGCAAACTAGCCCAAGTGTGTTGAACCATAAATTCCAGAACGATATTTTGCGATGGTTTTATAAAGCTTTTAATGGGAATTCCTGAAGAATACCATTAGAATTCCGTCACACCAGACGGCTTTAACATGCCTGCTGCATTAAATAAGCCTTCCCTTTTCATTTGGCTTTTGGAATGTTAAACATGGCAAGGGTACCTTCTATAATAACAGTATATGAAAATCACCTTGCATGTTGTTTTGATGTGGCCAGAGAGGGGACAAATATTGAAATAATTGCAGTTTTATAACTTTTTACCCCTGCTCTGAAGACATAGCTGCCCCAAGGCATACAGCCTTGCCCAGACTAATTGGGACATATTCTATAGCTGTCCCTTAAGGCTTGGCTCCCAGTATGCAAGACTGTAGTGCTATGCCCTGAAATACTACTGCTTGTGATAACAAAGCAAGCAGATTGTGCCATGATGAATTTTAAAGTACAGTATAGTCCAGGAAATATGCTTTCAAAGGAAAAAGCTTTTGTGTGTAAATATTTCAGCAGAAAATAAGTATTGCATATAAAATTACTATGAATTTATCAGAGCATACAGATAATGGAGTACAAACAATTATCTGTCTTTGTTTTTGCAGACTACGTATCTGTTACTTCTCAGGATTCCAGTTTTCATTGTTCCTAACCCTACAGACATGTGCATACGTGTGTGTGTTAAAGGTGTGCATGAATGCAATTTTCAGGATTCAGTTTGATTCAAATAGAATATTTGAAAATTTGTTTTGATTCAAATCTTTAAAATTTGTTTTTAAGCGAATTCTATTCGAATTAAGCAAATTTGCATTTGCATTTGCAAATGTTGACAACATTTGTATGTGCCCAAATGCATTGTTACGCACTGTATGCATCCCCTGGTTATCCTATATGCAACTGGTTTTCATCCTGTACGGTTCCGTACAAATGCGTACAGATGTGGGAAAGATGCGTACGTGCAAGCAAACATCATGTACGAACCCGTAAGCATCTGAATGTTGAGATAATTTCAATAAATAGATTTGAAATTCAAAATTTGTTTGAATTTTTAAATTCAAATTTATGGATGTTCAGTTCAAATTCAAACGTTGAAATTTGGACGAATTCGATCAAATTTTGGATGAAACTGATTGAATTTCAAATACCTTCAAATATTAATGCGCATCCCGGGGGTGGGTGTAGGTGTGGCTGGGTGTGGTGTTCTGGGTACAGATTTTGGCTATATGTATAGGCACAACATGGCCATGCGTGTGTGACTTGATACGTGGAGCAACAATCTTGATTTTTTTCTCCTGAACTTTCTGCCTCCCTACTACTATTCTAAAAAGACTATTTAATTTGCCTTTATAGTTTTTGTTCTACGACTTCATCATTATATGTATGGAATTATTTCAACAGCTGATTTAGAACGGTTTCAGGCTGTTTAGTCAGAGGTTCCCAAATGTGGACCTCCAGATATTTTTAACTACAGCTCCCATCATTCTTTGATCTTAGCTCTACTAACTGGAACTGATGAGACTGTAGTTCAAAAAAGTCTGGAGACCCAAGCCTTGGAACCTCTAGTGAAGGGTTTCCTAGATAGGATTACTGTCATGAGTTTCAACTGTTCTAAAATGAAGCTTTTAATTGGTTAAGGGCCAGAGAAGCTGGCTAATCTAGCAGTAGTCAAATGAAATTTAAAATGATAAATCACTTTAACCAATCTTATCTTGTTCTTCATGTTTCATTATTAATATATTTTTATAAAGTAGACAAAAATTAGGGCTATTTTAGGCTTGAAAGTGCCAGAAGAGGAGGAAGCCAGTGTTGTGCTGTGTTTTATGCCTCTGGCCTGCCTCCTTTTTTTGTTGTAGGGAACTGTTACTCCTACGTTATCAGGAGCGCTACAAAGTCCTGGAGCTCAGTGAATCAGTCAGACACTTGAGTAAAAGCATTGCAGAGATTTAAGGTACTGATTAGTTGACCATTAATTAAATAACTGTGGTCATATATTCAAAGAATACAACTTTGAAGGAGAATGGCAATAAAATTGCTTAAAAACAATATCATGTATTCAGTCCCTGGCATTACTGCAGAAGAAGGGAATGACAAGCCACTTCTGGATCTCTGCTAATAAAATGCCATTAAGATATCCATGAAGTTCCCAGGACTTGAGTTCAACTTGTTATTTTTACTGTCTGATGGCTGCATGCTATAACAGTACTCCCCCCCCCCAAAAAAAAACCCCACTGATGAGCATGTGATATCATTAGTAGCAAGGGCTGTTGCTGAGCACAGAGGGATCTAAATCCTCTTCTGGGGATTGAATAAAGTCCTCCAAACAATCGTTTCAGATTTCTGAAATTCTCCCAGATGTTGGTAGGTACCACTAACAAAAAAGGAAAAAGAAAGGATAGTGCTGGAAATGGAATTTGTGTCTCCACATTCGAGAGCTTTAGGCAGGGTACCAGAGCGGCGTTTATACCCTCACTTATCCAAGAAACTAATTCTGGGAGGTTCAGTAGCAGCCAGTGCCACGGGCTTACCTGGAACCACTGTGTGGATTCATTAAGTTATTTGAAGTCAACCATGTATAGCAGGCATCTCTTCAACCAGATCAATGAAGGATTTGTTCTATGTGTTGGACTACAGAGAGACTCATCAAGGGTATTCATAGTGGTTCCAAGTAGGGATGTGCACAAATATTGATAACATGCAAAATTTGATCACAGTTGTTCAAATTTGGACGTTCAAATTCAAATTTAATGTCTATACTTTCGTATTTTAGCATTCGAATGAATTTCAAATGTTTCAAATCATTCGTACAAATTATTGTACAGATATGTATACATTTCATACATATCCATACGCATCTTATTCATATATGCACACATTTGTACAGATAGGTATGGGACAAAACTGGATGCATACAGGATAAAAACAGGATGCATACGGACACAAATGAATGTTGTCAACATTCGTATCTTCAAATACGAATCGGACATTCGTACGAATAGATCTGAATATGTTCAAACTGAATGTGAATACACTTGAATTTTAAACATTCAAAGTAATTGGAATTTTTGGATATTCGATTCAGATTGAATGCCGAAACTTGCATCTGTGCACACCCCTGGTTCCAAGTGCTTTCCTTGTGCCAAATCTGAGTGAAATAAAATATTACAATTCTTCCTCTTCAACCTACTGACCTTTCATGTAAACTTGTTATTTTATTTGCTGTTAATAATATTTTTAGGTTTAATTTTATTTTCCTTGTTTCACTGCTTCAAGATTTTAAATAAATGGTATACAGAATGAACAAACTATCTCACTGGCCTCTTTTTAAAAATAACCTGAAAAGCTGCCTTTTTAATTTTGGTAGCCAGAGGACATCCATAGACTATACTGGGAAAAGAAGGACATTTTGGGGGCTGAAGACTTAGTCTTCTTTATGCTTTGGTGGATTCTGTGTTATGCCTGGACTGAATTACTCTATACAATTACTTAATTGATTTCACAGGTCATTAAAAAAAATCTGAATATTTATATCGGTCTGAATTCCCACAAGATGGCGCTTTTCATCAAGCTGCAGAATTTTTGTTCATTCGAAAATATACCATTTAGATAAAATGGGGAGGATTATGAAAACAGAGTGTAAAGGGAAAGGCTAGAAATAAGTCTTACAAAGAGGACGGTATGGTCAGTTATTTTTGCATTCAGTGGAATTATTTGATAATGACCCTAGAGGATCATTTAACATTCCAGGATACAAAATTAAGAAAATAATGTCTGATACTAGGGAACACTCATTTTTTGGGGAAGCATGAACTCATGGTCACCAGAACCAAAATGCATTGAGTCCTAAAGGCTGAATTTGAAACTTCCTCTACAAATCCATGGTGACAAATGCATTAACCCTAAGCGTAATCCATGCACTTAAAATAATATTTACAGAAGGTATTATTTTTTGGAACTGATACACAGCAAACCCCATCCTTTACAGGCAACCCAAAAGGATTCTGCGGTGATACGAATATGATATGAATATGATATGATACAAATAGATGCATATCTTATACATTTCCCCAGCTTAACGAATGTCTGAACTATTTGTACGAATGTCCAAATTTGGCCGAATTCTGCCGAATTTTGAATGTTACGAATATTCTTCCACATCCCTAGTATGTATATACAGTAGATATTCTCTATATATTATGGAAATGTGGCATGAACTCAGCTTCATTAAGAAGTTCCAAAACCCACATTCCTTAGCAAAATGGATACATCCATCTGGGTAAAGATAAAGAAGAGCAGAGAAAGCAGCAGCCTACATCTAGCCTGAATCAAACCCAAGTTCAGAGTACCCTGGGAGAGCCCAGTAGAGTTTCAGTGTGACTGTTCCTCAGTAAAGCATGAAATGTTCAAGTTGTTTCAGAACAATTGTCTGTTTATAAAGCTGACACACCCAAAAAAGCCAGTACTCATATTTTATAACAGACCTTATACTTTAGAAATCAACATTCAGGTAAAATGCAATATATTATAAATGTATATGTGGAGATCTTACACCAGTGATGCCCAACCTATGACACACATTACAGGTGACACGCCAAGCCCTTTTGGATGACACACGTGGTCACCCTGGCACCTGGGCATGTAGTGCTTGCTTGTTCTTGAAGTGTACAAAATACCAACTTTCAATTGAAGATTTAGCAAACAAAATTCAGGAACAAAAGTCACTAATGTAAAGAATTATTTGTTTTTGCTTTTAATAAAATACATATGTCAAAAATATAACTTTTTTACTAGAGCTACAAATATCACAAAATTATGGATCTTTCTAGATGTGACAGCACCCGAGTTAAGCTAGGTTTCTTGCAAATTTTGACACACTGAGCTCAAAAGTTTCGCCATCACCGTCTTACACAGTTTATCGTGTGCTTAAACAAAATATACTGTATGTTAAAGATATATTAAGACTTTTCTAGGACTTGGCAGAATTTACTTTCTGAACTTGAAGTCTGTTGCTTTTTAAAAAGTATTTGTATCTTAGAATTGTGACACTGTGGGAGACTAATAATAAAGTTTTTTTTAAAAAGAATTCCGACACTGTTTACAGTTGGACCCCCATATACACTGATTTGGTAACCAAGTTGTCAGTTGACCACGGTTACCGGGTCAGACCCACCCCACCACACGCGGGTGCCATAAGGGGGAAAGCACCCAGAAACGGAAGGCCTATTTTGGTCTCTGTAGAGCTTTGGAATAGGTGTGTGATGCCGCTGGATCCCATCCCAAAATGTAAGGGGGTGCATGGGAGGCAGTTGGGAGGTGTCTGGTGGCATTGCAGGCCTATTCCAATGCTCTCTGGAAGCTGAAATGTGCCCTCCAGAGGCCAGAAAAGCATCTCCAGTTCTGGAGTTGCACGACCCCATAACCGAAAGGCCTGTTCACGATTATCCATGGTTTCAGGTAACCACGGCAAGAGCCGGAACGTACCCCCCAGTACAGGGTTCTGACTGTATTCTCAGAACAAACAAGCTTGCTTTCCTTTTGTCAGTAAAATGTCCTATGGCTTTAGAGTGCTACTAAAATTATTGACTGCAGTTGCTTATTAAGGGTTACGTTCTCTTTCAGCCCTTGCATTGCACAGCTCTCTTAAGGGAAAAGGGAACATTATGCAGGAGATATGTAAGCAGCCTCCTAGCAGCAGTGAATTCCTTTGTTTAATAAAAATCTGTTTCTGCTTCTATTCCAGTTAAGCAGTAGAAGTGACGGAAGTAGGGAAATGAGCTACTTTACCTGCTGCTTTGTGTTCAGATCCCTTTCCCCCAGGCTGTTGTTTCTCCATTTGTGAGTAAATGGCAAGAGGGGTCTTATATCTCTTCCTCCCTGGACAGAGAAGCAGCGGGGGGAGGGAATCATCTGTATGAACCTAATAAATGATAGAAAAAGAAACATTAAGCAACCTCCCTCATATAATACATTTTTAAAATTACATTAGAATTTCATCTTCATTGCAAATTAAGTCGTTATGAGTGAAGTGGAATTGAATGATCTCTCCTACATGTGAGGATTCACCAGGTGCTTTTAAGGAATATCTATGGGAAAATGTCACAGCCCAAAATAACTGTAGTCTTCAGTTAAGCTTTAAAAAAAAAAAGAATGTCAAAATAAAGGTTGTTTGGCAAGCAGATAATCCTAAATGTAGAAGCCATCCTTGGATCAATTTTTTGATTTATATTTTTGTTTTCGAGAACTGAAACAGAACTTAGTCTCCCCCAGTCTTACCCAGTCAATTGTATAGCAAGCTGAGTGGTGTACAAATAAGCCAAGGGTTTATTACAGTGCGTATATTAAATTAAGTTAGGAAATAGGATATTATTTTTAACATCTCTCCAGCATGGAACATCTGCCTCACAGAGATAAAGATCTGCTGGTGAGGATTTCCAGGTAGCGTGTAGTTCATGCGGTAGTGGCATATGAAAGAACATTCTCAGCAGCCCCCGGATCCTGGAATTACCTCCACACTGAGGTATGTCAGGTGCTCTTTTTACAAACCTTTTGGGCCTTGTTTAAAATGATGCTTCTCACTAAGACCTTTAATCTGTGAGATGGTCTTTCTCTATACCAAAGGGAAACAACTACTTTATTGAAGAATGTGGTGATTCTCCCATATTAATGTGCTAGGAAACCATCAGATTACCAAGTTCTGCATCAGTGGCTGGAGTACTTTGTGCCGTTTTACAATAACACACTCCCCTTCATGGCCACAAATACAGCTGATTGAAACAGTGCCTTACCAGGAAGGGCTGGGCAAAAATCAGCCTGAATGGGCACCAGCTTTTCCTGATAAATGTGAGACATCCCTTACTTGATGCTGGTGAAACAGGGAAATGGGGCCGCAGGGGAGTAACATGTGGTTTAGCCTTTCAGTTTGGGAGCAGGATCCTTTTGACCACTTACTTACTTACTGCATCTGGCAGCTCCCTACATAAGTTTTCTTTTTTTAAAAAACCCTAACAATGGTCTATTATTTTTCAACTGAATTTTAGAAATTCCTGAGTCTTGTGGACTCTAGTTGAATTTTATCAGTTACTGTCAGCACTGAATTTACTTCATGAATGGCAAGCTATAAATGCACAACTGAATAAATAGATATGTATGTAGTTGAATAAAAGGCATTCTTGGGTATTTGCCAGTAAATAAGAATAAATTATTTAGTCATGACATGCAGATCAATGAATTTAAATAGCACTGGAAAAAAGAGAGAAAGGGTATTTGTAAACTGAATATAGAAGGTACAAGGGAAGTGATTATTTATGTGGTTAAAAAAAACACACAGAAGTGGATTTTATTCATTATGAATGTATAATCCACAGATACATTCATGAAGAGACAAATATGAATCCAGGGGATAGAAGAACTCTATGAGGAGAGGTTTCAACTCTGTGGGCTTTTTAATTTAGAAAGGAAGCAAGTGAGAGGGACCTGATAAAGATCTTTATCAAAGATGCTAACAAAGTGAGGAAGAGGTATTTCACCCCAAAATACCAGAACATGCCGTCATGCAGTAAATCCAAATCTTCAAAGAACCTGGCCAAAGGAGATATTTCTTCTTGCAAATTTCTTCATGCAAATATATCTGAGCTGTGGAATTTCCTGTGATGTGGGTGATGCCATATACTTCCCAGAATCCCCTATTCTGAGTGATGTGCCAAGCAAAAGCAGGGCTTTGCCATGGGCCAGGCACTCCTGGGCCTTATATAGTAATACGATTGGCATATTATTGGCATTTAGGCTGGAAATACAGAATTATGATAATGAATCTGAAATTTCTTTGTTAGGCCATGTTAGAAGTTAATCTGCTTTCCCAATAAAACTTTTCTCAAGAAACTGTCTTGAGAAGCCTTTTGTCTTCCTGCCTGCCTACCAGTGTTACAGAGCACTTGCCAATTTACTGTTATGAAAACATACCTGCTTCAATCCATGTGCAGACTATGACCCATAACGATGGCTTCAAAAGGTTTTGGACAAACTCATGGAAAACAGCTATCAATACTAGACCTTATGTGATTACCTCTGATACAGATTTGGATGAAAGAAGAAAGGGCATACAATACCTTATTTTCAGATCCATGAGCATTAATAATTAAAAAAATATTCATTCATAACTTATTATAAAGCAGGAAGTGCCACATTGGATGCTCTTCCTCTTGATTTAGGAAAGTGTTCTTGCTGGTGTGTTCTTGCTGTCCTTCCCTCCCCCTTGTTTTACCCTTAACTTCCAGAAAATGATTGCTTCACTTTGGTTTCATCTGGACAGTGGTTGTTTGTTAGCCTGCTCTAGTGCTAGGCATTACAGTTGTGAGATACTGGGAAGGAAAATCCTGCTGTTTTACCCTTGACATGCCTTCAATACATCCCCATTCTGTTACTCTCAGAAATGATGTAAGAGTAATCACTGGCCTTCTTGATACTACTGTACTGTATTCCAAAGAGATCTGTATTGGTGAATACATTTGTTTGCCTGTCTTGAATTCTTTCTCCATAAGCATCCTTTACATCCAACATTCTGTTAGCCTCCCTCCTGGGAAACTTAGAGTTGCTTGTTTAATTGGTAACTGTTTAGTCTCAGTGGAGGACAATTAACAAATTTGGGTTCATCTCTTACACAGAGGGTGCCCAAAACATTTGGTAAGTATTGGAAGCAGATAATTTTGAATGATTACTTCTAAAAAAAAATTAGTCTGATTCTTTCTTGATTAATACCTAAGAAAATTCTAGGTTAGTTCATGTTATTGAAGATCATAATTAGTATGCTGCTTTAATTACTAGCCTCTGGGATCCAGCTAACTAAGCGTGCAATACATACAGATGAATATTTTTGCTTTAATTACTGATTAGTTTGAATTGTGCTTTAATTGTAAAGTATCTTTGGGGCTGGCACTCATATTGCTGAACAATAGGGTAAAATGTAAAAAGATATTCTTAGCTATTTTTTAAAATGGCTTATTATTTTGCACCCAAAGTGTGTTGTGTTTTTTTTATCCAAGTTTAATGTGTATTTTGACCACATAATACTAAGTTTCTATATTTTAAAAATAAAACATTCAGGAAGCAGCTATAAAAATAAGTTTTTACTGTGTTGACTAGTACTGATTGTTTGTAAAACTCATATTTCAAATTATACCCCATTAAATCATACTTCCAAGAAAAAGTACTTTAGGGTTGAAATAGGTTATGTAGCCTATGTGATCGCTAACATATTGGATTCCATAAGATTTTATATGGTGATGTATAGGAGAAACTGCAAGTACTCTGCATATGTTGCGTGTTAAGGGTAAAAATACAATATGCTTTCCAGAAGAAAATGTGATAAAGAATAATGCTTTATTTTTAATTATTCCCATTCAACTAATACAGATTATGGTATATGCCTTGAGGGCCATGCGTTATGGCTTCCTTGAGACTGTAATACTTAATTTCTTTGCTGCCGTGTACTAAATCTATTGTTCATGCTGCATGAATATTTTTAGTGCTTAATATATTAGAAAATCCTATTTGAAAAGAGATTAGTTTTTATCTTAAGAAAACCGTGAAACAGCTACGAAGATTAAAGGGAAAAGCAAAATAATTTGAGAAGAAACAAAGATTCATGGTCACCCTAGAAAACATTTAAATGCTTCCCTTTTTCAGAATTATACAAAGGCTATCTATCAAATTTTGAGTATATTTATTTATTTACATTTTTATCCTGCCCTATACCTGAAGGTCTCAAGGGCAGGTAAATGTATATTTACATGTATATTACTTGTAGAAATTAATCTGTATCAAAATAGAGCATGAGTTTCTCTCAGTCTTATTTTAATCACTATACATTGTATTGGATTAAAACATTTGACTTCTTAGCTCTAGTAGTCAGAGGTTAATAAGGAGGCCATCACATCACTTGTGTCTTCCAAGGTTTTGTTTCTTCAGTTGGCTACAGTGTATTCAAGCAGTCTTTTTGATCAGTTTTTGCTTGCCTCATTGCTATGCTATAGAATGTATAGATCAAGATGACCTCCAAATACTGTTGATTTTCTTTGCCACACTTTTGCACTAATTCATTGAAAGCATATTAAAATGCTCTGGAAATACAATCCTGGCTCTTAAAATCTTCCTTTTTTCCTCCCTCCCTTCTGTTATATGTAAATAAAATGCTCACTTGACTCATCTGCATTTTACAACTCTTTAAGAATTTCAGGATGGATTACTTGAATAAATTTGGTCTAGTGCCAGGTCAGATGTTTTATTTTACCAGTTCTGCTGCTTCATAATCTATTCCTAGCATAATTCCTTTGTTATGTTAATATCCATATACACAGTGACATTGATCAAATGCTCTTATTTTATGGAGGCATGTGTCTTTTTAAAGCACATTCATAGATAACTTTCTGTTCTTGAAAAACATGTCTTCCAGTCTAAGACTGTATCTTGATAGCTAAAAAAGAGCCCTAAGGTTGGAAAAAGCACCTGTAGAGGTACCACAGTGGTGGTCTCCAGCAAAGCATTCAGAAGGCACTTGCTACCCATGTAAGCTCATGCTACTGACATCTGGAGGAATGCCAACTGTAGGAATGGCTTTCATTTGCCACTTTGACCCTGGTCACACTAGTAGTTTAGGGAGACCTCAGAGTGTCTTCTGGTCATGCCACTCACACTATTTTTATTTAATTTGTTTTCCATGCCACCCTACCTCCATCTTAACTTGAGGCCTCATTTTTACAGGACGTCTTTGCTTCCTCAGTTGTGAGCGGGGGGACAGGCTAAAGGAGGCTGAACCGTGCTATAGTGGGTGGGTCCAGTCTTTCAGCCAATTTGCACACACAGAGTTCGTGAGGCACCTTCCCTTCTCTCCTCAGTTTATGTGTATGATTCCTCTATCTAGTGTATTTCTGCAAATTTATTTATTTATTTTTTTAAAATAATCACATGGAGAAGAAAAGCACATAAAAAAGGAAGGGATGTGTGGAAGTGTGGGGGGGTCAGGCTTAAAAAATGGGTAGATTGAGTGAATACTGTCATCCCTGAAAGCAATGTATAATCTATGCCACCCCTCTCCCCTCAGCAAAGGGAAAATCCAGTTATTTCTGACATCATTCTCCATAAGTGTTATTTATGCTTCTTTTAAATCTCCTCTGTAAATAAATTTAATATGTATAATATGTGACACATAGATATATCTTTGTGTTTTTAGACACTGATGAATACAGACCACCAGTTTGGAAATCTTACTGTGAGTATATGATTAGAATTTGTTACTAATATCTGAGTATTGTTATTACTGTATTTCAGAATCTTCCAGTTCAGCTTAAAAATTAACATAATGGATTCACAGTTAGGTTCATGATACTTCTGGGATTCTACAGTGTATTGTTAAGCTAGGTGTTCTGAATGTTCTGAATCAACAGACTCAGTCAGTGTCAAGGATTTTGGGTTCTAGTTTTATCAAAAGCAGAGAAGGCTTTTATTTAAGAAGTCATATGGATATATTTAAAATTTCAGTATCTATCAGAGGCAGTGATTTTGATTTGATGGTATGTCAAGCCTCATGCAGTGATTGACAGCTATTTCTTGACAGTGGGAGAAACACATGATACTACATTTTGCTTAATCCCTCTTTTAAGGAAGACACATATACCCAAAACAAAATCTTCTAAAGAATATTTTTTAAAAAATAGGGCTACTCATCTAGAATTTGAGTGACATCTGTCTTAAATTGGCTATTCCCTTTTCTAAAACTATACATAATGTCTTCTGGTGTGGAAGAGGACCATCAGCTTCGTTTGCAGCGGGAATTTTTTGAGTCTGTTCACACATGCAAGCTGGGACACTGAAAATCAGTATTATATGGCAGGGGCATGTTTAAAGGAATTAATAGATGCTTGTGATAGTTCACGCTTTACATGTTCTTACTCTAGGGCTTTTGTCCCTGTTACTGAGTAGCTGCACTGCAGGACTTACCTGTCGCAATCAGTGTTTCCTTATCAGTGTTCCACCATGATTTGAATCTGTTCTGTGTGGACATTTACGTCAACCTTCATTTCATTTCGCTCGTGCTGGGGCTTTCTCTAAGAGCCTCAAAAGAACTGTAGTACCTTCAAGAATCCCCAGCCCAGAACTGCCATCCCATAATTGCTATTGTCAGAACCTTTGTCTTCTTCAGAGCCTCTTAAGTGGCCCACTGTGCAGCTTTTGAGTCATAACTTATTACATCAGTCACTTGTCATATGCCAAGCTAGTCACTTAATATAAAACCATTAACGCACAAAGTGACTTGGAGCAGGCTTTTGTCTTCTGGCTGATATTAAAGGATAAAATTGGCACCCATTGTGTCACTTATATTAAACATCATTAATCACAGCAGTCATGTATCTAGACCTTGTCACTGCGAAATGCAGTGTGTGTTGTTTCTAGTTGCAAATAAGAATGATAAATCGCTAAAGAATAAGCCTTTGCAGGAAGAAGGTGCTTTAATTCTTTTTTGTTAACCAAAAACGAACCTTTATAACTGTTTAATCTACAGTGAGGGGTTTAGGGTTAGGATTTCTGAGCCGCATTTAACATAACAAAATTAAGCAAATAATATCTCCTCCTACACACACCCATCTTAATTAGTTATGGTGATATTAGGTTTAATGTGGATAGTGTGCCCAACAGCCCTGGTTTACAGGGAACAATCATCTTTGACAGTTCTGGATTGGACGGTATCCTTTGTCTCAGAGATTATCTAGCGCAAGCCTGGAGCTGGACAAAGGGTGAGGTTGCTTATCAGCAACAAACATTAACAAATTGGACATATCCACTTCACCATGAGTTATATTTCTGTTTTAAATTAAAATAATTACTGCAAATGTCCATCAGTACATTGTTACAATATGGTAACAAACCCCCACCAGTTTCTGATTTCTTCTGGTAACCTTCTTGGGCCTTTGTAGATCTATAGTTTAATTCCATTGGGGAGGATGTGAGCCAGTTTGGTCTAGTGGTTAGGAAGCTGGACTCTTATCTGGGAATACCGGGTTTGATTCCACTCTGCCCCACGGAGCCAGCTGGGTGACCTTGGGCTAGCCACAGCTCTCTTCTGAGCTTTCACAGCCCCACCTACCTCACAGGGTGTTCTATTCTGGGGAGAAGAACAGAAAGCTCAGCCCCTTTGAGTCCCCTTAGATGGGTGAGAAAAGTGGGGTAGAAAAGCCAACTCTTCTTCTTATAACCTTCTGTCAGAGTGGTGCCATTTAGCTCTGTCCAATATCCACCCAGTTATATTTTATAATTACAATTTTATATAATTATAACTATTTTCTTACATTGTATGTCATTCTGGTTGTTTATCATTGAAGAGTGGTGTAGAAATAACAGCAGAAATGGCTGTTGGTAGATACAGAACCCTAGCTTTAAAATGTTTCATTTTCATGAGTAATGCATAAGTAACAAAACAGACATTTTCAGATGTTTGCTTTAATACTAGATCTGTGTTATGTATAAAAATGAAATCTGTTTCACTTCTACCTTCTCTTAAGTGTATCAGCTGCAACAAGAAGCACCCCATCCTCGAAGGATTACCTGTACATCTGAGGTATGTATGTTAAAACCTCTTTAACAATTATAGACACATGTGGCATTTTAAGTCCTGTATCTAATTTAAGTCCTAGTTCTTTCTGGTTTTAGTAAATCCCACTCTCATTTGTGCTGAGCTGTGAACTAGGCATTTATGCCGGTTTGATTCATTTGTAGTTGAGCTGCCTTGATTCAGCCTGAAGCTGAGCTATAGACCTATCCTTACTCTATGTCAAGTTACTCTTTGTTCATTTCAGTCATTCAAACAGTTTGGACCCTGCCAGATCGTACATATGGGGCTAGGCAAAAATCAAGCCCCACACATGCCCTCATGTTTGCTATACGGTTATCCCAAAGTGAGCAGTCTGACACTTAGGCAAAATCAGTGTGCACACATACACGCAAGAACTCTTTCCTATAGCCAATGTTGTAATTTCCCACCTTGCTGCCTTGCAAGTTGCATTTTGTCAGTAACATTTAAAGCATCATTTGGAAGTGTTGTCTCGGCTGCAGCTGTGAGATGAATTCATGGGAGGCACGGTTACTTGCATATGGGAAAGGGGAAAGGTCTGAATTACTAAAATCTTCCTCCCTCCCTCTTTAAATTTATTTATTTATTTACATTTTTATCCTGCCCTATACCCAGGGGTCTCTGGGCAGGTAACAACATTCAAAAGCAAACATTATTACCAGAGCATCTGCAAGTGGGAAGGGAAAAGTATCCTCATTTGACATAAGGACAGGGAAAAGAGGTGTGTCTACACTGCCTTCCGAAATGTGTACAATAAAGGTGATTGGGGGGAGACTATTCTATAGCCTAGGGGTCACCACTGAGAAGACCCTCTCCCAGCTGCCCACCCCTTTTGCTGCTGAGGGTGGTGGGACAACCAGGAATCTAAACTAATTTTACAATTTTGCACTGCTCAAAAATAAGTTGTGCATGAAACTAGGGTTTTGTGCCTACTTCATCCCATATCCTGAAGATTGTCACCCTGTTTGAATCCAGACACAACTGAAAATTTTAGGGGATTCTGGGGGCAAGCAATCCCTCAGATTTCTTCTTTCTCCCAGGTCGCACCTCGTAGAGTCATAAAGAAACACATACACACAGATTCTTTGATTTGCCAAGGCAGCTGAATACAAGGTTTGATGGTGGTTAGCGGGCATTAAAAATAATACAGTTCTAATAAGAGTAAAGTTCTTATTCATTTCAGCTTTCACCTTTCTGTACATTCCAAGCAGAGAGGGGTGCTTTTTGATAGAGATGGTCCAGGATGATTTGTAGGCACCAGAGAAAACTCTTAAGGATTCACTGATTATCTCAGATGAATCTTTATGCCCAGGTGTACATGTAGTAGGAAGACGTGGGGTGGGTGAGACAATAAAGAGCATGTGGTTATTCTTTCAACAGCAAGAGAAACCAATCACATGCTGAGCCCAGACACCTTCTGTTTTGTTTTCTGTAAAAGGATGATCTTTCTTGTGTATTGTGAAAAAGGTATATGAAAAATCATTCTTGTGAGTTTGGGGTGGATATGGGCAGGAAAGGGAAAAATATTGTCATGATCTTCTTTTTGTTCTTCTGGGCAAAACTAAACTTATATAAAAAAATCAAGGTTTCAAATCAAGTAGCTTAAATCACCATGCCAGAAGCTTTTTATTTTCAGGGGAATGGTTTTATCTGTTTCTAAACAAGCTCTGTGAGATCACAGTGCCACATCAATTTCAATTTTTAATATGCTTCAGTGTGCGATTTGACTTGTTATAATACTGCTACAAAACACCATTCATGCTAAACAGGCACTGAAAATGATTAAAGTTTTAAATTTTATTGCGCACTTTCTTCATGTACCCAAGGGAAAGGGAAATTAATCTTCAAGACATGTTTGTCATTTTGACATAGACTTAAATATAGAGGGGCACAGTACTGTCATGGCCCTAATAGTTTATATTGCATAGAACCCAAACAGGATTAATTTACTGTATTAAGTAGCAGTTTCTTTGTGCCATTTTCATTCAGATGCTAGTTGCAATTCTTTCAAACATGTCATAAACCTCAGGGATAACAAAAAATATAATAAAGACTGTGGAGCTGTGATGTTATATTTTAAAGGGAACGGTAGTCTCTGAAAATATTGGTTTGATATTTTCGTATTTCTCTAGCTAATATTAATTCCTGTGTGTGAGAATAAGTATTGCTCAGAACAGATTAGCAGGGTTTTCATGTAGCCTAACAATGAATATCCTAATAAGAGTTATTTTTGCAGGATGCTTTACATTATAAATATCGCAATCCATTTTTCTTAACCATCCTCATAGGCTCTAGAAGAGTTTTGGGGTCCCTAAGCATGCTGGTTATGTTCAGATACAGGGACTATCTCTCTTGCACAAATTCCTAGTTTAAAGATGAGAACCTTAACAACTCTTCAGGTGTTTGTAAATATGGCTCACATCATATCGGAATACTGGCCATGCTGGTGAGAATTGATTAAAAAACTCAGTATCCAACAACATCTGGAAGGTTTCAGGTTCTTCGTCCCTGCTTTAAATAAAAAAGAAACTAGAGCATGTTATGCCAGGCAACATCAAGATTTTGTTCTTGATTGGAGATTTGAAGTCTTTTCGTATCCAAATGAGTATTTAGTGGTTTAGAGCTGTTTCTGATATTCTCACACATATTACACATAATTCTATGTCAGCACACTCCTACTTATTTTTCCCCAGGAACTGAGGGAAACCATCAGAGAAAGCATACAAATATCAGACATTTCCTACATTTGAGTATTAACAGTTCACCAGTTGCTTTCTTTTCATTTTGTCTCCATTCTTCTCTACTTAGGTGAAATTTGCTTAAATGTAATTGAAAACAGAGACTGATCAGAACTAGATAATTATGTTGGTCTGTTTGAAATCATTGTTGCTTTCTTAAGCTCCAGTTATTCTGACTATAGAAACTGTGGTTTCCTGCAGTGATCTGATCAAAAACAAACATGGTTTTGGAAAACCCGGAATCCAAAGGAGGTATACCACAAAAGAGAAATCGTGAAGTCCTTGCACAGAATCAGCAAGACAAGAAAATGTTTCAGGGAGAATCTGTGTCATTTATGTGTTAAGGCTGGATCTGTGGACTCTTTCCAGGACAAAAAAAGAATGAGCCTGCTTGAGCTATGACAGTAGGGAGAAGTGAAATCTCTAGGTATGGCAGAGGGAGGTTCTTGAAACTTTGCTACACTTGCTGGTTAAAGGTGTGGGACTTCTGCTGTGAACATGGCAATAGGAAGCCCTTTGGATGAAGTCCTCTCTACTCAATTATATATTAGAGTAATTGCAACATGGCGCTTTATCCTCCCATGCTGGTTTTTTTAAACCTTTTTTGGGGGGAAATTCCAGATTGTGCATGGTACGGGAAGGAAACCGACCTGTTGCTTCCACACCAAATGTCTTGTTTCGTGCCAAGAACGAGTGGTAAGGCAAAGCACATTTCAGAGGCCCTCTGTGTTGCTGTGGCCCCATCTGGTCTTATTTGGCAATCAGAAAATGAAAGAGATGGTCAAAGATGTAGTGGGCTCAGTGAAAATCAGAGTTCACCTCTTGTGAGGACAAGAAGTAGACCCAGAGAAAGCTGTGGAGACATAGTGGACCCTAGTGAGAACCAAAGTCCAGAGTTCAGCTCTTGTGAGGACAGAGTGGCCCCAGCAAAAAGCTGGAGACATAGAGGACCCCACTGAGAATCAGAGACCAGAGTTCAGCTCTCGTGGGGACAAAATGGAGCCCATGAAAGCTAGAGACTTTATGGATCCCAGTGGGAGCCAGACCCACTAACTGGATGGCTGTATCAGTTCTTATATCCAGAAACCTACCCTTGGCTCAGGCAGGAAAATGCACTGCTCAGATGGGGAAAGGGGTGAACAAGCAAGCTGGGCAACATTCAGACTTTGTAAAAAACATAAACAAGTTACATTAATCCTATCATCTACTCAGTGTGAGCACCTACATTATCATACCTGGAGACCCTTGGCTATGGGGCAGGATAAAAATGTAAATAAATAAATGCCAGTCTAGGAGCTACTCTCACTCAAGACATGAACTGTAAGAGTTTAAGGGTCACTTTGCTGTGACAAGTCATATCACAAAGAAACTTTCCACAACAGGTGTTTTAGACGGGATGTGACGGTTTCAGGGTACAGGCTGCAAACTGCTTTGCTTTCTGGCATTGCAGGCTTCTAGCTAGCTGCAATAGCCAGCCGTGTTGCAAAGCAAAGCTTGTTGCAAACCCTGGGATTTGGGCTGCAAAAAGAGCGGGAAATCCTGTGCGGGCCCTGTTGCAGTGATTGGCTGGAGTAAGGTTTTGGAGGGAAAAGCTGTCCGGGGATCTGAGTGCTGGAGGGGCTAGAGAAGGAGTTCCCACCAATCAGGCTGGAGGGACAGCAACCTCTGTTAGGAGTCTCCAGCAGCATTTTATTGCGGCTAGAGCCAATCAGGATCAGGGGTGTGTGTATAAATGAACACAGAGTACAGCAGAGAATGTCTTCATGCTGGGACAAGAGCTGAAAGGAAAAGAGCTGAATCCTGAGGGAGCTGGAACCAGTAGCTGACCACTGGGCTGTTGGCTGAGCGATTTCTGAAGGGGACAATCGAGGAAGATTGGGGCTCCGAGGGAGACTTCGCTAGCAACTGACCAGGCTGGATGATTGGACAAGCAAGGACGGACTGGACCTTGTGATCATCTAGGTCCACGTTCTGGTACACTGGCTTGGTTTGAGCTGTGGCCAAGCAAGTCAGAGGGGGAGGAACGTGGAGAGGTTTGTCTTTTAAAAGGGGAACTATTTTCCTTTAGAGAAAGGGGTAGCTCCTAGCCTTAAGAGACTTACTGAGTTAAACCTGAGTTAATCCAGCAAATACCTGAACCTTATTTTTCATTTATAGTATTGCTTGTGTATAATAATAAACTTGTTTTTGTTTACTGTTGAAACGCTTGCTACCAGTGTTTTGTGTCCACACTGTAGTATTCACTTGGCCGTTGCACGAACTCAGCATCCTAACAGGGCCAAGCTTCTCCTAGAGAGGGCAGGCACTAACTGGATCGCTGGGCATCGTGGCAATTTGGTGGCAGCTCGGGACGAATCTTGATTCAGTCCGCTTTGGCCAGAATACTACAGTAGCAAGCAATACTGTGTGTGATTGAGAAGGGCAGCCAGAGTTTGGCTCCTTTGTGATTGAGTCTGGTGTCTGGACACAGAGCCCTACGGTAGTGCCTGTGGGTCAGAACTCCTCCATCCCTGAAGTGTGTGTGTGCTAGACATCAGGGAGGGCTAGTAGGTACGGGCAAGCAGGCACAGGTCCTGAGGTAAAGGCTTTGGGTACTTTGTAAGGACCTGGTGTGCTGTAAGCCCTAGTATTTGGGTGAGCCTAGCCACAGTATAGTGGGGTCAGTAGGTGTGGTGGCCGGAGGTAATTGCTTTGGGTAAAAGTACGGTCACCAGCCGGACACTGAACCACGTGGCTACACCCAAATAAGACCTGGTTCCAGAGGTAATCTGCCTGGGTAAAGTACGGAACCAGGGAGGGAATTACGTTCCCTGTGTGTTGGCTACAAATATCAGCAGCCAGCACGGTAGATCAAGTGGTGGGGAGTCCCACACTTGTTGCTAACTAGAAAAGCGGCTAAAGCTGTTCCAAAGGGTCCAGGGGGACTGCCAGCTAAGCGTGTTAGCAGCAAGGGTCCCAGAGCCAAACCAAGGAAAGCTATTATGGAATCTGTGGTGGAACAGGAGGTTTCAACCCCAGAGCCAAGTGTGGGTGCAGGCCCAGGGACTCCTGAAGCTGTGCCGGGAGTGGCGCAGGACAGTGGGCTCGTTGAGCTCAAACTGAGGCTCGAGTATGAGCGGGAGATGAAAAAAATGGAACTGGAACTCCAGTTAGCCAGGGAGAAGTCTGCTAGAGAATTGGAAATGGCTAGAGAGAAAGCTGCCATGGCAGAGCGTGAAAAGGAAATGAAAAGAATGGAAAAGGAAATGGAATTGCAAATGGCCAGAGAGAAAGCTGCCATTGCAGAAAGGGAAGGGGAGAAGGCTAGGGCTCATGAGCTGGCCGTTCTCCAATTAAAAGCTAGCCAAGGGCAGGGTGCCCAAGGGGCAGTTCCTGGACAGGGTGATGGTGGCACCCTTAACCCCATGAAAGTGGACATCAAAAGGTTTCCTTTATATATAAAAGGGGATGATGTCGAGTCTTTTCTCAGGGCTTTTGATCGGGCGTGCTCAGAATTTGAAATCCCAGAAGAACATAGGATGATGTACTTGAGATCACGAATTAGCGGTGATCTGTTGGACCTTTATGCCGCCCTTTCAGATGAGGAAGCCCGGGACTATAAGGTGTTCCAGGAGCGGGTTAAGCAACGCTTTAACCTCACTGCAGAACACTATAGGCAAACCTTCCGGAGTGTTGAGAAGAAGGAGGGGGAAACCTATATGCAAGTTGCAGCCCGCATGGTGCGGCACTTATGGGATTGGGTGAAAGAATCCAGGGTCACTACCGTTGACCAGTTTGCAGAATTGATATTAAAGGAGCAATTCATGCAGTTGTTGCCCAACCACATCCGTTGGATTGTGGAGGACAAGGAATGTGTCACAGTGCAAGATGCAGCCCATTGTGCTGACCGGTTAGTGGTGACCAGAGGGAGTGGCAACGTGAAGCAGGCAGATGGGGCGGGGAGGCCTGCATCTGTCAGGAGCAGTTCCTCTGGTCATGCTAACTCAGGTAATGGAGAAAGGGCACAGACCAGAGTGCCCGACAAGGCCAGAACCTGCTTCCTATGCGGCAGTTTGACGCACCTGAAGGCCAGATGCCCAAAGGCGCGCCCCGCTGGGCAGGAGAAAGCAGGCACTCATCATTCTTACTGCATGCGGGCCCCAAAACAGCAGCACGAGGATGAGGATGATGGGGCTAGACAGGGACAAGTGGGACATTCCCTGCCTGAGCCTGAAAGCTTTGTAATGATGAACGCTGAGCACCCCCCAGATGCGGAATACATCTGGAAGGTCCAGGTTCATGGTCAGTCAGTGGATGCCATGAGGGACTCGGGCTCAGCGGTCAGTGTGATTAAGCCAGAGTTGGTACAGGAGGGTGATTATGTACTGGGAAAGAAGATCAAACTGAAGGGGATTGGTGGCAGTTCCTTCAGGGCTCGCGTAGCGAGGGTTCCAGTACAGATTGGGGCAAGGTACATGGAACATGACTTTGCGGTCACCAACAGCATCCCTGTGCCACTGCTGGTTGGCAATGATTTAGCCAGGCGTGCAAGATCTAGGGTGGGTAGCAGTTGCCCAGCCCAGGCCCTCAGCACAAGTGTGAAAGCCTTGCAGGAGGCAGTAGGGAAGCTGAGGGAGGAGACATCATCCTTGCAGGGAGAATTTGCACTTTTGAAACAGAGCAATGCAAACAAACAGCACACTGAACCCAAGATTGAACCAGCTGGGTCGGGGGAAGTGACCAAGGCAGAGGGCCAAGAACTTTCCCAGGGTTCGTGTGAGCTGGACAGTACAAGTGGCATCTCTCCTGTGAAGGTGCCAAGGGAGGCTGAGACTAAACAGCTTCAGCAAGGGAGCCAGAGAAAAAGACTGGGAATGCTGTTAGCTGGACTTGCTTGTGTAGCAAAAGGAATCCTGAGGAGCCTAGGACTCCAGATGCTTCTGTGGATGAGCCATACAAGTGCTGAATTGCTGACATCGCTGGAAGGGATCCAGGGAGCTGAGGTCGTGCCGGATGGGTCAAGGACCGCAGCATCCAGCACCAGGACCGGGGAGACCAACAGGACGGCGTCTCCAGGCAACAAGGTCAGCCAGAAGCCGGATCCCACAGCAGGACCACCACCAGATGGGACCAGCACAAGTGACCAGTGCAGGAGTGGAGCAAGCAGGCGACCTAGCGCCAAGGACCTTGCGGGCCAGTACCACAGAAGGCAGACCAGCAAAGAGCCAGACTGTGATCTTGGACTCAGACAACTATTTGAGTGACTTTGGGACACTGTGTTTAGTTGTATATAGTCAGTTAAGGAAATTCTTTTACAGAGACTTTGGATTTTTACAGAGTGTGTTTATTAGATAGTTAGTATGTTAAGTTACGCTCCTCCTTGGGAGACAAATGTCCATGGGACAGTTGTGCCCCAGGTACATTTGTCTTTTTTGGGGAAGGGAGGGGTTGTGACGGTTTCAGGGTACAGGCTGCAAACTGCTTTGCTTTCTGGCATTGCAGGCTTCTAGCTAGCTGCAATAGCCAGCCGTGTTGCAAAGCAAAGCTTGTTGCAAACCCTGGGATTTGGGCTGCAAAAAGAGCGGGAAATCCTGTGCGGGCCCTGTTGCAGTGATTGGCTGGAGTAAGGTTTTGGAGGGAAAAGCTGTCCGGGGATCTGAGTGCTGGAGGGGCTAGAGAAGGAGTTCCCACCAATCAGGCTGGAGGGACAGCAACCTCTGTTAGGAGTCTCCAGCAGCATTTTATTGCGGCTAGAGCCAATCAGGATCAGGGGTGTGTGTATAAATGAACACAGAGTACAGCAGAGAATGTCTTCATGCTGGGACAAGAGCTGAAAGGAAAAGAGCTGAATCCTGAGGGAGCTGGAACCAGTAGCTGACCACTGGGCTGTTGGCTGAGCGATTTCTGAAGGGGACAATCGAGGAAGATTGGGGCTCCGAGGGAGACTTCGCTAGCAACTGACCAGGCTGGATGATTGGACAAGCAAGGACGGACTGGACCTTGTGATCATCTAGGTCCACGTTCTGGTACACTGGCTTGGTTTGAGCTGTGGCCAAGCAAGTCAGAGGGGGAGGAACGTGGAGAGGTTTGTCTTTTAAAAGGGGAACTATTTTCCTTTAGAGAAAGGGGTAGCTCCTAGCCTTAAGAGACTTACTGAGTTAAACCTGAGTTAATCCAGCAAATACCTGAACCTTATTTTTCATTTATAGTATTGCTTGTGTATAATAATAAACTTGTTTTTGTTTACTGTTGAAACGCTTGCTACCAGTGTTTTGTGTCCACACTGTAGTATTCACTTGGCCGTTGCACGAACTCAGCATCCTAACAGGGCCAAGCTTCTCCTAGAGAGGGCAGGCACTAACTGGATCGCTGGGCATCGTGGCAATTTGGTGGCAGCTCGGGACGAATCTTGATTCAGTCCGCTTTGGCCAGAATACTACAGTAGCAAGCAATACTGTGTGTGATTGAGAAGGGCAGCCAGAGTTTGGCTCCTTTGTGATTGAGTCTGGTGTCTGGACACAGAGCCCTACGGTAGTGCCTGTGGGTCAGAACTCCTCCATCCCTGAAGTGTGTGTGTGCTAGACATCAGGGAGGGCTAGTAGGTACGGGCAAGCAGGCACAGGTCCTGAGGTAAAGGCTTTGGGTACTTTGTAAGGACCTGGTGTGCTGTAAGCCCTAGTATTTGGGTGAGCCTAGCCACAGTATAGTGGGGTCAGTAGGTGTGGTGGCCGGAGGTAATTGCTTTGGGTAAAAGTACGGTCACCAGCCGGACACTGAACCACGTGGCTACACCCAAATAAGACCTGGTTCCAGAGGTAATCTGCCTGGGTAAAGTACGGAACCAGGGAGGGAATTACGTTCCCTGTGTGTTGGCTACAAATATCAGCAGCCAGCACGGTAGATCAAGTGGTGGGGAGTCCCACACTTGTTGCTAACTAGAAAAGCGGCTAAAGCTGTTCCAAAGGGTCCAGGGGGACTGCCAGCTAAGCGTGTTAGCAGCAAGGGTCCCAGAGCCAAACCAAGGAAAGCTATTATGGAATCTGTGGTGGAACAGGAGGTTTCAACCCCAGAGCCAAGTGTGGGTGCAGGCCCAGGGACTCCTGAAGCTGTGCCGGGAGTGGCGCAGGACAGTGGGCTCGTTGAGCTCAAACTGAGGCTCGAGTATGAGCGGGAGATGAAAAAAATGGAACTGGAACTCCAATTAGCCAGGGAGAAGTCTGCTAGAGAATTGGAAATGGCTAGAGAGAAAGCTGCCATGGCAGAGCGTGAAAAGGAAATGAAAAGAATGGAAAAGGAAATGGAATTGCAAATGGCCAGAGAGAAAGCTGCCATTGCAGAAAGGGAAGGGGAGAAGGCTAGGGCTCATGAGCTGGCCGTTCTCCAATTAAAAGCTAGCCAAGGGCAGGGTGCCCAAGGGGCAGTTCCTGGACAGGGTGATGGTGGCACCCTTAACCCCATGAAAGTGGACATCAAAAGGTTTCCTTTATATATAAAAGGGGATGATGTCGAGTCTTTTCTCAGGGCTTTTGATCGGGCGTGCTCAGAATTTGAAATCCCAGAAGAACATAGGATGATGTACTTGAGATCACGAATTAGCGGTGATCTGTTGGACCTTTATGCCGCCCTTTCAGATGAGGAAGCCCGGGACTATAAGGTGTTCCAGGAGCGGGTTAAGCAACGCTTTAACCTCACTGCAGAACACTATAGGCAAACCTTCCGGAGTGTTGAGAAGAAGGAGGGGGAAACCTATATGCAAGTTGCAGCCCGCATGGTGCGGCACTTATGGGATTGGGTGAAAGAATCCAGGGTCACTACCGTTGACCAGTTTGCAGAATTGATATTAAAGGAGCAATTCATGCAGTTGTTGCCCAACCACATCCGTTGGATTGTGGAGGACAAGGAATGTGTCACAGTGCAAGATGCAGCCCATTGTGCTGACCGGTTAGTGGTGACCAGAGGGAGTGGCAACGTGAAGCAGGCAGATGGGGCGGGGAGGCCTGCATCTGTCAGGAGCAGTTCCTCTGGTCATGCTAACTCAGGTAATGGAGAAAGGGCACAGACCAGAGTGCCCGACAAGGCCAGAACCTGCTTCCTATGCGGCAGTTTGACGCACCTGAAGGCCAGATGCCCAAAGGCGCGCCCCGCTGGGCAGGAGAAAGCAGGCACTCATCATTCTTACTGCATGCGGGCCCCAAAACAGCAGCACGAGGATGAGGATGATGGGGCTAGACAGGGACAAGTGGGACATTCCCTGCCTGAGCCTGAAAGCTTTGTAATGATGAACGCTGAGCACCCCCCAGATGCGGAATACATCTGGAAGGTCCAGGTTCATGGTCAGTCAGTGGATGCCATGAGGGACTCGGGCTCAGCGGTCAGTGTGATTAAGCCAGAGTTGGTACAGGAGGGTGATTATGTACTGGGAAAGAAGATCAAACTGAAGGGGATTGGTGGCAGTTCCTTCAGGGCTCGCGTAGCGAGGGTTCCAGTACAGATTGGGGCAAGGTACATGGAACATGACTTTGCGGTCACCAACAGCATCCCTGTGCCACTGCTGGTTGGCAATGATTTAGCCAGGCGTGCAAGATCTAGGGTGGGTAGCAGTTGCCCAGCCCAGGCCCTCAGCACAAGTGTGAAAGCCTTGCAGGAGGCAGTAGGGAAGCTGAGGGAGGAGACATCATCCTTGCAGGGAGAATTTGCACTTTTGAAACAGAGCAATGCAAACAAACAGCACACTGAACCCAAGATTGAACCAGCTGGGTCGGGGGAAGTGACCAAGGCAGAGGGCCAAGAACTTTCCCAGGGTTCGTGTGAGCTGGACAGTACAAGTGGCATCTCTCCTGTGAAGGTGCCAAGGGAGGCTGAGACTAAACAGCTTCAGCAAGGGAGCCAGAGAAAAAGACTGGGAATGCTGTTAGCTGGACTTGCTTGTGTAGCAAAAGGAATCCTGAGGAGCCTAGGACTCCAGATGCTTCTGTGGATGAGCCATACAAGTGCTGAATTGCTGACATCGCTGGAAGGGATCCAGGGAGCTGAGGTCGTGCCGGATGGGTCAAGGACCGCAGCATCCAGCACCAGGACCGGGGAGACCAACAGGACGGCGTCTCCAGGCAACAAGGTCAGCCAGAAGCCGGATCCCACAGCAGGACCACCACCAGATGGGACCAGCACAAGTGACCAGTGCAGGAGTGGAGCAAGCAGGCGACCTAGCGCCAAGGACCTTGCGGGCCAGTACCACAGAAGGCAGACCAGCAAAGAGCCAGACTGTGATCTTGGACTCAGACAACTATTTGAGTGACTTTGGGACACTGTGTTTAGTTGTATATAGTCAGTTAAGGAAATTCTTTTACAGAGACTTTGGATTTTTACAGAGTGTGTTTATTAGATAGTTAGTATGTTAAGTTACGCTCCTCCTTGGGAGACAAATGTCCATGGGACAGTTGTGCCCCAGGTACATTTGTCTTTTTTGGGGAAGGGAGGGGTTGTGACGGTTTCAGGGTACAGGCTGCAAACTGCTTTGCTTTCTGGCATTGCAGGCTTCTAGCTAGCTGCAATAGCCAGCCGTGTTGCAAAGCAAAGCTTGTTGCAAACCCTGGGATTTGGGCTGCAAAAAGAGCGGGAAATCCTGTGCGGGCCCTGTTGCAGTGATTGGCTGGAGTAAGGTTTTGGAGGGAAAAGCTGTCCGGGGATCTGAGTGCTGGAGGGGCTAGAGAAGGAGTTCCCACCAATCAGGCTGGAGGGACAGCAACCTCTGTTAGGAGTCTCCAGCAGCATTTTATTGCGGCTAGAGCCAATCAGGATCAGGGGTGTGTGTATAAATGAACACAGAGTACAGCAGAGAATGTCTTCATGCTGGGACAAGAGCTGAAAGGAAAAGAGCTGAATCCTGAGGGAGCTGGAACCAGTAGCTGACCACTGGGCTGTTGGCTGAGCGATTTCTGAAGGGGACAATCGAGGAAGATTGGGGCTCCGAGGGAGACTTCGCTAGCAACTGACCAGGCTGGATGATTGGACAAGCAAGGACGGACTGGACCTTGTGATCATCTAGGTCCACGTTCTGGTACACTGGCTTGGTTTGAGCTGTGGCCAAGCAAGTCAGAGGGGGAGGAACGTGGAGAGGTTTGTCTTTTAAAAGGGGAACTATTTTCCTTTAGAGAAAGGGGTAGCTCCTAGCCTTAAGAGACTTACTGAGTTAAACCTGAGTTAATCCAGCAAATACCTGAACCTTATTTTTCATTTATAGTATTGCTTGTGTATAATAATAAACTTGTTTTTGTTTACTGTTGAAACGCTTGCTACCAGTGTTTTGTGTCCACACTGTAGTATTCACTTGGCCGTTGCACGAACTCAGCATCCTAACAGGGCCAAGCTTCTCCTAGAGAGGGCAGGCACTAACTGGATCGCTGGGCATCGTGGCAATTTGGTGGCAGCTCGGGACGAATCTTGATTCAGTCCGCTTTGGCCAGAATACTACAGTAGCAAGCAATACTGTGTGTGATTGAGAAGGGCAGCCAGAGTTTGGCTCCTTTGTGATTGAGTCTGGTGTCTGGACACAGAGCCCTACGGTAGTGCCTGTGGGTCAGAACTCCTCCATCCCTGAAGTGTGTGTGTGCTAGACATCAGGGAGGGCTAGTAGGTACGGGCAAGCAGGCACAGGTCCTGAGGTAAAGGCTTTGGGTACTTTGTAAGGACCTGGTGTGCTGTAAGCCCTAGTATTTGGGTGAGCCTAGCCACAGTATAGTGGGGTCAGTAGGTGTGGTGGCCGGAGGTAATTGCTTTGGGTAAAAGTACGGTCACCAGCCGGACACTGAACCACGTGGCTACACCCAAATAAGACCTGGTTCCAGAGGTAATCTGCCTGGGTAAAGTACGGAACCAGGGAGGGAATTACGTTCCCTGTGTGTTGGCTACAAATATCAGCAGCCAGCACGGTAGATCAAGTGGTGGGGAGTCCCACACTTGTTGCTAACTAGAAAAGCGGCTAAAGCTGTTCCAAAGGGTCCAGGGGGACTGCCAGCTAAGCGTGTTAGCAGCAAGGGTCCCAGAGCCAAACCAAGGAAAGCTATTATGGAATCTGTGGTGGAACAGGAGGTTTCAACCCCAGAGCCAAGTGTGGGTGCAGGCCCAGGGACTCCTGAAGCTGTGCCGGGAGTGGCGCAGGACAGTGGGCTCGTTGAGCTCAAACTGAGGCTCGAGTATGAGCGGGAGATGAAAAAAATGGAACTGGAACTCCAATTAGCCAGGGAGAAGTCTGCTAGAGAATTGGAAATGGCTAGAGAGAAAGCTGCCATGGCAGAGCGTGAAAAGGAAATGAAAAGAATGGAAAAGGAAATGGAATTGCAAATGGCCAGAGAGAAAGCTGCCATTGCAGAAAGGGAAGGGGAGAAGGCTAGGGCTCATGAGCTGGCCGTTCTCCAATTAAAAGCTAGCCAAGGGCAGGGTGCCCAAGGGGCAGTTCCTGGACAGGGTGATGGTGGCACCCTTAACCCCATGAAAGTGGACATCAAAAGGTTTCCTTTATATATAAAAGGGGATGATGTCGAGTCTTTTCTCAGGGCTTTTGATCGGGCGTGCTCAGAATTTGAAATCCCAGAAGAACATAGGATGATGTACTTGAGATCACGAATTAGCGGTGATCTGTTGGACCTTTATGCCGCCCTTTCAGATGAGGAAGCCCGGGACTATAAGGTGTTCCAGGAGCGGGTTAAGCAACGCTTTAACCTCACTGCAGAACACTATAGGCAAACCTTCCGGAGTGTTGAGAAGAAGGAGGGGGAAACCTATATGCAAGTTGCAGCCCGCATGGTGCGGCACTTATGGGATTGGGTGAAAGAATCCAGGGTCACTACCGTTGACCAGTTTGCAGAATTGATATTAAAGGAGCAATTCATGCAGTTGTTGCCCAACCACATCCGTTGGATTGTGGAGGACAAGGAATGTGTCACAGTGCAAGATGCAGCCCATTGTGCTGACCGGTTAGTGGTGACCAGAGGGAGTGGCAACGTGAAGCAGGCAGATGGGGCGGGGAGGCCTGCATCTGTCAGGAGCAGTTCCTCTGGTCATGCTAACTCAGGTAATGGAGAAAGGGCACAGACCAGAGTGCCCGACAAGGCCAGAACCTGCTTCCTATGCGGCAGTTTGACGCACCTGAAGGCCAGATGCCCAAAGGCGCGCCCCGCTGGGCAGGAGAAAGCAGGCACTCATCATTCTTACTGCATGCGGGCCCCAAAACAGCAGCACGAGGATGAGGATGATGGGGCTAGACAGGGACAAGTGGGACATTCCCTGCCTGAGCCTGAAAGCTTTGTAATGATGAACGCTGAGCACCCCCCAGATGCGGAATACATCTGGAAGGTCCAGGTTCATGGTCAGTCAGTGGATGCCATGAGGGACTCGGGCTCAGCGGTCAGTGTGATTAAGCCAGAGTTGGTACAGGAGGGTGATTATGTACTGGGAAAGAAGATCAAACTGAAGGGGATTGGTGGCAGTTCCTTCAGGGCTCGCGTAGCGAGGGTTCCAGTACAGATTGGGGCAAGGTACATGGAACATGACTTTGCGGTCACCAACAGCATCCCTGTGCCACTGCTGGTTGGCAATGATTTAGCCAGGCGTGCAAGATCTAGGGTGGGTAGCAGTTGCCCAGCCCAGGCCCTCAGCACAAGTGTGAAAGCCTTGCAGGAGGCAGTAGGGAAGCTGAGGGAGGAGACATCATCCTTGCAGGGAGAATTTGCACTTTTGAAACAGAGCAATGCAAACAAACAGCACACTGAACCCAAGATTGAACCAGCTGGGTCGGGGGAAGTGACCAAGGCAGAGGGCCAAGAACTTTCCCAGGGTTCGTGTGAGCTGGACAGTACAAGTGGCATCTCTCCTGTGAAGGTGCCAAGGGAGGCTGAGACTAAACAGCTTCAGCAAGGGAGCCAGAGAAAAAGACTGGGAATGCTGTTAGCTGGACTTGCTTGTGTAGCAAAAGGAATCCTGAGGAGCCTAGGACTCCAGATGCTTCTGTGGATGAGCCATACAAGTGCTGAATTGCTGACATCGCTGGAAGGGATCCAGGGAGCTGAGGTCGTGCCGGATGGGTCAAGGACCGCAGCATCCAGCACCAGGACCGGGGAGACCAACAGGACGGCGTCTCCAGGCAACAAGGTCAGCCAGAAGCCGGATCCCACAGCAGGACCACCACCAGATGGGACCAGCACAAGTGACCAGTGCAGGAGTGGAGCAAGCAGGCGACCTAGCGCCAAGGACCTTGCGGGCCAGTACCACAGAAGGCAGACCAGCAAAGAGCCAGACTGTGATCTTGGACTCAGACAACTATTTGAGTGACTTTGGGACACTGTGTTTAGTTGTATATAGTCAGTTAAGGAAATTCTTTTACAGAGACTTTGGATTTTTACAGAGTGTGTTTATTAGATAGTTAGTATGTTAAGTTACGCTCCTCCTTGGGAGACAAATGTCCATGGGACAGTTGTGCCCCAGGTACATTTGTCTTTTTTGGGGAAGGGAGGGGTTGTGACGGTTTCAGGGTACAGGCTGCAAACTGCTTTGCTTTCTGGCATTGCAGGCTTCTAGCTAGCTGCAATAGCCAGCCGTGTTGCAAAGCAAAGCTTGTTGCAAACCCTGGGATTTGGGCTGCAAAAAGAGCGGGAAATCCTGTGCGGGCCCTGTTGCAGTGATTGGCTGGAGTAAGGTTTTGGAGGGAAAAGCTGTCCGGGGATCTGAGTGCTGGAGGGGCTAGAGAAGGAGTTCCCACCAATCAGGCTGGAGGGACAGCAACCTCTGTTAGGAGTCTCCAGCAGCATTTTATTGCGGCTAGAGCCAATCAGGATCAGGGGTGTGTGTATAAATGAACACAGAGTACAGCAGAGAATGTCTTCATGCTGGGACAAGAGCTGAAAGGAAAAGAGCTGAATCCTGAGGGAGCTGGAACCAGTAGCTGACCACTGGGCTGTTGGCTGAGCGATTTCTGAAGGGGACAATCGAGGAAGATTGGGGCTCCGAGGGAGACTTCGCTAGCAACTGACCAGGCTGGATGATTGGACAAGCAAGGACGGACTGGACCTTGTGATCATCTAGGTCCACGTTCTGGTACACTGGCTTGGTTTGAGCTGTGGCCAAGCAAGTCAGAGGGGGAGGAACGTGGAGAGGTTTGTCTTTTAAAAGGGGAACTATTTTCCTTTAGAGAAAGGGGTAGCTCCTAGCCTTAAGAGACTTACTGAGTTAAACCTGAGTTAATCCAGCAAATACCTGAACCTTATTTTTCATTTATAGTATTGCTTGTGTATAATAATAAACTTGTTTTTGTTTACTGTTGAAACGCTTGCTACCAGTGTTTTGTGTCCACACTGTAGTATTCACTTGGCCGTTGCACGAACTCAGCATCCTAACAGGGCCAAGCTTCTCCTAGAGAGGGCAGGCACTAACTGGATCGCTGGGCATCGTGGCAATTTGGTGGCAGCTCGGGACGAATCTTGATTCAGTCCGCTTTGGCCAGAATACTACAGTAGCAAGCAATACTGTGTGTGATTGAGAAGGGCAGCCAGAGTTTGGCTCCTTTGTGATTGAGTCTGGTGTCTGGACACAGAGCCCTACGGTAGTGCCTGTGGGTCAGAACTCCTCCATCCCTGAAGTGTGTGTGTGCTAGACATCAGGGAGGGCTAGTAGGTACGGGCAAGCAGGCACAGGTCCTGAGGTAAAGGCTTTGGGTACTTTGTAAGGACCTGGTGTGCTGTAAGCCCTAGTATTTGGGTGAGCCTAGCCACAGTATAGTGGGGTCAGTAGGTGTGGTGGCCGGAGGTAATTGCTTTGGGTAAAAGTACGGTCACCAGCCGGACACTGAACCACGTGGCTACACCCAAATAAGACCTGGTTCCAGAGGTAATCTGCCTGGGTAAAGTACGGAACCAGGGAGGGAATTACGTTCCCTGTGTGTTGGCTACAAATATCAGCAGCCAGCACGGTAGATCAAGTGGTGGGGAGTCCCACACTTGTTGCTAACTAGAAAAGCGGCTAAAGCTGTTCCAAAGGGTCCAGGGGGACTGCCAGCTAAGCGTGTTAGCAGCAAGGGTCCCAGAGCCAAACCAAGGAAAGCTATTATGGAATCTGTGGTGGAACAGGAGGTTTCAACCCCAGAGCCAAGTGTGGGTGCAGGCCCAGGGACTCCTGAAGCTGTGCCGGGAGTGGCGCAGGACAGTGGGCTCGTTGAGCTCAAACTGAGGCTCGAGTATGAGCGGGAGATGAAAAAAATGGAACTGGAACTCCAATTAGCCAGGGAGAAGTCTGCTAGAGAATTGGAAATGGCTAGAGAGAAAGCTGCCATGGCAGAGCGTGAAAAGGAAATGAAAAGAATGGAAAAGGAAATGGAATTGCAAATGGCCAGAGAGAAAGCTGCCATTGCAGAAAGGGAAGGGGAGAAGGCTAGGGCTCATGAGCTGGCCGTTCTCCAATTAAAAGCTAGCCAAGGGCAGGGTGCCCAAGGGGCAGTTCCTGGACAGGGTGATGGTGGCACCCTTAACCCCATGAAAGTGGACATCAAAAGGTTTCCTTTATATATAAAAGGGGATGATGTCGAGTCTTTTCTCAGGGCTTTTGATCGGGCGTGCTCAGAATTTGAAATCCCAGAAGAACATAGGATGATGTACTTGAGATCACGAATTAGCGGTGATCTGTTGGACCTTTATGCCGCCCTTTCAGATGAGGAAGCCCGGGACTATAAGGTGTTCCAGGAGCGGGTTAAGCAACGCTTTAACCTCACTGCAGAACACTATAGGCAAACCTTCCGGAGTGTTGAGAAGAAGGAGGGGGAAACCTATATGCAAGTTGCAGCCCGCATGGTGCGGCACTTATGGGATTGGGTGAAAGAATCCAGGGTCACTACCGTTGACCAGTTTGCAGAATTGATATTAAAGGAGCAATTCATGCAGTTGTTGCCCAACCACATCCGTTGGATTGTGGAGGACAAGGAATGTGTCACAGTGCAAGATGCAGCCCATTGTGCTGACCGGTTAGTGGTGACCAGAGGGAGTGGCAACGTGAAGCAGGCAGATGGGGCGGGGAGGCCTGCATCTGTCAGGAGCAGTTCCTCTGGTCATGCTAACTCAGGTAATGGAGAAAGGGCACAGACCAGAGTGCCCGACAAGGCCAGAACCTGCTTCCTATGCGGCAGTTTGACGCACCTGAAGGCCAGATGCCCAAAGGCGCGCCCCGCTGGGCAGGAGAAAGCAGGCACTCATCATTCTTACTGCATGCGGGCCCCAAAACAGCAGCACGAGGATGAGGATGATGGGGCTAGACAGGGACAAGTGGGACATTCCCTGCCTGAGCCTGAAAGCTTTGTAATGATGAACGCTGAGCACCCCCCAGATGCGGAATACATCTGGAAGGTCCAGGTTCATGGTCAGTCAGTGGATGCCATGAGGGACTCGGGCTCAGCGGTCAGTGTGATTAAGCCAGAGTTGGTACAGGAGGGTGATTATGTACTGGGAAAGAAGATCAAACTGAAGGGGATTGGTGGCAGTTCCTTCAGGGCTCGCGTAGCGAGGGTTCCAGTACAGATTGGGGCAAGGTACATGGAACATGACTTTGCGGTCACCAACAGCATCCCTGTGCCACTGCTGGTTGGCAATGATTTAGCCAGGCGTGCAAGATCTAGGGTGGGTAGCAGTTGCCCAGCCCAGGCCCTCAGCACAAGTGTGAAAGCCTTGCAGGAGGCAGTAGGGAAGCTGAGGGAGGAGACATCATCCTTGCAGGGAGAATTTGCACTTTTGAAACAGAGCAATGCAAACAAACAGCACACTGAACCCAAGATTGAACCAGCTGGGTCGGGGGAAGTGACCAAGGCAGAGGGCCAAGAACTTTCCCAGGGTTCGTGTGAGCTGGACAGTACAAGTGGCATCTCTCCTGTGAAGGTGCCAAGGGAGGCTGAGACTAAACAGCTTCAGCAAGGGAGCCAGAGAAAAAGACTGGGAATGCTGTTAGCTGGACTTGCTTGTGTAGCAAAAGGAATCCTGAGGAGCCTAGGACTCCAGATGCTTCTGTGGATGAGCCATACAAGTGCTGAATTGCTGACATCGCTGGAAGGGATCCAGGGAGCTGAGGTCGTGCCGGATGGGTCAAGGACCGCAGCATCCAGCACCAGGACCGGGGAGACCAACAGGACGGCGTCTCCAGGCAACAAGGTCAGCCAGAAGCCGGATCCCACAGCAGGACCACCACCAGATGGGACCAGCACAAGTGACCAGTGCAGGAGTGGAGCAAGCAGGCGACCTAGCGCCAAGGACCTTGCGGGCCAGTACCACAGAAGGCAGACCAGCAAAGAGCCAGACTGTGATCTTGGACTCAGACAACTATTTGAGTGACTTTGGGACACTGTGTTTAGTTGTATATAGTCAGTTAAGGAAATTCTTTTACAGAGACTTTGGATTTTTACAGAGTGTGTTTATTAGATAGTTAGTATGTTAAGTTACGCTCCTCCTTGGGAGACAAATGTCCATGGGACAGTTGTGCCCCAGGTACATTTGTCTTTTTTGGGGAAGGGAGGGGTTGTGACGGTTTCAGGGTACAGGCTGCAAACTGCTTTGCTTTCTGGCATTGCAGGCTTCTAGCTAGCTGCAATAGCCAGCCGTGTTGCAAAGCAAAGCTTGTTGCAAACCCTGGGATTTGGGCTGCAAAAAGAGCGGGAAATCCTGTGCGGGCCCTGTTGCAGTGATTGGCTGGAGTAAGGTTTTGGAGGGAAAAGCTGTCCGGGGATCTGAGTGCTGGAGGGGCTAGAGAAGGAGTTCCCACCAATCAGGCTGGAGGGACAGCAACCTCTGTTAGGAGTCTCCAGCAGCATTTTATTGCGGCTAGAGCCAATCAGGATCAGGGGTGTGTGTATAAATGAACACAGAGTACAGCAGAGAATGTCTTCATGCTGGGACAAGAGCTGAAAGGAAAAGAGCTGAATCCTGAGGGAGCTGGAACCAGTAGCTGACCACTGGGCTGTTGGCTGAGCGATTTCTGAAGGGGACAATCGAGGAAGATTGGGGCTCCGAGGGAGACTTCGCTAGCAACTGACCAGGCTGGATGATTGGACAAGCAAGGACGGACTGGACCTTGTGATCATCTAGGTCCACGTTCTGGTACACTGGCTTGGTTTGAGCTGTGGCCAAGCAAGTCAGAGGGGGAGGAACGTGGAGAGGTTTGTCTTTTAAAAGGGGAACTATTTTCCTTTAGAGAAAGGGGTAGCTCCTAGCCTTAAGAGACTTACTGAGTTAAACCTGAGTTAATCCAGCAAATACCTGAACCTTATTTTTCATTTATAGTATTGCTTGTGTATAATAATAAACTTGTTTTTGTTTACTGTTGAAACGCTTGCTACCAGTGTTTTGTGTCCACACTGTAGTATTCACTTGGCCGTTGCACGAACTCAGCATCCTAACAGGGCCAAGCTTCTCCTAGAGAGGGCAGGCACTAACTGGATCGCTGGGCATCGTGGCACGGGAGAACAGGCATGCAGGACATTTGAGTCAGCAAACCCAACTGAGGATGTCCCATAGTTATGGTATGAGTTCCAATTCCATGCTTTCTCATACAAGAAATGGACTTGAGTGGAAAGTTTCATTGCTGTAAATGGCCTCTTCCACCATCTGGTCCAGATCTCAGGATTCTGGCGCACATGTACAGGCATACTGCATAAAGGGCATTGTACTTCTGCACAACTCTCATAAAACTCTGTTATGGGTTGGCCTTTCAAGGCACTTACTTTTATGCTTGGTAGAACTATATGCATATGGCATCCTTCTGTCCAAAAATTCAAAGAGAAATGTCAGTTATTACCAGGACCAATAACTTCCCAGAACTCTGTATTTTACAACTTTTTAGAGGCCCAGATAAGACAAACATCAAACTTTAATTAATTTTTTATTAATCACAGCCAAGGCATTATCGCCAGGCACTCAAAAAAATATATATATATAGCTCTCTTAGCATTCAAAGTCAACATACTATAATATTGTTCGGGGCTATTTTACATCTAAATTGTTGATCTTACAAACACTACATATGCAAGGCCAAAATATAATCTTTTTCATGATGTAGTAGCTAATGATGGACAAGATTTCTGTTTTAAGAGAGGCCTCAAGTGAAAGTTGTAAAGCCCTTATTGAAAATATCTGAAAGTCGTCTTTTTATTGAATCATGCCATCCTCACAAAAGCATATATCCCAGACCCAAATCTTCATTATTCTCATGTACACAGAGGTTTGACGTGGTTTGACTGGGTGTAAACATGGATAGAGCAAGGCTAGGTAAAAGCTATATGCTGTGCAGAAGATCAAATGATGCAGCTGGTTTGATTATTGCATTTGTCATTGTATTTTTGTGCGCATATGAGAGTAATTGGTAATTTTCTTAATAATTCAATTTTAAAATTATTTCTAAGCCATTTCGGAGTTTTGTTTTTTTTTGAAATGCAGAAAAGTTTTTACTGGGATATAAAGAAAAGTGGTTTGAGAAAAAAAAATCTAGGAATGATCTTCATTTTCATTGCAGGCATTTTAAGTATGAGGAAAAGGGGTGTGGGGGAGGGTCTTCAAATCCCAATCTCTAATATGTTTTCCCCTCCATTAAGGATTATAATTTCCCAGAATTAGATTTTTTTTCTAGTTTTGGGGGATAATTATGTGAAGAGATTTCAGACACTTATTACAAATATTGAAATTGGAAATCTTGGAGATAGCTAGTTGTATGCTTGAAGGAACATTCTTGATTACTATTTTGGACTTAGAAGCATTTGCCTTTAGTCCTGAAAATCTGAAAACATGCCTCTAATTTTTTAAGTACTTCAGGAACTGCCTGCAAAGGTTTATTCGAAAATAAAAAAGCTTGTCATCTACATATAAATTATACAGTGTTGTGTCTCATTTGTCTGATGGCCTTGTATTAAGCAATTCACTTTAAGTTTTAACATATGGAGTTCCATAGCAATGGGTATGCTTTTCTCATTCCTGTCTTTGTTGTGTTCTATTATCTGCTTTTTGGGCTGAATTTGCAGTTGAGCTGATTTGTTTATTTGGGATGGTACAGAGAGAATTCTTAGAGCTGGGTGGTTATGTTTTAGCACTTCTGTTAAATAATCATAATTAATGAGATCAAAAACTATATATATGTCCAAACGTATTGTTGCAAGTGGCTTTGGATGTTCATTGCAAGGAGAGACAATACTGAGAGCTACCATAATAGGATGATGGCAGATGATTGTAGCAAGGCCCTTGTGAGAAGAAAGTTTTATAGCTAAGAATATGTTGGAATATTTCTAGAACAGGAAGTGTTTGTGTTGTGTTGCAGTCTGTCTCACCAGGAACAATCTGGTTGGTAAACATCAGGTGATGTGTTATTTCTGAAACCTAGATAAAACTAAGTTTCTGTTTTCCTGTGGGAACAGTGTGGTTATTTCAGCCAGGCCTCCGCTTTACAGAGACAAACAGTCCCGTCCAGGGTAGGCCAAATATGTGCATGTGGGAGCCGGACTCAGTGATATCATGCTATCTCACAAGTATTGATATTGGCTTCTGTAATGCCATGCAGATGGCACATGTATACGTTCTTGCCTGAAGATGTAGAACATAAGGCCTAGTGGTTAAGCTGTAGATCGTGTATTTTATCTTCATATGCTTACTCATGTAACCAGCAGTGCATTTAGCTAGTTATTATACTGCAACCATAAAGCTAATAAAAGCCTTCCTATTTGGAATGAGTCAACGTGTATGTCCTTGTGCCTGTGAACGCCAGATCCGTACATTATCTGCTGTGATCTTTGCCATGTGCAATCTCTGCTATATATCTACAAACAACAGAATACAGCAGTGCCAAGGATAACAAATAGTGAGAATAAACAGAATGTTAGCATTATATGGCTAGCCATCTCTGTAATAGATATACTTATCCTTACCTCTATATATTTTCCTTTCGCTTTATAATTTATTGCATTGTTGAGCCTCCTGTGTTTTCCTTGTTGAAACATGTTCTGCTGCTTTCTCTGACTCATTTTTGGTTGCAGAGGTTTCCCTTTCCTCTCTTTCCCACCTCTTCCTCATTCTTTCTGCTCCTTTTTCTCGCTTCATTATCCTCAGGCCCTTTTAAATGCGCAGCACAAAGCCTTTTGCAGGAAGCTATACAGTGAACAGGTGAATCACAGCATGGCAAGTGAAGCTTAATTCTGAAATCTGATGGTATTATCTGTTACACCATAACATATGAATTCTGGAGCCTGCAGGAGAAGCAGTCATTAATCATGTCCTCTCCCCTCTTACTTCACAATTTTCTTTTCTGTCTTCACTTCTTCTTTCCTTTCCCCTCCTTCCCTCCAGTTCTTCTTTAGACCTGCCTCCATAACCTCAGACCCTTTCAAAGCCATCCGATGGACTCTTCTACAAGCATTTGCCAGGAGGTTTAACTGCTTATAGCACAGGGAGCTCACAGATGAAGCATATCTTGGTGAATGAAGAGTAGTTCTTAGATTTGACAGGCATATCTATTACTATGTGAATTTTGAAGCCAGCAGATGAGGCATCCATTAATTATATCTTAGTCTTGGTATTTCAGGGTTAGTGGGTCTAAATTTGGTTAGTTGAAACATATAGGGAATTGTTTCCAGTGGCTTTGATTTTGTTGGGCTTGCTTGAAACCAATGTAACTCTTCCTGTTGATGCAAGAGTATTTGCCTTTTCTTCTTGCCAGAGAGGTTATGAAGACCTAAGTGCCGTTGATACTTCTTTCTTTGTGGAGGCAGTCATAAGTTTGTCATTACCAGGGGCCAAGAAACGTTCGCTCTAAATGTGCTCTTGGCCTGTTGTAGTAGAGTGGTGACTGATATGAAGAGTCTTCTTTGTAGAAGCATCTCAGGTGTGAAGTCTTATAACAGCAGTTCTCAACCTGTGCGTTGCGACCCCTTTGGGAATCGAACTACCCTTTCAGAGGGGTTGTGATGAGTCTCCCACTGCCCCTCCCTCCCCCTCCCAGCTGCCCCATCCTCATGGCTGGAGGTCTTCACAACATGAGGAACTGTATTAAGGGGTCGTGACATTAGGAAGGTTGAGAACCGCTGTTTTACAAGGTTATGACTTTTGGGATGTCACCACTGGTACTACAACTGCCAGCTTGTGCCAAAGTCTCCTTAACTGGTGTTGGCCTCATTTTGCATCAAGTTCTTCCCAAGAATTTAGGATGATCTAATGTATTGTCACAAGATACATATAGATTTGAGCAGTGTGGCCAATGAATATGCAGATGTTCTAAATGCCAACCACGGTTTTTTTGCTATGGCACCAAGTCTGCTGATAACCAATGGGACCAAACCTGCAGTCTTGCTATTATTATTATTATTATTATTATTATTATTATTATTATTAATAATAATAATAATAATAATAATAATAATAATAATAATAATAATAATAATAATAATAATAATAATAATATGTAAAACAAGTTACACACAGCAAATGAGATCACTATGCTGGATTTCGTATTATATCACTAGTCGGGCACTTCCAAAGCACCTAGGACTGTGTGATGTATCGGCGAATTATGCGAGCAGACCCCAGTAAAGTGGCTTTTTGTAGTTGGCAGATGGATATCTTGTCAATGCCAATGGTTTTTAGGTGCCTGCTGAGATCTTTTGGCACCGCGCCCAGTGTGCCGAAGATGACCGGGACCACTTTCACTGGTTTTCGCCAGAGTCGCTGTAGTTCAATTCTCAGATCTTCATATCTGGTGAGTTTCTCCAACTGTTTCTCCTCAATTCTGCTGTCACCTGGAATAGCAACGTCGATGATCCACACCTTCTCTTTCTCAACAATTGTAATATCAGGAGTGTTATGCTCCAATTTTCGGTCAGTCTGAAGCCTGAAGTCCCAAAGTAGTTTTGCCTGTTCATTTTCAACAACTTTTTCTGTCTTGTGATCCCACCAGTTTTTTGCCACTGGCAGATGATACTTTTGGCACAAGTTCCAGTGGATCATTTGTGCTACAGCATTGTGTCTCTGCTTGTAATCAGTTTGTGCGATCTTCTTGCAGCAGCTGAGTATATGGTCGATTGTTTCATCCACTTCTTTGCAGAGTCGGCACTTTGGATCTCCTGATTTTTCAATTCTGGCTTTGATGGCATTTGTTCTTATTGCTTGTTCTTGTGCAGAAAGAATCAGTCCTTCTGTTTCCTTTTTCAATGTTCCATTTGTTGTTGTTGTTGTTGTTGTTGTTGTTGTTGTTGTTATTATTATTATTATTATTATTATTATTATTATTATTATTATTATTATTATTATTATTATTATTATTATTGCTGCTTGTACCCTGCCCTCTTGTCCTAAGGTAACAAGGTGGCTTACAGATTTAGACATTAAAAGTGATAAAATTTAATAACATAGAAACAAGAGCAATGAAGAACAATATTAAAAACAAATATAACAGAATTAAAAGCATTTTTAAAACTGTTTTGAGAACAAAGTGGAACAGCCTTAAAATAGAGCAGAAAGAGTAGCAATCTGAGTAGTAGTGACGACCAGAGGGTGACAATTCCGCCAAATATTAGGACATGAGAATAAAGCCTGGAGTATACTGAGGGCAGTTTTGGATTTAGTAGTAGCTGTGTCTAAGCCATTTGTAAGCCTTTACAAATACCACTTCTATTTACTTGAACTTATTTATTTATTTCCCCAGATCATTCTCAAACATAAGGGTGTCTTGTGATTAAGGAAATCAGACTGAGGGCATTATCTTGAGTGACACACAGATCAATATTGTGAGGCTTTAAATCAAATAACAGCAGAATATTTCCAAGATATTCAAGTATTAATCCAATTACACTGTTTTTTTACCGTCACAAGTTTATACTGCAGCAGGGCTTGTCTCAAAGAACCAGATTGTCTTCTGGGTGTAATAATTTCATGGGGAATAGATATTTCAATGAAAACTTTAAAAACCTGTATCACCAAATGATTTATTATGCCAATGGCATTGTGAGTGTTTATAGGGGTTGTTATTTTTAAAAACCAAATGCTACATTTCCGTTGCTGCCTTTCTGCTTGTTTGTTCATATGGTGTGACCCATACACATAAAATGCCCTTTGCTGTCACAGTTGGGCATCTCACCATGAAGTTAAAATAATTTTAAGTGAAAAGATAACAAGTGAACCAAATGATTGAATTAATGAATGTGGCTCACCCGGTGCTTGCTGTAGAATAAATAAAGGCTTCATGCTAATGTGGCTTTAATTACTGGCAGAAGCTGAGTGAACTGTATCTGTAAGCAGCCTTGTTCCGAACAACCCTTTGTGGAAGGCCATGATGCTGGTGGATGTGTTTCCTGTCAAGTTAGAGAACGATCCTATCAATGAACACTTCTGTGCATATACTGTAACCTTACTATTACTGTGCCTGTGGTGGTAGATCCTGGCAGGATCTAATGTGAGATCTTATTTTTGGCAATCTCTTATGGCCAAAGGATAGAGTGGACTTATCTTTGTTTCTTGCTTAGCTTCTGGCAATAAAAATGACTGAATGTTTCAGAGCTCCATTCAGACCACATTCTGCCAATGGAGCATTTTTACTGGCGTTTTAACAGTACTTTTTACAGGATTTGTAGTATTTATTTAGCCCAGGAAGAGCAACCTCCAGATGAGGGTGCTTTATGGAGGACTCATCAAAGCCTGCAGCACCATAATGGTTAAAATGGATCAAAATGAACTGATGGTTACAGGAGCAATACCGGAAGCAGCTTAATTCCAGTTGCCTGATTCTTTTTAAGCCTAGCATCTTGAAGACAAACACTTAGGAGGGGCAATAGCAACCACCAACTTGATTTTCTTTTAATGCCAAAGAAGAGCCAGAAGACTTTCAAGATGAGAATTGCTATGGCTGAAGTGGAAGCTTCATCTAGACAGGACTTACTTATCTGTATTATTTGGATAATTCAGAGTAAAGCACATCCGGACATATTTTATGCTGGATAATCCATGCTTTTACCCAGATTATCCAAATAATGAGAATTAAGAACATAAGAGAAGCCCTGCTGCATCGGTCCACAGCCCATCTAGCCCAGCATCCCATCACACACGGTGGCCCACCAACTGCTCATGAGCATCTCAAGCAGAAACAAGGACAGACCTTCTTCTGATCTTGAATCCCAGCAAATGGCCTTAGAAGCATTCTGCTTTCCCCCTCCCAGCCTGAAAGATGTACCTAGGTATTCATTCTGCTAACCATTGACACATCTGTTGTTCATAAATTTGTCTAACCCTACCTTAAAGCCATCTAGACTGGTAGCTGTTGTCACCTCTTATGGCAGCAAATTTCATAAACCAATGACCCTCTGGGTGAAGAAATACTTTCCCCTTTTGGATCCAACTCTCCTACCCATCAGCTTCATAGAGTGCCCCCTGGTTCTAGTGTTGTGTGACAGAGAAAATAAATTTTCTATACCATGCATGATTTTATATACTTCAATCAGGTCCTCTCTTAAACGCTGTCTCTCCAGACTGAAGAGGCCTAGACGATGCAGCCTAGTTTCATAAGGGAGGTGTTCCAGGCCCTTAATCATTCTGGTTGCCCTTTTCTGCACCTTTTCAAGTTCCACAATATTCTTTTTGAGGTGTGGTGACCAGAATTGTACACAATATTCCAAATGTGGCCTCATCATAGATGTATAAAGAGGCAAAATGACACTTGCTGACTTGTTTTCTATTCCTTTCCTAATTATTCCCAGCATTGAATTAGCCTTTTTCACTGCTGCTGTGTACTGGGTTGACACCTTCATTGAACTGTCCACCAGAACCCCGAGATCCCTTTCCTGGTGTGTTGCAGAAAGCTCAGACCCCATCAGTTTAAAGACATAATCTGGATTTTTGGTCCCAATGTGCATTACTTTGCACTTGTTAAGATTAAAGCACATTTGCCACTTGGTTGCCCACTCACCCAATGCTAAGCGATCCCTCTGGAGCTTTTGGCAATCTTTTCGGTTTTAATTACCTGAAATAATTTAGTATCATCAGCAAACTTTGCTATTTTACTATGTACCCCTTCTTCTAGATCAGTGATGGCGAACCTTTTGAGCTTGGTGTGTCAAAATTCACAAGAAAACCTAGTTTAACTCGGGTGCTGTGTCACATCTAGAAAGATCCACAATTTTGTGATATTTGTAGCTCTAGTAAAAAAGTTATATTTTTGATATATGTGTTTTATTAAAAGCAAAAACAAATAGTTCTTTACATTAGTGACTTTTGTTGCTGAATTTCGTTTACTAATATTCAGTTGAAAGTTGGTATTTCGTACACTTCAAGAACAAGCAAGCACTACACACCCAGGTGCCAGGGTGACCATGTGTGTCACCCAAAAGGGCTTGGTGTGTCACCTGTTACACGCGTGTCATAGGTTGGCCATCGCTGTTCTAGATCATTGATGAATAAATTAAAAAGCATTGGTCCCAACATTGAACCTTGGGGGACCCCACTTTTCACCTCTTTCCATCCTGAGAATTGGCCGTTAATTATTACTCTCTGCTTCCTGTCCTTAAGCCAGTCACAAATCCAGGATAGAACCTTTCCTTTTATTCCATGGCTGATGAGTTTACTCAGTAGCCTTTGATGTGGGACTTTGTCAGAAGCCTTCTGAAAGTCCAGGTAGACAATGTCTACTGGTTTGCCATCATCGATGTGTTTGTTGACACTCTCAAAGAATTCCAGCAAGTTTGTAAGCCATGATTTACCTTTGCAGAAGCCATGCTGGCTTTTGTTCAGCAATGTTTGCTCCTCCATGTGCACACTACTTTTGTCTTTAATGATGGTTTCCATCACCTTACAACATGGAACTGATGTTAAACAAACTGGTCTGTAATTGCCTGGATCACCCCTGGATCCTTTTTTGAAGATTGGTTTTTCATTTGCTATCCTCCTCTCTTCAGGTACACAGCCTGATGTTAAGGACTCTTGGATGAATACCATCTGGTCCTAGAGACTTGTTAATTTTTAGTTTATTAAGACATGCAATGACCTCTGCATCCACAGATTCATTAACCACGATATCAGTTAACCAGCTAATGCTGCTAAAAACATTTGATTAATTAGATATTTTTATTTTTCTCCTAATTTTTCTCCTTTATACATCTGCATTATACATAATTCTGAATACGGTTACAGTCTAACATTTGTAATTCATATATTTTTATTAAAATCTCAGCCCAGAATATTGTAACTTTGGGAGAGGGGTAAATGTTTAAACGAAAAATTATACAGAATGTCTTCATGTTAATAGTCTGGAATTTTGGGGGAGTTTTTGGGTATTTAATTAGAAGACAAACTATACAATAACTGAAAACAAATTTTTAGAACTCAAGTAAAATGTATTTCTTGTTTCTTTTTCAATAGGTAGAAAACAGACCAAAATACTATGGACGAGAGTAAGTAATACATTCCTTAAATTTATTGCCTTAATCTAAAAGTAAATATATTCAGACATAAAAAGAGCAAATATATTCATTAGGGATGTGCATGATTTTTTTTTTTTTGCATTTGAATTCGGTTCGAATCAATGTTAAACATTCAATTTGATTTGAATGTTTAGAATCCAAATGCAACTAAATCTGATTGGAATCGAATACATTCGAATCTGTTCATTCAAATGTTAGATTCGAATCTGAAGATACAAATGTCAACAACACTCATATATGTCATATGTATCTGTATGCATTTCTGTTTTGCACAATGTATGTGATATTAAGGTAGGACAAAAAGACAATAATATGGAGCAAAAATAATAGAGAAGAATGAAGTGATGTACAGTAAACGCAATTGAAGCAGAAATAAACAGACGTTTGGTCTTTAGTGGATCAGCTCCACATTATCTTAGTGAAAATAGTGAAATTCAACAGGGTTGCTCTCCTTCTTTCTTTCTCCTGCAACCAATCATCTCTTGGAGCAATCAAGATTGGTTCCTTCCTAATCTTAGGAATTAACCCAGGCCCTTTCTGTACTTATCTTTTGATTCAGATCTAGGAGCTTCTGGAACAGATTCTGGACCTTCTCATCTGCACATTAATACAGATCAAGGAGGCCTGGGCCCACATTAGTTTGGCATAGACCCGGATTTGGATTAAGAGGTGCTTAATCCAGATCCGTTGTGGACCCATTTCATCATATCTACCCTACATGCATTTATGGCTGGATTGTAGAAGAGTACAAAAATATTGTGGGGGGGGGGGAATTGGGAAGGAAATAAATAAAAGTTAGATACAAGAATTATTTGGACAAAAGAAAGATGTTTACTGTATACATTTGACCAACAGATTCAAAAAGAAAACCACTATATTTATACATCAACTATTAATGGCAGCAAAGGCAGTTATTGTAAACAATTGGAAAAAACCCAAGGAAAGAAAATTATAGGGTTGGTGTACAACCCTTTATATAGCAGAACAGATGCTTTTTGATTTCCTAAGGGAAAAGTGATTAAGATATATGGGGCACCAAATCACAATATTGGCAATAACTACTTGGAGGAAAGTATTGACCTATCTAAGGAGAAAGGTGAGGAACCCAATGGTTCAAGGAACAATAAAAGCAATCTCCAGTATGGAAACAGTATGGAATCTGAGTATGGCATCCCGGCTGGGGTGGGAAGAGGGAGGGAAGGAAGGAAAGCAATTGTATATCAAAAATAAAAGAAGTATAATATGTAAGAGATAGTGCTAGTGTAAATTTGAGATATATGTAAACTATTTGAAATTATTTTTAAAAAACAAATCATGTCTACAAGCAGACTAGAACTACTTAGGGGTGATTTTCATGGGAACTACTGAGGGGTGATTTTCAGCACATCACCAAAAAGCACCTCCCCAGTTCTGAGGCTATGAACTTTTCCTAGCCTTCAGAAGTGTGGGCCAGATCAATGCCTTCAGTATAGATGGCACTGATCCGGCTACATATCCACAAGTTATTATGGACCCACAGATCAGGATTTACTGATGGTAAGTGCAGAAAAGACCTCGGATTGAAAAGGGTTTATCATTTTGAAAATGTACTTCAGTTGAGTTTTAAGAAATTCAAATAACTGTAGTAGGAGACAGCCAGATGCCAGCTACGTAGCATTAGGTTAAAATCAAGTAAAATCAACTTGGAAGCTCTTAATTATAGAATTGTTGGTATAAGGACGGACAAGAGAACATACTTGATTTCTCTTGAAGGAAATACACTTTGTTGTATGTGGGGAAATGGTGTGCTAAGGAGCAACTTGGAAAGACCTCATCCAGCAGAATTATGTACAGGAAGAAAAGCCAGCATCAGGAATCGATTTACATCTTTCTCAAACTTTCTCTTCCTGTACATCCCAGTGCATTTGGTTAGAGGCATTTTTACTTCCATCCTTCACTTGTGTCAATTATTATGATATTCTTTTCAGATCTCAGCAGTAATATAGATCTTTTTAAAAATAACATCGTTGTGCTGTTTATATTTTAGTACACAGTGGCCATAGGTGTCAGTATTCTTGTATGAACACTGACGGTCTCAGACCAGTATTGTGATTCTCAGCACTCCATGGTATGCGATCCTACCTGTTAAGACAGATGCTGGTGAATGTTGACAGTTCATTGAAGGAACATTCAACAACATTTTACTGGATGTACCTCTGAACATTTCAGTATTCATAGCATTCATCCAGGACTGTTAACATTCATACGTGAATGTTGATGTTCGTCACAACTTCTACCACGTTGTCATTTTCCAGTTACTTCCATTGTGGTGTGCATTTTTAGAGATACTTCAGTCGATTGAGAGTATTTTATGTTTAGACAATGGGACAAATATGTGGAAATTATCTACAGAAATAAACATTGTGGTTTTCAAATTTAAGACCTGATAAAGTTTTGGCATGCTGTAAGGGTTTCTCATTGGAGGAAACTGTATACACACTTGATGCTGAATGCAGTGTTAAATAAAATGGGTTTCCTTTATTAACATAATTCATTTGGTCTGCAATAGGTTGGCACATATATGTACATATATATATTTTTTAAAATTAGCAACTACTAGTAAAAAGTAGTAAAGCTGCATGATAAGCAGAGTAATTAACATAATTGTATGCAGGGGTGACTATAATCTGCTGTGCCCTTTTCGGGAAAAAAATGCTATAAAAAGAAAGAAAAGGTGGTGTCTTTCCAAGCTGTATTTTTATTTGAAACAATTATTTTCCTCTGCTTATAAAGATGGACTTTGTCTTTCAGGTTTCATGGGATGATATCAAGAGAAGAAGCAGATCAATTATTGAGTGTCGCAGAAGGGAGCTATCTTATTCGTGAAAGCCAGCGGCAACCTGGAACATATACTTTGGCTTTAAGGTTTGTAATTAATATTTCATTTCTAGACTATTAGAATATTTATGAATACTCTTGGCGGTGATATTAGGATTAGCTACTTTCCAATTTATTTATGGAATGCCTTGAAAGAATCAAGGTTTAACTGAATTATATTTTTATGGCCTAGATCTAGTACCTTCAAAGTCCTTTAACAGGCAGCTGAAACACTAGGGGACTGTAAACTCTAGTCAAGTATTTACTTTAGATCTTCCCTTTCATTTTACTCCTCTGCTTCTACTTCTTTCAGTCTTCTCCTCACAAAAGGTGGATTGTAAGTTCCTTGGAGGTAGAGTCCTCCTTTTTCTGCTTTGAGTATTAAGTAGAATATGCTGTTTTAAAGAAAATAATGGAAATGCATTTGAGTTATGTATGCATGAGTATGATCTTTCAATGCAACCAGTGACCTTTTGATACTTTCTTAATATTTGGGAAATTGTATGTCTCTTTTGCTTGTATTTGAAGCCAAGTGCCTTGGCCTCTAACCCAGTGATAAACTGTAGGGCAAGAAAGACTGCATTCAGATGCCTTTATTACTTATTCCACTATATTTGAATATTCCAGAATAAAGCATGGATATTTCAGAAAACCCAAGCGTAGCAGAGTAAGTAACCAGCTGCCAAACAGTGGATATGAGCACACTGAACGCTGGGGAAAAGTTGTAAAACAGCCTATCTTTCAAAGTGACCAAACTTGTATCTACCACAGTGTTCATGCAGTGTGGATATGAAGCCATTTGGGAAAGAACATAAGAGGAGCCCTGCTGCATCAGGCCACAGCCCATCTAGTCCAGTGTCCTGTCGCACACAGTGGCCCACCAATTGCCCATGGGCATCTCAAGCAGAGACAAGGGCGAACCTCCTCCTACTCTTGAATCCCAGCAAATGGCCTTAGAAGCATCCTGCTTGTCCTCCCAGCCTGAAAGATGTAGTTAGGCATCCATTATGTATTTCCTACCTCACTCCTCCAGGCATCTATTTGCTGATTTTACTCTGGGTTAAAATTCCAGTTTCTCAGAAGCTGGTTTTCAGTTTTGAGACTAGCCGTTTTCAGTATTCTCCTTTTTGTATTCTATCACTAGCCTTTCAAGATACTGTCTCTTTTAATTTGTTCAGTCAAATCCATTTGTCCTTTCCCTCCAGGATTCTAAAGCAACTGTCAGGAAGTGAGTTTAATTTCCTTAATTGACAAGGCAGGTCATTACATAGCTGAGGCATACTGTTGATGTTTACCCATAACATATGCAAGTGTGGAAAATGGCTTTTCAGTTTGGGCTTGAATCAGGCAAAACCAAACCGTTTCTAGTTCAGTTCAAGGTAAAACAAGTTCAGCCAGTTCAGCCATATGGGGCAATAGGAAGGCTGAACCTTCCTTAATGTCTGTGATACCACTGCCTGTAGCAATAACAATTTACCATCCAACCTTTGCCAGCTGCCACAGGCTGGAGTAGAGAATGGTATTCCTTCAGTTTGTTTTCAACCAAGCTGGCAGTTTGGGACTGAACACATCATGTTATGCCATGCCTAGCCCAAAATAAAACTTATTCTTACATAGGCCCTGGATACACCATCTCATTTAAATCTTTCAAGGAAGGCAGCTGTACCCAGGTCATTTTCTGCCTGGAATGGTCTGCCCTTACCTGGGTTCGTGTGCCCAGGGTTGGGGGGCAGTGGCGGGGGGGGCAGAGGGAGTCCCAGCAGGGAGGGGATTGGGCAGCAACCAGACACAGAGAAGTGAAGCAGAGAAGGTTGGGGAGAGTGAGGCAGCAGGGCAGAGGGAATCTCAGTGAGTCAGAGAGGGATGGGGCAGCAGGGCAGAGGGTATCTTGACACTGTGGAGGGGGGCAAAGAGACAAGAATTGGAGCAGAGGCTTGCCAAAGTTTGCTGTTTTCTAGGCAGCAGCTGGAGCAGGGATGAGGGCCTCTTGGCTCCGGTGAGGGTCCAAGTTATTTCCCTTCACTTGAGTCCACCCAGATTCAGTGCTGAGATAATCCATATAGCAGATAGTCCCAATCAGGGAAGGAAAATTTGCATAAAAATGGATGCAGACTTTCAAGTGTAATCTCTCCGGACCCAGGACAGCCTCTATTCTGCTAAAAGGTAAGGTATAATCACGGTCATAGAGTATTTTTAAAATCTCTTTCAGCTGAATTATAACTATGAAGTCTTAAGTACAGAACTGACCTGTTCCAAGAAAAATAGCTAGATTGCCTCAACAAGATCTGCTCTTTTTTTTTGCTGAACTTCTCAATAAATGTGTTGCAAACTTGGCACCATTCTGACTTACTCAAATCCATCTTTAGTTACATATGGACAAGCAGGTGACTGTTGTATTATAGGTGACATTCACAGCTGCCACCCGCTTCATTGAATGTGTGTTGATCCTGAAGGTTATGATCAACTTCCAGTTGCTGAGCTGAAGGAGGAGGGAAGTATTCTTTCCATGTTGTGGTAATGGATTTCCTACAGGGATTTGGTTGACCACTGTAGGGAGGAAAACAGACTAGGTGGCCCTTGGGGTCATCAACCAGGATAGCTTTATATGTCAGCTCAGCTGATGAACATCACCGAAACAGTTCCTTGCATTGTACATTAAGCTGAAAGTAACTCAGAGAACTTTCATTAATTTTTCTCTATCTTTCATGCTCTTGTTGAACTACAGTATTTTTAATCTTTGAGCATCAGTGTCTCTTGCATCTGGATTTTCCAGGTTTTCTAGTACACGTTCCAATCCTAACAGGAAAAGAAACAGCAGACATCTGTTTTGTTTCAACCTCTTGAGCATCTCACCCAGGCATCTTTCACTTTCTGACTTGGCTCAAAGTCTTCCATTAGTCATGACATTAATGCTCTTGCTTGCTGCAAGTATTCATTGTCTGTGGTAGATATTAGAAAAACAAGCAGCAGCTTCACTATTTTCAACACCATTACACCCTTTTTGTACTATCTTCCGTTGGATACATGCTAGGGAACATCTCGGCACATGTACTGGGTCTGGCTGTTGCAAGAAGAGAGGTGGGAAGGTGGACCTTTGTCCTAATCCAGCAAGATTTGTTTTATATTTTTACATTGTCTTATAGCTACTACGCTCTTCATTAGCAAACTAAATGAAGATTAAATAAACTAAATTACCACAATCCCTTTAATTTTATACTGTTTTATAAACTAATATGTAATTTTTCTTTCGTCTTCTCAGTTGGTTCAGAACTTTCCTTCCTTGTAACAAAAATTGTTCAGACGTTCCAAAGTTGTGTCCCAAGCCTGGTTGCTGAAGTATAATAGATTTTTGTCATCCTCCTTAAAAAGCTTGAACTTTTCCATTCAGTATTCTTACATTTATTTTAATGTATTTTTGCAATTTTAAATGATATTGGAAAAAAATCCAGTATCCTGCATTCTTCTTCGATGTAAATATTACTGCTTAATCTTTTAAGCATAAAACCATAAGCTGTCACATGCTGCACATGGAGAAAAAGAAACAGCAGTTCCCTCATACCTACGAAATCTTAACCACAAATTATTCGGGAAAGTTTTTTTCTCTCTCCCCCCCCTGCTTGTTCCTCATTAGTTGCTGAGCATAATTTCTGCAAGATTTATGATAGCATTTATGTCCTTCCCCGACTGCCCCCAAAGCCTCTGTAAATCATTTATGAGTAACAATATTGGAAAGACAACTTTGATTCTCACAAGATATCTGTTAAGAACAAAGATTTTAAAAAAGGTATCTGTTGTTCTCTTATCGAGCAGTTCTGGAATTTTTAGAATTTCTTCCTCTGACACTTAAGTTCTTAATTTTTGGACTGAGGTCTAAAGAGTTTGATGAGTCTAAAAGTACTAATTTGATTGTCCATCCGTATGTAGAATGAGACCATTAAAGTATTTTGTCAGAATTCCCATGCAACGTACAGTCTTGAGTAGAGGTATCTGAACAGGCAATCTTTTACTAGCAGTATTAATACTATTTGTATTTGCTGTTCTTCATAGGAATATCTGATTTCCAATAGCAGTTAAAGTGAACAGGAACTGAAACTGACATTATCCTAGAAATGGAAAACCTATTTCAAAGAAGGTATTTTTGGACAGCACGTGTTATTTATCCTTGATCTTTGACTGTACTGTCAAAGCTTGATGGGAGTTGATGTGGGATGGGGAAGACTCCTCATCTGTGTGAACATCTTTCTCATCAGTGACTCTAGTATGGCAGGGTGTTTGCATGCTCAATCATGAGTAATAAAATGAGATCATTCTACAGTATATTTCATCCATCTGAATCCAATCTTTTTTTCATGGTTGAAACTGGATGTAGGAAGGTCATTGGTTTAATAAAGGAGTGGATGAAGCCGTAGCCTATCTAGTCTAGATTCCTTTCTCACACAGTGGCCCACCACTTGTTTCTGCACATCACAAGCAGAAGACAAAGACAAACTTTCACCTGCTCTTGAATTCCTGCAAATGGCCTTTACAAGCCTGCTACCTTCTCTCCAACCTGGAGGCAGTACCTAGGCATCCATTCTGGTAGCCATTGACAACACCTGTCCTCTCTGATGATGTGTTGCACATGGCACTAGTCCAAACTGGCCAGTGTTCATTTTAGAGGTGAAATTTGGCATCTGCACTAGCTGCTGTGACAGCAGCCTTGCAGAACCTACAAGTGGTATTTGCACCACTAATCTTAGGTTGACCCAAGTGGCTTTTTTTGGCCTAAGTCTTTCATCAGCCTTTAAATTATTTTGGTTTTACATCTGCATTTAGTTAATCTGTACTAAATGTAGATGTACAGATCTGATATCAGATATTCTAAGGACCTGTGCACTGAATTGATTTTTTTTCTTTTTTTGTCTTTTCCCTATTTTTGTTTTTACTTTTACTGACCGACAATGTATCACTTAATCCATAGTAATTTTCATACACCGCAATTTAAGTTTTAGATGTGATTTTCTTTAACTTGTATTACACAAATGCATGCTACATGACGTATTTTTATTTAGGTCAATCAGATAGATACAACAGTCATTTGGGAAAACAGTCAAAGCAAAATATTCAAAAAGTCCCCCTTACCTGTTAAATACAAAAGCTTGTATAGAGTTCAAAAAACATGATTATGCAGTAAATTTTAGGGCACTACCCCCCAGCAAAAAAAAAGAAAAAAGAGAAGAAAACTTGCAGAAACCAGGCCAATGTTATACATCATGGTTTGCCTGGGAAGATTAAAGATAAAAGAGATACAAAACAACCCCATCTTCAATACATTTCATAATTTTTCAACCTACTGATGCGAGTGAAATATTTGTTTCCAACAGCGGTAGTTAATGACCTGGGTGGACAATCCTATTTAGGGCTATGCACAAATACAATTTTCGACATTCGATTCAATTCAAATATTTGAATGTTTAAATTTGAATGAACAGAGAAAAAACAAATGTATTCAAATCTGAACCAATTTGAATACATTCGTATCTATTCGTATGAATATTTGATTTATATTTGATGATACGAATGTCGACAACATTCATATGTGTCCTCATGTCTCCGTACGCATCCTGTTTTTATCCCATATGCATCCCATTTTCGCCCCATATGTATTTGTATAAATGCGTACAGATACGAATAAGATGCGTACGGATACATATGTAATGCATACATATCCGTACACATACGAATGTCCAAATAATTCATACGAATGATTTGAAACATTCAAATCTGAATGTTAAAAAATGAATGTATAGACATATGATTGGAATTCAGATGTCTGTATTAGAACGAATTTGATTGAATTTTGAATGTTTTGAATGTTCTTACACACCCCTAATCCTAGTGGGACTTTTTTCCAATCAGTGATACTCTGTATGTTTTAGAAAATGCTCGCACTTTCTATGTGACACATAACATCTCAATACAGGGCTAGATTGTTGCCGTCTGAAAAAGTAGCACAAAATTAGAAAGCTGTTTTTTGTCAAAGAATATAGGATTTGGAAGGAACGTTGAAAATAACCATGATGACTTTTGTTTTCAGTTTTCTGCATCTCATAATCAAAGTTTATTAAGGAGTGGTGATGGAGAGACACAGTTATTGCTTATATATCCAAGTGCAAGCAAGAATACATTGCAATGTAAATCAGAAATTCCTTGCAGCTGAAAGTAAGAGAGAATTCCTAATTAATTCCGGAGGGCATTATCTTTGCCTTGAAAGTCAGTTAAACAGTAGGACCTGCTTAATGCCAAGATCTATGACATATGATGACAAAACATCATCCCAGGTGTCAGTTTGGTGGTTGAAAACTTATGTAATAAGAACAATAAGAAGGGAAGTCAGGAGGAATTGTCACAGTGGTAGGTACTGAAGTGCTCTGTGTCCTATTGAAAAGACAGCTACCGCTGAAACACAGTGTTTAGTTGGTTGCCATGGTTTCCTTTCTTGCAAGTCCTGTTGTTTCATTATTGGAAAATAAAGAGGGAAATAAGTCACCATAACATGGAATGGCATGAATCTTGTTATTAATAACCTAATTTGAGAATTATGTGGAAATTTGGAAGGCATTTTTCATAGATGGTGTCTGGTGAAGAGAGACCACACAGACATTCCATGTGAAGTAAGAGATCCCCACGTGTTATGGGTTATTTGCAAATATAACATCTCAGAAAAGAGGCAGCAATGACAGAATGCTAACTCTCAGTCTAATAAAAAGAGGGTCCTCAGAATGAGTTACATGCCACTAAGGCCATTTGCTGGGATTCAAGAGCAGGAGAAGGTTTGCCCTTGCCTCTGCTTGAGTTGCCCATGGACACTTGGCAGGCCACTGTGTGAGACAGGATGCTGGACTCGATGGGCTGTGGCCTCATCTAGTGGGGCTCCTCTTATGTTCTTATACTTTTGGCAAGACAATGATAGAGAAGCAGAAATCTGCATAAGAAACTGAGCACTAGACAGCAGATCTGAGTCCAGGTGGTAATATAGTTGGTGGACAGCAAACACAAATAGCAAAAAAGCAGGTAACTAAGGAAAAAGAGATATGTTAAAAGCAGGAGGAGTTAGATACATGTCCCATGGAGGACATGTGAGTTCCTGGAAGAGGAGTTGCTTTTTCTTGCAGTGGTGTTAGGAAAAAATGGGAATATGCATTCTGTGAAGTGCATAAAGATAAGCAAGATTGAGCTTGAGCATCAGTGATCTCTTTTATCCTCTAAAGCAGGAGGGCAGTGACAGAGGAGGAGAGGCAGCTAGCAAACTTATTAAATAGATGATTTGCTAATGTTTCTCCACTGAGGTGTCTCTTCCTTTTATTTTTCCCAGATTCTCAGGGATCCTTTGCTTGTATTCGGAATCATCTTCTTGAATTAATGAATAATAGATTATGAGGTTGGTTGGTCCCTTTCTGCAGACTGCTGTCTCTTTTCTTCCTAGATGTTCTTGCTATGTTCTTGTTCTCCTTGCCACCTCTCCTGCCTCCCACTGCAATCTGTTGTATTATTGTCACTCTTGTATTCTTTTCACCAGAAATTCCGGATTATCCTTAGCTTTCACCCATGGTGGATTTCCACCTGCTCTCATATCTTCAGTTATTGGCAGCATGGGCAATAACAGTACGTTTGAATAGCAAGGCGATCATTTCTTCTGAAATTTTCTTTCATGCAAAGCAGGAATTATTGGAAGGGAAATCAAGAAGTGTATTCATTGGCCATGCACAGTGCTAAACCTCAGTAAGCAACTGCATGGGTAGCATACAAAAACTGGAGTGTAAGCAATACATTCTGTTTTTCCATCTAATATCCAGGGAATGGCCAAGTAGATTTCTGCACTTACCACTTAATCCAGAGGTAGGAACTGCTAAGATTGCATTGTCTGCACTGCAGTCTGGATCAACAAGTGCCCCATTACATAAGAACATAAGAGAAGCCCAGCTGGTCCAGGCCACTGTCCACCTAGTCCAGCATCCTGTATTGAATGGCTTATGGGCATCTCAAGCAGAAAACAAGGGCAAAACCACCTGCTCTTGAATCCAAGCAAATATCCTTAGAGGCATCCTGCCTGGCTGGACGATGTACCTAGGTATCCATTGTAGTAGCCATTGATACACCTGTCATCCATAAATTGATCTAATCCTTTCTTAATGCTATCTAGGCTCGTTGTTGTTAACATCCATTATGGCAGCAAATTCCATAGACCAATGACCAGGTAGCTGTCTAGCAGAGCCCTTTCAAGTGGTGAATGACCTTGTAAACCTGAGGGAACAAGGCCATTTAACATCTCAGATTCACAGGGAATTGAACGCCACAGGTGAGAATACTCCACAGGGAGCGTCTAGAGAACATCTGTTCCAGGTCCATGGATCAGTTTCAGTTACTGCGGCCTGATGATGCTGGGGTCTGGCCAACCATATTTCCTCTGGAACCTTGCACTGTATGGCTGATAAAAGCTAGCCAGCAGGATGTGACTGGGCGGATCCAGAGAGTGGTGAATTCCTCCTTGAGATGTGTGGTGGTCCTTCTGGCTCTTAAGAAGCAAAGATGTTCCCAACTCATGGCTGTTGAACTGCAAGCATGCTTGGAAGAAGCTCATTATCCAGGCCCATTTCAGTCTCAAATCAGGCCCAGTTACAGCACTGAAACTGCTGGTTCGTGAGTTTCTCCGGGAACCCTGTTGGTTCTCCTGGATCTCTTGGTGGCTTTCAGTACCATCAATCATGGAATTCTTTGGAAAGGTGGATCTTGGGAGTTGAAAACACTGTGTTGCAGTGATTATGTTCCTATCTCCCAGGCCAGTGCCAGAGAGCGGGAGATTCTTTCTCAGTGTCCTGGTGGCTCCCCTGTGGGATACCTCAAGGGTCAATCTTGTCTTCGATGCTTTTAAATATCTATATAAAGCCACCAGAAAAAATGACCAGGAGATTTGGAATGAGATGTCAGCAATATGCTGAATCAGGAGAGGTGGTTGAAGTGCTTGATAGGTTCTTGCAGACAGTAATGGGCTGAATGGAAGCAATAAATTGAAACTGAATCCAGACAAGATGGAGGAACTGTGTGTCATAGGGCCTTAGGTCTGTGAGATAGGGAGGCACTCTGCTTTTGAAGGAGCTGAGTTGCCCTGGAAGGTACTGGTATGGAATCTGGGGATGCTCTTGCACTCTACAATGACATTTGAAGTTCAGGTAGAGGTAGTGGCCAAGAATGGCTACTTCCAGCTCTGGCCAGTTTGTTAGGCCTTACCCTTTCTGGACAGAAATGTTCTGGTGTCTTTCAGATTGGAAAATTGTAATGTACTGTACAAAGGCACTTTTTAAAAGTACAATTTTGTTTTTTACTATTTTGCAAAACAATAATGAAGCTGGCATCACATCTATAAGCATTAAATTTTGCAGTGAAATGTTTGGGAATTAAACTGAAGCAATAGAAGGTCAGTCCTGGCAGGAAATTCAGTCCTGGTTTCTCTTATCCCCTCCCAAATTTAGTGAAAAACATAGTTGCATAAACAGGTGATCACAGCAACAGCAGCATCATGTGTCGTGAGCAGACATTGTAGGATTTGAATGCTACAAAGAAGTTTTCACATGGTGAAAAACTGAGCAGTGTCAGAAAGACAAGCTATAATTTATGTTTTCTTTTTTACCTGAAGTGTCTTTGATCTTTCTTTATCCTTTGCCACATTTGCTTAATGTATTTCCCCCCTAGACTTTAGAAGGCTTCACTGAAACTGATTTGTCTCCAACGATTGCTCCTAATTACTAACATATTTCATTGGAGCTAAAATTAAACTCTTGCAGTGGAGGAAAATTATTGATACTTCTGAATCTTTGTCTTACATTCATGTTCTATTGCTACACAGCCATAGGTGAAGCTTCAACTTATTCGCAATATAATCAGGGAACTGTCAGGTAGACTGAAAGACTTATGAGATACATGTATATCCCAGAATTTTACATACCAACAGATTTACCATAGTGCATGTTTTATTTTTATTTTTCAGCAGGATTATGGAAAGTCATTTATTTATGTCTTCTGTCCTCCGTCAGCAAACAAGAAGGTTGCTTACTTTGAGAAACATCTTGAATACTCTGAGATAGTTCTTTTTATAATTACAAAAGCAATACCTGAAAGACGCTTAATGTAAAAAAGAAAAAGAAAAGAAACTAACCAAATAGCCTAAGAATTAAGTCCTATTGTGCTCATGAGGCTTACTCCTTGGAAGCTACAGTCAGGACTGTAAAATGTCAAGGGAAATTTAAGCTTCCTTGCATTCTCAGACTGGCAAAAAAGCAAAAGGGCAGTCTAATCCTTTTTCATAAGCTGGACCTCTTCACACATGCAACTAGTGTATTCCCAATTACCAGACCCTGATAGTTAATTTTAGAATCACTTTCATTTTCAAATAAATTATTTTTGTTTCATGCCCTTTTTCATATTGAGGAGCAGTTGTGTTCCCCTTAATACCCCTAATGCTACTTCTAAATCAGTTTCCCTTCTTCTTCTTTTATCTGTTAGTAATTTGTTGAGATGAGGCTTCTTCTTAATTAACCATGGATTATTTATAAAGAGAGGTGGCAAGGTCTCCAAAGATAAATTATCAATAGGTTATACTACCACAGTTGTTCTGAAAATTCTTTTTTTCTTCCCATTCCACTCCACTGAACTCAAAGGAACATCAATAGAAAGGTAAGAAATGAATAGGCAAATTAAAGGAAAATGATTAGCTCTCAATTCATCCACCGCCCCCCGAAATACTAACCAGAACAGGAAATGAAACATATTTGGCAATTTAGCAGGATCTAAAAGAGGTGTTACATAGCTAATAAAAACACAAAACCTGGCCAACTTTATTTAGCCTATTAATTTTCTTGACCAAGTTACATAAAGAAGATATACAGAATGTGATCTTAATTACTCTTCAGGAGTATCTGTTGTGAGATGCCCTGTTGGCTATAAACTTTGAATTTACAGTAAAATGAAAGCTTTTAGAATGTATATTATAAACATCTCAGTTTATGCTGCTGTCCAGTACAGATTTTTCTTTGAAACTACACTCTGCATAAGTTTATAAATAAGGCAGATTTCACTTAGTTGAAACAGCAGTAGCCTATAGATCAGTGATGGCTAACCTTTTCAGCTTGGTGTGTCAAAATTCACAAGAAAACCTAGCTTAACTCGGGTGCTGTGTCACTTCCAGAAATATCCATAATTTTGTGATATTCGTAGCTCTAGTAAGAAAGTTATATTTTTGATATATGTATTTTATTAAAAGCAAAAATGAATAATTCTTTACATTTGCTAAATCTTCAATTGAAAGTTGGTATTTTGTACACTTCAAGAACAAGCAAGCACTACATGCCCAGGTGCCAGGGTGACCAGGTGTGTCACCTAAAAGGGCTTGGCGTGTCACCTGTGACACGCGTGTCATAGGTTGGCCATCACCGCTATAGATTGTGACTGTAGGAAACGCAAGCAGGGCATGATTTAAATGGCCACTTTTGTTGCCTAGGACTACCTCCCAGGAGGTAGCACACCCTATTTGCGGGGGGGGGGGGGGGTTTCACCTGCACTACTTCCCATCCTCCCCAACCCACAGTTTCCACCCGTGGCCTACCTGGCTGAATCCTGTATTTTGAATGCATGCCTTACATACGAAAGCTGAACACTGCAAAATAATACTACAAATGAAGGGCTTCTTCAGCTATGGTCGTATGTAGGCTTTCATGGCCAGATTCAACTTCATTTGTAGCGGTTTTGGGGCTGTAATGCCATTTTCCAGGTTTCTTCTGAGAACCTAAGCTTTTGGATATTTCTGTAATATCCATCTTCAGAGGATTTGACTTTTGGAAGGGTCAAAAGCGACTCCAAAAGCCAAATCCTCTGAAGACGGATATTGCAGCAATATCCAAAGGTGTAGGTTCTCAGAAGAAACCTGAAATGTGGCACAACAGCTCCAAAAGTGCTACAAATGAGTTTCTTCTGCTGTTTCCTGAAAGGCATGTACAAGAGAGCCTGTAAATTAATGTGTGACTGGTGTACGAATACATACGAAAGTGCGTATGGATACATGCGTGGTTTGCGTGTTTTCATATATTCAACAAGTGTGTAAAAGAGGTTCTCCCGCAGATATATTGTTCAAATCTCACCTAAAAATTATTGTTAAGTCAGCTGGTATTTCTTCCCCTGAAATCTGTTCGTATGCAGTTCAAATTAGGACTTCAAAGTCATATTTAGTCATTTCTGTAGAAACAGACAGTAGCCATTAAGGATCTGCTATGACATTACTGCTGCTGTATTTTTTCAAAACCTGATCATTCTGAGCATCTTTCCTGCAGAGGTCAGACAAAACCAGCTTAGGGGCCTTTCTCCCCTCACCTATAATCTGGAACAGAATCCCTTGTGGTTCTCTTCAAGGCGTCTTCTGACCACATGTTAGTGTGGATTGGAGAAGCCCTGTCCACCACTGGTTTGCTTCCTCTTCACAAGATGGAGAATGATCCAGTTCAGGAGACCCCTGATCTGGGTTACCAGTAGTCCTTGACATCAAGGACTACAACCAGCTCAAACTACAAGGGGATCTATTTCAGTGGAGAAGCAAAGGGCACTGCCAAAATGGGTTTCCCAGGGTCCCCAAAGTTAGGAACTTTTGTTCCTACTGTCAGAACAAAGCCTGTGTGAGCTTCAGGGCTGGTATGGGAGCTGGTGTGGACAAGCATCGCTATGCCCATGGCATTGTTTCAGGCCACACCTTGTTATGGTTTGAACCAGAGGACCCAATGGTTTAGATCATGGACAGTTAAGTGCAGAAAGACCCTACGGCTTTGGAAAAAACAATCTGTAGAGGCAGCAGTGCCTACTTCCACTATACTATCTTAGATCAGAAAGCAAACCAAAGGCAATATTTGCACAGTTACAGAGTAAAGAAGCAACAGAAAACTTGAGCAGATGTTCTGAGTAAAGATTTCAGGTGAGAAGTAAGTTATTATTGTGCCAGGATCCGTAAACCTTAGTACAGCTGAATTGCAGCATGTTTATTATCCTGTAATACTGTAATTATATTTTCCCCTCCTTTGTCTCTTCTTGAAAAACCAGTAACTGTTCAAGCAGTAATAGGAAAATTGCATATTTTTGCCTGTTCCCCCTGCCCCCCAACCTCCTGGCTATTCATTGAATTATCATATGCTGTAAGATTTCTCAGTGCTCGTAAAACCTTTTGAAAATAAAGGGCAAAGCTTCCTGCACTTGAGTGATTTCATTCTGGTCTCTAATAAGAGTAGGTCTGTTTCCCAGTATTACTTAGAACTATTCTGTTACAATGGCTCAACTCTTGTTGTAATAGTTCAATCCTGTTTCTTTCCTCCTATTTTAAAACAAAACAAAACTAAGCTTACTGGCATGAAAAACAGGCAGGCGCTGCTTTGGAACTGGGACATCTTTTTGCTTGTCTTTTGGACTGCCCTAAAGAGGTAGTTTGAGTGGCAATGATAGCATAATCACTTCAGCTATGTGAAAGACTTTTTGCTGTGTCAGGCAAGTTACTCTTTAACCAGATTCTTTAAAAACTACATAAATGAGCTTCACCAGGAAAAAGACAGGGGAAGTGCAACCCTGTTGGTTTTCCTGGATCTCTCGATGGCTCCTAGAATGGATACCTAGGTACATCCTCCAGTTGTCTCCAAGTGGGGGAGACAGACAGGATACTTCTAAAAGCCATTTGTGGGATTTGAGAGCAAGTGAAGGTTTTGCCTTTGGCTTCTGCTTGAGATGCCTATAAGCAATTGGTGGGCCACTATGTGGGACAGGATGCTGGACTAGATGGGCTGTGGCCCAATCCAGCTGGGCTCCTTTTGTGTTTTTATCACATCACACTAGAACTAGGGGGCACTCTGTGGAGCTGATGGGTAGAAGAGTTAGCACCAACAAGGTGAAGTTTTTTTGATGCTGTCATTGGTTGACAAAGCTTTTTTATTCTTCTCCCCACACCGAACACCCTGTGAGGTAGGTGGGGCTGTGAGACCTCAGAAGAGGGCTGTGACTAGCCCAGGGTCACCCAGCTGGCTTCATGGAGAAGAGGGGAATCAAACCCGGTCTTCCCAGATAAGACCAGCTCTGTAACTACTAGACAGAACTGGCTAAAGTGAAGTTTAAAGTTTTGCCTTTGTCTTCTGCTTGGGAATGGCCAGAAACAATTGGTGGGCTGCTTTGTAAGACAGGATGCTGGACTATTTGGATTGTGGCCTGATCCAGCAGGGATCCTTTTTAAGTCCTCCTGGATTAGGCCCTCATTGTTACAACTGCAGAGCAGTTCCTTTTAAAACCATTTCTTGTTACGCATGCTCTGCAGCAAAAGTGGAGAGAAATATGAAGACCTTTATCCACACTTCTGTGCCCCGGTTTCCCTATATGTTGCTCTAGGCAAGGATTTCCTACTGAATAGGGAACAAAAGGTTTCATGAAAGGACTGTACCATTTTGTGTCTGCCTGATTATGCAACAGTGGGAGCTAGTTTAGAGAATCCCGTTCTGCTGCCTTTGACTTCTGTTTTCCTCTTGAAATACAATGGAGTGATAGGAAATCCAGTTGACTAGACCTCTGAAAAACCCCTGACCTTGCAATGCCTCTGGCACAAGCTCAGAGTATGAGGATTTCAATGCTATAGATGTCTGAAGCCACTCCAGAACTGTCTTTCCAGCCTGTATAATTTATTCCATCCGGCTAGTCAGTTTGAAAGACCAGGCAAAGCTATTCCAAACAACTTTTAATACAACTATGTCATTTATTTTACATCTGCTGCCTGCAAATAAATGGACAATGGATCCATTAAGGATCTCTTAATGACATTGTCAAAGTCCATTTTGTATGTTCCTGAAATAACATTTCCAGTGAGCCTCTGTTAAGACATAGGCCCATGTAATTATATACATCTAATTTCCTGTTTAATAAACAAAAACAGCTGTAAAAGAAGCTGCTGTGATTACTATGTTCTTGTGGAATATTATAAGATTTTTGTAAAATGTGAAATTATGTTTTCTGGCAGTAGGCTCTAGTAAAATGTCTACTGAAATATGAAATACAGCTCTGAAAAGCAATACTAGATTTGAATAATTATGTAACATTTGCTGGGTCTGGGAAAAGGCTTCATTTTGCAGTTGATGAACGTGAAACCTAATTGGTGCAAGATAGGCTACATCCAAACCCCAATTATTTATTCCACTACCTTTTGATATTTCGGAATAAAGCATGGATATTCCAGAATATCTGTGCTTTATTCCCAAATATCCCCGTAGAGCAGAATAAGGCTACTTCCAGACGGGATGAGTATAGTGCCATTATGGTGCTGCTATGGTGAGGTCACCTCACATTATCATAAACTACCCCACCAAAGCCCTGTTTTCTCGTCTTTAAAAAGGGCCCTTAACTGTTGCTGGAAAACCCAGCACTGGTAGTGGGTTTTCCAGCTTTTGCACTTTTTAGGGACCTACATACCTTTCTGGATGAAGCAGCGATTGGAGCTCTGTCGAGCGCACATTTGTGGAGGCTCAAACAGCTGACCATACATGCGCAGAAAGGGTGATGCATCCATCTTGGAATTCAAATTGCCTGAATTTCCTGCCACCAAAATGTCTAGATAGGGAGCAATAATAGCAAGGGACCAATATTGGGCATTACCACTTCCCATCATTATATCAGGCTACCACCTGGAGGCAACCTAAATAACCATCTGGATGGAACCATAGAGGATTTGGTCTAGTGGTTGGGGAGCCAGATTCTTATCTAGGAATACGGGGATTGATTTTGCCCTCCAGAAAGCCAACTGGGCGACCTTGGGCTGCTCACAGCTCTCTTCTGAATTCTCAAAGCCCCACCCACCTCACAGAATGTTCTGTTGTGGGGAGAAGAAGAGAAAGCTTTGTCAACCGCTTTGAGTCCCCTTAAATGGATGAGAAAAGTGTGATAGAAAAGCCAACTACTCCTACTCCTACTCCTCCTTCTTCTTCAATGCAGCTAGTGAAGGGAAGCATTAGTTGTGATGATTGTATATTGTATAAGTACCTGCCACTTTGGCCAAAATATTTTTAATTTTGGTCAGGTCTGCTGCTAGCATACAGCAATTTGATGCTTCATCAAGAAAGTCTGCAACCACCAGATTGAAAAGAAAATATTTCCAAGCATAAGGCCATCTAGAAAATTAGCTACAGCTAAGCAGGGATGATATGTTGGGGCTGAATTAAAGTAAGAAAAGCAAAGGATTTTATGTCACCTTCAAGATTTATAGATTTATTGTGACAGAACCTTTCATATAGTAGAATAGAATTTACTTTAATGGAGGTATTAGATTCAGATCATATCCTCAGAGATTCAGCAATGCTTCCCCCAAATGGGAGATTTGTATGGGAAGCTCCCAAACCCTTCTGCAGCCCCAAGTCCCTCTCAGGACGGGGCAGAGTTCAGCGAGAGAGCAAGTGCTCAGTTTTATACCTCCAGATAGTACGGGGAGGGGAGGGAAGAGACCATGAATGAAGCTGATCACTGTCGGTCACTGAAAATAATAATTAGCTGAATGAAGCCATGGTTTATTCAGTATAGGGCAGCACCCATGTCATTTCTAAGGCTTCCTGAGCTTCACAGCAGCCAGAAACATACCTTTTGGAAACATAACAGCAACATGCTAAAAACAGCATCCATTTCATTAAGACAAGCCCTCAGCATCCAAAGTGCAGAAAGGTGTTGCTGCTAAATGTGTTCCAGGCTGCCTCTCTTTATCCTTCTCATAGTTTTGTTGTATACTCTTATCCCAATTTTTTTAACTGGGTAAGCAGTGCTTGGTATTGTTCATTATTCATTGTTACCTGCTATGTGCTGATGTTTGGTTACAAAATTGTTGGGTAACCTGTATTCAAAAGAACAAGGCACAGCTATCTCTGTCCTTGGAGTTTTGATACAAACCAGCAGTGGTGCAAACCTCTCAGCATCCTCCAGCTCCTCTCTGATTGTCTCTTTGGTCTTCCAACAGCCTTCTAATCAGAGAGGGAGAGAAGGAGACATGGATTGCAGAGGGCGGGAGGGAGACCAGATCCAGATGCAGGAGTAATTCACACCATGAGAAAAATCTCCTCCCCATAATTTCCAACAGACACCATTGAAAAGGGCCCCCCATGTACCTGGCTAGGTGAGAACAGGGACGTGCAGCACTTGTCTTTGGTGCCTTCTGGGTCTGCATGCCATGGAGCCCATACAGCTGCCTTGGTATGTGCTCCTCTTGCTCACTTCCTTCTCACGCACATTGGGATGCTGCTCCATGGTGGTAGAAGAGGAAACTGCACGACAGGGCTAGAAATGTTCAGCCCAGAGCAGAGCAAGTCACACCAGAATGAACGGTGGTTTGCAAAGAGGCAAACCTCTGAAGTGTGGGAACTGTATGTATGTCTGTCCATGTGCGCACATGCGCACACTGTACATTTGTGGGGTTCAAGGCAGCAAATATTTGATGGTTGAAAAAGGATTGGGAAGACACAACTGTGGCTGGAGCAGGAAAGACTGGAGAGCAGGAGTGGGAAGCAGGTGCCTCCTCTCTACCAAGGCTTAGTGGCTGTGGAGGCAGCTGTGGGCAGGTGCTTTGCCAAGATATGGGCTCCAGGTTACTAGCTTCTAGGCATAGATTCTTTTTAAGGCCTGAATGCAGTGACACAAGCCCTGAAGCCATGATTGGTTGATCATGCTTTGTGTTGCACCAGAAAGTGTATTTCATGCCTTCCAAACCAACCAGAGCATGATGCCATAGTTTAGAGTTTGTTTCAGTTCTCACCATTTATGCTTGTCAGGGTAATTCTAGATTCAGAAGGGCTCTGAGTGGTGGATCTGTACCCCTACGTGTGTGCCTCCCTTTTGTTATGCATTTTCATGTGCTATATTTCTGCTTTTATTTTTGTATTTATTCTTTTGATTTTAATTGATCTTGCAATTGCCTTGAGATCGTGTGGTTAAAAGACGTCACCTTGTTGGTCCTAATTCTTCTGCCCAAAGATGTGACTACATCTTCTGAGGCTGTTGGTCACCAGAATTTGTTGCAACCATTCTAACTTTCCAGTGTTCAAATGGGAAATTTCATAGGTGCAAATTTCTCCTTGTTTTTACAACAAACTGTAATTTCCAGCTCAGACCATCACATCATCATCCAACTGATCTGATATGTCAGAAAGATTTTTTTTAAAAAAAAAAAACTTAATAAGCACAGCAGTCACAAAAAGCTTGAAGAGTTAGTTCTTGGTCTTTGGCCACAAATAAACAATAGATATCCTATGTTTCTGCCTCACATAGCAGTACTTCTGGCAATAGTTCCACCCTGTGTTATTGTTGGCACTGAAGCATTACTGCACCCTGAATGACCTCTTCAGAAAAGCAACAGGGTGTAGGGATACAGAAATTTCAACAGGTCTTTGCACAATATTCTTTAACAGAGAATCCTTTATTAGAAGAACATCCTTCACAGAAAAGCAACAGGGCAGCAAACTACTTTAAGAGCAGATTTTAGTTTGTCCACAATAGAATTAGCTAAGAAGATAATCCATGTATTTCAAAGCCAAGTACATCTTTACCCTTCAGTTCACTTTTTTCTCTTTTTAATAAGATTTTGATGTGTGTAGAATAGTTAAATCTGGAAAGACTAATGACCATTTCATATTTTCTAACCAGATGTTGCATAGAAAATATTCTAGCCACAGTTGCAAAATCTTTATTGTATGCAAATTCCTCTTACTTGATTTTAAAAAAGATCTTCTGTTCTATTGGGGCAGATTTGGAAATCAAACCAGAAACTTTAGACTTTACTATGATGGAAAACACTTCGTGGGAGAAAAACGTTTTGAATCTATCCATGACCTGGTGACAGATGGATTGATTACTCTTTATATTGAAACCAAGGCAGCAGAATACATTGCCAAGATGACCATAAATCCAATTTATGAACATATAGGATATACCACTTTAAACAGAGAACCTACGAACAAGAAGCATACAGTGGCTGTGAAAGATACACTTGATGGCAAAGAGTCTACGGGAGACGTTGATATTATAGAAAAAAGGGTGAGTTATGCTGAGTAACATTTTTATTCTTCCATCACTTTCTGTAGTTCATAGCATTTCCAGTAGTTACCTAGCACATTTGGTTGAAAAACAACAGGTAGCAATACAGATTTGTGTGCTTAAGGTAAATGATATGACAGGTAATATATTTTCAAGCGTAAACCCTTTGAGTAGTAAGTTGCATTCAATAAATTAAGAACAAAAAAACCCAGCTGATCATAGTTGAAGAATGGTGTGAGCAAAAGTGCATGATATTGTTTTCCCACCCTTTCCATTCCAGAAGGGAGATAGAAAAAACTGAAAGATCAGCTAAGATTATTATTGAACATAATACAGTAGAAATCAAAATTATTTTTTATAAGCACAAAAAGAGGAGTTCATCATAATTTTAGCAGAAATTTAGCAGAAACCAAATTCAGACCCTTTTTCTACTTAGCTGTGGTAAATCCAGGTCAGACAATGAGGTTTAACTGGACCCACCGATCCAGATCTTTTGGAGGCATGGGTTGAAGCGAGCCTTGGTGAGCCCTCCTCCTGACAGCTAGGAGTGAAAGTTCCTAGCCTCAGAGTTTGGGGGGGGGGGGGGTTTCCAGCCATGATCCACTGAATAGCGGCCCACAGTAGTCTGTGGATCAAGGCTTCCATAATCAGGATCTTCTGTCTTGTGGAGACAGGGCGGTCCAGCAGGAGGCATGGCCTCACAGATCTGCATTAATGTGTGGATCTGCGCAGCCTAGAAATGTTCTGCACAGACCTTTAATCCAGATTAAGGTCCATGCAGAAATGCCCAGAGTTTAGCTTTCTGTGGATATAGAACTGTTCTGCCCTGTGTCTGACAAACTCAGCCTAAATAAGACATTCCAGAAATGTTTTCCTTCAGGAATTCATCTGCCTAAAAGGTACTTTTCTATTCTGCATCAATCATTTGGTATTCTTTTGAGATTTCCCAAGATGTCTAGGAGGATGAGTAGAACACCCAGGAGAGCAATATTAACTAAGGGGACCAAGAGGGGTGATGCTTGCTGTAGGGAAGTCCCTCCCCTGATATAGAAGTCTATCCCTGGACCTTTACAGTTCCAGACCAAGAACAATGGTTTTGCTCTCAAAAAGTCACCAACAGCAGTAAGGCCAACAATAGAGAAGATAAAGGATGTTGTCTGATGTCAAATGTCTTTTGAGATCCGGTATGTGCAGGCATTTGTAATAGCAACACCAGGGCATCATCGCCTCCAGTGATAACGCTACCAGTGCATACCCTTGATTAATGGTGAGGCCCATACATCACCCACAAAAGATGCAGCTGCCTACACAGGGTGTGCCTTCATCTTCACATAGTGGTTTGATTGCCCAAATCCACAGGTGATTTATGCAGGCCGATGAAGACTATCGCTTTGGATGATCAGCCAGTCTTTGTCAGTTACTCCATCTGTTTGTCCCAGTTACGTAATGCCCTGGTGTACTATCTTTAGCAGGAAGTTATTGCCTTTCCTGTTTAGGGCATGGAAGGAAGTAGTGTCCCAGCTGCTCACCTCCAGTGTCCTTTACGATACAAACATATATTTAACTGCAGACACACACCAGCAGTTCTTTCCTTTTCTTGCCACACTGGTGGAGGAAGGAGAGAATGGAGGTAGTGCTGCTTTCTGGACTAATAGAACGAAGCAAAGTTTAGCACTGTGATATGTGGAGGCAGTGGATGATGACCACAGCACAGATGAGTTGCCTGTGATGATGGAACAGCATGTGGAGGTATGACTATCTGGGCACTTGAACCTCCACCAAGATGTCATGGTCACAGACAACACCAGGAACATCACCAAAGTAGCCAGGAACTTCCATTGGTTTTCAACTGCTAAGTAGCACACACTCTAAATGTGGGTGTGAAGGATGCCATTGGCCTTTATGGAGCAACATCCTCCCATAATCTTCTGGACAGGTGCTGCAAATTAGCAGGATACCATCACCAGAATGTAAAAGGTGGTGGGATGGTCAAGGAGGTGCCACTTGAACATCATCTCCCAGACACACCTGTTCCCCGTGGCATATGTTATGCTATGGTTTTAATGTGTTCATCTTATACATTGTAACCCACTCTGAGACTCTTGGATACAGGGCGGGATAACGGTCCTATAAGCATGGGAGCTCATCTTCAAAGTTATATTGGCAACCAAAGCTATTCAGTCTTAGTTGCCAGTATGGTGGTGCTGAATGAGGAGTTCCCCTCTGCTTTTTTTAACTCACCAGGTTTGGGTCCTTCTCACAGCAACAATACAAGTGCAGCTTCTTGCTGTGCTGCTGCTCTGGAGAGAGGGTTGTGTGCTGTGTCAGTGAATGCAATGCTTATTTTTTAGTAGGCTAACTGGATTCATGGTGAAGGCTGTACAGTATACAAGGGCAAGGAGCTGTTGTGCTTTGAGATTTTGTGGGCGAGTTAGGTGGCAGGGAAAGATGCTTTGAACCTCCCAACTAAGTTGCAAACTATTTGGGCAACTGGTTTATAGTGACTGATTTTTAAAAAATAATTTTAAGAGAACGGTAATATATAATAGCTTTTTTTTTTCTTCAAATTGGCCCTCTTGGATCTCTTGGATCAGGTACAATACTATCTCAGCCATACCAAAAAGGGTTAATAGCCCAGATCTGAAAACTGCTTGGATTTCTCTCTTTCTCTCTCTCTCTCTCACACACAAAAAAACACACACCAAGGTTTGCATTCCTTTGCTATACCTGAGAAGAAACTGTAGCATTGATTCTACTGCCACAGATTAAAAGCCATAAATACTGTAATAATAATAAAAAACCTCTCTCATCAGAGAATTCTGAAAATGAAGCAAAGTGGGAAAATGCCCCCTGAAGTTCCCAGGATTCCATTCAATTGACCCCTGTAGTATAAAATCAGTGAAGTCATAGGATCTGGGCTGTCAGTGGGTAAGTGCATTTAGGGTGTTTTCCACTGTCACTAAGAGTACCCATTAAGTACCCATGAATGGGTACAAAAATGCCATTATGTACCCATTAATGGGCACTTAATGGGTACTTTTAGTGACAGTGGGAAAACACCCTTAATTAGCCATCAAGAGAATTACAAAGGAAGGGAATTTCATACTGACCATGTGAATGGCTGATAGGAGAAATACTTGCTTCAAGGCCTGGGAGCAAATGATCTTAGATAATTCTAAGACTGGTCTTCTTGGTCAGCTAAAAAAAAATGTCTGGAGCACTTACTAATCCCCCCAGGAATCCCCCAGTATAGTCTCCGGAAATCCAGAAATCAGATGCACCAAAGGAGCAAATAAAGCAGAAACGGAGCACATGGTTAATTTTTTATGCCTTTTCCCCACCACCTGAGATTGGCTGAAGACAAGGTAAAATGTATAACGAGTCCCATAGTTCTGTATATCATAATTCTGCTCTTACATGGTCAATAAAATGCAACTTCCATCAAGTGGAGGAAGTTTGAAATCGTGAAAAAATACAGTTTGACTTTTGAAATACATTCTCTTATAGGGATGGGCACAAATGTTCTAAACATCCAAAATTTGATCAAATTTGACTGAATGTGGACATTCGAATTTGAATAGAATGTCTACACATTTGAATTTAAACATTCAAACCAATTTTGAATGTTCTAAAACATTCTTTCAAATTATTCAAAACATTTAAATGTACAGATATGTTTGTATTACATATTTGTACAAATCTCATACGTATCTGTACGCATGTGCGCTGATAGGACCAGACGAAAATGGGATACATAAAGGGATAAAACTGGATGTGTACGAAATGCGTACAGATATGTATAACACATACGAATCTTGTTGATATTCATATCTTCAAATTCTAATCTAACATTCAAACGAATAGTTTTGAATTTATTTGAGCCAAATCAGATTTTGTTGCATTCGGATTCTAAATTTTCAAATCAAATCGAATGTTTGGATATTCGATTCGAATTTGAATGCAAAAAAAATAAATTGTGTACCTCCCTATTCTCTTATCTTGGTATATCAGGCTTCTTTGTTTCTTCAGATTTGGTTTTTCCTACCAAATTCTTGCATAACACAGTTCTGTACTGCCCTGTGATTTATGAAACAAAACTGCAGTGTGAAATTTATTTCCTCATTCATTTAGTGTACATTTCCTCCGTTGCTCAGAGGTCTTGGGACAGACATAAACAATAAGAACTAATATAAGCTAAAATTATAAAAAGGTTTCTAAAAACACTTATAAAAACAAGATTAAAAATAAAATTTAAAGCTCAGTAGAATAGTTCCAACAATGGTTTGTGGGGAAAAAAAATCACAAAACCAAACATTTTAAAGGTAAATCCTACCTATTCACAAACCATTCCGCCATATAGGACTGAAGTATAATATTTAGAATGTAATAATGATCCCGTGATTTTTTTCAGACATAACTTTCAGATAGATATTCAGTGTTATTAGTGCAAAGCATTTTGATTTTGTATTTGGATTGTGTGCTTGGGCAATATGCACATCCTTATATAAAAACTGGGACTGGTATCTTCAATTTCTGGGACAAAGGTTTCATAAGGAGCTGTGGCACAAAGTCACACGTCAATCAGATTTTATTTGCTGAAAACTACTATTTCAGAATAAACAACTATATTCATAATCAGAGCAGTAAAAATGCAACCTTTCCCTATCAATGCTCTTTGTTCAGCCCTTTTATTGACATTTTCTGTATTTTCTAGGATCCAGAAATCATTTTCTGCTAATGTGACCCTAAAGAGTAATTGAAAATAAATCAGAAATAGAGGGGAAAGAGAAACTGACAACTAAGAAATAAGAATGTCAAAATATAAGCACGCTCTTTGCCAAGGTAGGGAAGGAAAAGATCAAAATGATTTATGCTAATACTTACAATTATTTATGATATTTCAAGGCCCTGAGAAGGTACAGTCTAATTATTTAGGTGCAGAGTGGGTAGCTTGTTTATTTCTACTGGCAAGTGAACTGGAAAACGTTTTATTTCCCTATAGAAGCTGTATTCTTGGCCCTTTCTGGGCTGGGGAAATATAGCGCCATAGTCCCGAGGCCAATCACAATAATAAAAAGATAAAATATATATGGTATTATTAAAACTTATTTAAAATACAACCCACCTTCGCTGCCTAGCAGGTCAACACCCAAAGGATGCTAAACATCAAAGGCCTGAAGAGGAATTTTTTAACTGGGTGCTGAAAACCACATAATTTACCACCACTTAGATAATGGAGCAGCCTATGACACCCTTAGTCTGAGGAAGTCCTTGGAAAATAGATGGAGATGAATGCCCGTTGTGTCACTACATTTCTGCTCCTCCAGCATTAAATTCATTTCTACTTTTCATTAATTACTTTGCAAGTTTTAGGTGGAGGGGTTGTAATAGGTAATTCACAGGTCAAGGGGCAGAATGCCTCTCCATCGACACAGCAATAATAATACTTTGTTTCTGATTTCTAATGCTGGTTCTTATTTTGAGAAACAGTGTGGATTGCAGAATGTTGAAGTGCATTCTTCCTACCCTCAAATGAAGCCAGGAAATTAATTTCATGACTAAGCTTAAACACTGCCGTATTTTATCTGTCTTTGTCCTAGTCTGCAAAGGAACTTTAAAAATAGTGCTACTTTACAGTTTCTGTGAGATATGTCATTTTAATAAGCAGGAAATGTGCCACGTTATGAAATATGCTCTCTCATATGGCAGTTAAATAAGTAGAAGCAATTTTCAAAGGGGTAAATGCTAAGACAGGATGGCATATACCAAACCAGCAGATGAACCAGTGCAGCTACAGTAAAAAGGAACAGGAAATGCTGTCTTAGGGAGGAAATTGTGTCAAATTGTTAATTAATTATAATTAAGAAACCAGACTCTCTGTTTTCAGACTCCTGTATTTCCTGTTCCACTCTGAATTGTTTTGATTCACAAGACTTTTGAACAGATGGAACCAAAGGATTTCAGATTCAAGAAGGTGCTTCAGATTATTCCTTTGATATTCAATTTGCCTGCTAAAGACAATGAAATGTTAATAAAAAGTATGACTGTCTTAGTTTGACTAATGGTGATACAGCCACCATAGAGAAGGTCCTGGTTGCTGTCTTCTATACCTTGTAAAAGAAATGGAAACTACTTGACAGTTAGTGGTACTCTTTAGTATGACACTTTTCCTAAGGTGTAGTCCTAATTAACTACAAAGCTAATAGAAACTAATGAGAAAAGCGACTTTTGACTAGACTGTAGGGCAGTGATGGTGAACCTTTTGAGCTCGGTGTGTCAAAATTCGCAAGAAAACCCAGCTTAACTCGAGTGCTGTTTCCCATCTAGAAATATCCCTAATTTTGTGATATTTGTAGGTCTAGTAAAAAAGTTGTATTTTTGATATATGTTTTTATTGAAAGCAAAAACAAATAATTCTTTACATTAGTGACTTCTGTTGCTGAATTTTGTTTGCTAAATCTTCAATTGAAAGTTGGTATTTTGTACACTTCAAGAACAAGCAAGCACTACACGCCCAGGTGCCAAGGTGGCCATGTGTGTCACCCAAAAGGGCTTGGCGTGTCACCTGTGACACGCGTGTCATAGGTTGGCCATCACTGCTGTAGGGTGAGGCAATTGGTTAAGTAGTCAAGTTCTAAACAGTGTATTCTAAACTGGTATATAGGCAAGCAATTTTACCTTCAAGGAGTTTGTGCCAAATCTGCCACAGAAAACCTCCCTCTGTTCAGAAAGGAAGAAAACAAGAGAGGCTCAAAGTTAAGTTCTCCTTGCTGCTTCACAACCAGGCAACAGGCATGATAATACATTCTGATATGTATGAAGTTGTCTTCTCAGTTCAGTATCAGTTGCCCGGCTTGCTGATGATTGAAACTCTTTGTAGATAAAAGCATCATGGGCTCCATCGTAGCAAGGGAGAGATGCTGGGGACAATTGTAACAGTAGCTGATTATATCTTACCGTTCCACAGTTAGGCCATGGACTCAACAGAATTGCCGGAATGGCTGGAGAACCCTCCCAAGCTTTCATGACAATCTTACATTTTGTTTTCATTATGAACATAAGAGAAGCCCTGCTGGATCAGGCCACATCCCATCTTGTCCAGCATCCTGTCGCACACAGTGGCCCACCAAATGCTCATGGGCATCTCAAGCAGAGACAAGGACAAACCTTTTCCTGCTCTAGAATCCCAGCAAATGGCCTTAGAAGCACCCCGGTTCCTCCCCCCACCCCGCCAGCCTGAAAGATGCACCTAGGCATTTGTTCTAGTAGCCATTGATACATCTGTCGTCCATAAATTTGTCTAACCCTACCTTAAAGCCATCTAGACCGGTAGCTGTCACCACCTCTTCCAGCAGCAAATTCCATAAGCCGATGACCCTCTGGGCGAAGAAATACTTCCCCTTCTCGGATCTGACTCTCCTACCCATCAGCTTCATAGATGCTCCCTGGTTCTAGTGTTGTGCGGTAAAGAAAATTTCTCTATCCACCTTTTCTATACCATGCATAATTTTATATACTTGAATCAGGTCCCCTCTTAAACGCTGTCTCTCCAGACTGAAGAGGCCTAGACATTGCAGCCTGGTTTCGTAAGGGAGCAGTTGAGATTCCTTATTTAGTTATTTCCCAAATTGTTATATTGGTTTATTTCACTGATTTAGGTATATTTCTGTAATTAATCTTATACATATTGTCTGTTGGTGGACTTATCTGATATATTTTACTATTGATTATCTTGGGAAAATCTATTTTAACATCCCCATCCATCTGCCTCCATGGTTGCAGTGACACTTGTTAAATGAGAAGTTATCAGGCCCTCTGTGGCTGTGAGAGTTCACACTTAAAAAGGGCATTCTGGTTTATACAGTATGAAAACTATCCCCTCCCAACCAGTACTTTCCTTTTGTAAGATTATCCCAGGTCTGAGTGCCTTTGTTTCTTTAGCATGATTCTTTTTTTGAAGTATGACTGCCCTAGAGAACTATAGAGGGGTTTTCCTTAATACTGGGAAGAGAGGAGTCCACAAATGCAGACGAGGAGTAAGACAGGGAAGAAAAATACAAGTTGTTGTCCCTTTTAAGCTGCAGTTCTGCCTGCCAGTCTCGTGTTTCATATGGCGCACCCAAAGCCCTAGGTTCAGAGGCTGCTTTGTTCCCTTAAGAGTCCTGCTTAGGCATCTCTGTTTCTGCTCTCCATCGCCCTGTCCTCTTCTATTCCACTCTCCCCAAACCCAAAACTAAGAAATGATTCACAAGGCGAGAGAGCCAATCAGCAGGAAGGAACAGGAGGGGCAAAGGAATGACAGGAACTTCAATTTTCAAGCCTGGAGTCTGGAACATGTGCAGACAGTTGCCCTCCTACTTTCACTCCCCTTTGCCTGTGGCCCTCCTGAGCTGTTAGTAGCTGATATTTTGCAATTCTGCATGCTACTGTTTTTATTTCTTCATCAATACCCTCCTAAAGGGAAAGGCAAGCAGATAAACACTCTGGAGTCCCCAAGAGGAATCACCTCAGTAACACACTCTCTCCCTCATACCCTTCAGCAAAGGCAGACAAGTAATTAAATAATAAGACAGACTCCTTCCCTCCCCCTTTCCTTGCCCCTATTCCTCTGAGGCAGGGAGGGGAAAGACAGGGAGAAGGGGGGAAAGGAGGCCGCAGGGCGAATCAGCACAAAAATTAGCGAAAGAGAAGGAGATAATGCCATTTTGATGGTGCTACCTTTGGTGCTTCAAACATTCCACTCTAAGTTAACTACGTTGGCTTGCACAGAAACAAACATACACAGCTGAGCAGAGATGGAAAAGCACTCCAACAGCACAGTGATTCTGAATCCTTTCATTGCCCCTTGTTCCTTTGTGGGCAGAGAGAGGGATGGAGAGAGGAGAGGAATCAGGATCCTTAAAGAAACTGACCAAGAGCACTTAGGAGCTCTTTGGAACCACTCAAACAAGAGGCAGAAGAAATACTGCTGCTTGCTGAAGCAGAAAATGACCCACCCGCCCTCTCTCACACATACTTACATGCTCAGAACAAAAATATTTTATGTTTGAAAAGAAGAAAAGAGTTAGGAACTGGTCCAAGGAGCAAGCAAAGTAGTGGCCATGAATATTCGTAACATTTGAAATTCAGCTGAATTCAGACATTCAAACTCGAATAAAATGTTCTGATATTCGTATGCTAATATTTGAATGTTTTTGGACATTCATACGAATAGTTCAGACATTCATTAGACTGGGGAAGTGTATCAGATGTGTATTTATTCATATCAGATACATATACGTTCATATCAGATACGTATTTATTCATCTCAGATACATATCTATTCATATTAGGTACATATTTGTTTGTATCAGATACATATCCATTCATATCAGGTATGTATCCATTTGTATCAGGTATGTATCTATTTGTATCAGATATGTATCTATTCGTATGAGATACATATTCATTTGTATCAGATACATATTGGATATGTTTATATATCCGATATTTATCAAATGTTCATACGAATATGTATGAATAGATTCGTATCAAATAGAATTTTACCACATTCGAATACCTTCTATTCATACAAATAAGGATTTTCGAACATTATATTCATTTTGAATTGAATCCCCCCCCCAAAAAAAATTGTGCACATCACTGCAGTCTAAAGAGACAGGCAAGCAACCCTCTACTCACTGTAAAGAAGGAGGAAAGAAGTAATGAATCCTCATGACAGCACACTGATTGGGAAAACATGGTCTACAATTTGATAAAATCACCTCTGCCAAAAAGGCAGGTTATGCCTGGAATACAACAGGACCTGCACAGGGGGTCTTATTTTAATGTGGTCTTTGTGGATGGAGGATGGTCAGGCTCCACAAAAGAAAGTAGTGTAATCACTGCCTTTGACGTGCAACCTTTGAACTATTTATGGACGAGTGAAATGTAAGTGAAATAAATAATGGCTTTCTGTTCTATTAACACCTGTTAGATATAGGTCAGCAATATTGTTTTTATGAACCTTTTAATAGCACATTCATAGGCAGTGAATTCATGATTGCAAAACAAAGGGTCACAAGTCATTTATCTTGGACGTATGGGGACCACTACTGGATGATGACATAATAACTGAAAAAAAAGAAACTACGGGGTATTGTGAAGAAACAAAGCTGTCAAGATATGGACACCACTCCTAGAGGCAATCTCAGACATTAAATCAAAATATTTTTGAGGAAAAGCAGCATTACTGATAAAAAGTATGTGCTCTTCACAAGTACAACTGTATAAGTATGGTATAAAATAGTTTTTAAAAAAGGAAAAAAGTTCTGGTGTGTAGCTCTGTCTTAGTTTGAGAATTAGGAGTTCATAACTTCAGAATCATGAGTTCAGGATTGGCCACAGCAAGGATTTTCTTTTTCATGGTAACACCAAAAGGCAAATTAGATAAAGAAGGTAACTAGCACAAATTAGAATTTGCTTATACCAGTATTCCAGTCCTCATAGGATTTGACGTATTGGGGTTCCAGTGGTTAATCAGGGTTTGGTTTTCTTGAAGGGCCCTGTTCCCCAAAGGTCCTTTCTGTACCCTAAGGGCACTTCAGACCTCCATTTTGCATTTGATCTGAGTCTCTAGTCCAGCTCTTGGGAGCTTGTATTTCACAGACACACAGAATTGGCACATTTAACTGGTAATGAAAGGTAAGTTCTCTTCCTTGACTGTATTCCTCTTCCCAAAGAACCTGGTTTAGAGATATTTGAAAAATCAAGGCATGTAATTAGAGAAGACCTTTTCCGGGAACCTCCTTCAATACTGTGGATTTGAGTCCGTTTGGTTTGCTGCATTCTGCCTCATAGCCAAGAATCACAGAGCTGTTGGAGAATGTGAGGTCATCTAGCTCCATCCCTGGCTGATCCTCCTTCCCAATTGATTACAAAGAACTTAAGATGTCAGTGCAGAGGAAAGCAATGACAACATTATTTTAAAATGGCAGGGGTCAAATGAAGTCCCGTACACAACAAATGTAAACGGAAGGATATTTTCATGTCACCATGGAAATGTGGTTAACAGATACAGAGGGAGAGACAAACAACCAGCTTGTTGCCTGAAAAGCCATGAGCAGTTAAATTAATTTTCATATACTGTATCTAAATTATCCATGTAATGAAAGCCTTCCCTGTTTGTTCTCCAGTTGTAATGCTTTAAAATGTTGTGCAGTCTCCTCGTTTTTCAAATGGCAAAGATGCTGCTTTGCACTGATGCATGACTCATTCACTGCTCATTATCTTCCTGCTGGTTTTTTTTCTCTCTCTTGAGCCAGCAAGAAAGTCTCTTATGGGAGGAGGGAAGAGATGAGCGAGTTAAGCAGCACGCTGCTTAAATTCCATTGCTGGGCTCCCATTGGTTGTGCAGTCTCCTAATCTAACCAGTCTGTTCATTGCTGCTGCCTCCTAAGGTCCATCCCCCTCTCTGTATTAGGGTTAGCAGAGAGATGAGAGCCTGTTAACTGTAAGCTGCTGCTGGTGCCGTTTTGAGCACCTTTAGAATCGAAATGGTCATTAGTACGGTTGGATAGGAAATAAAAGATTCTAGAGCACTGCTTTTTCCTTTTTCAAAATTCACCACATGTATATCTAGATGGATGGAGATACTCTGAGCTCTCTTCTGTTAAACAGTGACTCTGCTGTTTCTATTCTGCACCACACATTTTATAGCTTAAAGTAGGAAGAAGAAGTAAGAAGAAACTGCGTGGCTGAATCAGCATTTTATTAAAAATAAAGAGCCTCAACATTTCAGTTCTTTTCTCCCAATTTAGGCTGGGGGTAATGTTGCTTTTAATTCGTTTAAAATCCGTTTGAGATCTGTACGGAGTTGTTTGGTAAGATTATCTGTACATTTGGCTTTTTTGAGGATATTTTTCTCCCCTCTCTACTGCTCCTTCCAAAATGCCATCCAAAGAGTCTTGGTCAGGGCAAAGAGCTAATAGACCTACCATTCACAATGCGAAGCAAGAGAGACGTCAAAAAGATTTACTGATAGCACCCCTGGGAATGCGACCGGGCTTTCAGAAGTCATCTGTGACAATCTGGCAACCTCTTAAACTCTTTGCTTATTCACAGTTGACATCACTTGTCAGAAGAGCAACTCTGAAGGAAAGCGAACATATCCCAAAATATGAGAAGGTTCACAGTTTCAAGGTAAGACTTTAATCTGCTTCATTACTATTTGTAGGTAATCAAAATCTTGTTGGGATTGTGATAATGTGCACAGCTGTGTTAGCAAAAAAGCTTAACACCCTAAAGTATAATTTCAGTAAGGTACCATTTTGCATGCTCACTTGGATAGCTTCAAAACTAAATATAATAACTACGTGCTAAGTCATTGTTGCAGATGTACAACATGGAAATAAAATTTTGGGAATAATTTTGTTGTATTCTTCATGATCTGTAATCATCGGTAGATTTCTTTTCCTGATCTTTGACTGAAGGATTAATAGACTGTATTACTGCCTCTAGCTTTTAAATCATATTAAATGCCATAAGCATGCTCTTACTGCGTCTGGTCGGAGCAGATGGTCTGCATTTCTTACTTCTTAGTTTCTCACTCTTAATAAATCGACTACAATGAGCCAAGTGTGACTTTAGCATGAAGCTCTTAGAACTGGTAACTGAATAGGACATCGTCTGTAGGAAAACATATCTACTTTGTGTATCCTTGGTGTGTCTATTTTGTATTTAATTTTAAAGAATACAGTAATCTTCCATTATTCTTGGGTAATTGCACACACTATATACATGAGCTGTATGTGCTGAGCTGATACTATTTGTGGACAGCTTCCTCCAGCCATGTAATTAAATGGATGCAAGTTTAATTAAGGTCTTATAAATAGAATTATTCTTACTGTGTAAGAGTAGAAGCTGGCATGCTGAAGAATGTGTTACAGTGAATTTTATGTTCTAAAAAGGAAGATACCAGCATAGTCACGAGAATAAGAACATGAGCCAGAGTTCTATCAAATATAAGTATCCTCCTTTTTTTAATGAAAAGCTTGCTCCACTACACATGCAAAATTATTCTGCTCAGGAAACACATATATCTGAGATAGATGCTAACTCATGTGGTTGTGGGTGGAGCTTTCCATTGTGAATCCACTGCTGAGATGGCTTTAAGGCTCTTCAACTTGCCCGGCAACCTTAAGGAGATACGAATCTGCCACCACCATCACTGTTAGACTGACTTCACCACTAGTACGTGAATCTTCAGAGGACAGCAGAAGATTCAGTGGATAGACAAATTTTAGATAGTACTACGCTACACAGAGTATCCCTTCAGTACCTTTAAAATATCAAGAACTGGTCCTGAAAAATGAGTAAGAGAGTGACCTACACATGAAGTTCTTTAGGCAATCTGCATACATGGAGCCTGAGTCTCCCCATCTTAAATGAAAGATGTGGTAGTGGAGACCTACCTTACCCAGTTACCATCTAAAAGAAGGTTAGCCAAGACTGTGTCTTTCCATTTCAGTCTAGTGATTGGGAATTATGTATGTTCAAGTTTACGTTGGGTGTTTTCCACGAGCACTAAGGACCCATTAAGGACCCATTTGGCTCAGATCAGGAAGACCCCACTTCCACTACAGACCCCATTAGAGCCACATTTGTTTCCACTGGTTCTAGGGAAATCCGGATAATATGGGTCCTTCAGGACATATAATCTGGATTTCCTGTAGACCCCATTACAGGGGTCTACAATGTGGTCTTCAGCCATCAAATCTGGATTATACAGAGCTTGTTTCCACCACTATTGGGCAATGGGGTCTAGGGGAGGCTCGGGGGCATCCAATGGGGGGTGGTGCACATTCTCCAAAGTCCCTCCAAAGCTGTCTCCGAAGTTGCCTTCAAAAATTAGCACGGGCTCCAAAGGGGACCCCATGCGAGAGCAATGCCTTTGTCAAAGGCTCCAGAGAATCTTTGACGTTTGCGGCAAATCACTCTGGAGATTCTCCGGAGCCACTCTGGAGGATCTTCAAAGAATCTACGGAGCATCTACGGAGATTGCACCCTCTGTCCCCCAAAACACCTGGCATGACAGCCAGGCCCCATGTGGGGTAGATCCGGATTCACCACATGGGTATTCTGGCATTTCCACCCGTGGAAATGCATTCGGTACTTCCCTTAATCCGGATCTAGTACTTCCTTAAATCTGGATCATCTTAGATCTGGATTAAAGGAGGTCAGTGGAAAAACACCGAATATTTGAAGCACAGGACATTTGCTACTCTTAGATTGTATTCACATCTAAATGTTAATCCAGATTCAGTCCACATTCAGAGTGAGAGAACACATCAGGAAAGTGACGAGCTGTTTTCTTTGGGCATCCCCTACCTCAGAAAATCCATCTTTGGGTTAGATGACGTGGAAAGGAAATGACCAGTCACTCTGCTACTAGTCTCACTCTGAAGTTATACTGAAGGTAGATGTTCGATGTGAACACAAACTTGGACTAACTTATGCTCAGTTCATTGCCCACTCCGAAACCAAATTTTACCAGCTGAACATTCCAGTCCGCCTTCTGTAGTTCTCCCAATTTTAATGGATAGCAATATTTCCGTTAAAGTGTGATAGTATCTTAATTTGTATAACAGGAGGGAAGAAATTTAACGAAGACTGCAACACTTCGTTTTGCTAAAATGGTTGTCCTGCATTTGTATGGATTCTGAGTCAAGGCAGTGCCTGCAGAAACTTTGCTGGCGTTCTTATCATAACCTTCAGGAATATTATATTCAAATGCACTTGCTCCCTAGCCCTGCAGTATCTTGGGTTTGGTTACAATATTTTGAAGGATTTTTAAAAGAAGTATATAACACATACCCTTGGCTACCAACTTTTAAGAGAAGAAGAAAGGAAGAAGAGTTATTCATTCTTTGGAAAGTTTTCAGGGTAATGATTGGGAACAGCAATGAAAAGCCCCTCCCTGTGAGCCTGGATCAGCCATACTTATTCACAGGAAGCACTATCAAAAGCCTTTCGGTTAACTGCAGTGGTGGTCTTTGCTTAAAGAGAAGGTGGCAGTTGCCAGGTGATGGAACTTAAAGAACCATTAAGGTGCCCTTAGGAATATGCAGTCAACTTTCTGTAGAAGCATTCCAAAACAAACAAAATAAGAATTAAAAGCAAATATAAAGAGAAAATTGACCATGTATTAATCAAACCAAGTGCCGTCCCATCATTTGATGTCATGATGATCTGATAAGATGAACCTTGTTTATATTAAATTATGCCCCCTCATACGACAGCTTAGATAAGAATACTATGTCTCAACAAAATGGTTGAATTCACCCACTTGGAAGCACTGTAGAGGATTTGACAATCATCTAAAGAGGTAGGGCTCACTATGGGTGTTTTTCCACTGTCACTAGAAGTACCCATTAAGTATCCATTAATGGGTACATTAATGCCATTTAATACCCATTAATGGGTACTTAATGGGTATTTCTAGTGACAGTGGAAAAACACCCTATTAAAACTGCAGGGCTCAAGTTGATGTGGCTAGTGGGTGTGCTAGATACATCTTCCCAAAAAGATTTTAGACATACATGATGGTAGTGTCCTCATTAAAATCTAGGTACAAAATGTGGTTTTAATGAGAACACTGGGAATTTATTGTTAGAGATATTTCCCTTTCCTAGAACTAGTTTTCAGAGGCTTTGTGTCAAAAATAGGGGATGAGATGTCACACTCTAGATTAGGGATGTGCATGAATTTATTTATTTTTTATTTATTTATTTTGCATTCCAATTTGAGTCAAATTGAATATTAAAACATTCAATTAGAATGTTTAGAATCCGAATGCAAGAAAATCCGATTTGAATAGAATACATTTGAATCTATGTGTTTGAATGTTAGATTCGAATCTGAAGATATGAATCTCAACAATATTTGTATGTGTTATACGTATCTGTACGCATTTTGTACGCATCCTGTTTCATCCCGTATGCGTTCCGTTTTCGTCTCGTACTCTACTATCAGCACAAATGCGTACAGCTATGTATGAGATTGAACAGATATGTATATAATGCATGCGTATCTGTACATTTGAATGTTTCGAATAATTCAAACAAATGTTATGGAACATTCAAAATTCATTTGAATGTTTAAATTCGAATGTGTAGACATTCTGTTGGAATTCAAATGTCCACATTTGATTGAATTTGATTGACTTCCAAATGTTTAGAACGTTGGTGCACATCCCTACTCTAGATAAAGGGCAATTTCTACAGAAAGGGCAATTTCTGTTCTAAGTCTTTAAATAACAAGTGAAATTCTATTTGCGTGGCAAGGATGGGTCACAAATGGTAGCTATTCAAGAAACACCCTGAACGCAGAAATATGGAAGCAGAAGTTAACCTTTTTTCAGTCCTACCTGGAGTATTGAGAGGGTCACATAGGGTGTTTTTCCTCTGACCTCCCTTAATCCGGATCTAAGATGATCCAGATCTAAGGAATGGGTACTTCCCTTAATCCGGATATGGTAGATCCGGAATAAGGAAAGTACCCAATGTGTTTCCATGGGTGTTCTAGCACCCAATAGCAATGGGTGCTGCCTTGCTTGCAGTGGAAATGCCAGAGCACCCATGTGGCAAATCCAGATCTACCCACATGGGGCCTGCCTGTCGCCCCAGATGTTTTGGGGGACAAAGGATGCAATCTCCATAGACGCAGTGGAGTTTCTTTGACGATCCTCCGGAGCAGCTCTGGAGAGTCTCCAGAGCGATCTGCCGCAAACTTCGAAGATTCTCCGGAGCCTTTGACAAAGGCAGTACTCTTGCATGGGGTCCTCTTCAGAGCCTGTGCTAATCTTCGAAGGCAACTTCGGAGGGACTTGGGAGAATGTGCACAGCCTTTGAAGTTTTGAGTTTTGGGGCACCCATGGGTGTCCCCCCCAAGCCTCCCCTAGACCCTATTGCCCAATTGTGGTGGAAACAGGCTCCATATACTCCGGATTTGATGCCGGAAGATCCCATTGTAGACCCCTTAAATGGGGTCTACAGGAAATCCGAATTATAGGTCCTGAAGGACCCATATGATCCAGATTTCCCTAGAACTGGTGGAAACAAACTAATGGGGTCTGCAGTGGAAATGGGGTCTTTCTGCTCTGAGCCAAATGAGTCCTTAATGAGTCATTAGTGCGAATGGAAAAACACCCATATTATTCAACCTTGATATGCCACCTCTTGTTATTAAGTGAACTAAATTGCACAATTATATTCTTTTCCTGGAATAATCAGTACCATTTCCAAGTGAAGAGTTTGTAAGCAGGAAGCCTCCCTTTTGGGTTTGACCAAATCAGAAGAGGACACATACCTCACCCCTGCCACCTCTTACGTCCCAGACCACAGGCTAGCACATCCAATTTCCAAAAGAACAGAAGAAGAGTGGGTTTTTCTACCCCACTTTTCTCACCCATTCAAGGGGACCCAAAGTGGTTGACAAAGCTTTCTGTTCTTCTCCCCACAACAGAACACCCTGCAAGGTAGGTGGGGCTGTGAGAGCTCAGAAGAGAGCTGTGACTAGCCCAAGGTCACCCATGGGAGAGGGCAGAATCAAGCCCAGTATTCGGAGATGAGCCCAGCTCCCTAACCACTAGACCAAATTGGCTCACAGAGGAAAAGCTGGGTGTTATTTTAGGAAGCCAAACTGCCTATTGCCTGTTGTTCTGGCTTCCTTTTGTTTTCTTCACCATTTTTGTTTATGACAGAACCTACAGTTTGAAAGGGGAAGTACCATAGCATGGGGGAAAACAAGGGTTTTTCATCTTTTTAGAGCATTTCAAGCAAAAATGCTTTCTAGCTGTTCTTGTCCCAACAGCAGAGTATGTTTTTACCCAGTATCCTCTTTTACAGCAGTGGGAAGTTCTTGGAGTTGGATGGGGGGAAACTGCTTTGAAGTCAATGCATAAGAAATCTTCTCTTTCTGAGTGGAGTTTCAACGACTACACCTTTCAAAACAATCAGTTGAAAGAACCACATCAGGCTAAGAGTAATGTGTAGTTCTGCTTTTTTAAAGAGAGGGTCATTCTTGTAGGTTCTGGTTAGCTCTGAGCCAAGGCTGCAGTTTGTTCAGCTGCTGAATATTGTTATTATAGTACCAGAGTATCAGAGACATCTGACTCTGCCTAATTATTTCTGATTGGGCTGTGGCAGCTGACTTTTTCAACATCTTTGAGTTGACACAGTGAAAGCGAACAAGTAGTTTGAACATTGTAATTTCTGGGCACTATTATTAAGGTCACACAACATTCTTTACTCAGTCCAGATTTCATAATGAATGTCCTATATTAAGGGGTTGGGGAGAGAGATAGTATAAACCCTCTTAGCCCAGTGCATCTCACTTCAGGACTGTGCCATAAATTGCAGGTAATATTATTTCTAGCTAGAGTAAATTTGGAATTGATGTTCAGATGGTTTGAACAAGAACCTGAAAGTCTCTTCAACTGCCCCTACCTTTCTGTGTTGGGATTTATTTGTGAGGGAGTGTAAGCCATCTGACCACATTGTTTAACCCAGTGGTTCTCAACCTGGCGGTCGGGACCCCTTTGGGGGTCGAACTACCCTTTCAGACAGGTCACGACGAGTCTCCCACCACCCTTCCCTCCCACCTCCCAGCTGCTCTGCCCCCACGGTTGGGGGTCTCCACAACATGAGGAACTCCATTTAGGGGTCGCAGCATTAGGAAGGTTGAGAACCACTGGTTTAACCTATTAATTTTTACCTTCAATAGTGCTTACTCTGAGGGTTGGCACCTGCGTATTACAGTTACTTATTTCTATAGAGCTCCACTCTACCTAGCTTAATTAATCTTTTTGCCTCCACAGTTCCTTCAATGGGATGTGAGTGTCCCTGGGTATTTTATTTATGAATACTGAAGGGAAGTGACTCCAAGTTTCCTTTTAGACTTAAACTATATGCGTGGTCTACTCATCCTTATTATTATTATTGTTACATGCATAATGCAACACACCCCGTTGCGTTCTCTGTTTTTCTGTTAACTATTTTTTCCCCTGGGTGTGAGTCTGTATATATATACATATAGAAGAGAATTCTAGACAAATCCAAGTTTGACATTGCTGCGCGTGAGTCTTCCGTCTTGGCACGTGCATGGCCTAAGGAGCTAAGAAGCTGCCCCGCATGATGAAGTGTAGAAGGACTCTAATGAGACAGCCAAGGCGTTTGCCTCAAGGACTTGATACAGCATGTCACAGCTTCTTATCATCAGTAGTCTTTCCTCCAAATTAGCTACAGCATCACAGCCACAGTTGCACCTTTCATTTACAGCTTTGTGTAATATTATTGCAAATGTATGGGTGTAGCTAGTAATTTTCCATCTCTCTAGCCTTTTGGTGGGTTTCCCATTTGGACTTCTAATGGTACTCTGTAGTCTTTTGTAAAATATGCAGACAGCGTGGTGTAATAAAATACGGACACTTTTAAAAATGTAACTTATCACTTAAAGAAATATAGAGTGTGCACTACTGCATTCCAACCCCCATGCTGTCATAGTAAAACACGGTTCCTCTTTGTTCACATTCCTATTGACGCATTCCGTGTTCCAAATGAAGGAAGCACAATAGAACAGAACTTCTAGCTAGGAAGAGTGAGAGCTGAGAAGAATATTTGACAAGTCAGCATTCAAGTTTGTGTTGCCCTTGCTGATAAACATGCTATTTATATGCAGCAGTGAAGGATGCTGAAGTGTTCACTGCAGAATGTTTCCAATGTCCTCTGAACTCCTAAACAAAGTTGTTGGCCTCAATTCAGGGCACACTCGATAATTGTACAAGTTCATCCTTGTCTGAAAGGCGAGAGTGGTGCACACAGAAATTTCAGTGACCTTCTCATGTCATAGAAAGAGATGAAAGCAAAATTTTAATGCAGAATAGTCATGCTTGATTTGCTACATTTGACAACTTTCTAGTCCCTGTCTACTGAGCCATTTTTTGCTATTTTTCTGCATTTATCCAGATTTTTTGTAATGCTTTCTTGGAAGCATTCAGGTATATTGTGCTTTAAGCTGAGCTCTTTCCACCCAATGAGACTGGGGCAAACTGGAGCAGTCCTCTGGCAGATTTGGTTTATGTGTTCCAGAACAAGCTGTTCCAGAGCATCCCCTGCACTGTGCCCAAAGTTCTCGGCCTCAGAGCCCCTGTGGGGCTCATTTCAGTGACACAATTTAGTGTATCACCAAAATGGGTCCCCCACTAAACTGAAGCATAGAGGCATTCATATTCTTCTGTGGTACAGTTTAACAACTGTAGACTGCTGTTGAAACCTTAAAAAAAAACCTGCCCTGGTATACCGAGCCAGGTGGCCATTTTGGGTTACCTAGCCTATTTTGTACTTTGTCTAATGTGCATGGAGTGTTCTAATATTGGTCATGACCTCCCTTAAACTACCTTGGGAACAGAAGGCAGAAGTCAACTGGAAGAACTATTCTGTAGGTAACTGCAGAAATATCTCAATTTGAGTTCATATACTAGCCACCATTATATTACATACATCCCATTGCTGCAAATAATTCACCTTTTTCTTCCTTTCTCATTTCATACATAAGATCAAGCAATATTTGTGGGCACAAAATTACCCTAAGTTTATCCAACATACACTTTAAGGAAGTTCTTAGCAGTTGGGTGTAGCATCCCAAATTATGTTCGGGGTACCCCAACTTGTGGTTCAAGTGTGAGTTACACAAGACACTATGATTATTACATTTGTTTTTTAATTAAAGTGCTTACTTGAAATATCAATAGAATATAATTTTATAAAACCTTTCTGGAAGAAGGCCTATTTATATTTCATCATACCATTTCCTGCACATGGCACTGACTTGTTCTCAAAACCATGTTCTCAGAATAGTAGGGTCAATGCAGATGAACAGCAGACTTATATAGTATAGAAAGTTTTCATTTTTCTCTAGGGAGTTGTTGTTGTTAGAAAATGCAGCATTAGCTGGCAAATCCAGCTGTTTTTAAAAAACTTCTTTAAACCTGCATTTTTAAAGAAATGTACATGTTTTTGTTTTGTGTTTTTCTTCAGTTCTTATATCAGGAGCATAGCATTTCTGTTGACTGTCATAGTAAAACCACTTGAGTAGGGAATTTCAAATTATTGGTAAAAATAGGTTAAGAATAGCTAGCAACCAAAGCAGGACAGCCTGTTTGGAGCCCTGAACCATAGAGACACTGTTTTAGGTTATGAATGTCATTGATCTGGAAACAAAAAACGGATAAGAGTGTTAATGGTTAGTTAGTATTTAAACAGAAGCTTCATTAACTGTCTTTAATTTAGTTGGGTCTTCAATGATCGGCGGAAGGAAGCGGGGAATTGAGTTTGGTAGAATGTGACAAGGCTTCATTTAAAGGGAATCAACATTGATGGTATTTTTATATGCACTGCTACATATATGAAAGCCATTCATCATCTCTTGTTCTCGTTTGGTTTTTTTTAACGCCATATGATATATGAGGTAGGCTAAACCTGTAGAGGTGATAATCTTATCTGAACTGCTGAAAGAGAAGCTTACGCCTGACAGCATTCATAAAACAGCTGGCGCTTTTTATTTCAAGGCACTTGCCGCCTGGCGTGGGGCACACACAACGCAAAGATAGCCTTTTAATCTGAGCAGATCTTTCAGCTATTAGAGTTCAGTTCAGAGATGGTTTGTTTGAAATCTCTGTAAGTAACTTAAATATATATTGAACAGAAAGCATGAGAGTCTACCTAAAAACTGTAGAGGAGAAACTCTTAAAACAGGAGTTTCTCCTCCTCAACAATTTTCAGGTAGTCTCCCATTTTTTAGGTAGTAGTTTCCCCATGCAGATATATTTACCTACCTCAGCTTTTGTTTGTTTGCTTGCTTGCTTGTTTGTTTTAAAAGGACTTATGGCAGACAGATGAGGGGGAAATTCTGGGCCTTTTTTCCCTGCCAATATTGAAGCTGTGAATCTGACAAGCAGTAATAGTATAAGTGCTTTAGCTCAAAGTTATCATAGACTCCAGATGCAGGTAAAAGCCCACAATTTTCCTTGGACTGTTTTGGGATTCCTATTTCAGATGACATACTAAAAGAGTTAAGATGAATATTTACTGTAAAGATTGATACAGGGACACACAGACACACCCATAAATTTGTGAGCCAGGGATTTGAAGATTTCTTCTTTACTTCAAACAATTTAACATTCATTCTTGTTACCTGGGTTTTGGGTCCTTGAATAGAACCAATGATATTAAAGTTTAATGATAAGCCAAAACAAACAAGGATTTTTTTTCTTGATTTTTTAAAATGGATTTTTAAAATTTATCGCTTGATTGGAGCATCCTTTATCTGTGGAAAGCTGTGAAACTATCACCTCTCATGATCTATCGGAATTTGTGTATAGTAGATACCAGGGTTATTTTTAGTAAAGCAAGAAAATGGGTGTTTTTCCACTGTCTCTAGAAGTACCCATTAAGTACCCATTAATGGGTACAAAAATGCCATTTCGTACCCATTAATGGGTACTTAATGGGTACTTTTAGTGACAGTGGAAAAACACCCATTAAGTAATCCTGTATTGTGATGCGGTATCACATGAGTGCTGATGCTGGCCATCGGCATGCTAAGCAGAATACCAAATCTTCTTTATAAAAGCATACCTTTGAGGTAGGATTATGTATTTGAAAAATAACATGAACTGGATCATGAGGCAAAATTGCAGGATGGCAACTTTCTTCTGAGTTGGTAGCTCAGGAAAATAACAATGATATATAATTTCATTATAGTTATGTACTTATTGAATGCAACCCTGGCCAGATCCCTTTGTCTTCTGTGGTGCTTCCTTCCAGCAAAGTGAAATTTGAATTCCTCTTGGAGACTAGAATGATGTCCTGCTTTGACTCTAAAAGCCACCCTTAGCTCCTGCCTCTCATATGTTCTTTCTTCATTCACCGTTTCAGAGGACATCAGTAGGAACTGTTGCCTGGCAACTGCCAACAAAGGAAGACTGGCTTCCATCGTGAGCTTAGCTGCGGAACTCCTTGTTCTTCCCTCAGAGGATATTAGTGGGAACCATTGCCTTGTAGGTGGAAGCTAAGTGGCAGTGCCAGCTAAGACTAAGAATGACAAGCGTGAAATGCTGCCTGGAAAATCTTCGGGAACTTCTGTTCAGTGCAGGAAGCAAAGCTTGAAAGTGGTTTTTATTTTTAAAATATTCTGCAGGCCGCTTTGAGAAGAGCCGTAGAGGTCAATATGAAGTATTATAAATAAATTCTGCATCATACTGTAGCATACTCTTACTGGTACCAGAACTGATACCAATACCATACCAGTACTGTACCATAACCATACTGTAACTATACCATACCCTAAGTGTATCTGTATGATGCCATAACTGTATCTGACTTCTCATTTCCATTTATGTTACCCGCTGAGGAACAGATGTTTATCTATGAAAAATGCATAGCATTAAAACATAGCATCCCAACACAAAACGTAGCATGGTTTTATATCCTAATGAGGGACCATGACTTATGGATTGCCCATAGAAAGATGCAAAGTTCAACCACAGCATCTAAAGGTAGGGACACGGGGAGGGGAAGGATAACAAGCAGCTAAATGAGGAAATCCCATCGGTCTGGGACTCCAAATAACTGCTGGCTATCAGAGTAAACAGCGTAGGATAAAATGGCCAAATAGTCTGATGTGGTATAAGCCAGATTGGTCTAGTGGTTAGGGAGCCAGACTCTTATCTGAGAATACCAGGTTCAATTCTGCACTCCCCCACAAACCAGCTGGGTGGCCTTGGGCTAGTCACAGCTCTCTTCTGAGCTCTCGCAGCCCCACCTTCCTCACAGGGTGTTCTGCTGTGGGGAGTAGAACAGAAGGTTTGTCAGCCGCTTTGAGTCCCCTTAAATTGGGCGAGCAAAGTGGGGTAGAAAAGCCAATTATTCTTCTTCATGTGGATGATGGAAAGATCTTCTCATAGTATCTTCAGCTTCTTAAAGTTTCTGGTAGTGACAACATGTTATGGTAGCTGCATGCTTAGACAACGGGAACACTAACTCTTCCCAGTCCCTACCAGATTAGTTTCTGAAAACAGCCCTTACAGCAAAAATCTGGGTAATGAAAACATCTTTTCCATTAATTTAAATGGGAAAATTTGAATGCATCCCAAGCCCTTTTCCAGGTTCATGCCAAAATCACCTTAAATGCCAAATATCAAACCAAGTCTTTCATTTACTGTACTGTATACCGTCCAAAGTCTGGCCAAAAAGGGAAGTGGAAACTTTTTGTCATTTTGCAAACTTTCTAGCTGAACATTTTGGTTTGTAAAACAAAATGAAGTAAAATGCGCACAGAATTGAAAACCCAGATAGCATATGGATCACGAGGGATTAGGGTATAGTAAAATCCAATTTATCCAAAAACTAATCTGCTGAAATTTGCAAGTAGCCAGCAAGCACAATTCTACCTGATGCTAGTTAACAAGGTTTTTAATAACTATGTTGTGATGACCACGGCCAGCAGCCGCCAATTACTAGGCCCCAGCCAGGCATCCAACTTTCTTCAGTTCGGCCACTATAGCCACGGACTTCAAGTTCTCTTTTAAATAGCAGGTTTCTAGGCCTTTTCTCCTTCTGAGCCGAGCTCCAACACTTAGGTTACACTATTACTGTCACGTTATACGACAACTCTTTCCCCCTCCCTTGAGTGTCTGAGCCAGAAACAGGCCTCAAGCAGAGTCTTTAAAACAAATGTAAATGTAACTTTAATGGTTTACTCTTCTTAAGTCAGTTCAACTCTAACACAAGCAGTTCACTTTAACTTATTTTCTTAACTCAGGACCCTGCCTAATCCCTATCTGGATTCTCCTCAGGACCAGGATCTGTACTGGCTAACTTCTACCTAAGTCTAGCCCCAGTCACAGAACAACAGCTCTGACAGGAAAGCCCTTTTTATAGTCTCTGCCAGGGTTCCATCTCTTCTGATTGGCTAGTTTCTCTGGGCTGCTCCCCCTTTCTTCAATATGCTAATTGAGCTGGGCTCAGCCCCTCCTCATCTGTTCTCTAACCTTCCTCGTCAGTGCCTTTTCCTTTTAGTACATTATATAATATTTACACATATGTAATCAAAAATACTACAACAGGTGCATTAATCAAGCTTGGGCTCCACATTTGTATATTTAATTTTCCCTACCGAAACCTGATTTGCCAAGTACGTAAACAGTTTCATTCCCCTGTGTCTGATGTATTGAGGGCATTCCTAAGCTGTTTCCTCAGAGAATCCAAGATGGCATACTCTGTTCTTCTCACTTCCATTTTATCCTTGCAAACACTCTGTGAGAAGGTTAGGCAGCAACTGACCCAAGAGTATCCATTTAGTGAGATTTCATGGCTGGATGACGATTCAAGGACTGCTAAATTGGAGCCCAGCATTCTAAATTTTACACTATATGGGCTTTTGCATTTAAAAATGGAGAGAGTGGCATTGACCTGTTTTCTGTTCGTTACTTCTCCCTTTGGCACCATCACAACACCCATCAGGTCATGTGAACTAACAAGACCCTGCCAGGCGCCCTGACAGATGACAGAATATTCTTCCCCTTTACTCCATCACTGTATTTAGGTTTCCTGACTGCTACCCAAGGTTGATTTTCCCCCCAGTCTCATTGCAGTTTGACGGTGTTGGGCTGCTGTCAGATGAGGTGGAAAAAGACCCTCTTATGGCTGAGGAAAAATAAGGTTTGTGACACTCCCCAAGGCCTGTCACCCTGGCCTGTCATGTTTTACAGCCATAAAAATGCCAGTCTAATCTATTTGCTGTGCTGGCAGAACCCAAAGTGGCACCGTAGGGAGAAATGCTGCCAAAGCATTGGGGAGCATGTTTTTTCTGCACCCTCCCTCATCCAGGGTTTGGGCATTCCTAGAATGGTCTGCAAATATTGCAGCAGTCAAGGAAAAGAGTACTTACTAGGAGATAGATAATTACTATGGTCTTTTTATTACATTTTAAAGAAAGTAACATTCCCCCTTCACATAATGAGTGTACTCCGAAGATCAGCACAGACGTCAAAGACGCTCCAGAGCTATTTTGCACAGACTTCGAAGTGACTTCGAAGTGACTTCAGAGCTGCCCCAAACATCTGGGGTGACAGGCAGACCCCTCATGGGTAGATCCGGATTTCCAAATGGGTGCTCCGGTGTTTCCACAGCAGGGAGGCTAGCACCCATTACTATTGGGTGCTAGACCACCCATGGAAACACATTGGGTACTTCCCTTAATCCAGATCTACTAGTTCTGGATTAAGGGGAGTACCCATTCCCTAGATCCTGATCTTCTTATATCTGGATTAAAGGAGCGTAGTGGAAAAACACCCAATCTCTCCAAATTTGGCACATCCGATCGGGTTTCGAATGCCTACGAATATTCATGCACATCCCCAATCTATACCTGTTTTGTTGTTGTAGACTGCCGTAAATAACAGAACACTTTCAGAAAATACAAAAGAACTGTGCTTGTTCACCAGTGGTTGTTTGAAGACAGACAAACAGCAGGTGATAATAAAGACACCCTCAAGTCAAGCTGTGTCCCTAGTGATTAAAGGTGTGTGTGTTCCAGATAGGGTTAAAATGTGTGTGGATTGCACAGCACCATTCAGTTTGACAGACAGGTTTAACAGGTAGCTGTGCATTATAACCCAATACTCCAGATTTTAAAAACAGTAGCTTTAAGGACTTCTGCTGTAGTGTATTCCATTACTCTGCATTTTTCAGTGTATTTGGGTGAACTGCTTGAAAACTCACTTTCACCTGAGAACACGCAGATCTATCAGAGCTCAGCATGCAGGGAGCTGATCACATTAATGGAACAATCCACACTGCTGTGTCATCTAAAATGTAGAGAATCACCTATAGGTGGGGACAATCCACTTCCCCTCCAGAAGCAATTTCCTTCAGATTATAGGCAGGACACCCATTTTAAAGCAATGTTTGGAGGTACCCTATGTGAAGACACTCATACAATTTTGAGGGCAAGTTTAAGGAAATGGTTTCCCACTCTCACCTTCTACCAGGATTGTGGAGACTAAGCCTGGGACCTTCTGCATGTCAAGAGAAAATCTACCACAGATTAGGTATACATTTAGAAGTGTTAGCAGATGCCAGATGACTTCTTGCCATGTATAGTCAAGCTGGTTGCAGGCTCTGTTTAGGGACGGAAGCCACCTTTGATCTTCTTTAGGGACAAAATTTGTTCGGAAAGAAGTTGATTTTCCCGAACTTCTCATTGCCCTCAGTAACACTTAAGAATTGTTGGGCACCTTCCTGCTCAAATTAGATTTATTTCTGGGCAAAATGCAAGAAGGCTTTGGTTACTAGGACACGAAGGCTTGCTGTGTAATCAGGTTCCCACCTCAGCAACTGAATTTTAAATTTGTGGGAGGAGTACTTTGCCTCAAGACCTGTATATTCTTTTCTTTGGAAAGCCTGCAGATCCACTCCGTCTTCTGAAAAAACTGCTTGCTGGGTTTTCTTTTCTTTTTTTTTTTAATGTCATAACTTCATTGAAGTACAATATAGAGGTATTTTATGTTCATCTATCCCCTGGCACAAGCATCACAGCCAAGCAATGTTATGTCACTTCTGAAATTTGTACTTTGCATCTTTAACAAGTACCTTCTGAAGTTTGACTAGTACAGCCTAACACAGAGGAAATCTCTTTAGGGTAATCTTGCTCAGAAATGGCCTCAGGCTTTTTTTAAGGACCTAGTGCTGTGTTTTCAGCAAAAAATCTGTGCCTTAAAATTTTTGTTCTGGAAGCTCTTTTATGTAATAAGCACAATACAGAGACAAGATTGGTCTAGTGGTTAGTGAGCTGGATTTTTATCTAGGAATACCAGGTTTGATTCTACACTCCTCCATGAAGCCAGCTGGGTGACCTTGGGCTAGTCACAGCTCTATGCTGAGCTCTCACAGCCCTACCTACCTGTATCTATTGTGAGGAGAAGAACAGAAGGTTTGTCAGCCACTTTGAGTCCCCTTAAATGGGTGAGGGAGGTGGTGCAGAAAAGCCAACTCTTCTATTTAGAGGACAGAGACGGTGAAAACATGGACTAGTACATAGTGTGGTGGTGATGAGGAGAAACCTCCCAGTAGCTATGCTGATTTCTTGATATCTGCTTTTTCTTTTCAGGTTCACACTTTCAGGGGTCCACACTGGTGTGAATATTGTGCCAATTTTATGTGGGGCCTTATTGCTCAGGGAGTGAAATGTGCAGGTAATAATATATTTCCTCCTCCTTTTATACTACAGATGTTTAGCTAGTTTAAATTTCATTTAAAAATGTGCTCTCCTGATCTTTAATAACTCGATATATGATTAGTAGAAATGCTTCGTTAGAGTAAGAAAGATATACCCCTTGGGTTAATCAGGAAATCTATCGGTGATTTAGTGCTTTGGCCTTTTTAGCATAAAAACAATGAAATGAAAGCTGAACCCAATAGTAAAGTCATTAGGAAGCCTCACCTTGCAATAAAACATAAGCCTTTAATTCTGAAAGCTTACCCACCTTATGCATCATGTCAGCAGAATTTTGCAAAGACAATAAAATCACACCATGAAAATTATGCAGTCCTAGAAGCACAGTCAATAAATAGATACATAGAACATGAATGTCACACCAATGCAAGGGGGAGGGGGGTCAAACTTTTAATATGCCACCTGTTGGTTTCTTATGGTAGTTGTCTTAGAATGTTTTGTGCCCTATAGGCCTTCTATGCGTATCGATCACAGTACTCCATGTTCAATTAATTCATCTGAACTGGTTCCTATCTGCAGGCGGCTCCTGCCGTGTGCAT